>CM040403.1:102407708-103007708 GCA_022702515.1 Ilyophis sp. 1 JC-2022
AATTCAAAAACTAGATTTTTTAAAAAGCATTGTTGAGAACCGCGGGACAACCACATCTATTTTGTAAGTAGCAGCTGTTATTTGACGCAGGTAACACAAAGACTCGGAGACCCAGGACTACACGTGCGATGGGAGCACATTGGTATTCAAACCACGCGCTGCTCGTTTAATTGCTCCACATCCTGTCTGCTCCTCCACAGCGCCCTGGATGGCTTATGAATGTGCAAACAGCTGAGAAAGGGAAACTGAATTTTAATTTGCCGGCTCCCTTTGTTGTCCTCCTGATGGTGCGCCGTCGTCTTCCCCTGGCCAAGTGACATTAACACAATCGCGCTACCGAGGGGCATTAGGAGCGCGGACTCCCACAGCCCGAAATGAGCTGCCGTCAACGCGTGTCCTTCGAGGATGGCACGCGGCGTGACAGCGTGAACTTCGGCGTGTTGAGACGCGGGCGCCTTGTACAGGGGGCCAGACGCATTCTCCGTGTCAATTGGAGAGATATTGCTCGTTTTATGTACAGTGCTTCGATTAGCGTCACTGTCACAAGCCATCACGGAGGCAATTTCTCACGCTGCGAGGCACTTGATCAACCAGGGTTAGAGAGGAACAAAGCGGTGGAGTACGCCGAGGGTCACGTGACCAGCTGCCCCTGTGTTGCATCACAATGAAACCTACTTAATCTCACACGCGCAAGCGAACGACTTTTATGAAACAGGTGCATTAACACCAACACTGAAAAATGAGTATCTCACAGCCACAAATCTAACACATATTTCTTCTTATGTACATTCTTACATTTTTACTACACATCACATTTACTTCGTCTGCATTCAGCATAAAAATAATGATTAGCTTCAAGTACAATGTAAAATGCAGGAAATGCATTCTTTCTAAGGAGAGGTACACGTTCAATGCAAACGAATACACCCTCGAGGCTCACCCTCAAAAGACAAAAAGGGTGCTTGTGTTGCAGCTGCAGAAAGCCAGACTTGCACTGCTAATATCATTTGGTGCTCCAGTACCTGCTCACTTAAGGTAAATAAAACACTCCATTCAAATGCTGCGGCTCCATTGTTATTGTATGCATCGGTGCACAGCGTCTGCTCCAATACCCACACTGCTTGATGGGAATGCTCCAGCCCCTAAGATTTTATCCCTTTTCTATTAAGGAGACAGAAAACAATTTCTGAGGCTTTCATTCAGGCCTCCCTGGGTCCTTGCAGTGAGCAGCATGTAACAAGGGGAAGCTCCCTGGCACTGGATGACAGGTATTATTGAGAGTATCAGCATTAGAAAGGCATTTAGTTACAGGGGTCTGGAGCCAGCGCATCAGGAAGAAACCCAGCGGCTTGCGTTACAGACATTTGCGCAAATTCAAAGCTGTGTGGTTTTTGTTTTTAAAGACCATCTCTTTTGGAAATTATTTATTGATTAGGGCTTCCAGAGGGCCATGGCTTTATGAAGTGTGCTTTGAACCCTTTTAATTTTCAATAGACTTGCGAGTGAAAGTCTGGATTTGTGGTTGTGGATCTATCTACTGTACCTGCACGTGTGTGTCTGTATGTGCATTTGTGACATAAAATGTCCTCTTACAATGACATAATAAAAATTGAACAATTAAATTTGAATTTAAAATAAAAAATATTGCTGTAATATTACTGATTAAATACTGGCTACAGTATAACAATTAATCAAAATATGCATGACAACACAAAGTGTTTTCCAGTCATTGCTGAAAAGCTGTCCATAAATATATATGCTGCTGAAAGCCAACAATGCTGTATTACTCAAGAGTCTCACCAGGGGGAGCTCTCAGTCTGAAGAGACAATGCAATATCTTGCAATGGGTTTTCAGTGCTGAAAAGAACAGTTGGATTTTTCATTGTTCAACATTTTTGTGAAGAAAAGTGGTGGAACAGCATCTTTCTGTTAGAAAGCCTTGATATCTGCGTACCTTTACTAATAGACTGTACTGAAAAGTCCCTGTTAACCCCCCCAAACCATCTCAGGCCATATTATTTTAAACTCCCATTCACATACATATTTTTTTAAACTCTCCCATTCAATATAAAATAATTTTATTGAGGCAATAGAGGGTTGGTTTGCCCACTTTTATTGAGAGAAGCCCAGTTGGACTCATGGCAGGCAGATGAGGTGGATGAGAAGAGCCCGGCTGTGAGACACGTGTGTTTCTGTGAGCGGAGGCGCGCTCCCGAGCTCTGAGCAGGGCTGTGAGACGCGTGTGTTTCTGTGAGCGGAGGCGCACTCCCGAGCTCTGAGCAGACAAAGACAGGAGGAGTGCTCAGTGCTCAGTACAAACTAACACACAGTGAGGGATGCCGCTGCACCGGGGGTGTAAAGGCAGGTACGGAGAAGTGCTGGTTACGCTTGGGCTCCTCCAACACAACAGGGTCACATTTTGTGGGGTTCATGGGTCAAAGGGCACACCTCGCCCCCTCCCCCCAACTCTACTCATACACACTGGGTGATTCAACTCCCTTGGAAATACAACTCCCAGAAGGCCGTGAGGGGGGGGAGTGACACGAGAAACATCAAACAAACCCGTGACACCGGGTTCCTCTCCCTGTAGGGACGCGCCTAGGGACGGCGCAGTGCTCAGAGTCAGCGCCAGCACCTGTGTTCCTGTGGACTGTGCGCCTGCTTCAAACAGCTCCATCCCCCATGCGACACGCGTGAAGGGGCCCGTGCCTCCCCACAGAGAACTCAGGTCAGCCATCAAGTCAATGGAGTGACAACAGAAGCTGTCTCGCTCACGCCCGGGGGGCTCTGCTGTGGATGTTTGTGGAAGCGTGTGTGGAGGCGTGTGGGGTTTTGAAGCCAGCCTGAGCTATTTCTGTTTCACTGTGTGGAAGCCTCGCTCTCGGATAGGGCGGATTGTGGTGCTTAATCCAGAAGCTTCTCCCCGTGCCTGTCTCGCTCCAGGTTACCACAGTCAGTGAGCCTATAACACAGTCAGTGAGCCTATAACACAGTCAGTGAGCCTATAACACAGGCAGTGAGCCTATAACACAGTCAGTGAGCCTATAACAGTCAGTGAGCCTATAACACAGTCAGTGAGCCTATAACACAGTCAGTGAGCCTATAACAGTCAGTGAGTGTATAACACAGCCAGTGAGCCTATAACACAGTCAGTGAGCCTATAACACAGACAGTGAGCCTATAACACAGTCAGTGAGCCTATAACAGTCAGTGAGTGTATAACACAGCCAGTGAGCCTATAACACAGTCAGTGAGCCTATAACACAGACAGTGAGCCTATATGCCGTGAATACAGCTCTCCCACACCAGGGCAAAACCGAAACCGGGTTTCTATTGTCATGCTGTATCCCCACTCCTATCTCTGTGTCGATGGATGCTCTTTAGCCTGTGACCCTGTTTGTGGGAGCAGCTGGAAAGATGAATGAGTCCAGTGTGCACGCCGCGCCCCCAAATCTCACATACTGATGCACAGCAGAACAGCGCAGGGGTGAACACCCTTCCCGCCCATCTCCAGTAAATATACCACAAAGGCGCTCCCTGCACTGTGCAACTAAGCATGATGGTTAACATACATTTTACCTGCTGTAAGCCCCTAACCAATATTCCCTCCCCCCAGAAAGTCAGTATGTAATTATTTTCACATACTGGTATAAGAACGAATTCAATTAAAAGATATGCAAACTATTTTAACTCTGATGCCAATATGCCTGTGGCCGCATCACAGACAAGTATTTAGTTTAATGTTGACATAAATTATGCATCTCTTTAACATCTGTAAATATCTGTATTTAGAAAATGAAAACTGTACTTCCAAAAGTTACAGGAAGATTTTGATAGAATAAATAAACGTTCAAATCTTTCTCTTTCTCATTGAGAAATGGAATGGCAATTGATCAGTCTCTGTGTGTACGTGCAATCATGTGTGTGTGTGTGTGTGTGTGTGTGTGTGTGAGTGTGGGTGTCCCTGCACCTGTGTTGAGTCTAGAGTTTAGAGAACCCCAGCCCATCCTGGCACTGCACACCCTGGTACCCGTGCCAGCTGGCCATCCCTGGCAGTTTGTTTTTGGTGTCCTCTCACAGTGAGTCCCCTGGCTGAGCTGCACATGTGCATTCTGGTCTTAAAACTGAAGAGGTTTTTCTTAAAAGGACGATTTGGGCAGAACATCGAGGTCCCGCACTAACGTCATGGTGACCAGGCATAAGAGAACGTGGAGGTAGCCTAACTCAGAAGAGAAAGAGAAGCGCGAGGGCGAGCGGGAGAGGATACTGTCTGACGGGGAGGTTATCTGTGGGACTGCCCAAAAGCAGCCCACAGGAGCTGGGATGTTCTCCTCCAGCCAATGGCAGGGGTGGACGTGAGGGGTGGAGGAGGCAGGCGGCCACAGAGCACATGCATCTTCAATTAGAGCGGAGAGGCCCCGCCCCTCCCAGAGAGGTCCTCAGTGGCGCAGCGGACGCCCGTCTCCATTGTTCCGCTGCGCGCCGACGGCGCTTCAAAGTCACTCGGATATTCCCATCTCTCTGGGGTCCGAGAGGCACGTCAGCGGGAGGAGATTTACGGTGGGTGCTGGAGCTGCCAAAAAACGCCCCCCCCCGCAACACCCACACACAACCGCAGCTCACTGACAAAAGCAACAAGGTCGCCCGCATTTTGCCGTCACTTCGCGACCAAAAACGCCCATGACTAACCTGTTTAGCCCCTTCCCTCATGTATACCCTCACACGGCGTATATGGAGGTTCTGTAAAATCTGTGCACTTTGTGTACGGTCACGGGTATTAGAGGAGGGACGGTCCCTGGAGGCCGGCTCTGCTGCTCGGTTCCTCTGTGTCTCTTTAGCAGGGCACAAAGATCCGTCCTCTATCCAGAGCACACGAGGGGTGGCGCCCAGACCGTGTGTCGTCCTTCCCACTAAGCGCGGTGAGTGTGGTGAGCTCAGACATGTATAATTAAACGGAGAGGGAAGATAAAAGCAGTCTGAAGTCTTGTGTGTATATGTGTGTGTGTGTGTGTGTGTGTGCGCACGCTCCAGTGTCTGTTTGCTGCAACATTTGGAGAAGCTGAGACATTGTAAAAGTAGGCCAGCACCCTCCTGATCCCAGCATGTTATTCACACATCTCCCTGTGTGCCCTGCCACTCCCAGGCTCTGGGGTTTCTGCATGGGAGAGTTCACCCAAAAAATATATTATGTTACCACATACCCGGAATGCTATCTATCCATCCAGGTAGTTTTGCTGAGAACTCACTAGTTTTATGCATAGTTAAATACATATGTAGTTGATGTAAAATATACAGAGTTGGCATACTTCAGTAGAAAGTAGTTTTTTTTAAAACTGTGCACAACAAGGTCTGTGGATGTTTGTGAATAACCGTGACATTATATTTGTAAACAAACGTTTCTGTAGATTTTTTCAAATGTACAATTTTGTCACTTTACGCACTTTGGGTATGTAGAAACAAAATTGAATTAAATGTTTTAAAAAGAAAATTTAGTTTTCTGCAGATGTTAACTTATCCTGGTAAAAAATGTCAAAGAACAGGATACAAAATAGCTACACACTACATGCCAATGTGTTGGACTAGTCAATGTACGCTGAATGCATTATTTTGAACCACCATAAGAATTCCCTTAATATTGAGCTTTCTTCTTCTGTTGCCAATATTAAGCGCTACAGCCATGTGATAAGAGAAACGTTTGATTCTCTGAAAGAGGAGTCGTCTCGAAGCTTTACAAAGTGAGCCACTATCGCTTAACGTGATCCACTTTGATGTGGGCACCGCGGATCCCTGCGGTCTTCGCTTGTATCAATACTCGACTCGCTATTTGTTGACAGAGTGCAAAGGCACTCAGACGAGGGAGCCTGTGATCTTACTCACTCCGGGCGATCGCGCATCCTTTATTCAACACCTAGGCTCATTAAAGTGTGCGTACGTGATGCACGCTCTCGCCGAGCGCAGACGCACACCACCCGCACATCGGGCGGACTCCACACAGAGCGCGCTGAATCAGAGAACACACTGCACAATGTGTGAAAAGAGCACATGTCCATTAAAGTTTACATCCTCCAAAGTCCCCTTTCCCATTTTTCTGGTTTAATTGACTCAACATTATAACTGGCCTTGCACTTGTCTAAAATAATAATGCATCCCCTACGCGGTTGCATACGCGCATCTTTTTCGATTACAGGGGCCCAGGCTGTAGCCGCAGCGGCAGCGTAAGGGGAGTTCACCGTGTCATGGGCGAGCTCAGCGGCATAGTCGCTGCGCGATTGTCATTCAGTCGGGGTGTCGGGCGCGCTCAGTGAGAAGTGTTAGCGGGAGGCGGGGGGGGTTAGCGCTTCTCCGCCAGCATGCGGCGGGGTCCCTCGGCGGAACGGGGCCGCTGACAGATCACTGCTGACCTCCATCACAGCCCCCCTGACCCTGTCGCTCCCCATTTGGGAGAGGCGAGCGGTGGGGAGGGCTGCGAGGGGGGGGGGGGGCGTGAATCTACTGAATCTACGGCAACACCGAATCGCTCACTGCCAGCCCCCAGCCGATTTCCAGCTGCGCCGTACAGATTACATCTGTTCAGTGGGTTTAATCATTAGCCCAGGTATGCGCTTTCCCGCTTCCCACAGCCGCGCGGGGTGTAACCGCGCTTTTCTGCAAACACCTTCGCTAGGTAACACGAGCGCACCTGCTTCGCTCTTCCCAGGCCGCGTATAAACTCTCGGAGAACTTGGCGACTGAGTTACACAAACAGAGGCAGTTCTTCCTGCTCTTTTCAACGCATGTTAATGATTCACTAGGAGAGCCTACGGGACCGCGGGGCCATGTGGAGGGATCGGGGAGACGGCTGTGTGCAGACGGTACATTGATGTGCGCATGCACGCTAACACTGATAACATGCTGATACACAGCGCTACTGAGGACCTGTATGACACACACTCACCACCATCGTCTATATACAGTACAAAGTGCGCAGTGCCACTGTCAGTGTATTAAGTTCACCACTCATTGTCTATGTCTGAAGTACAAAATATTAAAGTAGGCTACTGTGTATAAAAGGTATGCAGAGACACTGCCGTGGATACACGCCGGCAGTGTCACCGTTCATTTTTTTGCGTGCCTTCTTATTCCAACATTTTCCCTGTTCTTCCAGATTAGAACGCAAAGCAGATATCTACAATCTCTGACCTGGAAGCACTTCAAAACATTCAGCTGAGAAAAGCTTTTGGATCTAAGACAGATTTTTCTAGTTAAAAAAAAAAAAAGTTCAATGACACACCAAAGGTTGATTATGACTGTATCTTCACACCCCACCCTATCCTTATCTGCACTCACAGGGATTAGCTGGAGATAAGAAGCCACAGATAGCACCGCATATGGAGCGAGGCACTACTTCAAGGCAGGATTTCATAACTGCCCCTCACATAAAGGCCAAAAGGTACAAAGAAATAATCAGCAGAGAGATTGGCTTGTGTACAATGAAAACTGAAAATCAATCGTAATTATAAAAATTGGTTGCCAAACCTGTCTTTTAAATGAGGTCAGCTCAGGCCTGCAGCATTCAAGAAGACAAGACACAAAGAGCTGGATACATTGCCAGGTAGTGCACTATATGCATTTGAGACTTCAAATAAAAAAACCTCCATGGAAAATGAGGAAATGTAGGAACCTCACTGCACTGACTAAGAACATTTGAGAACACACTATATATGGAAAATACCCTGAAAATGTGGGTCACTGACTGTTGGAAGCAGGAGGGGGAGGGGGGTGCGAGTTGGGGGTTGGGGATTGGCAGGTGGAGAATTAGGAGAGTATTAAGCCAGTGATAACAGGGCTAGAGAAGGCCTTATTGCTCTGATGGTACAATCATACTGGCATACTGGGAGAGGCCTCAGGAGAGAACCAGTCAGGCTCAAAGAGCTCTCATCAACACAAGGTCCAAGTGCAACCGGGCTCACTGCAGCCCCTGAGCTAAATGCAACGTGGCTGATCCACATTGACTCCTGGTCAAAACTGGATTCTTGCTAGCTCCACAGTGTGATGCGATTCAGATGTGCTACTTCGGTTAGAATTTTATCCACTTCGGTGCAGTTACTCAGTCAGAACTAGTTACAGCACAGATGGACGAAGATGGTGAGACTCATCAGCCAGTTAACAGAAGGCGACTACCACGAAGTTGGTGGTCCAGCAAGCGCTGGGGAAAGAAGCTGTGTGTGACGGCGTGCGGTGGGGTGACAGGGTGCTGTGGAGGAGGTCGTGCTGTGGGGGAGGTCGTGTTGTGTGTGACGGCGTGCTGTGGGTGACGTCATGCTTTGGGGGAGGTCGTGCTGTGGAGGAGGTCGTGCTGTGGGGGAGGTCGTGCTGTGGGGGAGGTCGTGCTGTGGGGGACGGCGTGCTGTGGGGGACGGCGTGCTGTGGGGGACGGCGTGCTGTGGGGGACGGCGTGCTGTGGGGGACAGCATGCTGTGTGTGACGGTGTGCTGTGGGGAAGGTCGTGCTGTGGGTGACGGCGTGCTGTGGTGGAGGTTGTGCTGTGAGGGAGGTTGTGCTGTGGGGAACGGCGTGCTGTGGGGGGCGGCGTGCTGTGGGGGACTGCGTGCTGTGGGGGACAGCATGCTGTGTGTGACGGTGTGCTGTGGGGAAGGTCGTGCTGTGGGTGACGGCGTGCTGTGGTGGAGGTTGTGCTGTGGGGGAGGTCGTGCTGTGGGGGAGGGCGTGCTGTGGGGGAGGTCATGCTGTGGGGGAGGTCGTGCTGTGGGGAAGGGTTAACGCTCTGTGATACTGCCTCTGACCCACCGTCAGCGCTGATCATTACTGGCCATGCCGAAGGCCTGCTACCCCATCGAGCTCCGCAAACACGCTCACAAGTTAATGTAGAGAAGGGCACACAGGGTAGGCTGTTAATAAAGCCAGGCCCTGAACACACAGCCCACACATATACACATAGACACACGTGCAAGCATACACACACACACATATGTATCCTACTCACGTACAAGCAGACACACAGACCACACACAAATAAATGCAAGTACACAAATACACACACATGCACATACACACATAATCACACATCAATACACACGCACAGCTGCACACACAAATAGACATGTACATACACACATGTATGCACAAAGGCAGACGTGCATGCATGCTCACCGGGCACACATGCTTGCACACTCACAATGCCTTCCTTCCACACTCAGGTCAGGCACACTCACAATGCCTTCCTTCCACACTCAGGTCAGGCTCTTTTACACGTTATCTTCAACACCACAGAAGCAATTTGCAAGATACAAAGAGTTATTTTCTAAATATATCAAACCTGACATGTAAATGTAAATCAGGTAGCCGTCCTGGTAGGCTGTGATGTATCACTCTGGCTCATGGGAAGAAACAAAGCTAAGTCAAAACAGTGGAAGATCAGATAAACTTTTAAAGGAAACCATTTAAGGACAGCGCAGCATCTCTCTCGCCTTATTGGCCGAGAGGCGTGCGGTTTTGTCTCTGTAAACAGAGCACTGCGTTGGGAGGGAAGAGATTAGAGGCAGGGTCACAGGGAATTAAAGGCTTGCAGCACACCAGGATCACACTGGCCATGGTATAGGCATGAGTATGGTTTAGATGACTTATGACCCAGCCATGGTTTCCTGCCATATTTGTGTGGATGGAAGAAGACAGGTCACACAGTTCAACACTTCTGCCGGAATCTAACAGGCAGCTCCCTCACACACGCTTTGGGCTGAATTTATCATCTATTTATAATCTGAATTGTCAAAAGCAAAGAGTGGGAGGTTATCGGTCAAGCTTGTTGTCGTGAGTCCACCCCACAAACCTCTCCAGAACGAGCAAATGAGACTCGAAGGTGATTCCTCAATGGCTTGTGAGACAAGTTACCTTATGAATACCCTCAGCTCTGCCCCAGTGAGTAGGGTTGGGCACTTGGAAAGCAACATTCCTGAAGTTAACCCCCGCTTCCCTGCGGCTAGCTGATATTATTGCATTCTATTATATAACAGACACTCTCAGGGGGCCAGGATCTGCATTTAAAATGGACGGGAGCTTGCAGGAGCCGCACAGCCCTCACAAAATATACACTAAGACCTTCTGAAGACCATTCCCACACTTAGGGCCAAAGGCTCCTGGGCAGACAGCAGCCCTTTCTCCACAGAAAAAAAAGAATAAAAATTTGATCGAGAACCATGACTCCTGTGGTGTCCTGTCGAGAGCATGTGACTTCCCCAGCTGTTGAAAGCGGGATTAATCATTTTTAAAGGTTTTCAGGCAAGGCAATGGTCCAGAAAATTGTGCTAGAATAGACATCACTTTTAAGAGAGCTCATGTGTGCAGGTAAAGTCTCTGAGGAGCAGTAGCCATATGTAACTACCCGGCTCTCCAGCTCCATATCAGTCATGTTCACACACTCCCTGCGCGCACACTGTCTCTCAGCACCGCTTGGCAGGGGGCCTTCAAAACCTGGGCAGACATGACCACAAGATTGAAAGGCACGTATGTGCAGCAATACTACCTCTACACTTCACCAAACCCTGCAGTCGCAGTAATAATCAACGTGGTTCTGGCTCTTTTGTTACCGCGCTGGCCGTTAAATTCCATTGTTTCCATGGCTCCAAATCGAATTGAAGAGGGGTTTTCCAAAACTCACTCAGTCCATTTTTACTATTATTCTTATGGAAGTGATACAACATGATTTTTCATGCAAAAAAATTATACTTTTTTGTAAAGTTTTGGGAAAACACTCTTCAATTATGCGTCAGATGCTATAATTTTGCAAAGCGGTTTCTCAAGAACAGTTTGTACATTTCCAGCCTCCCATTAAGTAATGACGTGGTTTATTTTTATTTATGCTTCTTAGAAATGGGGTTTGGCTGGAATGTGAACAATACACTGACTTAATGACCCAGTCAATTAAAAGGTCCTTTCAAACTGTTTTACAAAAAGAGTAATGGAATTGCACTCTCTGCACTCTCTGGCGTGACTTTAACATTTCCTCACGCTAGACAGTTCTCTCCTCATCAAGCGAGGAACATCCACAATATGTACCGTTTCAAAATGGCAGAAGAACAGCTGGACATAATCACTCTAAAGCACAATGCAGGAGAGAATGACTGAATGTAAAGTTTTGAACAAAATGCATTGGACTTGTTATGTTCTTATCTGGTCGTTGTCAGACTGGACCTGTTAACTCTAATGTGAGTGATGAACAGAGATGTGGGGTTTTCAGTGTATGTAACACACTGCACATTTAGTCATAGGGTCACAGGCTCACCGGTCATTAAACCCCCTGACTGCAGTCATACCTCAGGCCTGCTCAGTGTCCGTACAGCTCCTCCTACTCGTCCGCTCTTAAACTCTGCCACGGTCATTTCTCAGAGATTTGGAGAGGGGCCATACCGTTCCTATTAATCACAGAGGCATGGGGAGATGAATACGACTGAACAATCTCAACTGAGCAAACGTGTCGCCACAACCCATCCATCTAAGCTGTTCGGGGAGAGGCGCGCACACGAAACAATGAACGCGCGCCACGCACACACTTACACAAACATAAGAGAGCTTATCAACTGTCTAGAACAATTAGCATTGTGATGACTGCGATACAGGTGCAATTCCAGCAATTCTGTACAGATGATACAAACCACTTCTCTCACCAGTCACAGATTAATGCGGCTGGACAGGAATGGGAGAAAGAAATTCAATTAATGGATACTGTCTTATCCTTCTCCAGCTGTTTCCAAAAGACAGCACACTACACTTCAACATTTCACTGGGACCTGCTCCAGGAGCTTTCACCCAGGTTCACTTGAACATAAGGCTCTTACCACATAAGGACAATTACATAGGTGACATTATTTATAATTATGATAAGATTCAATGGTTCCCGCTATCAGTTTCATTAACTTCATCTTTCATTAAGTTGCTCTCTCTTATCTCTCTATATTAAGCTTGACATTAAATAAAAGACACTGTCTTTATATGGGGAGCTATGGGCCCGTGAGCTTGGTTTAATCAGATAACAAATGAAAAGAATGTGTATGGAAAATCTTCCAGAGGCGCTGTCCTGATCTAATTACAGAGTAATCAAATCTGATAAAAAAAGAGAAACAAGAATAAGACAGATCTTTTCTCTGTCTCACAATAACAAGGGACTGAGGGAATTCACCGGTTACCTGCACCTCTCCACAAAGACCTGTTATGAGCTTACAAACTACTATACAAGTTTGTCCAGCAAGAAAATGGAAATATGCACAAACAGCAGATCGCAGGGGAGATACCTACTGAAAGCTAAGAGTTAGAAAAAAAGATCCCTGTCACGTCAGCACAACAAGATATTTTCTCACAGAAGTGAACCTGTTTCTGGACACAGCTGAACAGCAGTTTTGCTTTTTTGGCATTGCTAATGCATATCTCTGAAATACACATGACCAGGGCTGCCCTAAAATAGGACGAACCTGGATAGATAAAGGACAAATATGTTCATTTAAACATAAATATTTAATGCTGCGAACAGACACAGCAATTACTTACAGCACAAAGATACACTTAAGATGACAATCCATTAAGTTAAAATATTATTTCTCTCATTTAAAATGGAGAATCTCACTTTTCTACATTATTATACCTTCATCAAAGGCTGTACTGCAACTAAGGGTACTACTTATAGCATTGCATTTCTATAAAACCCATAGCCTGTATCCATAGTGCTAAGACACTAACTGTTGGAACAAGATTGAACACTGACATGGTATTACAATGAAAACCTTTCATTAAAAAAGAATAAAATATGGACGTAAGGCTGAACACAATTCACAGACGATGCAGTTCAAATACGTCAGGTGTCACTTTGATTGGACTGCTCTTTGTGCGATTTGCAGCTCCGGGACGTAAATCACGCTCGCGGTGCTTGGACGGCAAACAAAGACGGCAAAAGACTCCTTTTCTATACACCTTTCAGCAGGTGATTAATGAAACGTAAAACACATTCATCATCAGCAATGTCAGTTTTCTGAAGACTGGATTCATGCTGACCCAATGAAAAATGGCTGAGTTACATTCAACCTTGAAATTTCAGCGTATAATTGGAGTATCGCGGTTTATTAAGCGCAGCTTTTTGGTCAGTATTAACAGTAAACAAGCCCAACCTCTATTGTTCCCTGCAGTGGGTTATATAAGACAAAAAACCGCCTCCGTAACACACTAATTCTAGTATAAGAATTGCGACACATCAGAATAAATTTTTTTACGTTTTGCCAAAAATGTCTGTTGGGTAAGAGTACAGAACTCAAATGTTCGGTAGCAGTCTGGTGACTTCAGCGCATTGGTTGATGGGTGCACTCTCAGCAGCGCAGAAGATCCGTTATTAAACTACTGACAGAGGTAGGACTGCATCGTCCGTTAAGACTGGTGTCCCCTTCTGTAGTCACAGCACTGACGGAGGACATAGCCCAAAGCACCATGGTCACACACTCTGGCTGAAGGTGCGTTCCAGCGAAAATGTGCACCTGTGAACACACCCGTGAACGTCCGTCCTCTCTCCCTTGCTGCGTCCCCTCCCTGGGAGCCCACTGGAGGACAGAGACGGCAGTGGATTGCCGCTGTGGACAAAGGGTGGGAGAGAGAAACACTGTACGGTACCTGGGGGTGGCGCTAGCGAGCAGGGGTGACAAACGCCCCCCCAAACATCTGAAGCTGACTCAAGTGCCTCCACTCGGCAGGATTTAGCAATGAGGAGATTTGTTTTTGAGATAAAAGCCTTGACCATGAAACATTTGTAGAACGTTTCGTGACTGAAAGCCACATGGGAGGCGGGCACATTACCAATTCAAGACATGAAAAATAAATGTACTGAGAAGGGGCGCTGTCTATTTTGAGAAAAAAGATAAGAATGCACCGAGGAGTCTCGAGAATTATTCTAGCGTGGCCACAAAGCCTCGGCTCTGTGTGCACGATGAAGGGTGGGGGGAGAGAGGGACGCACTGGCAGTTAGACAAAGAGAGGTTGATTTAACCCCCGCGAGTGGAGAGGTCTGTGCAAGATGCTCCTCGGCTGCAGGATTTCACTTAGATTCTGCAGCCGGAAAATATTCCATGATAAAACCCCTGTGGAAATCCAGCCGTATCTGTGGGCATAAATTAGCAAGCCGCTAGATGGCTGCTCGCCGTTGGAAATCTGCAGAAAAGAAAGATATATCTAAGACATAAAGAGGAATGAGGGCACAGCGTATGAACCCCTAATCAGAGCCGCTGGAGATTCCTGTGGATCAGATGAAAGTGGAAACCCCCTCGCCGTACCACCGATCCTCCCCCTCCACACGCCCTACCAACGATCCTCCCCCTCTCCCCCTCCACACGCCCTACCACCGATCCTCCCTTTATCTCCCTCTACACGTCCTACCACCGATCCTCCCTCTATACGCCCTACCACCGATCTTCCCTCTATCGCCCTCCACAAGCCCAACCACCGATCCTCCCTCTATAAGCTATACCACCAATCCTCCCTCTATCCCCTTCTACACGCCCTACCACCGATCATCCCTCTATCCCCCTCCACACGCCCTACCACCGATCCTCCCTCTATTCCCCTCTACACGCCCAACCACCGATCCTCCCTCTATACCACCAATCCTCCCTCTCTGCCCCTCTACACCCCCTACCACCGATCCTCCCTCTATCCCCCTCTACACGCCCTACCACCGATCCTCCCTCTATACGCCCTACCACCGATCCTCTCCCCCTCCACACGCCCTACCACCATCTACATGCCCTACCACGAATCCTCCCCCTCTCCCCCTCCACACACCCTACCACCGATCCGCCATCTATCCCCCTCCACACGCCCTACCACCAATCCTCCCCTTCTCTCCCTCCACACGCCCTACCACCGATCCTCCCTCTATCTCCCTCCACACGCCCTGCCACCGATCCTCCCTCTATCCCCCCCTACACACCCTGCCACTGATCCTCCCTCTATTCCCCTCTACAAGCCCTACCACTGATCTTCCCTTTCTCCCCCTGCACACCCTGCCACCGATCCCCCCTCTATCCCCCTCTACACGCCCTACCACTGATCCTCCCTCTCTCCCTCTGCACACCCTGCCACGATCCTCCCTCTATCCCCCTCTACACGCCCTACCACTGATCCTCCCTCTCTCCCTCTGCACACCCTGCCACCGATCCTCCCTCTATCCCCCTCTACACGCCCTACCACTGATCCTCCCTCTCTCCCCCCCACCACCGATCCTCCCTCTCTCCCCCTCTACACACCCTACCAACAATCATCCCCCTCTCCCCACCTCTGCACGCCTTGCACAGGTTCATTTACTTGCATCAGTCCGGGTCAGATAGTCGGGTATTGCGCTGGGGATACAACTGATGGGGTGTGAGGTTTTTATCCATCAACCCGGTGTCCTCATACAGATTGCAGTGGACTGTTGAAAAACTATCACAATTTTTAATTGATCCCTTATTTTTACCAGTTAAGCCAAGTGAGAATAAAAAGTACATATTTTTCAAGAGAAACATAGCCTGGAAGGCAGCACACATTTGCATGCATGTACGTTTCAGTCTCTAATCCACAAAGAGCTGCAAGAACATTGCAATGCCTCAACAAAATATCTATAGCACATGCAATTACTGCGCTGCTCATTGATTCCAAAAAGATGCATGCTCGCAAGTCCGTATCGGAAACATCTAAACGTGTTGAGAATAAGCGAATAAAATAAAGTCTATACACACAGCCATTTCAATATACATTTGCATATTCACAGCAGACCTGGGTTTTTATGTGCAGAGAACAGTCTGGATGCCTATTACTTTTAATATGCGGGTAAATGAAATGAACTGTGCTTGATTTAAACAACAAAGAGCAGTACAAAGAAAGCTGCAAGCGACTAAGGGTAGTGGTTTAATGCTTAATTAAGGGCAGTTTTTCCACGCAATGCATGCTGGGGACAGGCTCCTTTTGCGCACTGCCAGTCCACACACAATGCACCGAGGGGCAGCTGTTGTTTTTGACAAGATGTTCTGCCAGGACAACTTTTATAGACTGGGTGTGTAATGTGTGCTGTTTATGTAGGTCTGCCAGTGTGTGCCCGTGACAGCTTCACTCAGCGAGGGTCATGATTCAACTGTCCTGCCGAGTAAAAGAAGCTGAAAAATCACAGACATCTTATGCAAATGCTAGATAGGGTTCCAGAGATCTGTGAAAATGTTAAATGGGAAAAAAACATCTATTCATAAAGCTGCTATAGAATAGAATACAATATAATAACTTTTATTTTCCCCTGAGGGAACTTCAGTTGTAGCCACCAGCAACAACAAAAACGAGATAGACAGTGGGGCAGGGCAGACCCACAACACACAAACAAACATATCAAACAAAGACATTCAGTAGAATCATTGAATTCATCAAACAAATTAAGTGAATTAAAGTGAAGGTATGAGTCGAGTGGAATATAGCCAAACGTCATCATTAAAAATTGAGCATCAAGAGCAATTAAGCCCATAATTTACAGTTATCTTGTCAGTCAGGGAAAAAGAAGAACAAAGTTATGAAATTACCATCGACGTGGTAAATGAGGTTGATGAATAAAAACGCCGCTCTCGTTTCCAGTTGGGATCAATGTAGATCCAGGAGACTCACAGGGCAAGGCGACTGTGCATATACTGTATGTTCTCCACGAGTTATACAACATTGTATATTAATGAGACAAAGCAAGTCTGACTGTGCCACAGGCCACAGTCCCACTGACGCTAAGCACTATAAGATCCGGAGAGGCAGATTAGTGAACTGTAGCTAATAGAATGGCTACATTAGTCCCAGTCTGCAAATACATGCCTTACTATGACAAAATAAAACTGCTCATACTGTAAAATCGTTTTTGTTTTTTTCTTAAGAACTCTGAGCAGAAGAAGTATTTGACATGTCATATATTCACTGCTCATTACTATCTAACAGTTACAGTACAATACATTATTTCAGAAGGAGTAAACATACACAAAGTAAACAAAATCAGTCAATAAAATAATACACACAATCAAAGGGAAACATGTTAATGGGCAATCCATTCACAGCTTTATGAATATTTGGCTCTGCCTCTTGCAGTGAAGCTCAGCCTCACATTTGGATGAGGGTGTGGTGTAGGAAAGAGATGAGAGTGTTGCTGACTCTGGTCTTACACCTGGTCTGGCCCCAGGCACTGCTTATGAGAATAACGTAAGTGTGAAAACTCATTGGGAACAGGCACTTGGTAGTACTAGCACAGGTAGTACAAACGCTGCACACTCCACTGGAGAAGAGCTCTGTTTGTTCTGGCAGGCGGAGCGGCTGTAGGGAGATGGTGAGATGGTTATGGCTGTGGATCTCCACCAACAGCAGGATTAAGCTCAACAGGCAGCCTTTGTCATCCTCCTCCTCACAGTTTAAGATGTCTGCGCTATTTGTTATGTTGTATTACGACAGGCTTAGCAGTATAAAGCACAGCAACGCTTTTGTTTCTGAATATGATGTGGTGCTGGTTGCTTGATGAGGGTGGATGGCTTTGTAATTCTTATTCCAATAGGGACCACTGGCAGGAAAAATGCTCCTGCAACATGACAGCAAATCTCCAAAATATGAAACACTGTTACGACCAATTACTATTGCGCAGCAAGCCTTTCGCACAGACATGGGGTGGTGAGGGGGGGGCTTGTCACCGAGATGAGGAGATGGAGATGTCTGTAGTCCCACCAGGTTGCACACTTGGCTTTCTTCCCAGTGTATCACACCTCATCAGACACACACACACACACACACACACACACATGCATGGACGCGCGCACAAACAGAAACACAAATCCCAGGCACACTACGTTTGTAACTCTCTGCTTGCCACAGACCTCTGGCCTTCTGGTTCTCCCAGGACATAAAACCAAGTGGAGATGTGTGCACAGTAATTGTGACACTGAATATTCCTAAACTGAGAGATCACTCTCCGAATGACAATACTGCCAGTAATGTGCTCACAATAGAGGATGTACAGCCTCAGTAACAAGAATGACAGTAAAGAATGGTTTTAGAATAGTTCATACAATGGGAACCTAACAAGAATGGCTGGACAGTGGGGGGACTTGCTTTATAGGACTATCCATGTCCTCTTAAGTGTTAGACATTTAAAAAATATTCTGAATGAACAGTTTTCTATATAAATGTTAATTTCAAAGAATTAAATTGTCAATGATCATTGTCTTACAAATTAAATTAATTGTGAAAGTAAGTGATCCCAATAGTCTTTGAGGACATAGGACATATGACATAGGATCTTAAAAACCAAAGGACTGGATGCCCAATTCCCAAAATGGATTGACGGCTGCATTGAGTCCTAAAAAATAATAAATGAGCGCATAGCTTTTTCGGGTACAAACTATTTGGGGTATACTGCAGTACTTTCACCACACAGTCCAGGCTTCAGGCAAAAAAAAAAACACGCTGCACAATCTGGAACTCAGTCGTGAGATGCAATATTGGATCATGTTCTCATAAGGATTTCCTCAATGCGTCAGCCATCTTCTCAAATCATATCTGACAATGATCCCACTTGCATCTCATTAGCTATTATTGCACGTTAATCCTAAAGGCTGTTAGCGGGAAGGTAGAGGGAGGTACTGCTGGCCAGCAATGAAAAGTGATTAGATAAACTGGCTTAATATCAGATGATAAAATTAAGAGTGATACCAATATCAAAGATGAACGTGTATTTCACAGTGAAATTAGGATATTTTCATAAGCTTTATGATGTCATTTTGGGGCAAGGTCACAGAAAATAAAAGCAGGGTCGACAGGGTGAAACATTACGGCACAAATATAGCTGGTATCTTTAGCTAGAGCGAGGCGCGTGCGTGAGGCTCGCAACACTAAAACCCAGATCAGAGGTATAATACTGTTTTGGACAGCACACTGGTGATTATGTGGAATAAATAAGCCCTTGCAGAGACTGAACGGATCCAAGGGGCAGCTGGTAGAGTCATTTACATACAGCCTGTACAACCAACAACACTCCTACGCTGACTTCAAGCAGATAGCAGTGTGGAGTGTGCACATACCGAGAAGCACATTCCTATTCATTAAAGGACCGCAGGACCTTGGAACCCTAAGACCGAACTCTGCAGAGGTATTTATGATGAATGTGATCTCGTGTGTGTACTGCACTGCTTATTTACATACACTAAACATATACTGCGCACACATTTTAATGGTGTGTGTGTGTGTGTGTGCACGTAAACATTCTCCAGCACGTCTATCGCGGCATGCTTCTACGTTTTTAGACAACTGTACAGTAGAGATAGCAGGTGCATGGCCTGAAATAATCCAATCATAACACTGCCTTTATTCCTTATCTGTTTAGCAGCTTTTACAGGCAATGAGACTCTATTACACCTTCGTGTTTAATCCTTCTGCCCCGAGGGGATTGTCAAACCACTGACTTGCATATTCCAGATTTCACAAAGCCTCCTGCAAAGCCTGCTAGCCTGTCACTCCTCGATGACAATCCCCATCAATTGCTGGAAGGTAAACAGAATAGTTTTTCACTTGCATCCCTTGTAGAATACGTTCAGAAATCTCTGACAGATAGATTACACACAGTAAACTCTGAGACATGGGATAAAATTAAAAAGCACAGTAAACTCAGAGCGGAAAATGGCAAAGTTCCCAGTGTTGAACATTAGTCCAATAGTGACCAAATGTGCAAGTGAGACAATACACTGAAATATTTCACACATTGCAGGCAGAAATAATTATCTCAAAAATCTACGATAAACACGTGCAATTAGAAATCACAGACAGAGGCAATATAGTCAAGCATCAGTAAAGTCATTAAGTAATTAACTCTATGGAATAACATATTTTTTTCTGCTTTGGACATTATCCTGTTGGCACTGCAATAATGTTGCCATTTTTCTATTACTTTTTTTTAAAGATAATTTTATTATCTAATCTCATTTTTCATTTTACTAAGAGTAAAAAGCAAGCTAAAGGTTTCTGTGTAGCTGACACACAAGGGCTAGGTGTAACTAATCAATTCAGTACTACTGGAGCAGATAACTAATTGCTATACAGTACAATGCCCGTGGTGCGCTCTAATGAGCGATACAAAAATGCAGATAGCATGCCTTCACAGTACAATCCCTTTCCCTGAAAATTAAATATTTAAGACATAATTCTAATGACACATCATTAAGTTAACTATTATTTATTTGCATACTGAAAATAAAATTTGCTGGTCAAGCTGGTTTTTGCAGCAATACATTACTACGATGTCCGGGCAGCTGATGGAGCTAAGAAGAACAGGGAGGCGGCAGAGGAGAGCAGGAGGAGGAGGAGGAGAGCAGGAGGTGTAACACAGGGAGCCTTGGTGTGTGCTGCGCGCTGCCGCAAGGCTCTGAAACAAAGCCCATCGTTCCAGCGCTGCGCTGCGTGTCCCTGCTTCCCCGGTGCAGTCCACCTGCCAATCACCTCACTCCTGTTCGCAGCTAATAATTCATCTGGTGTCACTGCTGTGTACTCTGAGGACCGCCAGCATGCGCACAAGAATACTAAAGAGACAGCAGGGGTGCTGCATTGTGAGAACACACACAACACACACACACACACACACACGCCCGCACACACACACACACACACACGCACACACACACACACACACACACACACACACAGTATGCCACACTATCCCAACCCTTCATACCAACTGTAGAGATGCCAGCTGAAGCTGCCAGGAGACATAAAGTAACACCCTAGTCCTCCTCACTGCAAGTACTGTAACTAGCGTGGACAGGCAAAGAGAGACAAAAGAATGGACTGTGGTAAAGGTCCCCGCTGTGGCCCAGTGGAGCCCTGGTGTTTGTTTGTGTGTTGGTGTGGCTGCTGCAGCTGCTGACTCCTCCAACCCCGAACCTGCCTGGTGAGCAGTGGGACAGCCTCAAAGACAGCACGATGAATTATTAAATTACCATCGGATGTGGGTTGTTTCTCTTAATCTCACCCCCTGGCCTGACAAAAGCACTGCGGTTTGCTTCTGGCCACATTCACAGAAAGCTATGAGCCAATTAAAACAGCGCCACAGAACTGGAGTGCAGCAATTAGACAGACCAGACCTGCAGAGTTCACAACAGCCCCACCTCTCTCTTTCTGTCTCTCTCTCTGCCATGCTCTTCTCTTATATTCTGTCCTTTCCTTCCTCTCACTCTCTCTCACTGTCTTTCATTCTCTCTATAATAATATTAATACTAGTAAAATGAATGAAAATGGCAACAATTATGGCAAATTAATTTGCAGACAAAGCAATGCCAGTTTTTTTTTGTAGGTGGATCATGCATTGTGTTCATTCATTTGTCTCTCACTCTCTCACACAACCTTGGTCCTGCCCACCCCCCCCCCCCCCCCCCCCTCTCTCTCTCTCTCGCTCTCTCTCTCAGAACAGTAAGCTGATAGATAAAGAGCAAAGGGGACTGTAAAGTGTAAAGCCTGCTTCAGACCCCATTGAGATAGATATCATCATTGCAGGTCATTTGTAACTGTAGGGACACACAGACTGCAATCTATGTGGGTTTTAGGGGCAGTGTGGGAGTACTTACAGCACAGAGCAGGCTATTATATCCCATAATGAATCAGCACACATATGGCCACCTTTAATAAACACCTGTCTGGAGATGTCAAGCCTTTGGGCATTTTTGTTGAGAAATTTTTGTACCTCAGAATTATTAGTCTGGATTAAGTAATAAAAAGCCCTTATCCACTTCTTAATTCTCAGTTTACCTGCTTTACACAATATTCACATGCGATGAATAGATTCAATTTGGAGAGACCTATTCCTTGGGGAGAGAGGATGAAGAAGAAAAAGGCAAAATATTATGCAGGGGATAACCGATAACACCCAGTGCAATGAACCAGCTGTGAATTCAAAAGCCTCATTATTGTAGTTATTTACCAACAAAGTGAATGAAACATCCAAAGCTCTGATCTTCTGTCGAAAATAAAGCAAGAATGCTGTAGCACCAGCCTATCGACATAAGACTGCTGTGGCGTCTGTAAATTCCCAAATCTGTGGAGGTTTCTGAAAGGCTTGCATGGAGTGAAGGTGGCATGAACGATACCCAGGTGAGTACTGGAGTGGAGTTAATAGCTTGGAAACGTATCTCTGTGACGCAGGTTAGCATACTCAGTTGTCTTGCTGGCTACGAATATCCTGCAGTAATTAAACCTGTCAGGCCAGTGCTGAAACGTGCCCTGCCACCACACTGTGCTACAGTCCTTATCAGGAGGGGGAAACAATAGCCCTCTCATTAAACTGCTGTCCGTTCTCCATTCCTTTCCTGCAAGCCCATGTCAAATTCAAATTTATACCCAACGGGCTTTACCGGCAACACTACACATGGACACAGTATTGGAAATCAATCCCTTATATAAAACATAAACAACAACAACAATATCAACCACATCATAGATACTTAAACCTACTTTTAAAAACCTTAATCGTTATTGTTACCCTTATTGCAATGTGGCTATTTTCTTCAAAATGTCTCTGTGATCAAAGGCAATGGAGTTGTTAGGCTCTCGATGGCAGGAATGGTCTCCAGTACACAAGACCACATTAGATGCCGTTAATTTGCTTTTGAAATTAAATTTCAGTCCCATTCTTTTGTCTGTCTATGAAACAGCAGAGCCATCTAGCAGAGAATGCACACGTCGGTTTAGATTCCACATTTTCTCTCCCAGGCGGCCTTTGTCCTCTGCACTTTCGCGCGCTATGAAAAATAACCACCTTCAGCAGAGCTTGCGCCTCGTCCATGCAGGACACCTGGCCGTTAATACACTGCTCGGTACGCTATACACAGAGTCATTTGGATTAACAAATGCTCATAATTAATCCAATCAAATAACCTGAGCAGTGGATAAAAAGGTGTAGAAAATCAGAGGACACAATGGCTCCATGTGACTAGAGAACTATAATCAACATTAAGCTTTCAGAAAACTGAAAAACGGTCATTTGGCTTCTCTTAATAATTCAGTCCTTGATTGTATGAAAAAAACCCCAATAGGCGGTATGAGAATGCTGCTGATGCTGAACGATCTGATCCGCTGCTGTTCTGCTCCACATGGTTTTACACAGCGCCAACAAGACAAGAATCCGCTTCTGATCTGCTGCTGTTCTGCTCCACATGGTTTTACACAGCGCCAACAAGACAAGAATCCGCTTCTGATCCGCTGCTGTTCTGCTCCACACGGTTTTACACAGCGCCAACAAGACAAGAATCCGCTTCTGATCTGCTGCTGTTCTGCTCCACATGGTTTTACACAGCGCCAACAAGACAACAATCCGCTTCTGATCCGCTGCTGTTCTGCTCCACATGGTTTTACACAGCGCCAACAAGACAACAATCCGCTTCTGATCCGCTGCTGTTCTGCTCCACATGGTTTTACACAGCGCCAACAAGACAACAATCCGCTTCTGATCCGCTGCTGTTCTGCTCCACATGGTTTTACACAGCGCCAACAAGACAACAATCCGCTTCTGATCCGCTGCTGTTCTGCTCCACATGGTTTTACACAGCGCCAACAAGACAAGAATCCGCTTCTGATCCGCTGCTGTTCTGCTCCACATGGTTTTACACAGCGCCAACAAGACAAGAATCCGCTTCTGATCCGCTGCTGTTCTGCTCCACATGGTTTTACACAGCGCCAACAAGACAACAATCCGCTTCTGATCCGCTGCTGTTCTGCTCCACATGGTTTTACACAGCGCCAACAAGACAACAATCCGCTTCTGATCTGCTGCTGTTCTGCTCCACATGGCTTTACACAGCGCCAACAAGACAAGAATCCGCTTCTGATCTGCTGCTGTTCTGCTCCACATGGTTTTACACAGCGCCAACAAGACAAGAATCCGCTTCTGATCTGCTGCTGTTCTGCTCCACATGGTTTTACACAGCGCCAACAAGACAAGAATCCGCTTCTGATCTGCTGCTGTTCTGCTCCACATGGTTTTACACAGCGCCAACAAGACAAGAATCCGCTTCTGATCCGCTGCTGTTCTGCTCCACATGGTTTTACACAGCGCCAACAAGACAAGAATCCGCTTCTGATCCGCTGCTGTTCTGCTCCACATGGTTTTACACAGCGCCAACAAGACAAGAATCCGCTTCTGATCCGCTGCTGTTCTGCTCCACATGGTTTTACACAGCGCCAACAAGACAAGAATCCGCTTCTGATCCGCTGCTGTTCTGCTCCACATGGTTTTACACAGCGCCAACAAGACAAGAATCCGCTTCTGATCTGCTGCTGTTCTGCTCCACATGGTTTTACACAGCGCCAACAAGACAACAATCCGCTTCTGATCTGCTGCTGTTCTGCTCCACATGGTTTTACACAGCGCCAACAAGACAAGAATCCGCTTCTGATCCGCTGCTGTTCTGCTCCACATGGTTTTACACAGCGCCAACAAGACAAGAATCCGCTTCTGATCTGCTGCTGTTCTGCTCCACATGGTTTTACACAGCGCCAACAAGACAACAATCCGCTTCTGATCTGCTGCTGTTCTGCTCCACATGGTTTTACACAGCGCCAACAAGACAAGAATCCGCTTCTGATCCGCTGCTGTTCTGCTCCACATGGTTTTACACAACGCCAACAAGACAACAATCCGCTTCTGATCTGCTGCTGTTCTGCTCCACATGGCTTTACACAGCGCCAACAAGACAAGAATCCGCTTCTGATCTGCTGCTGTTCTGCTCCACATGGTTTTACACAGCGCCAACAAGACAAGAATCCGCTTCTGATCTGCTGCTGTTCTGCTCCACATGGTTTTACACAGCGCCAACAAGACAAGAATCCGCTCGCATGCCGTGGGTGGGGGTCTGAGCTAATTTGACCATTAGAATAATAAAACCCACAGCCCCATGGGAAAAAAGCAGTGTTTCATTGCATTATCTGGTGTTCTGTTTTGTTTGAATAATTTATTACATTGGCAAAATGATGAATGCTCCCTTGGTCTCTTTGGACCCAAAGTACGGTTGACGGAAAGCAAAAAACAGGGCCGAAATATACAAAGGAAGGATTACCGCTAACGTGATAAATATCACTAAGCATGCACGAGGACAATTAATGACGGATGGAAGAGTATGTAAGACTCACCGGAGGGAAAACCAAAACTTGTAGTGGGTTTCTTAATTGTTCGGAGATTCAAACGCGAAGGTGCGAGGAATCTGAACAAGTCAGCTCACAAGACGTGAGGACCAATAATTAAGTGAGAGAAAATAATAAAGAAACGTAATTCCTTAAGGCTAAACAGCCAAAACAAAAATAAACCCACAAAAACAGGCAAACTAGAAAACTAGTAAATAACAACTAAATCTCCCGAACCCAAATAATGACACACGAACGGGAAACTTAGTAAACAAAAGAACACCCTCGACTGCCTTAGCTCAGAGCCGGATAAAACAAAATAAAATAAAACAAAACAGCCACGAACCACTACAAACTAAGGCACTCTCACTTTAATTAGTCCCCTGTGTCAAAAGTAAGAGTAGGTCTACATGTGCTGTAACCTCATGAGGGACTGACAGGAGAGTTCACGTTCATGTCTTAACACCAGCCATTTCAGCCACCAAGCACAACTGCAGTGGAACTTAAAATGGACACGGGCAAGCACAGGCTCAATCATTTGCAAAGAGTGAAATGTGTACAGATGAGGCGTTGTTGTTGCCCGCCTGCCTGCCTGCCCTGAGGGTGATGACAGTTGAAGTAGACTTATATAACCTGGCGTGGGTCAGTCAAACACTGCCGCTGACTTTGGCTTGAATTTCAGCAGAAACCAGACAAAGAGACTGAATCATACTGGTCTTTGTCCCTCAGTATTATTAATTTTTATTGATGCATTTTTTTGCATCACTAAGATTTTCCAGAACCAATACCCATTAGGGCATGGTACCCATTAGAAACCACACAGGACATCGAAAAGAAACCAAATCCTGGCTTGAGCTATACCCATGAGGAAGCACAGGGGACCTCCACACAGGGAACATTTTTCCACCAATCAGCACATCCCACTTAAATGGATTTGGGACTTGTCCAGAACTGAGCTGATGTAGTACATGTCACCTTACACCAAATACACTGTGTGGAGGCGCTAACACTCAGGTCAAGACAGTCCGCCACACCATTGGGAGCCTTTCGCCATCCATAAGTTACTGAGCATCTACACCTACCTGACAACATAACTTTACACACACTGTAATCAGGAGTACATTTCGCACTAAAAATAAGAAACTATGCTTTAAAAACAGCAAATATCTGGTAAGTAGTGACTTTCAGTACCAAAACAAAAACCGCAGTAACACTGATTAAAACAGAAGTAATATTACTTATGCCATATGTATTTATGAGGAATGGTGCATGGATAAAGTAGACTACACTCTTAAACTCATGCAAAACCTGAGAGAAACGGTTCCACAGACTAAAGTGCCACCCTAACCTAAGGGTAAACGGTCACTGAATACGGTTCACATTTGCTGAGAAGTGAAAAAAGAGGAAGAATGTGACAGCAGTAAGACATTGAAATGATGAGTGTTCTGAACGATTCCTGTATTGCTCTTCAAGCATTTATCAATTGGGTGACACCGACGCATCCCATGTCAGCATCTATCAGAGCAGGCTCATTGGAAGGTGATTGCCTGTGATGATATCCACCACAGCCAGACCTTCATTTTTATTATTGCGAAAGAGAGCCTCCGGAAGCACAGAGACTGTGACCATGTGGGCAATGCAACAGGACCTTTCCAATCCCACCTACCCTGCCTGGTAATTGGATGTGTGACCAAGATAAGAGCCATATGGGATGATGGGTGTCACATTCATATGGAGTTATTTCTTCATGCCAATCCCCCCCCCCCACCCCCCCCTCCCCCCCAACCAGGAGATGAAGCAGAAATATTGTGCGCCAGAGGCAATCACAGGGTACTTTTTCTCCCTCAGAGGTGCTGGGGTCTGACGCTTGGAATGCTATCGTCATGGTGAGAACGTGCAATATTCACTTTCCGGCTACCTCCTGGAGTAGTGGGTGCTTTATGGGTGGAAATCTCATAATTCACAGAGGGAATCCAATCGGCAAGTTTGCCCGTTGAGCTGGCCTCCCTGGCGTTCTTCATTCTGTTCTGAGATGTGCCGTTTACACTTCCCCTTCCCTGCACTGAATAATCGAGCAAGCGCTGCGCTGCTGATGACATCTGACAGGAAACTATAAAAGACCAAGTTACCTGTGGTCTCCACTATTGCCCGTTTATTCCACACAGCTGGCTGCCTTATGGCAACAAGTGTGGGCTATGATAAAAGAGGGGGTACCCGTAATGACATTCAAACATCCCTCATATTTTTCCAATTATTCTAAATACCCGTTAAGATGATTAACCCCTACCTGCCAATTACATTCAGTCTCAAATAAAAGCATTGGGCATGCAAACAATATTTAAATCAAGACAATATACTGTTTTTTCCTTTTCAAATTACCTCTGATTAAACCCTACACATACACAAATGTACACATCAAACAGGTCATTAAGTACTGTCGTGTGACAGAAATTAATTAATATTTACTCTGAACACCTATATGCAACATACGTGTAAAGATAAATACTGTACTTATGA
This sequence comes from Ilyophis sp. 1 JC-2022, assembly GCA_022702515.1. NCBI lineage: Eukaryota > Metazoa > Chordata > Actinopteri > Anguilliformes > Synaphobranchidae > Ilyophis > Ilyophis sp. 1 JC-2022. Next base: position 102,435,393 of record CM040403.1, read on the forward strand.
TTCAGTAACTGTGGTAACAGGCACACAGAGACAGTGATGTAAGATATTCTGTAAAATTTCAGGAATATGTTCAAAGAAAGTCATCATATCACTTTTGACACCGATGCTGCAAGGGCAGAAAATACTGAGATTAAGTTTTTTTCCAGAAGCCTTCATGTCTGTGTTTTCTCAGGACAAGAGCTTCTAACAAATAATTAAATAATAATAAATAATAGATTTTGTCTCTCTAACTTTATTTAATGACTGAATTCTGCATACTAGGTCTTTTGATTAAAACCGAGAAGCTCTTCTCCAGTTTAACAAGGGGAACCTACACTCCCACGAGCCCCCTCTCTCCAATTTTAACTAAAATTCTAATCATTCTTCAGTGCTGAAGGCTGAGTATCATACAATTCCCCGTCCCGCGCTCTGGTTTCCACCCAAAATATTTAAGCCAGAGGGGAAATATACTTGCAAATGCGTTTGCTGTTTGATCTTTATCCTTGCTGCTGGAAATCTATTTTTGGGATGTGGCTATGCTAAACTGATGATTTCCTGGTCTTCAAATACTTTTGTTGAGAGCTGGAGATGATGGCAGATCTCATAATTTATGTGACAGAGGGAGCTACACCAGCAAAGGTATGTGTGTGTTTGTGTGTGTGTGTGTGTGTGTGTGTGTGTGTGTGTGTAAGTGTGAGCACGTATAGCCTACTTCATGGGGACTAAATATCCCCATTAGGATAGAAAAGGTTGTCAAATGCTCCCTCGTGGGGACTCGGGCATGGTCCCCATGAGGGAAAAGTAAATTTTTGGGTTAGGGGTTGGGTTTAGGGCTAGGGTTACAATTATGGTTATGGTTAGGGTTAGGGTTAGGGGTCAAAGGTTATGTTTAGGGTTAGGTTTAGGATTTAGGGTTAGGGCTGGGGTTATGATTTAGTCTTATGATTAGGGTTAGGTTAGGGTTAGGGTTAGGTTTAGGAAGTCCCAATAATGATAGGATAACAAGAGTTAGGTTGCGGGTTAGTTTTAGGGCTAGGGTTAAGTTAGGGTTAGGGTTAGGTTTAGGACGTCCCCACACAGATATGAATACAGGTCTGTGTGTGTGTGTGTGTGTGTGTGTGTGTGTGTGTGTGTGTGAGAGAGAGAGAGAAAGAGAGAGACAGAGAGAGGGGGACACATAGAGAGAGAGAGAAAGAGGGGGACACATAGAGAGAGAGAGAAAGAGAGAGACACATAGAGAGAGAGAGAAAGAGAGAGACACACATAGAGAGAGAGAGAGAGAGAGAGAGAGAGAGAGAGATAAAGGACAGCAATCACTCCTGTAGACTTGCAGGAGCATCACTGATTGGACCTGATTGTCACTTCAATCTCCCTGGTTGTGGAGAACAGGCCCCTCCACTTCCATCTCATCTCCACTGACAGAGCCAGTGTCCATTAAATGTGCTACTTGCCTGCCTGTTGAATGTTAATTTGTTGTGGGCTTCCTTTAGTTAATGGATAACATATTTTTCTACAAAAATTGCTATTGTGCTTCTGCTATCAGAGGCGGGGGATTTGGTGGACTACTCCTCTGACCCTGGGCTATCAGTTGAATGTGCTATTTTGCCCCTGTCCCAACTTTTTTGGAATGTGTTGCAGGCATCAAATTCGGAATTAGCCTATATTTACAAAAATCACCAAAGTTGATAAGGTAAAAACATTAAATATCTTTTCTTTGTACTGTTTTCAATTAAATATATGTAAAAGAGAATGTACAAATCACTGCTTTCTGCTTTTATGTGCATTTTACAAACTGTCCCAACTTTTTTGGAATTAGGGTTTGTATACCGCACTTTCAGCCTGATCAGAAGTCTATCAAACCACAAAAGCAAAGTAACATTTTGAAGGGAAACTGCATGAAAATGACATTCTCGTTTTGTAACTGTATATGTAATGAAACAGATGGACAAAGACTTGTGCTCACAATCTGCAGCCCCGTCCCTTACTTCTTTCTGGAGGGATAGGTTTCCTAAGCAGGGAGTGCCCTCTTTATATCTTTTCAATGTGTTGCAAGCATTCAAGTAAAGCCAGCACTGTTAATGAGTGGCTGCACATTACTAAAACACAATTAACCTTTAAAATAATTAAAATTCTCAATTAGAAAGGCACACGCAGGTTTAGCATAAGGAAAGTAGAATATTTATAGCTTCCTCCTCCCAATCAGAATGGCTGCCTGTATTGGTGCAATAAAAACTTCCCATGGTGGTCAGGACAGCAGAATCGTTGTTCATCTTCAGACACAAACTGAAGACCCGCCTCTTAAGGCTACATCATGGCCCTACCACTCATACCTTTTTTTTTTAGTTTAGTTTTAGTATTTTTTTTTTTTTTTTTTTTTTTTCTTTTCTAGAGCATGTTGTGTTTGTTAATGTGTGTGTGCAGTGTGTAGTTTTTTGTATTTTGGTTAAAGTTATTTATTATTTATTTTGAATATAGTGATACATCATTCAGACACAAACTGAAGACCCGCCTCTTAAGGCCTACATCATGGGGCCCACTCAAACTGTTTAGTGCTTTAGTGATCCTACATATATTACTCATGTTTAGTGCTTTAGTGATCTTCTTAACATATATTAAACTGCATGTTTAGTGCTTTAGTGATCCTACATATATTACTCAAGTTTATTTGCATTAGTGATCCTACATATATTACTCATGTTTAGTGCTTTAGTGATCCTACATATATTACTCATGTTTAGTGCTTTAGTGATCCTACATATATTACTCATGTTTAGTGCTTTAGTGATCCTACATATATTACTCATGTTTAGTGCTTTAGTGATCCTACATATATTACTCATGTTTAGTGCTTTAGTGATCCTACATATATTACTCATGTTTAGTGCTTTAGTGATCCTACATATATTACTCATGTTTAGTGCTTTAGTGATCCTACATATATTACTCATGTTTAGTGCTTTAGTGATCCTACATATATTACTCATGTTTAGTGCTTTAGTGATCCTACATATATTACTCATGTTTAGTGCTTTAGTGATCCTACATATATTACTCATGTTTAGTGCTTTAGTGATCCTACATATATTACTCATGTTTAGTGCTTTAGTGATCCTACATATATTACTCATGTTTAATGCTTTAGTGATCCTACATATATTACTCATGTTTAGTGCTTTAGTGATCCTACATATATTACTCATGTTTAATGCTTTAGTGATCCTACATATATTACTCATGTTTAGTGCTTTAGTGATCCTACATATATTACTCATGTTTAGTGCTTTAGTGATCCTACATATATTACTCATGTTTAGTGCTTTAGTGATCCTACATATATTACTCATGTTTAGTGCTTTAGTGATCCTACATATATTACTCATGTTTAGTGCTTTAGTGATCCTACATATATTACTCGTTTAGTGCTTTAGTGATCCTACATATATTACTCATGTTTAATGCTTTAGTGATCCTACATATATTACTCATGTTTAGTGCTTTAGTGATCCTACATATATTACTCATGTTTAGTGCTTTAGTGATCCTACATATATTACTCATGTTTAGTGCTTTAGTGATCCTACATATATTACTCATGTTTAGTGCTTTAGTGATCCTACATATATTACTCATGTTTAGTGCTTTAGTGATCCTACATATATTACTCATGTTTAGTGCTTTAGTGATCCTACATATATTACTCATGTTTAGTGCTTTAGTGATCCTACATATATTACTCATGTTTAGTGCTTTAGTGATCCTACATATATTACTCATGTAAATCAGGTGAATGTAGTTATGCACTCCTACACTTTTAGTTTATGACAATGGATACTGGTAGAGCTTGCTAAGTTAAACAATTGAAGAAATGACAGCTAAAAGAAAATCTCTCGACTTATTTACATCTAGCTAGCCACGTAACTTTACTATACTAACCATACAGTAAATCAAGAGCATACACAAGGACTAGTAAAGGGTTTATTAATTTAAGCGAATATACATACAATACCAGCACAGTGGTTAACTCAAAGTGTTTGTTTAAATATGTGCATAGGCACAACTGTATTCTTGTTTTTGTTTTTCATTTTAACCATTCCAAACAGAAATTTGGGAAGGGTTGCTTGGTTGTGCTGTTTCTGTAATGTTTTTTAATCATACAATTAAAGAACATATAACATACAGTATATGTTTGAAAAAAACACCTTTTTGTTTTCCCAAGGACAGTCCATTCCCAATCTATTCCCATTAATATCAATCACAGTTCACTTTTTTTGAAAGCATATTGCCTTTCCCAGTGAATAGTGAGCCACAGAATAATTCTTAGCTTCAGAAGAAAGTATGCTGCCCGTAATTTTTGGCATTGTCGAAATACAAAAGTACAACGTGAGCAACATAAAATTATAGTACGCGACATTATAATTTTCTGTCAAGATGCTGAATTTGCAGGAACATCTCTCAAGTGAACAAAAGCAGTGTGTGAGAAATGTATTCATTCCTGCTTTCTCGATTCACAAGTACATTTTAAAAAAGTAATTATTTTCCATTTATATTGCCTCTGTAATGTGTTTCTCAGAAGATAATCAAAACTTATTTCAAAAAATTTCTAATTCTCTGTCTAATTGTCTGTCAAACTGTGCTCATTTCAAAGAGACAATAAATGAGTTTACAGTGATAAGATCCAAGGAGAAGCGCGAGCTGGACTGGAAGATGGATGGGGCAGGCAACGCGTAGGGATGGTAAAGAACCTGTCCACGGCAGCCCCTGACCAAGCAACAGGGGCAGCTACTCCACAGTCTCTCATTCCCATTAAGGCCAATTCCTACCAATCCTCTTACAGAAACACTGGTGCAAAACCTGTGTCTGTCTTCACATACTAGGTAAGGCTCTATTTTAGTAAAATACAGCACACCTGCAAGGTACAGCTCTAAGAATGTCCAAATCTGGTGTGAAACAGCTCTGCTATTTGGTTAATCGATCTAATAATAGATGTGAGAGAAAAAAGTGAAAAAATCATTATTTTAAATCTGCTTGTGCTGTAATCACAGAACAATAGTTTTGTAAAGGTACTTAATATACATGATTAAGTGATATAGGTGAGCTATTTAACATTAGGCTTAAGGATTTAGAAGCAGCATATAATACACTGGAACCCTCCTGGACCAAAGAGACCAGGTCCAGCCCCTCCCGGCTAGGCTGGCTGTGCTGCGATGGACTGGGCCTCCAAGTGAAATGTGAGGTGGAGGCTCTGGTTTAGGAGGGGTGTTGTCCGCTCCTTCCACATGAGCCACAAGGACTGACCACAGTGGCAGCCTGGCTCAGCTGCACCACGACGGGGTGGGGTGGGGCGTGGTGGGGTGGGGCGTGGCGGGGCGGGGCCAGGGGGCAGTACAGCCTGCAGTGCTGTGGTCTGAGCAGTCTCTCATAATCCACAGGCACAGGTCACAAAGCACCACAATGCACTGAGAACATTCCTGCATCTCTCCACAGAGGCATCTCAGTGTTTACATGCCAGCAGTCCAAAAGCACTCTTTGTACTTCCCTTTGACATCTCAATCCGTCCATTCTCTCTCATCCTCAGCCATTCTCTCACATGAAAATAACACTTTCTGTATACTCTTTTCAGATGTACTTTTTAGATGATCTTTTTTGGCCAGTGCCACTATGACGCAAAGGAAAGCTACATTAATATTGCTTTACTCTGCAAAAAAATGAAACAACACAAATGTCACTCAATTTCTTAATTTCAATTTTTTTGAAGATAATTTGTGGATGTGACACAAGATGTACTGTATATACAGTACTTCACAAACAACACATCTCCAAAATGAGACCAGCTGCAGCGGCAAACAACATTAATAAGCTATAAACGTAATATTTTATGAACAATATTTCTGTAATCCTACAATGTGTCAAGCTGAACATACTGCTAAAAAACAGTCCATCCAATATATCAAAAAATATTTTGAACTGACTTCCATTGCTAATAAAAAAGATTGGCAGGCAGTGTAAACAACCAGGTTAGGTTTTGAACAGCCAGTACTTTCCAACAGCCAAGAGCAATGGAGGCTGAAGAGCACTTCTGCAGAAGGCTCAAACAAAGTGGCCTGTTAAAAGACCTGTTGTTCAAACCAAACCCCAAAATATATATAATAAAAACACTATTCATCTCATATTTGCACTTTAAGAGGAAAGAAACAGAGCTAAACAAGATAAAATGTGCTGCAACAGCATCTAACTTGCAGTCATGTGATATAAGATATTTAATCTATAGGTTATGCTTATAGAAAAGTCTCTTCACATCTTAATTTCATACTGAATGACACAAAATTATGAATACCAGTGCTCCAATAATTTAACGGGCCATACAGTTTTTTTCAGACACTGATTGTGCTTGTGTTAATGGACCATGACATCAAAAAATTTTGTCGTTGCGCCCCAATTTAAATTCTGTTTTGGAACATGAATCTACCACTTGAAACGAAACCACCAAATAGCATTTAATACAAATAAGTCTTGGCTGACAAATGCAAGAATTTATCAAACTTAAACCTCAATTACAGTACGCTGCAAGAAGACTTCCTCTGGTAAGAGCTAACTGCTTTGATCTAGCGCTACTACATTTGCCCTTCAAAGGGGAAACAAAAATTAACTTGTATTATAGGTAAAAGTATCAATGATAAGTCCTTGTCTAATCAGAATCTCCCTTTGCTCTTGGATGTGTTTCAAAGAATACAGCCTGGCTTGCATGGTTTCAGCAATTTGTCCTTTGAGGCACATAGAGATCACCTAAAATCTCTTCTTCCATGCAGTTCAGAGAACCATGCTCCTGTGGGATGGGTAAAAATAGCTTAGGCCTAGAAAGAAGGCAACTGCAAGGACATAAAGCAAAAATGAAAAAAACTGCCATTGCCGGATTCAGTAAGACAAGGGGGAAATTACTTCTCATATTACAAATGTGCCCTGAATCATAAAAAAATACGCTGTTACAAGTCCCTGACCTTCAAGCTATGTTATTGTCTACACATAATAGGGGGAAATTCCTGCAACATGGACCACCTATGCATTTTTACATTTGACACTTTTATCACTTATGAATAATTTATGCATTTCTTGACAGGTTTGACTGGATTGGCATCAAGGTCACTGTAATATCACAACATGGTATTTCTTATGCAACACGTCCTCCTTAGAAAAATGGAAACAGCATGATAGTAAAGTACAGTATATCTAAAGAAACGTGGCCATATTTAAATCACAGATCATACTACTATTCATAGAAAGCACCAGAAATATAGTTTGCAGATGCTGGAATAGTGAATAAAATGAACGACAACCTTCTCTCTGACATTTCAGTTTAATATAGCACTTGATAGTGCTTTGTTTAATTCAGGGGGGTTTACATAGTGTTCCTGACACCAATACCTACAATTACTTTCCAATTACTCAAGGCCATTGTTTTAAAGATCGCTACACTGGGCCCAAAGAACGTACATGTATCTGAAATAAGCAAATACACAGAAAATTAAGCACCTGTGTCAATGCAGTCACTTATATTTGCAAAGACATTTATTAACACTAACAAGTGTCAAGAAATAAGGGTTATTTTTTCGGTTCGTCAGGAACAAACTAGCTAAACTGTCAAAAGATCAATGATGAACTTGAAAAAAGTATTTTAACTGGAGGACAATCTTGGGCAGACTGGCATATTTCTATCTCTGGCAAACCAAGACCTAATTTACTTTGATGCCTGGTATGTGCTGGAATACTAAAGATGTTTCAGAGTTCTAAGCAGTTTTGTACAATCACGCCCAGAGTTGACATCTCCTGCTGCGGAATGTTCTTTTCTGTTCTTTGTTCAGTGTTCATTCTTCAGCTTTTATGCACTCTCAAACAGAATGCCTTATTCTGGATTCCTCTCCATTTTGTTCAATAAGGAAAATCAGTAGTATAACACATTTAAATTCAGCAATGTCACATGATTTTATATGATTAATGAGAAAGAAACAGGAAATTAACCCCTTCAGCATGCATCATTATGAAAACTATTAACTTGTGTCACAAACTATGATCCCCAGCCCCAGAGACTGTAGAAGTGAAGATTTTCCAGCCTACCAGGCAAACAGACGTTTCTTTCTCCTCTCCAGTCTTTAACCCCAAATGGTTAGCCTAGGTCTTCCCCCTACACAGTGCCCAGTGCCAAGAGCCCTCACATGCCAGCACAATGAGGCCATTCAGAGCAGGGCTTCCAGTGCAGTCCAGGAAGTCCCTCACTTACTACCCCCTCCTTGTCACTCTCTCTATCTGTAAGACAAGATGGCTGCCTCACCTTTCAATTACAGCAATTCCCCATTCTCATATGTGTGTGCACTCATCCTGAAGCACAATTCCAAGTAGTCCAAGGCCATTGTTCTTAAACCCCAAAATAGCGAGATTTACAGCATAATTCACTTTCAGTGAAGCAGGGTTTATCACATCTGGGAGGATTCCTGAAAATGGAATAACTGAAAAGCCACAACAGCAACTCAGAAAAGTACACAAAAACGGAACTTCATGTTTTCTTGGCTTGGTGCAAGTTTCAGCACGGGTATTGGGAGTTCTGCAGTTACACACTACAAAATCTCAGAATAAAGGTGTGGGAAACAAACCTTAAGGATGTGCTTCCATTTATTTAGCAATTATATGGCAAAAGCTTGTAATGAACACAAATATTATACAATCATAAAATGCTTCACTTAAAGCTCCCATGAACCTAAAGAAAAACCTTAAAATATCATTCATCCGTGGCAAAAAAAATATTGTATTGATGAGCAACTTGTTGTGTAATACAGAAGCTGAGATCTGTCCGGTCCAGGAAAATCTGATGATTCTGAGACAGAAAATAGGTAAGTTAAGGTCTGGTGTGAGCTGCAATCTTTCAGCATTTCGGTCTTCATAAGATTCACAGTTTTTCATAAACTGGCCCACTTGTGCAGGGGGTGAGAAAGCCCTAATAATCAGTGCATCATAATAAACATGGAGCGGCAAGTACGCAGTGGGGTAGGGAGAGTGCATTTTGCAGAGTTGAGGATCGTCTACGCTCGGATTCAGATAAGTGTATCTTATTTCATTGCTTTCAGCTGTTGTTAGTTAGTTTGAACAGATTGCAGTCACTCGGTAGCTTAGTTTATTTTGAATTGTTTAACAGAAAGTTTGTAGCTCGCGCTGTGATTGGGCCGGCTACCTGTGTTTTGTGTTGCTAATTAGATCTAGCTGAACCAGTTTCAGCTGTGTGTATAAGTGTGATTGCAGCTAATCACCTTCAGAGTGCATTTTGCAGAGTTGAGGATCGTCTACGCTCGGATTCAGATAAGCGTATCTTATTTCATTGCTTTCAGCTGTTGTTAGTTAGTTTGAACAGATTGCAGTCACTCGGTAGCTTAGTTTATTTTGAATTGTTTAACAGAAAGTTTGTAGCTCGCGCTGTGATTGGGCCGGCTACCTGTGTCCCAGATAACACGGCCACTCCAGCTGCTCTGTCTGATAGTTACTCCTTTTCGCACACCCCCAGGGCCTCTGGCCGAGGCGGGGGCACTGGTTTACTCGTCTCTCAGTCCTGGAAATTATCCATGCCCTCTACACAGCCTAAATATCTCCTCCTTTGAGTTTCATGCAGTCACTGTAACTCACCCGTCTAAACTTAACATTGTTGTTCTCTACCGCCCTCCAGGTCCACTCGGCGCCTTCCTGGATGAACTGGACACTCTCCTGAGCTCCTTCCCTGAGGATGGCACACCTGTAATTCTACTGGGTGACTTCAACCTCCAGCCAGAGAGCTCCCAGTTATCCAGTGTCGCCTCACTCCTCCAGTCCCTTGCCCTCACCCAGTCCCCATCGCCTGCCACCCATAAGGCTGGTAACCTACTAGACCTTGTATTCACTGGGAGCTGCGCCATCTCTGAACTCACGGTGACTCCCCTCCCTGTATCGGACCATTTCTTTATTTCGTTCTCTCTCTCCTAGTCCTACCCACTCCTCTAACAACCTACCATCTGTAACTTTCAGGAGAAATCTCCGCACTCTCTCACACTCCTCTCTCGCTACCTCTGCTCTCTCTGCCCTTCCTCCACCTGCAGATTTTGTTAATTTGCCTATTGACGTTGCCACCTCCACCTTTAACTCCTGCCTCTCTCAGTCTCTCGACTCACTATGTCCTCTTGTCTCCAAACCAGCTCGACAATCACCCCCCTGCCCGTGGCTGACGGATTCTCTCTGATCCAGCAGAACCACGCTGCGAGCTGCCGAGAGAAAGTGGAGGAAATCCAGATCTCCAGATGATCTGGCTTCGTATCACACTCTGCTGGCAGCCTTCACATCAGCAACCACATCTGCTAAGATTTCATTTTTTCAGTCAAAAATTAATGCATGTGTGTCTAACCCACGTAAACTCTTTTCCACCTTCTCTTCCCTGCTGATCCCTCCACCACCCCTCTCACCCTCTTCCCTCTCTGCAGATGACTTCCTGATCTACTTTGAGGATAAGGTAGCCAAGATCAGAAACTCTTTCACACATCCGGTAACGCCCCAAATTCCCCTAAATGAACCCACTGCTACATTTCTGTCCTTTAAGACACTGGAGGACACAGATGTATTCAAACTTATATCACACCAGCGTGCAACCACCTGCCCACTGGACCCCATCCCTTCAGCAGTCCTCCAATCTGTATCCGGTGAGGTCCTTCCATATCTGTCCTCCATTATTAACACCTCCTTAACCTGTGGCTATGTTCCTACTGTTTTCAAAACTGCCCGTGTTACGCCTCTCCTTAAGAAGCCTAGCTTGGACCCCTCTGATGTCAGAAATTATCATCCTGTGTCTCTCCTGCCCTTCTTCTCAAAAGCTGTTGAACGCGCTGCCCTTAACCAACTGTCTGTTTTTCTCCACCAGAACAACCTGCTCGACCCTCATCAGTCCGGCTTCAGAACCGGCCACTCAACTGAAACTGCACTCCTGGCTGTGACCGAGGCACTCGCCACTGCTAGAGCCTCCTCCTTCTTCTCTGTCCTGATTCTCCTTGACCTGTCTGCAGCATTTGATACGGTCAACCACAAACTCCTGATCTCCACACTGGCTGAGATGGGCATCTCTGGAACTGCTCTCTCTTGGTTTACTTCTTATCTCAGATAGATCCTACCAAATCTCCTGGAACGGCTCTATCTCTGCACCTCATCCTCTTTCTACAGGAGTCCCGCAGGGATCTGTACTGGGTCCTCTGCTGTTCTCCATTTACACTAAGTCTCTTGGTTTGGTCATTAATTCACATGGCTTCTCCTACCATTGTTATGCTGATGACACTCAACTCTTCCTCTCTTTCCCTCCCTCTACCCATAGATTAAAGAGAGGATATCTGCTTGCCTGGCTGACATCTCTGAGTGGATGTCTAGCCATCACCTGAAGCTCAACCTCGACAAGACTGAGCTGCTCTTCATGCCACACAAGACATCCCTGCTTCTAGACCTGTCCATCACCGTCGACGGAACTATGGTGACCGCCTCCCGCTCTGCAAGAAACCTGGGGGTGGTCCTGGACGACCAGCTGGACTTCAGAGAGCACATCAGGGCAACGGCACGGTCCTGCAGGTTCCTCCTGTACAACATTTGAGTGGATATGAAATAAATGTAACAAACTGGCACAAACCATTCGTCTTACCACAAATATCTCCCAAACTGGTTGGTATGAAGAGCTTCACATAACTTATTTATATTTTGTCATGGGAGAGTGTGGAATGTAGGGCATAAGTCGAATATGAGGTCAATGTAGAGAGGAAGTCGATATGGATGTCAAATTTGCTGAGATGTATGCTTCTTTGAATGCTTCATGTTTCACATGGCATTGGCCTAAAACACAAAACATTAAATTTATTAAAATAAAAAATAAAATGATTTCATCTTTTTTCATTATGGGCCACAGACTTACCCAGTGGAGTATTGTTTCTGTCACCATAGCCATAGTACCCTCAACTCACAATAGTGCAATAGTGACTCTTCTGGTCGACTGTTAGTGGACTGTGAAACACACATGGCTATAGAAATTTTGGAGGAATTGCATGGTAGTCTGTGCCCTCTGAAATTGATGGAGAATGTTTAAATAATGGAGCTGGCTTGCAATTGTCGTTGGGAATTCCAAATTGGGAATCAAGCGGACAAAAGTAGACGTGCAGTTTTTCATTAGAAGCATATTTTATAGATACTGCAATGAGTGGTTCCTATTCTTCTATTTATAATACTGTACTATGTCTTACCGGTGACCAACTAGAAAACTAAATAAAATAAGTAAAAATATTGTACTTTTTGACGTATTTAATTACGTCGCCAAGTGCATGGGAGGGTTCAGTCGATCAGTTCAGCATCTCATCGCTCTCTAGCGACCCCCGTTGGTCGATCGGGCGCCCGAGGACTGCATGTCCAAGCTGCAAATGAAAGGTCTTCCTCAAAGTCGATTCTATGAAAACTTAGCTGTATGTCGCAGTGTGATAAGAAGCAGACTGGCGTCCCCACGCGTTTCGGAGGAGCACCGTGGATGCCTACACTCGCCTGAATTGACTGGGGGAATTGTAAATGAACACGGTTGTGGTTTCTGACAGTTGGACATTCCAAATGAGGGTGGGAATGGACATGTTCAGCCTCACGTTGGGTGCCAAACCAAAATTAAAAATATAAATAAAATAAAAAAGCATTGTATATTTAGTGAGCTAGATAGCTTGCTGATCATGTCATATTGCAAGAGTATTACTGTAATATCTACTGTATATACTGACAAGTATTATTGTCGCAGTTGTTAGCTATACTGTTGATATTTGCATCTAGGTGGTTACCTAATTAGTAAATACATCCATGAGCAATCATTGTGTTGTGTTGGACAGCTGATGTAATGCCATTGTAGCTAGTTATGATATCATTGTGATGTTGTTTATGAAACTGCATAATGATCTTACTGAAGGGCAGACAGTGGAGTGGGTGCTCCATGACACCAGTATAAGTCATCACTCTAAGTCCACACTTGACCAAGAGAAAAGGGAATATTATAATTACAGTGTCTTAAAGGGACACTGTGTGATAAAGGGAATTTGGAATTGTGTTGCCATTGCAACTCAAACTCTGTAAGGGATACAAGATTACCCTGAGGAGTGAATTGCATCTCATCAACACAGATGTCTGCTACAACTCATCAAAGCCCATCATTTGGAAACTTGTCAATATGCTCAAAGCAAGAGCAGCATGCTTTAAAGATATCAATTTCTGCAGCTGAATATAGAGTGAATATAGAGAGCTCTCTATAAGAGAGCACAACAATCAGTTTCTGAAAACCCATTTAGATAAAAATCTGAAAAACTTTGTAACTTCAACAAATAATCATGGATTGACAACACAATAAACACCTATTTAGCACCTAATGTAATGTATCCTCATGTAATACTTGGTTGATTTAATTCTCACTAGAAAATCCCACAAATAAATCCACACTATAAACACGTTCATTGATTCTTGAACTGATATCCAACATCAACAGCAGTATAATCCCCAACACAAAAATGTGCAATGCCACACTTGAAAATACTGCTTACTCACAGATAACATTCAACATTCAACAGATATTATTGTGTTTATCAACCATTAATGTTTGTGGGGGAAAGCCATTGTGGAAAAAATCCTCTTGTACCTTTTTAAGGCATTACAATTAAACTTTTATACAGCATACTCCATAGGACCCTGTTGGAAATAAGAAAGCAATGTATTCAACACTTCATTTGACATAAATCCACTGCACAATTAATTAGAAAATCCTAAACAATATGTGGTAATATCTCCCAGCCTAATCCGTTTTTCAAAAGGCCTGAATATGTGAAGTTTCCAGCCTCAGCTCAATAATGCGTTTGTGAGCCAGTGAGTGTTCTGCCAGGAGCCTGAACCACCCTTCACTTGGGAGAGTCTCGCTCGAGGTTCAAGTGGATCACAGCCATCAGACTGCATGCAAATATCTATCTCCCTCCTCCAAGTGAACAGTTCATCCAACATTACTGCCTCAATATGAGTACAAGCAGTTCCTTTCAAAAAATAACTCAAAATAAAAAGTAAATAGAGAGCAGAGAATTACAAACCAACAGCTCAGTGTTTGTAGTTTTACTAGTGACTTAAAGAAAAATCAAGGCTCAAGTCCCATAATTGTAACACACTTCAATTAAATAGTTCTATTTCAACAGTGCTCGGTTTAAAACTAAAATATAGCCTATATATATATACAGTATATATACAAATAAAATGATATAAGTGTACATAATAAAATATAAATCATGTTACATTTTGGTTTATTCAATATCAGTGAAGTGACAGAGAGCCTGCATCCGCCTCCTGCTCACTTTGTCCCTGCTAATGTAAAAATAGTTACAAATGATGCAATTTAGCCCTGCCTGCTCATTTGGCTGCTAGCAGCATATTGATCCAAGCAAAACCCATGAACCTGTTCCTTGAGAGATCCCAGGAAACTGTTCTGTTCCCAGTGCACACTTCAAACTGCATGTCATCTGTCTGCTCTACACAATGTACTTGTATTACCATTAGTATCCACGATTCATTATTCACTTGACTGGACCAGAGGCCTGCACAGAAGAGTCAGAAAACTCACTTACTCTGGTTGTGAAAGCTATTACATATCACGTGGGGCTTAATTAAAAGGTCCTTGCTGTCACTGTGATTAAGCAACACAGTTTGATACTCAAGACTCTGCATTCACGCAAACAGAAAACAAACAAGATGGTATTTGTTAAGAAATCGCTGTGATGATTCATTACCTGGAATCAATAGAACATACAGCAAACCAAATCACCACATTGCAGGGCAGGCCCTGATAAGAAATGGGTCAATGTCAATGTCACAAATTGTAGTCAGTCTTGCAAGAGGATTTATGGCACACAGAATGAAACCAGTCAGTAATTACAGAACTTTACAGCCTGGAATGTTTACAGCTGAAACAGATGCAAATTGCATTTCTGCTGAACATGTAGAAGAGAGCCTATGACATTATAACAGAACCTTATAAAGGCTATTCGTGCAAACTGCATGCCCACGCAGAGCAGCCACAACTCTTTTGATGAGTTTTCTAGAGGAGTGGTGAGTCCTGTGGGGAGGGGCCCTATGCAAGTCAAACCTATACGCTCAGTTGAATTCGGTCACTTATACCCCTGTCACACTGGTGCGACTGCGCTGAGCAAAGCCCAGCCCTGCTGGGACACAGCCAGGCCTGGCTGGCAAGGCTCGCATGGTTTTCCACTGGAGTACCTGGACATAAGATACATTTGAAGAGAAGAACAGGAAACTGTGCCCGATACCGACAACTATGTCAGAGGAATAAATGCATGCTTCTTAAACAATCATAGCTAGCTAAAAAGCAAGAAAACATTCACACCATTATATAATATTTTGCAATTACAGCTATAGATAGAAGAATATACTTGTCGAGAGAGGATGACAGTAAAAAGCTGATAATAAAAAGCAAATTAAATTTGATGGACAAATAGATAGCTTCACATCACAGAATGCTGTAAAATATCAAAGCCTTCTGTAAAATATTTCCTAGAAGACATTAACTGAAGCAACATGAACACATTTTTTTTAGCCCCACACCTGTGGCCTTATAGCAAGCCAACACCAGATAATTTATGGAAAAGAGTTACAATGTTGGTTCTTACTCAGTTTTGGGGGGGGGGTTCAGTGGAAAACTGGACGGAGCTTTAGCTAGGCCATCGAAATTGGCTCCAGCATATCAGTGGAAAAAATCATTACTGATCACTTTGCAAGTAAAGGCAAAAGAGCGGGGAGATCACATCTCTTACAACAAAGATCAAATCAGAAAATGAAATGATGTCCGATGTTCTGTTCTTCAGTATGTGTCATACACAACTGGTTTAGATTAAAGTTTGGTTTTGGTTGCAGCTTACATGTTAAAACCCAAATTTCCCCATTTATTTCTCTGCCGTTTTAAAACAAATCACCAAGCCATTTGGCAGATCAACTCATCTCATCAATATCTCGACATAAAACAAATATGGGAAAAATTCGTTGAGCCGTTATCATACAATTAAGTACATTAAAAAATTAGCATTTAGATTAAGACTTTTTTTTTCAACGACCTAGCTCAAATTCTACAACTCTAATCGCTAAAGTAGACATAGCGATATGTCGGGCATGACATGGACTAATGCTTTTGACAGGTGACATTTCTGTTTATTGTACAGTTTAAAAAAAAAACTTTATAATTCTACGATACCGGAAATTAATTGTCCATTGACTTAACATTGGGGCATAAATTTGCTAGCAACCGAAGACTAATCGAAAGTTCGAACTACCGTTACAGCAGTTTCGTGCATCAATGTGAGATTTCTTACTCCTAGCTCTGTCTCTGAAGCCTCTCATACTGCATCACAGAAATCAGCCGTAGGCTACTAACTGTTCTGTTCTGAATTTTACGCATGGTTTAACATTTTTCTGAATCACAAGAAGTGTGTGCAAATCAACTTGAGAGAGCAAAGTAGATAACGTTATTTTGCTTAAAAGATATTTTGCCAAACAGCTCCAAAGTAACTGTAGCTAACGTTCACTTAACGTTCACGTTACCGTTATCGAGTGACTAAGCTAGAAAAAATACAGCTAATTACTATCTATCGCTAGTGGGATAAAAACAAATTTATGTTAACATAGCTACTAACGTTAACGTTACTCCTTTCAGACAATATTATCTGTAACGTTAATGAAGCTACAAGCGCCACACACCATGTGAGCTATCAACTAACATTCGCTAGCTAACATTAAATTAGTAACATTACAAGCCCCACGTGGAACTATAACAGTGCCAAGTTAGGACAATTAATTAATGTTGACGTTACGTTAGTTCGTCTTTAAAATAGCCCGATATTTCACTGAATATAGTTTTGGCAGAATGTAACATTAAACTAATTCATACCAACACAACACAGTTGAAGAGTGATAGTTTTAAGATGACACTTTAAGCTAGTAACATTAACGTTAGCTCAGTTAGCTAACTTAACATATGATCGCAAATGGCTAACGTTAACAACTGAAGCAAGTTATCAGCTAAAAATCAAAAGCCCAACTTACCTAATTGACAGATTGTATAAGAATGGTAACATTATGTGTCAGCCTTATTCGGACGGAATAAGTTTTACGGGGGGGTAATGTAGCCTAATTATTACCGGAAGATCTCCGTTATTTTATATAGCGTACAATTCTTTCCAGTGTATAATTTGTCTCACTTCCGGGTCCACTGCTTGACTGTATTTGTATGTCTCGCTAGCTACTAGCACTGAAGTGTGTCCATTACACACTCTATGCTAGCCAGCAATCTACAAGTGGTTTGATCATTTCCAATGTATTTGTTGAATTAGCCAGTAAATAAACATTATTAGCTAGTTCATACACTCGCGTTAATGATATGTAGGGTAGCGCGAATGCTATCTATGGACCACAGATAGGTTCAAAAAGGTAGTCTGGGTGCGACCCAATACTCGCAAAAATGTACACTCCTTTCCTCCACTACCAGCTCCTCCCCTCCATGCCCCAGAAACCGATCTTTGTGTCTTAATTGTTGAATATTAATTAATGTCTCAACACCATTGCCAGGTACAATGGGGGAAATAAGTATTGGACACGTCAACAATTTTATTATCAAACATATTTCCAATGTAGCTATTCACATGAGATTTTGACCAGACATTGGTATTAACTCAATAAAACTACACAGCTAAAGAAATTGTAACGTTCCAATTCTTTAAAAAAGTTATGTGCAATAAAGTGAAATGACACAGGAAAAAAGTATTGAACACGCTAAATTAAATGTGGTAGAAAAGCCATATTTTTTATATTTGGTTGCATATCCTTTGCATGCCATGACTTTATGATGTCTGTGACCCAACAACATCAAAAGGCTCTTGATATCTTATTTGCTGGTACTCTTACAAGCGATACTATAACAGCTCTGCATTTGAATGGATCTCTATGGGAATTGGGGGGTGAGACAAGATTTAGCTGTAAATTACACTGGAACAATATAGAACACATGGTTGGCTAAGTGGCTCTAAGTCATCAAGGGTCTGATGTATTAAACAAGCCTTTAACCATCACTCTGCTGCCAGAAATACAGTAGATATGGAAGGATCACTTTACGGGTAGTTTCTCCTGACAGATTTTCCTATTGAACTCTATGCGAAAATAAGACTGTACACACTTGTACAGTCTTAACTGGAGTGCATAAATACAGCGGTATTTCATTTTGACTTATACCATCATAGACTCTACTCTTTATTTGTTGATGAGAAATGGAATCATCCATACAAGAAGTAGCCTATACTGGCTATAGTAGCCTATATATATGTGGCCTAGGCTTATACCACCACCCATGAAAATCACTTATCTACACCTAAGTAGTATGAAATATATGAAGTAGGAAATCCCTGATAGTGTAGAGAGCTGAAGTTTGGCTTGGTGGTGCTCATTTGAATTTTCGGTCTTTTGCTGCCTTTGACCAAGCCTAACTTCACACTAGAAACATTTTTTTGTTATTAATATACCGTATGCTTGACAGCCAAACATGCCAGTAAAAGAAGACGCAGCAAGTACAGCCTGTACATGTCTGAATCCACACAACATGATGTAAATATTGAGGTGGGAACTCTGACTCTAGTCTATGCTTCTACTGCTGTATACAGTCAAGCCGGAAAGTCTTCCCACCCCTTTCACCTTCTCCACGTTTTATTACATTACAGACATACTCTACAATAGATTGAGTTCATTTTGTGTCTCAAAATTCTACACAAAATAGCCCGTAATGACAAAGTGAAAACATGTTTTTAGAAATTTGCTGTTACTCCCTGAAGTCTGTGACCCATCAACATCAAAAAACTCTCAATATCTTATTTCCAGGTACTGTTACAAGCGATACTATAAGCTCTCTGCATTTGAATGGATCTCTATGGGAATTGGGGGGTGAGACTAGATTCAGCTGTAAATTACACTGGTACAGTATGGAACACATGGCTGGCTAAATGGCTGTAAGTCATCAAGGGTCTGAGCTATCGAACGAGCCCCAAACCATCACTCTGTTGCCAGATATGGAGTAGATGTGGATGGATCACTGCAAAGGTTATTTCTCCTGACTCATTTTCCTATCGAACTCTATGGGGAAAAACATGCAATGGATTGTGCAAAATCGTGGATTGTTTTCACATTTTCTCTTTTCAATAGTAAAGTAACTTATTGTTGGATAATAGAGTGAGGGTGAGAAACTGCCCTCTTTCCAGCAGGCACTGCGGGTGACTCAAACAAGAATAGTGCTGTACTCTAATAGATGATAATTCACACAAAAAAAGTATCCAGTAATGATTCTCAAAAGGTGAGAGGCGAGTGTAACACTGACAGCTTACCAACTATAGTTAGTCATTCACTGATGACATTCAATCTAATTCTGGAGCCACACTTTAACTTTAACTTATATAATATTAGCATGCATTAGTGTTACTACTCTCTATGATTATTAACCTTTATCCCAATATATGCCCTACAAACTTGATTGTACCCCTTGACTTGCACACCCAATTGAAAACCAGAATGACCTTTTATAGCTGGCTAATGGTTACTATGACTCCAATTGGACCTTTGTTTGGTAATGTCCACTATACAGTGCGTAGGATACTTCAGGCCCTATTAACTCCATAATGTATGAACATTATTTAGTCATATTTACAGATCAGACCCTGTTTTCATTACAAAGGTGCGGTTGAACAATTTATGAGCCTTACTAGCAAAGCACACCTGTGTCATATTAACTAGTCCCCAATTGGAGAATCACACAATATGTGGACAATTTCAATCAGTCATAATACAGTATCCATGCATAAATTCCAACACCTCTTGACTTTCAACACAACCATAAACACTCTCCGGGTGATGTGTATTAAAAGAGTTTATGTGTAATTATTACTGCAACAGAATTGCAGTGGTGTAGCTACTGTCATATATCTGTTCCACATGTTCTCTTAGTGCATAAATAATATATATACCTTAATTTCTTTCTTGTGTAAATATTTAAGCATGCCAAATTCAATCAATATGAATATCTCATTGGAACATTATTCCTTAATCCATTCATAAACCACTTCCAAAGATATGGCTATGGAGAAATACGGTACAACAGCCTAATATTACTAACACATTTTTGTTAAATCAAAGCAGCAAACAAATGCAAGAATATTTCACTGCATTTTGCACAGTTACACCACTATCTCAATGAAACTCAGATGACAACAAAACTTTCTGAGCTTTTGGCATGTTGCATTTTGTTTAATTTTAAAACCAGAATACTACTTTTCTTTTAAATTCAAACCCAACAGTGCTCATTTATCACAAACAAATATTGTTCTATTATTACAGGGGGCTACAAACTGACTTCCAGTTCTTATACACATAAGGGCACCGTCAAGCCATTGAGATACTGGTAACAAAATGGCACACAAAGACAGAACAATGCAAGCAACTCCTTTGTCCTTTTATAGATAAAAGCATGCCAGACAATTGCATAAAACAGAAATATTGGAACAACAGAGCCTGATCCAGTTAGCAGCAGAACACCCACATACACAAATACACGACAGCCCCCTTGACTAGACTCATAGCAACAGAACTGAGCACTGTAAAAAAAGAATACACTGAAAGGTTTTGAAGATTTTAAATCCCAACACTTAGCTCCAACATTTCACTTCTTAGCTCTCTCTTGTTTACTTTGTGAGGCGTTTGCTGGTCGAGCTAAATTCATATTAAGCATACAGAAAAGCAGGGTCACAGAATATGAATATTTTTTCTAGTAACATGCAAGTGCATGAAATCTCATCACCTTTTTGCTCTCCATTTTGGTGCTACTGCTTACAGGCCTAAACTTTTCCACATTAGCAACCTGAACACCTGGGACCCATTATGTATTGATTCAGATATTTCTGCCAGATTCACTCAATATCTAACAACAAAGCTCAATACATCCACGAACACAAAACAAAATGATTTTCAAATAACAATATTGAAGGATTTGAGGACCGCCTTTATTTACAGCTTAATTCTGTACTCTAAACATTAAAAGTATGTTGACTCTGAAGCATTTGTGGGAGGCCTTGCCGACATCTGTTTATAAATCCCAGGAATGCTCACAGTGTGTTTGTGGCAGAAGGCTTAGACAACCACTTACCTGAATACCTTACACTAACATTTAACAGACCTTATTTCTATGACATATAGCAGATGGCTATATATTTTACTGCCGATAGATAGCATAGAAGTGCTAAATACTGGAACTCACCTCCGGCAGCTGTAGCCCCTGCTGTCTGAGAGCCCCCGGGGGTTGGCGGCACTGGTCTGGGCCAGGACTTCACAGTGGGCAGGCCGACCCGCACTGGCCCCACGTACTCCACGAATGTGCCAGGAAAGTCTCCCTTCTCTTTGGTCCTCTCATTGGTCCCATGCAGCCAGCCTTTGGGGCTCCGTTCGTCCCCTTCCTGGTACTCTCCAGAGACGAGGGACGCCCTGTTCACGGTCAGGATGTCACCAGGCTCCAGTGAAATGTCGTCTCCTCGCTCCCTTTTGTACTCAAACAGCGCGCGGTACTGAAAGCCGTCAGAGCCCATGGTCTGGGGATCGCATGAGCTTCAAGGCTGTGCAGGATCTGTGCTTTTATCGTCCTTATAAAGCTTAGCTACGCGGTCTCTGACAGCCCATTAAAATTTCTCGCAGGACAGTCTACATTCACCTGCCACGTTGAAAGTCCACAACTGCACCATATGCGAACAGATAAAAAGGACTCAAATGTACTTTTATTTGGTGAACTGCTGATATACTCTTCCCCTTGTGCTCAGACTCAAAATGTAAATGTACACAACATACGTAGACTGCATTTAAAAAAACAGACAAAGATGGCGACTGCAATCTCTCCGAAGGTGAGCAGAGCACTAGTGAGAGGAGGCTGGTAACGTTTTGGGACTGAGTGACCTACAGCATGTTCTGAATGTCCTGAGATTCTGCAGAGATGGCACTGCTCCACAGATGGCAATGCAACATTTGTCAAAATTCCTCACACTTCAGTCACAGGTGTGGCCACAGGATACCTGCACCTAACTATATGAATCCACTGAAGACAGACAAGTAGCCTACTTTCCTAGCACTTCCTTTTCACACAGTCCAGGGGCACAGGTCACACTGCTTCCAAATCTGAAAATGTTCACAATTGAATATTACTATCATTATTATTAATAACAATGTTCACTGTAATACAGTTGCTACTATTACTTCTCTTCTCACAATTAATGGAGATTATGTATGTATCTCCACGCACACAGTAGAGTGGCATGCTTGGATAGTTGTCATTGCGACTAAGAAATATCAAATGCCTGGTATCAGCTATTGAATTATTTTAAACATGTACGTACATCATTTCTCAATCATACAGTATAAGTAGGCTTCTTTTTTGAGCAATATTGCCCTCTTATAAATACTGTGCATATAATACTCTGTAAAATATTATGTAATGCGGAGAACATTGTGGGAACACAGTACTTTCAAAGCGTATGTCTGGGAGGATAATATCCACGAGACAACTTCAGTGCGACATGCAGAAACTAGAGTGACACTGTATAAAAATATAGCGGAAACTTACGTTTCAGCACAGAAAGCAGTGTTCTTTGTTGGTAAGGTCGACAATCCAGTTAGCTAGATCAAAAAGCTTCGGTTTGTGACCATCAAAAATAATTTTGTTTTGTTAAGATACAACGTTGCGATGGAAGTCTGTATCGCCTTTGCAGAAAATGCGTGGCTAAGTCCGACCTCAAAGCCCTAGTGCTATAGTGTATTAATACGAGTGATGTCAGAAACCACACCCCCGTCGCGAGTGAATTACAGTCTCGCCGAAGAAGCAGAAGCGCCCCACTGCAGCGTGTGCAGTTTGTCCAGCATGTCCAGTAATATGGCGGTTATTTCATCCTATCTTAGTTATGTTTATATGCACATTAGCGCCGTGCATGCGTTTTAAAATTGCGTGGGACGGATCACCAGACACACAACTTGTAGCCTATGTTACAGTCTTACAGTGTGCGGAAGACTGGACCTACTGTGTATTTTATGGTATTTATTCACGAGTTTTCCCCTTCTAATTTAATTTATCAGCTGACTCTCTGTGAGAAATGGGCAAGTTTCCATAACATACTGTAAGTTACCATAACACATATACCGACATTATGCATTTTCTAAAGTTTAAATCTAAGCAAGTAAAGGAGAATGAGTGGAAATTATTTAGGGATGGTTCTTTTAACGTGCTAATGAGAGGTGTTAGTGGCAAAAGGGCAAACAGGGTGCTTTAAAAGTAGTACACGGAGTAATTTAACATATCAAGCTAAACGGGCTTTCTTCAAATGACATGGCATACAGCATTATATACACTATTAAGAGAGTGGTCAGTCTAAATAACAAGACGGGTTACTAACTTGAACCCAGTTGCTTCCTGTAAGCAAATGAATAAGGACAATCTGAAGTGGGAAGTGAGCTACTGTAGCCTACTCTATTTTAGAAATGTACTGTTTTCAAAATGTGAAATATATACACTTGACTTACAGGTGCAGCTCAAAAAATTAGAATATCGTGAAAAGTTCAATATTTTTTGTCACTCATTTCAGAAAGTGAAACTCATATATTATATAGATTCATTACACATAGAGTGAAATATTTCAAGCCTTTATTTCTTGTAATTTTGATGATTATGGCTTACAGCTAATGAAACCCAAAATTCAGTGTCTCAGAAAATTAGAATATTTTTGCTTTAACATATTTTTAAAGTATCATATTTCATATTTGGTCGCATATCCTTTGCATGCTGTTACTTTCTGAAGTCTGTGACCAATCAACATCAAAAGACTCTCAATATCTTATTTTCAGGTACTGTTACCAGCGATACTATAACCTCTCTGCATTTGAACTTGTGCTTGTGCGGCTTGTGTTCAACCTCCCGAAGTTCACACACGTCACCCCCCTGCTGAGGTCACTCCACTGGCTTCCAGTCGTGGCCAGGATCAGGTTCAAAGTTCTGACCCTGGCCTACACTGCAGCCAAAAGGTCAGGCCCCTCCTACCTACAGGACTTGATCCAGCACTACACTCCTGCTCGACCACTTCGCTCTGCTGGTGCAGGGCGACTTGCACTTCCCTCCCTCCGTGTCAACGGCACTCGTTCGTCCCGACTGCGGAGCTTCTCCACTCTAGCTCCCCAGTGGTGGAATGAACTCCCCACTCCGTTGCGCTCTGCTGAAACGCTGTCTGTTTTCCGTCGTGGTCTAAAAACACACTTTTTCAGACTCCACCTTGATTAACTACATATATAAGGCCAAATATATAGTATGTTCTTTCTGTTTATTTTCTATTTGGTTTTGCTATTTCATAGCTTAGAATGTATAGCCGACTGTATTCTGTATTCTGTTGACTACTAGCGATAGCTCCTACGTTGTGAGAAAGTTGTGCTTTGTTGGATTTGCTTTGTAGATTGTGTCTATGACCTTCAATCTGCACTAATTGTACGTCGCTTTGGATAAAAGCGTCTGCCAAATAAATGTAATGTAATGTAATGAACTGATCTCTATGAGAATTGGGGGGTAAGACTAGATTCAGCTGTAAATTACACTGGTACAGTATGGAACACATGACTGGCGAAATGGCTGTACGTCATCAAGGGTCTAAGGTATCGAACGAGCCCCAAACCATCACTCTGCGGCCAGATATGGAGTAGATGTGGATGGATCCCTTTAAGGGTTGTTTCTCCTGACTTTTTTCCCCATAGAGTTCTATAGGAAAATGAGTCAGGTGAAATAACCCTTGCAGTGATCCATCCACATCTACTCCATATCTGGCAACAGAGTGATGGTTTGGGGCTCGTTCGATAGCTCAGACCCTTGATGACTTACAGCCATTTAGCCAGCCATGTGTTCCATACTGTACCAGTGTAATTTACAGCTGAATCTAGTCTCACCCCCCAATTCCCATAGTGTGATGTAAGACAATAAAGATAATCAATTTTAGTGTTTATACAGTGTTTATTGTTGTGTTTGATGCAGTTTAGTTTATATTGCCAACCCCTACTTGGAGGTCAGGAATTATTCAAATGTCCCAAAAATTGATGCGAATGAGAAAAACATTGATTATGGTCTGTAACCTATAACCAGGAGCAGCAAACAGCATATTTTCCAAAAAAAAGGACAACATAAAAAACCTGTTACAGGACTTTCCGTCATGCAAATAAAAAATCACATTCACATTTGACCTTAAAGGGTAACAAAGCAAAGTTCAAATCTTGACAAATTACTGCAGTCAGCTCAAAAAAGCATACACATTAAGAATTGGGCTCAAAAGTGCCTCTAGTGGTAAAACGTTAGATACTGCACGTTCAATCTGTGATTGGCTACGTATTTCTCCCTCAGTGACAAAATAGAAACCTGTACAGCTATGCCCAGCGATAGTTCCGTGGCTACGCCCTGAGGTTTTGGAGCGAGGGTGGCCTACGCAGCAGCTATAAAAGCGAATCTCAGCGCAGCGGTTCATCTGCGTGGAGACTGGAGAGGAGAATCAGGAGATAGAGCGAGCGAGTGATATAGCTAGCTTACAGTTGAGCTTTTTTGAATATTCTAGTTATAGTAGCCTATTTTTTTATAGATCGCTTGATAGCATTCTTGCTTTTTGATAGTTTGTTTTTCAGTCTAGCTTAGCAAGTAGCTAGCTAGTTTTTTAGAAAATTCTAAATACTACTTTATTAAAAATAATTAGGCTATATAGTGTAAAGCACATGAAAATTGCGTATCTGACAGGGACGTGGAGAGCTACTTTCTGCGTTGCATGCAAGGTGTGGATATTTCCTATATTTTTATGTTAAAACAAAACTAAATTTTACTTCTGACGAGGTAAGTAAAGTATCAATTGTTTACTTTGTTCACACTGTGTCCTTGCTGGCCTGTTTATGTCGAATATTTTTGTAAACAAATTATTACTTGCGCTGCACGACACCGTTCAGTGTGAGCTGCAGTGTTTGCTGTGGACTAGAGCAGTTATTTACATTCTGTTGGTTAATAAAGTCACTTTAAAAAAATATTGTTGAATTTATGTTTTAGGGTATATTATTGCTATGTGTGGCATTTTCTGCAGAAAGGGGGGATTTGGGTCAAATAGTTGAGCCAGGAGTTGTAGTAGCCTATAGCCTATGCATGCTACATGTTTACCTTTGCAATGTAGCCTACGTCCATACAACAGACATTCTCTCTTGGGCCTCATAGCTACACACTGGGGTTTTATTTTAGAGGTTTTTTGCTACCTTGACCTGCAGTACAAAAAGTACACATTAGCCTACTTGCAGGCATTCCGTCGTATAACCAACATAAATCATTTGCCGCGATCAAGGGGTGTAAATGCGTCTCCTCCTTCCAAATTGAACCACGATCAGCAGTCACAATATAGAGATAAAATAATATAATAATCATAAAATAAACACAAATGTTCAACTGTCAAATTGACTTTATGAAGATGTTTGAAATTCCCACAGAATTTGCGAGTACCACCAATGGAACTGTAGGCTACGTTATTTATCACGCAAGCAAAATGATTCTAAAGGTTGGTTTCGACAACCGATCCTGTACACACTGATGGCTAAAACGATAAAATGAGTAGCCTACATGGCGTGTGATTTGGACAGTGTGTGATTTTCTGTTTGCTGGCCGCATCATTATAAGCTCAAACCGGGCATGGCAGCAGCATGAATGAGAGGGAGAAACAAAGCAGCCGCTGTGAGTGCTGTCCAGAGTAGAAATTAGCTTTTGGCTTCTAGTGAAAAAAAATTGTTGGGGTGTGGTTTGCTACCTGGAGCTCAGCCCCTATATTACCACCTTATCACGCCCAGATTTAGAATTTTTTTCATTTCAAAAGGGGGCGGGGTCTAGCGAAACTTTAGGTTACTGTCGTAACCCCGGTTCTCTGAAACATCGAGTGGAGAGATCCACCTATGGGAATGACGTCCGGTCATGACCACCACAGAAGCATCCAATTGCACCAAGTCTGGCCCTGACAGACAGTAGCGTGTCAAATGCGAAGGAGGCTCCGCCCTCCTTGTACGAGCATATATGACACTGTAACGCTACTACTCCTCAGTGAACATATTCGCTTCTCGCGCACAGCAAGCAGGGCAATGTTGGTGGATCTCTCCACTCGATGTTTCAGAGAACCGGGGTTACGACAGTAACCTAAAGTTCTCTTTCATCATCTCGTTTCGAGATCCACCTATGGGAGATTTGGCCAACTCCCGGATTGCCATATGCTCACAGCTGAGACGCTGTCAAGCCAACAAGGGAGGCCTCCCTCCCTAGCGGGAGGGTGGTGCCTAGTGCATCCCCTGTAGGCAAGTACAAAACACAATCCACTGTCCAGTGTAGTAACTGGGGCCCGGGAACAGTGTGAAGTACTACACCCATAGTGAGATGTGTGTGGCTCACACAGAGCTCACCCCCAATACTGAGTGGGCTACCGGTGTCCTGGTAACATCCAGACGGTAAAACCTCACAAAAGTATGTGGAGAAGCCCAGCCTGCGGCTGAACAAATTTCCTGCATGGAGACCCCACGAAATAGGGCCCATGATGCAGCCACGCCCCTCGTAGAATGAGCCCTCAGACCCGAGGGAGGCGATACCCCCTTTGAACCATATGCCATAACAATAGCTTCCACAAGCCAATGGGACAGCTGCTGCTTAGAGATGGCTTTCCCTTTGCAGGTGGGGGCCCAGGCCACAAAGAGCTGGTTGCTCTTTCTGAAAGCCCTAGTCCTTGTTATATACGTGTGGAGAACACGCACAGGACACAGCATATGTAGCCTTTGCTCTTCCTCAGAAGAGAACGGCGGTGGGTGAAAAGCGGAAAGCTCCAACACCTCACATGTGAAAGCTGGGAAGCTTTTAGGCATAAAGGCAGGATTAGGTTTGAGGAAAACCTTATCCATATTAGGGGAGAATATTGTGCACGAGGGATGCACTGAGAGCGCATGGAGATCGCTGACCCGCTTAGCAGAGGCTAATGCGAGCAGCAGTACTGTCTTCAGAGACAGTAATTTTAACTCTATTCCGTGTATAGGCTCGAATGGCCGTTGGGACAGAGCCTCCAGCACCAGTGATAAATCCCATGAGGGAATGAGCTTTTTAACAACAGGCAGAGAACGGCGAGCCCCCTTCATGAACCTGCGCACGAGGGGATGCTGCCCCACTGTATTGTCATTGAAACCCATATGACAAGCAGTGATAGCTGCCAGGTAAACCTTAATGGTAGAAAAGGATTTCCCTTCATCCATCAGGTTTTGTAAAAAACTCAGCACGTCAGAAACAGAGCACTGATAGGGCACTGACTGACGGGAGGCACACCACTTTTCAAATACCTGCCACTTATTGTCATAAAGTGATCTGGTAGAAGACGCTCTCGCGCTCTGAATGGTTGCCACCACGCGAGGGGGGAGCCCTAAAGCGTCGAGGTTGTGCCTTTCACGGGCCAAGCCCAAAGAGCTATTCGCTCTGGGCAGGGGTGATATATTTCCCCGTTCGCCTGAGACAGCAGGTCCGTGCGTAACGGGAGCGCGCACGGCTGTGCATAAAGGAGAGAAATTATCTCCGCCAGCCACGGCGATTTCGCCCACCTGGGCGCTATTAGGATCAGTGTCAAACTCTGCTCTCTCACTCTGGCTAGAGTGGGAGAGATGAGAGCGAGGGGGGGAAACGCATATAGAAGCACATTGGGCCAAGGGTGGGCTAGTGCGTCTACGCCTAGAGGCGCGTTCTTGTCCCGTAGCGAGAAGAACATACGACAATGGGCGTTTTTGTGCGAGGCGAAGAGATCGACGGCTGCGTGGCCAAATCTCTGCCATAGCATTTCCACAGTCTGGGGATGCAGTCGCCATTCCCTGTACAGTGGGTTTCCCCTTGACAGCAGATCTGCGCCCGTGTTCAGAATGCCTGGAACATGGGTCGCACGTAACTACAGAAAGTGATGGCTGCCCCATACCAGCAGTCTGTGGGCTAGACTGTGGAGATGGAGAGAGCGCATGCCCCCCTGGCGATTGACGTATGCTACAGCAGTCGTATTGTCGCAACGTACTAGCACATGCCGTCGCCTTAAGCGGGGTAGAAAATATCTGAGAGCTATCCATATAGTCAGGAGCTCCAGATAATTGATGTGAGCTGAGCGCAGCTGGATTGGCCACATCCCATTCACTACACGCCCTTCCTGAGTGGCCTCCCACCCAGAGAGGGATGCATCTGTCGTTACGACTTTTCTCATGAGAACGATCCCGAGAGGGGTTCCCTGAGTATAAAAGTCTGTGTTCTCCCAATGACGTAGAGCTGCCGTGCACTCGTGCGTCACTGTGAGACGGCGATGGAGATCGCGTACGGGGCTGAGGTGTAGTGATGAAACCCACCTCATAAAGCCCCTCATCTTCAGTAACCCCAGCGGTAAAACCTGCGAGGCTGAGGCCATCAGCCCTTGCAGTCTGAGGCATGTGCGGTACTGTACTCTTAAGCCCGGTTTGAACAGAGAGAGACAGTCCCGCAGGGATACAATGCGGTCCGCTGACAGGCGGGCTAGCATCGAAACAGAGTTTAGCACCAGCCCCAAGAACGTTACACTCTGTGAAGGAGAGAAATTGCTCTTGGGGAGGTTTACCCTGAACCCGAGCGCAGCTAGTTGTGCCAAAACTAACTGCGTGTCTTTCACGACTCTGACTCTCGAATTGGCAATGATTAGCCAATCGTCCATATAAGTCAGTATTCTGACCCCCGTTAGTCTTAACGGGGCCAGGCCCGCCTCCACACAGACACAGAACACCCGTGGGCTTAGGGAGAGGCCGAACGGTAGAACTGTGTATTCGTAGCAAACACCGCGGTGGGCGAAGCGAAGGAATTTCGTGTGGGGAGGATAGATGCCTATGTGGAAGAAAGCATCTTTCAGATCGATTGATGTGAACCAATCGCTCTGACGTATTGAACGTGAAAGAGTATTGTAAGTTAGCATTTTGACGTTGTACCGCCTCAAATGCTTGTTCAACACTCTGAGATCCAAGATCGGACGGAGGGAACCGTCCTTCTTTGGGACCAGGAAATAGCGAGAATAAAAGCCGTGTTGGGCTTGATCTCTGGGAACCACACATATCGCCCCCTTTTGTAATAGAGAGGAAATTTCCTCCTCTAAAACATGGGCCGCACTCCTCTCGGTTTGAGAGTAAATGACTCCGTTGAAACATGGGGGTTTCCCTGCAAACTGGAGTCTGTAGCCCTTGGCTATTGTGCGTAGTACCCACTCGGGGGCAAACGTAGCCTGCCAGGCTTGTATGTGGCTCGTGAGCGCCCCTGCTGGTGCGGAGGACCGCAGGGGGGAACGGCCGAGTGCGGCCGTGCTGAATGGGGCTGGCGCTCCACCTAGTGGTGAAACCAGGGGAGGCCTTATGTGATAAGAAGGGGTTTTTCTTAACACATTTTTTTGTTTTTTGGCCTTTCAGGGCGGGAGCCCTTATTAGGAATGGCCTGGTGTTCGCTTGTACACTGAATGTGGGTAACACAGCAGCGAACAGAGGAGGGCTGTCCTCCTGAATTGGGAGTCTCCTTCTCTTCATGGGGGGGAAGAGAGGAGATGAGCCTGTGTCCAAGGGGCTGATTGCCCCAGAACATGGACTTAGCCCCCCAATAGCGGTAGTGTCAGGCTGGCCGCTTCCACTTCTGGTCGGCGGGGGTGGGAGAGGGTTTCTTTGCCGCGGCTGCGGCAAAGGACATATTCCCCCAAGGCTTAGCAGGGGGGTTGCCCTGCTGGCCTGGGGCTCTGCCCCAGGGCTTGCCCCTGCCCTGTCCTGGCTGGACACGGCGGTTCACCGCTAGGGGCTGTGGAGGCCGCATGGGTGGCGGCAAGTGAGGCGTCACTCTGCGGGGGAGGCAGAGTTTGAAAGCTTCATCCTCCTTCCTTTTGTCGTCGCACCGCTGCTGCATGAGGCTCAGCGCGGGGCCGAAAAGAGCCTGGCCTGGCTCAACAGGGGCGCCGGCTATGCGCCTTCTCTCACTGTCGGGCAGACCAGAGAGATTAAGCCAGAGCGCCCGCTCGCCGGCTACGGAGAGAGCCATGGAGCGGCCGCAGGCTTGGACACACTGGCGAGAGTTGCGCAGGACCAAGTCGTTCACAGTGACAATCTCTTGCCACAGTATAGGGGAAGGGGTCCCCTCTTGTAATTGTTTCCCCATCTCCTCTGTGAGCTCAGCTTGGTAAGCTGAGAGGAGGGAGGAAACATTGAGGGCTCTAACCGCGAGGGCTGAGGCCCTGTAGGAAGCCTGGTGGATGGAGGCTGTGAAGCATTCCATCTTAGTAGGGAGGGTAGGCCTGGGCGGCGCCAGGAGACCTCCCTGCGTGGGGTTAAGGTGTCGAGCTATGGAGGGCTCAACAGCTGGGGGTTCCCCCATGGCGTGGGCGGCCATGTCCTTAACCTCCAGACCGGAGAAACCGTGCTTGAAATCAAGCGGGTCCTTCCAGTGGTGTTTCAAGTGTTTAGCGCAGGCGGGGAGAACCGGGAAAAGCTGTTTTCTGGGGCCTGGGGGGGGGCCCAGGAATTTCCCGTCATAAACATCCCTCTCCTCGTCGGCCGGGTTCTGTAGGGCTGGCCATTCGATATTGAGACGGGCTGCGGCCCGCTCACATACCTCCAGAAGCACGGCATGGGGTTGGGCGTTAGCTGTACCCATAGCCGGTGCTAACTGGGCCGGTGGAATGGCGTCCTCCTCACCCGAATAATCAGACGCAACCGCCATGTCGTCGTTATCCGTTGTCTCTCCTTCCAGTATGGGGGTACCGGAGAGCGAGAGGGGGAACGCCGACATGTCTGGGTCGGAGCGGTCAGCCCAACTCAGAGAAGGAAGGTCTTGAGGCGGCCGAGAGGCCGTAGTGCTATCGTCCTCTTTGTCAGAGTCCTCGGGACACAGGTCGTTGCCGTGGGTAGCAGCAACTCTCTGCCTCCGTCGCCTGAGCTTTTTGGGCAGCGCGAGGCAGTGGCTGCAGCTCTCTGGGGAGTCGATGGCCTCCTGGGCATGTTTTAAGCCCAAGCACATGACACAGAGAGGGTGAGTGTCCCTGGCCGCGATGAGGGCACCGCATGCGGCCGGGCAGGCACGCGAGCGTAGCTCCTCAGACGGGCCGAGAGGAACGGGCTTAGAAAGAGCCATTAGCGGGGAGCTAGGCAGCTAAGCAGAGAAACAGGCAGCGTGGGCGGCTGGCTAGAGAGCAAAGAGACAAACTAGCGTGGGTGGCTAGTTGTGAGACAGCACTGTCCTGTTCCGCGTTAGCAGATGCAGGAAAAAATCGTGTCTTGGGCGGGTAGCCTGCACGATACAAGGGCTAGCGCGCGGGGTAGCAGGCTAACACCGAGTGGAGCTACTCAGCACTGACGCGTGTTCCCGAACCTTTCACGCCCGGCGGAGGCTGATCCGGAGATATATCCTCCTGCGGACAGTTAAGTGACAAGGCTCGTGTGGGATACACGGTCGAAGCTGTGAGTGGGGTACTCCGAAATTCGCGAGAAGCGAATGTCAACTGAGGAGTAGTAGCGTTACAGTGTCATATATGCTCGTACAAGGAGGGCGGAGCCTCCTTCGCATTTGACACGCTACTGTCTGTCAGGGCCAGACTTGGTGCAATTGGATGCTTCTGTGGTGGTCATGACCGGACGTCATTCCCATAGGTGGATCTCGAAACGAGATGATGAAAGAGAACCAGCGTGTTTTGTTACCTTTTAAGCAGTGAAATACAATTTGTCATTTTAAATTACAGCACATTCTAGAAGAAAATGAATGCAACCATATTTAACATTTTTATGTTAATAATAATATACTCTAATAATCATCATGACAGCAATTCACCTTCACATCCATATACAGCTCAATCAGTTTGAGCATAGCAAAGAAAAACTTTACTGAAATTAATCAAAAGACCCAACACTGTCAGCAACCTTCTGTATTTTGTATTACATTAAAGGGGTTTCTTGGGTCCCTCAAAATCCAAACAATATTTCATAAGGATGCATGATATTTGAACACATTTATGAAACCAAAAGGAAGAGTATTGTCTGCTGTAGATACTTGCTAGTTAGCCAACAAGCTGTATTATCCAGCATTTACTTTGGAAAACAATCTAAGTATAAAAGTAGCATGTCACGCTTGGTTCTCAACATCATGTTCAACAAGTGAGCTTGTGGAAACTCAGGCAGCGGTGGTGTCAAAAAACATGCCAGTACAATAACATTTTGAGTGGAGGCTTTGTTTCTTGCTTACGTGTAATTTACACTTCATATACCAAAAAGATAGTTTTGCACAATACTTATGTATTGCATACTACCATTCTTGCATTTTGACAAATGTATGTAATCCCTGTGTTCATGGAATAAATCAAACAAGACCTGAGCAAGCTGCCAAGACGTTCATTTAAAAAATATATCTTGTTCATTGTTTATTGAGTGTTGGTGAACGTCTGTGCGGTGAGTTCTATTTTACAAATGCATGCTGCCTCATTCTTTGATAGCCCTCTAATATGATTGCTGAATTCAAATCAAATCACTTAGACCACTCTAAAAGCAGTTATTGTTTTGGTATCTACCTTCTATTTGTCATCTCACTACAGAAAGACAATTCACTGTATCATTTAAATCAACCTTACAGAAGTACATAGACACTGTCAATAATACGGTGAGCTTTAATTACAAACAGATCACACACACTGTCTCAAAGATTGAGCCTGGAGTTCAAACATGTCATTTGTTTAGACCCAAGTGCAGTAATATAATTTAGACCATCAAGTGCTTATGCAAGTTTGAAGTGGTAGAAATCAATACTGCCAGTTGAAAAACAGGTAAGCTATAATCAAAACAAAGTACCCAGCAGGCTATCAAAGAATAGATGGTTTTGCATCATGCTTCATGGCCTACATAAATAAACAGGTCTTGGGGGGGGTAGAAGCAAGACAACTATATTTTCTCTCTGACATCTATTCTATACTGAGCATGTGGTGAATATGCATGCAAAACATTTGCAAAGGATGAGAGCTTAACAAGAACAATGACGCTTTATGCATAAAAATGACCAGAATTGTTTGCTGGGCTGTGGAATTCATGCCTGGGTGATTCCTTAGCCTCAGCCTCGGTGCTGATGGCTGATGGCTGATGAGCCGCCTAGTACTGCAGGCCACTGTGCTGAGGCTCTCCACTCCGCCTTTACCGCTCATCTGCTTACAATCAGTGCCAAGGGGGATCTCACAGACAGAGATAATAGTAGTGCAGAGAGCTACTCAGCTGCTAGCAGATCCAAAACGGTGCAGTGAGCTGACGGCAGCCTGGCACGCCTCCCAAATGTGGTAGGAGTGTGAGAGAGCTCAGCTGCCAGCATGTATGAGCACTTTCAAACAAACACACCACGGCCATTTTCTCTAAGCTCAGCTGGATGTCTCATCAGGCGTGTACCTACATTTCAGATTTTTTTTTGTCATTTCTGCAAAATGGCATCAAAGGCAACAAGGAATACAGGTTACGGCAACACTAAACATCCTGTGCCACTGTAATACAATGAGCTTTTTTGTACTTTGACCTAATAATCTAATTACCTAATTTGAATATTATTTCAGGGGAGTGCAATTGTTAGAATAATATGGACTACAATAGAGATGTTAATCTCGGTGCATAAATCTTATATTTCTCAATACTTTTTATTAAATATATATAGATAAGCAGAACATGAATAGAAAACTGCACTTTCATTTCCTCCCAGCATCCAAGTAATAACCTTTCCAATAAAATATGTACATGCAGGTCATTTTGAAACCAGACAGTGTGGAAACTGCACAATGGATGGTTCAATGCCATGACCAGCACTGTGTGTGTTCTGTCTGACAGGTATATTTATGTGCTCCACAGTCCACTGTTGAGTCTCGCAATACCCAACAAACACCTAGGTTACAGGCACCAGCTTTGTACAGTACATTCAGCTGCGCATACATAGTGGTAGCAAAATATGGATGATAATCTTCTGCATTTATTGGGAGGAGCAGACAAAAGTTTCCAATACAAAGTGCCAAAGCAGGCCAGTACAAATCCTGTCGATGACGAAGCCTGCCTACCATTTTCCATGCCTGCTGTTGGAGTGCAGCCGAGCGTGAGCTTCTCTTTGAGCCGCAGTTAAACCTTGTAGGGAGCCAGATGTATCGGGAAACACATCTGCTTTCATCTCCTCCAGCAGCTTGAAGACCCAACACGAAACACAATCCCACTGCATTCTTTCTAATTAGCTGTGAATTGCGGTGGGGCAGGGGTGTGATCGGCTCCACAGCACTGAGGGGTCATGCTCCACACATCACACAGGAGACAGGCC
The DNA here is from genome assembly GCA_022702515.1 of Ilyophis sp. 1 JC-2022. NCBI lineage: Eukaryota > Metazoa > Chordata > Actinopteri > Anguilliformes > Synaphobranchidae > Ilyophis > Ilyophis sp. 1 JC-2022. The sequence goes on from CM040403.1 coordinate 102,470,899, forward strand.
TCCGTGGGTGTGCAATCAGAGTGTTATATTTGCTAGTCCTCTCTGATACAGTATGTGGCCTTTACTGTACAAACCTCATTCTTGTCAAGCCAACAATTTCGTAGCAATAACAATGCTATTGAGACATAAAATGCCCTGGAGCTCCTTGGACTTGCTCAGACACTCATGCAGTCCAGCAATTAGAGGTCAAAGGCACTGTGGAAGGGAACCTGCTGTCTATGTAAGTTGTAGATTCACATTCTGTACCAGGGCTTGACAAGATTCTTGGATCAATGTTGTCAATCCAGTTACGGTTTTGTGTAAATTACTAAATGGAATATTTGTATTTCTCATCACAGCAAAACTAATGTCATGAATGTGAAAGGAACATGACTGGCATGTACAGTGCCAAAAACAAATCTGCCCCAATTAGTCACACCCCTAATAATTATTTGAAATAAAATCTAACAAAAAAAAATATTATAATGGAGTCGGGAGCGGAGGCCCAGATCCGACCATGAGGGGATCAGAAAGTTACCCACAATAAGCGGGATAACCAGTAAAATTAGGGGAACATCCCGGCGCAGCCACCACACAAGTATGGGAGGCCAAACAGTTCAAAAGCCAACGCAAACTAGACACCACATATCCAGTTGGACAGCGTGCGCGACCCAGTTGGATAGCTCAAAGATATCCAATTTGATGTCGCTGATTGGACAGGAATTCACTAATCTCTCACATGTAATTTACGTAAAATCGAAGTTTGTAGGGTCATTTGAATCATAATGATAATCAAAGTTTTTCGTTGTTTGTCATTTTAATTTTCAAACTGTCATTCCAAAGACATAGAACGATATTTGGAATAACTTAACCGATGTTTAGTTTAGGAATATGGGACAAACAGTCATTGAACATGAACAGAGACTGATCTGAATGCAGACATGAAGGAGCAAACACTATTGTTTTTAAAAAATAAGTTAAATTAATCACATTCAAAAAATGAAAAGGCCTAGTTAGTTCAAAGTGCTGTTTTCTGGCATTTTTAAACAAATTAAGAATATATCTTAGTTGGAATACAACAGCAAAAATTAAACAACAGCCTTGTTTAAATAAAAAGCATTGTGCAAAGAGGAGAGCAATATGAGCCATGTTAACTTAAACAGTACAGAACAGACCAGCAGAAAGCGAGGAGCATATTCTAAGCAGACTGAACTGTCTGCATCAACCTCTTTACCAACAACATTCAAGTTACAAGCTGCCCGACATCATGTTTCCAGCCTTTCACACTTACAGCTGCAGAGAAACTAGTAAAGAGTCATTAAGAAATAAAAAACCTGAGTAAAAGTTATAGGAAACAATCAATTCAATGGGAAGAATCCTGCCCTTGGGGTTAGTGCATTGGAGAAGACAGCACTGGATTAAACAGTGTCATCACAGTGCCAGGCAGAGTGGGTAGGAGTAATAGGGGCATTATTGAGGTCACAAAGGAAGCAGTAGACAGCCCTAAATACAACTGCACTGCAAGGCTTTCTTGGGAGACAAATCTTTACTGCACAACATATAATATAACGACATGAGAAGAAAAAGGATCTTGATCAGGTTTGGAAATGTGACAATGATTCTGGGTGTATTTACATGCTATGAAAATTTATAATATACTTTACAAATAATGTATTGCATACAATAACATGTATGCTAGAAATTAGTATTTATTTTATTTAGTTTGTTGCATTTGTTATTGAACATCTAGTTGATAGGTCAGTTACATCAATGCTGCAGCCAGTATACATTGATGTGTAATATAATAATGTGGAGCCTTCCAGACACATTGCACAGTCTTAAACCAAAATGAGTCACCTCTAAGTTAAAGTGTGTTTATGCGCAGTACAATATCATGTGACCTCAATAAGCTGAGTGGAATCAGTAGTGTCATGTGTACTAATCCCGTAATTGTAAGCAATCATCAGCCTCATTATGCATTTACACAACATGCTTTAATTTAGTTTCTAACATACATGTTCACTCAAGGGCTTCAAACTTTGCACAAGCACCAAAAAGATGAAAGGCCAGAGTGATTACACTTGAAATAAGGCTAATTCAAAGATCCGTCACATACTCTTGTAAGTGTTTAAATACTGCTTCTTGTGGCTTATGAGGACATCAGTCATGGTAGCCACCACATATTCCCTGTGGCAGATGACTGAGCACATGAGAACAATGTTGCATGCATAGTTAGATAGAAAGCAATAATAACGGCTGCTATTATTTTCGGTTATATTTTCTCCATTTAAAGGGTTGATCTTATGCACAGTGTGACACACTCAGACAGATCTGCAGCCCTTCACTGGAGCCATTCATCCTCCCACACACACCCATTTTCCCAGCAGCGCCTGTCAGCCTCTCTTGCTCATTAACATTGATAAATAAAGTGCTTGTCACCAGGCCCTGACAAACCTTGACACAGTGCTATCACACACATTTTGTAACTTTATCTTTTTTTTCCATCTTCGTTCCTCTGCTATGACATACTTTCATAATCTTTCCCATTTCTCTGAATTTCCAAACATATTGCGGGGGAGAATGTGTGAGTAAATCTTTCACCATGGCTCATCCTGCCTTTATATCAGGGTACTCTGAACAAATGCATAGCATTGGTTGAAACCAACTGATATACTGATGAACAGCAATTCATAACATAGCATGGTGATTTAATTATGACTGAACAAGAGTGGCACTTGATGCCACACATACATCTTCCACTTAAAACAGTTGTCATACCAATAATCAAAAGCTGTTTTAATGTATTCACATGACTCATGTTACATCTAGAACAGTCAGTCACTTTTTCAATTGCCCTGAGCGCAGACAGGCAAATAAAAATAAAGACGAGCACAAAAGGCCAATCACTCAATCTCTGCTACACCCGCTATTGTAAGAGCTAATATCTAGATTAAATAAAAGCATACACAAGCTTACCTGAAATACCAAGAAACAGCACAGATCTAGGTTTGGCCACATGCTTGAATTTTATCCCATATAGAACTGGGCTATTGCAGGATCGATTGCCAGGTGAGGCATTACTGTTGTACACTTGAGCAAAGGTACTTAAACTGAATTGCTTCGGTAACTATCAAACTATTTGTGTTAAAAAAAAGAAAAGAATGTACGCAGTCCAAGTCACTCTGGATAAGATGATATGCTAAGTGTCGAAAATATAAATATATTTACAGAAATCACTTGACTTTATATGAGCACATTGGCAATATGACATAAACGCGATGGGGGTCAATAAATAATTGAGCTACACACACTTCAGACATTCTTGAATATATCTGACTTTCAATGAGGTACAGTTATGAGAATGAGTAAATCCTATTCATTGTTCGGTAATACTGCATTTACCCACTGGATTTCAATTAATGTTTGTATTGGACAGAATGTGAATAATAATAAGAATTATTATTATTATGTGGCATATGCTTCTAGACAGTCAAAGTCCACTATTTAATCTTGAAGAAAAGACATCCTCAATCCAGAACTCTTGGGCTTTTCTTTGGTCAGAGTGCTTACCCCCATCTGATTCCAGAAAACACAGGATGAGATGTTGATCTCTAAATATTTAATCTCCATTCTTCTACTGGTAGCAGAAGCAGTAACAACAGTAATAATCAATACGAATGAATTAGTCAATGCCATTTTGTCATCCAGCACTATCCTGGAAAACCACCATGTAATCACCAGTAATGTACAAACGAAGATGGGATCATATTGCTTGCTTGAACTTTGTGAAATAACGATTACAGGACAAAAAGGGTCAGAGGAAAATGGGAAGAGAGGCAACTTTTTTCTCCTGTGACACAGATAAACAGCAAGAGACAGCAACCTGGTCCGTAGACTCGCATTGCACAGCAGTTCTTGTGCACCATGTGACTGCTTCAAGAGCAGAGTGTGCTATCCAAGGCTCTCTAACTCTGTGCTGCCACAACAGTCTTCCCACACCGAAGCAGCATGTGCTTGCAAACACACCAAAGGATTTATATGAGCTAGTTTTCCTGTCCCCACCTCTACATCCTCCTGATAATGCAAATAGGGTATAAGGCAGAAAGCCAGTTTGTACTAATAATCTTGCCTTAGTCACATCAGCCCTGTGTGCATGTCTATTACGTGTGCATGGCTGGACTGAGCTTGTTCTCAGTCCAGCTGGGACACCAAACACCAGATCTACAGTAGCTTCACACAGTGGCTCTTGTCTCCATAGAAACTGCTATCCATGACTTGTACTTCTTACATGTTACTTAGCAATGCCACCATGACACCGGTGCTGGTCTGGATGAAACATTATTGAGACACAGAAGTCCAGAAAGTGTAGTAGCTGGTTTGAGGATTTTTCAAATACTTTCCTCAGACTTGTATGATGTGCCAATGTGTTTGAAAGTGGAATTTTCAGAAGCAATGTTTTTTAAAATGTTTTATTACTGGATTGGAACTGTATTAGAACATTAATGATATTCAAAAATTCAAATTTCTTACCTATTTATAATACCCTATTCCGTCATATCATGTTCAATTTAATCATAATTCTATTTAACTGTATTAACATTTAAAATATAGCTGTGAGTACAACAATCTGATCCTGAGCCCAATGGTTTTGATTAAGAATTCTGATAATCGCTTGCTTCCAGCAGTTTCTCAGAACTTGGATATGAGTATTAATTAAGTCCCTGTTTAGGGACGAGGCCATATCCTGCAGTGACACAGAAATCTTTGTGAGTATATCATGTTGAAACATGCACACAACCAAAAAATAAGAATTTTGTCTTTAAAAACCAAATCTGAACTTGAATTAATCATATAGCAAAAAAATGTATTATTGATCTCTGTCACTGGACAATGATTATTGTAAGGTAAAGCAGTTGGGACACAGTATAGCCTACACTGGGGGGGGGTAGGCAACCCTGTTCCTGGAGTGCCGGTGACGTTTCTGGTTTTTGGTCCATCTGAGCTTGATCACAAGAATCGGATGGATGATTAAAAGTCTGAGCCTGAATATTCTGAATGGTGAAACGCCGAGTGCCTCCAGAACATGGTAACCTGCAGAATCATTATACCTGATTAAAATCAATCCAGTTATGTAGCTATAGGTTTGTATGGAGCAAAAACCTAGACTGTCTCTGGCACCAGGGTTGCCTACTCCTGGTACCCCGGACAGAACTGCTGCAGATCCTTGCAGTTGATGTAAAGCTGTGGCAGAGTGAGCAGGTGGGAATCTCTCCCATTCAAACAGATGAAATATTCTGGTTCTGCTTTCAGGGAGTCTGACCTATTTAGGGCATTGCCTTCAGTCCCATGCTAATGAGCACAAATGTCAAAACCAGCTGCTCAGAACCTATAGTTTGTTTTCCCATTTCTCAAAATAAGTTCTGTACTTAATGTGAATTATAAAATGATTCATTTTAAGCAAAATAAAGGATGCTAAGCCAGCAGCCAGAGGAACACGGCACTCCTGCTGGAGATACAACACACTGAATAGTCAATCTGCCTTTAAACAGATGAATGTTTAAACAGGTGAATGTAACGTCAAATTATTTAAACAGATTCTGACTCTGTTTGCCAAGTGCCGTCGTAATCCTCCCTAGGATACAGTACTCATCTTTCATATTTATTCTGTGATTTTCTTTTTTTCCCCGCAATCCTGGCTCTGCTTGACATTTGAAAACGACAAGGTGCTCCGAGTTTCTTTGTCTGTACAGCCACAGCATGCAGTCTCTCTCACTCTGAGATGGGCTGAATAAAGGGTCATGTGCAATACAGAGAGCTGGTAGATGATTCAATTAAAATTCTCTTTAATATTTCCAGTAGTGGTCCAACAGCATTGCCTCCATTACCCCATGTTGATTTAGCATTAAACTTACACTAGATTTGCTATGACGGAAAATGGCTCAAAGTGTATTACAACATAAATATATCAAGTCATGAGCACATGTGGACGCTTCCACAAGTGCAATTAATTCTGATTTATTATGTTTCTTGTTCAAAGGCCCTAACTAATCTCATTGGGAAAATACAGAATTGCATTACCCGCTTAAAAGGCTCCCCAGATTCAATATTCTTTTTTATTGTAAACCATTTAATTACATTCACATTCAGGAATGTATTTAATTACTTAATTAGCCTTTTTTTGCTAGCACTCTATATGTCAAAACACTAATCAAAATGTTTGACAAGTAATGTCATAACAGCATGCATACTGTATATGTGTGTATACAGTGCCCTCCACTATTATTGGCACCCCTGGTAAAGATGAGTAAAAAGGGTTATAAAAAAATCCCTGTTTGGTGAATTAGCTTAATCTTACACTGACATTTTTTTACAAATCCAACTTTTAATTGAAGTAAATGTATTATGAGAAAAAAAATATCATCAAAAGATAATTATTTTTAACAAAACAATTTTTTTTATATTTTTTCGCATATTTTTGGCATGCCATGACTTCCTGATGTTTGTGACCCAACAACATCAAAAGACTCCTAATCAAAAGATACCTAATTTTCAGGTACTCTTACAAGCGATACTATAACGTCTCTGCATTTGAATGGATCTCTATGGGAATTGGTGGGTGGGACTAGATTTAGCTGTAAATTATGCTGGAACAGTATGGAATACATGGTTGGTAAAATGGCTGTAAGTCATCAAGGGTCTGAGATATCAAACGAGCCTCAAATCAAGCTGCCAGATATGCAGTAGTTATGGCTGGATCACTTCAAGGGTTGTTTTTCCTGACAAATTTTTCTATTGAAATCTATGGAAGAATAAGTCAGGAGAAGAAACCCTTCAAGTTATCCATCCATATCTACTGTATTTCTGGCAGCAGAGAGATGGTTTAATGGCTTAGACCTATTTAGCCAACCATGTGTTCCATACTGTTCCAGTGTAATTTATAGCTAAATCTAGTCCCACCCCCCAATTCACATAAAGATCCATTCAAATGCAGAGACATTATAATATCGCTTATGAGAGTACCTGGAAATAAGATATCAAGAGTATTGTGTTGTTGGGTCACAGACATCAGGAAGTCATGGCATGCAAAAGATATGCGACCAAATATTAAAAAATTACTTTATTCTATATATAAATGCAGGGGTTCCAATAACAATGGTTTTGTTAGAAATTATTATTTTTTGATGAGGGATTTTTTTTTCTCATAATAAATTTACTTCAATTAAAGGTTGATTTTTCTAATTTTTTCAGTGTGAGATTAAGCTAATTCACCAAATGGTGAATTTTTTAATAATCCTTTTCATTCATCTTTACCAGGGGTGCCAATAATAGTGGAGGGCACTGTAAATGTAAAAAAAAGATTCATAAAAGTTTCTTATTTTCATGTAACTTGTGATTAGATTTTTTTTGTGCTAATATGAGAATAGTTGTGGAAAAAATAGGAGATCAATGTTCAGTCATCTATTTTTAACCTTGGAGAGATCAAGGCAGAGATCTTAATTCTGAAGCTTAAGACATGCATTTTTTTATGAGAGATCTCAGATTTGGGGAAACTGTAGTGTAGTGTAGGAAACTGTAATGGCTACATTATAGATATACATTATTATAGATATACATGATAAACATGAAGTATCTTTCCACAGTCCTCTTTAACTATCTGCATTAATTTATTTATTTATACATATAATAAACCTACAGTACCCCTCTGAATACAAAACAATATCAAAATGTAAAGCATGTAAAAAAACATTTAAAGCTGAAAGGGGCACTCTTTTAACTGTGCCAATGGCTATTTGCTTTTGGCATACAGTGAGAACTATTGTGGCACAGAATGTGAAATGTCTTCCTCAGATGAATGAAAGTTTACAGTATATTGCAAAGGGCAATTCAATTAGAAGACAAAACAAAAAGTGTTAGTTCTCCAAACCACCATTCCCACCCCTTACCCCCAAGCTCAAGATGCATGTTTCTTCAGACCTTAAATTTAAAGTTCTTAATCATCTCAGTTCTTTACGTTTATCTTCCGCGTTGTTTGCTGGTGATCCAACTTCAGGAGCTGATTATCATTGCAGAAGTCAAGCCATGAATATTGCATCGCCATCGTAAGTCACTTCTGTCCTGTCTGGAATGTAACCTGCTTCGACAGCTCCATCAAATATTTAGATAGACCACTACGAGTGTTTGGGGGAGGGTGTGTGAGCCCAGTGGGAAGGTGGCCCTGACACACTGCCTCTAACAGTGTCTGCCACTTCATCTCAGCACTTAAGGAAATTACTATCTCTGTGAGTAAGAGGAGGCCATTCAGTCAATTTTACCCAGAGCTCATCAAACTAGATTTGAAAGATCCTTACAAATTAGAGTCAATGGCTTTGGCTTAAGGCCAAAGACAAAGTATTTCAGACATGGCATGTAACAGGATGTGTGTGACCGGTGAAAAACCGTCCTCATCAGATCACAACTGCCCACAACAGCTGAAGACTCTGAAGAAGACATTAATCGCTCTGCAAAAGTAGCAGATTACAGCTTTCAAGTCTTCCTGCAGGTTTACAATATTAATCTTGGTTTCAGCACTGCAGGGTCCCTTTGATCTAGGACATTTGCTTTAATGTTTAAGTGTAGGAGCATTGGGCACAGCCTTGGTAAGCCTCGACCCAGCAGGTGCTCATGCGTTAATATGGAAGCAGAGCAGACTCCTGATTACAGTGATTGACTGGCCTGGCCAGGAAGTAGTATCACAATAGTCTGGGATGATATCAATGTACATATCATGTCATGTAGGAGGCTTACTTCTTTTACTTCTTTTTTGAAAAGCAGTTATATTTTTGCATTTCACATTTTCCGTGCAGCACCAGTTGAAGTTAAAAAGGTCAAAGAGAAAGAGAGGCAGTGATGTCATCAGTGAGAGGAAAAGACTGTGAGAACTCACCCATTTCTGGTGATCAATGCTTTGAAAGAACAGCCAGGTTTTGCTCCAATGCAGCACCCTTCCAAACAATCTCTGTATTGATCACCTCACCGTACCAGCTATGCATACAGAGAAGAGATGTATCTGATGCTGAGATTACTTTTTTACAATCCTATTTGGAGGTCATAAAAGAGAGCCCAAAAACACATAAATGATGATGAATGTATGACACTTCTCCTTTATTTTAGTTTGCACGGCCTGTACCTTCATCCAAGGTTACAGAACAGGTCATAAATGACAGCACCATTTCAACCAAGTTTATTTGGTAGCAAGCGGCCTGTCGGCCTATCGATCTGAAAGCCTTTCTTCTGTGGATCCCAGAGACACAGATTGAGCCCCATGCTAGAAATAAAAAGTTTGTGTAGAAGTTTCTGTGAATACAGACTGCACGGTGAGGGAAAAAACTAATTTCTCCCCATCAGTGCGCAGTCTTTGCCGGGGTGTCAACACAGTGGGCTCGGGCAGCAAAAGTTGTGGGCAATACCTCAGCCCCACAGGCAAGAGGAATATGAGAGGCTACATTAAAAAGCAGTGCCTCCACGCCCCTGGGCATTGCACACTTTTCAGATACTTGCCTGTTTGGTTTTCCTACGCACATTCCTATGTTGAAAAAGAAGTAGTGCAGAGTTGGTGGTGTCGAGTGTCTTTTCTGGCTTTAGAAGAAAAAAGGGACAGCAGGTTTGAGACTTTTGTTTATCCGACCAAAAAGTGGCCTGAAGGGGATGTGTCTCCTACCCCTGCCCCCTCTTTACAGGGCTCAATGCTTAGTCTTCTACTCCTCTCTGTACACTAAACCGCTTGTTCCAGTTATCTCTGGTCATGGCAAGTCATATCATTGTAATACCGATGACACACAACTTTTTTTCTCCTTTTCTCCTTCTCACACCCAAGTTCAGGCATTTATCTCTGCATGTCTGGCTGACACTGCAGCCTAGAAGTCCATCCACCACCTGAAGCTCAAACTCGGCAGAACTCCATCAGGCCACTGCAGCTGGTCTAAAATGCCAACCTGGCTTTCAACTTTCCTTGCCACACAGGCTGTGTTTGAACACCATTCACTGGTTTCCAGTGGCTGCCTACATTCAATTCAGATTATTCTCACACTGGCATACCGAGCTGCAAATTGTACTGCCGCTTTCTAATTTTAGGCAAGGATGACACCACACACTGAAAACAAGACCTCTCTGTTCAGCATCCTCTTGCCAGCTGGCTGTTCCATCTCTTCAAGCACCCAGCTGCGGCTTTTCAGCCACACAGTTCTCTTCTCAATATGGCGCCAGGCTCAACGGTCGGTGCAAACGTCTTACCTGCGGCCTTGGCATCCACGTAAGGATGATGGTCCCTCCTGACACTTTGGGTATAAGTCATTCATATTGACAACCCTAATGGTCTTAGGAACAAATAGAATGAACATTTATGGCTGTAACCATGTTCTATGAACTCCGGATGACCATTAGAGATCATAGTCACTTGGGACCTTTTTTAAGGGCGAGAAAATTGTTCCGATGACATCCGCAATGACGCTCCCTCTTTTATGGGAGCAATTACGTCACTACGCGGAGTTCATGTACCATGACAAATTCTGGATGCATCTGGACCCAGAAGATCATCCATATTGACGACCCTAATGGTCATCCGGAACTCATAGAACATGGTTACAGCTGTAACCGTTCGTTTTATGCAATTGTCTAAAAAATTCACTCTTTCAGACTATATGCCAATGCTTATATTTAATAAAAAGCTAAGCCTTTTCTCCTTTATTGTACAGTTATTAAGGCATGCACCTTGGTGGTGGCACTTATATGATTGTAATGTTGCTTATCTTTAGCTATTGTGGTGTGCTTACTTACCATGTGAAATTCACTTTTGTAACTAGTTTGGTGAAAAACATCTGCTCAATGACTAAATTTGAATTGGTTAAACAGAAGTCTGTTAAACAAATAAGTCAAAACTGATTTCCAGTTTCTTCTTTTTTTGGATGCATTTATTCTACTAGGAAAGCAGCAACCACATGCATTTATATCTCCTCTTGTATACATTAGCATTGGAAGAAAGACTAACACTGTTGATAAATAGGTAAATAGAGATTGACAATCAAAAATGTAAAGAGATATACATCACTGAACCATGTCCCATTTTTATCGGTGGTGCATGAAACTAATTGTAAGTTCTATTTTAACAAGTACTAGAAGAGAAGACACTGTTTTGATGTCGAAAACTACTGAGGAATAAGCTGAGTGAGTGTTAAACACAATGATTTATTACTTGCTCATTTTACATTTTCTCAGAAAAATGCTGTCTCTCCTTTGAGCTATGGCCCAGATTCAGATGGTTGACACATGGTCATTACTAAGTGGTGCCCTGGCTTAATTCAGCTGGAAAGGGTCTGTAGGACTGCTCAAAGGATTCTAAATGACATGTCATTTCTTCCTGTTATTCACAGGGTGAATTACAAGTGTTACTTTTTAAGGGAACTGAAAAACTATTTTTAAAAAGACCATGGAGTTTTCTCTGACAGTTTCAGAATGAACAGAATATTCCTCACAAGGTCATTTAACTGGCCGGATAAAAAAGCAAAATGAGAGAATGTTTTCTGATTGGAAGAAACTATGCAACATGAATTACATTGTGTAACTACACTGTAAGGCATCTGCCATGTCAGATTAAATCACTTATAAACCACGCGCAAATCTGAAATGAAAACAGATGTATCTACCTCTCCTGCTATGACAGGATATTTCCCCTTTAGACAACTCAGACTGAGCATGAATTACTTCAACAATAACCCATTTTATCCAGGTTAAAAAACACACACTCGAGAGCACACGAAAGCGTGTTTTCTTCATTTACTGATTCACTTAAGAAAGTTGAGGCAACATGGTCAGAGGCTTCTCTGGTCTCTGGGAGCTTCTAAAAAAGCTGACTTTAGTTACTAGCAGAAGCAGATCACAGGCTTTCATAAAGGAGTGAAGGTCAAGGGCCACAGTAAGCACATACCTCATGTCCTACTGTATGATGCCACCCAAGTGAAGGTAGGGCTTTGTCTATAGCTAGCAATGAGGGAAAGAGCTGACAGCACAACTAATAACCTTAGTATTGCCACTAAAGCATAAAAATACAACACAATCAGGCTTCAGGATGGGGTTATGATGCTGTTGCTAGGGAACAACAGAACCCTGCAAAAAGACGAAAGTTCCCAGCCTGCCCATAATATATGGTACTGTGGCTAAGAGCACCTTCTAAATCAATAAATTGTATGAGACCCTTATAATCTTAAGCACTAATCAAAACTCTCAGCTGGTAAAATATGCTTTGTTCTCAAAATTGTTCTTTCTGTTAACATATTTACAGGGTAATTTTAGTAAGAACCATATGACTGATAATCACAGAACTACACTGTATCAAACCCATTGACATAAATACAAAGGCCCCAGGCCCCAAACCATGGAACACTCTTTTTGCACATTTTTTCCAATATCACTTTTAAAGAAAGCTTTCGTATTTTTCTTTCATCTAATTTTATATTTCATTATATTTATTGAACTAGTTACATAGTATCTGCCTGATATATATAAGAATTCAACTATAACTTGAATGGTTTATGAGCTGTCAGTCTTTACATTAATCTATTGTTTTGAACCTGAGTGCCCAAAAATGTATTAATAATTAAACATTATGTCCATCGCTTACCTTCTACCCAGCCAACCTGCTGGTGCTGGTTCAGGCCCCGGCACGTTCTACAACCAGGCAGGCATCCCCAAAAATGCCACACAAGCCAAGAAAAGAATCCAAAACTTTGCTGCCGGATTGGTCTTCAACGTTGCTGTCTGAGATGTCTCACTCTCCTCATTCCCCTCCACTAAGAACCTATTGAAGTCTGCATCTGTTTCAGAACCCTGGTATTGGCAGTGTGCCCCAGACCACAGTACCTCTTAGGCCTTGCCATTAATGAAACACAGCTCTGTAGACAGCTCTGTTTACAATGTTTAAAGGGGACATGCAGCAGAAATTGAGTTTGAAATTAAGTTTTGTTCGGTGATACTCATTTGAGCATCTCGGGGCAATACAAAATGACCGTCTGTGCATTTTTTGTTTTATTTTTTCCTCACGATACATCGTTGAGCTCACAGAAAGTCAGCTATTTCCACATAATAATACATTGAGCAGCCGAAACCAACCAACCTAGTGACGTCACGACCGCAGTTGGTCCAACTGTGCCCTAGTGGAAAAAAAGCTAACTTAACTTATTTTTCCTGCAAATATGGGATTGAACGCACGTCATACCTAATTTAAGGTAAAAAGCTCATGAACCAGAGCCGCTTTATCAAGTCACTTTACCCCTTTAAGAGTCAGTGTTCCCAATTCCCAAATGATTTGAGCTCATGAGTTCCCAGTCTCTAGCTTACCCTACAGTATCAGACATGTTCGCTACCCGTGTGTTTATCTGAACTCCTCTTCAACCCACTTTATTCAGAGACGGCTTGATCCTGAAAATCTGCTTAGCGTGTTGACCGAGCTAACTCTCCCATTGGGTTGCTTTGTGCAGGTGATAACGTGCCAGTGGGCACCTTTCATTGGCAGAAGTGGAGCATCACAGAGAAAAACTGGCAGTCATACCTGCGCTAATCTATTCCCTGGCATACGATGAAGGTCAGCAACAGGGGCCCTACCCACAGTAAAGGAAAGGATGACACATACCGAAACTGTCCTCCACATTTTTAAATCTGTTCGTCGTGGTGATGTTTCCTGAAGACAAGCTACAGCAGCCTTTATCTGGATCCTCTTGACAACTGTGTTGATGCAAGACATTTTTAACTTTGAAGCTATATGAAGTAGTTACCAATGCATTGCAGATGAGAAAATATGTGGTCTGTGGGATTGAGGCATAGTGCTGTACATAAAAAGAAATTACAGAAAATAATAGTGCTACATGTGGCAATTCAGTAGAGCTGCTGTCCATGTCACTTGTCCATGCCAATGTAAAAGAACAGAAAATGTATGAGCCAAATTTTGGGGACAGTGGCATTGCAAAAGCACCTGGGTGTTAGTGGAGTGAGAGAGAGATCTCTGGGATTTACACAAACAGAGAACATCAGAGTTACTCTCAAGAATACAAAAGGGTGATAGCGCCAAGAAAGCACCGAAAGCCCATTTATTATCAATAAGCTTAAAGTCTGCTGAACAAACTAGCAATTTGTTTTGTAACCAAAAGTAAATACCAGTAAAAAAGCTAGCCTACACATGGCAACTTATACATGTCAAATTGTCTATGATACGCAGTTTGTTAAACAAATACATGTAACTCTTTTTTTGATTATTTGGCAGTAAAATGTTTGTTCAATAGAGAAAAAAATACATTTCTAGTTACCATGTTTTTAAATAGGCTACTCTCATTTTGTAGGCAGAAGTTTAAATTAACCAGTTATTATACACTCCTCAAAAAAAGTTCGGAAACGTTATTTCGGATTATTTCCCCTCCCCTTAATAAATACCAATGGTATTTTTTTTTTTATATCGTTGGAAGATTAGTCACACCTTTTACAACAGGTACACTTGTACGTAAGGATGTCGTTCATGAATGGGCAACACAGCTACACACCGTGTGTGTGGCCCAAAAAAAAAAAAAAAAAAAAATCGCCAAATCCCCCTCTGTTATTCTTCTCTCTTTTTTGTTGTGTGGTGCTTGGGGATGATTGGGATGATGCACTCTGCCACAGTAAATAAAACAAAAAAAAAAACAAACACATATTTTTCATTTTACTTTTTAGGGACTTTACACACAGTGTCAGTTCAGTGACGGAAGCACAACAGCTTGGCACCAATCCACACACTCCCTCACCTGGTCCACCTCCACCTGTGGTCACACACTGCTGTGGCATGGCATCCCCAATTTCAGGATTCCAGATTCGCAATCGCCAAGTCAACACAGTTGGGTTACAGTTGGTCACTCTGCACCCAAGCGCACGCCAAAAGTGTTCAATTGGGTTGGGTCTGGACTGGTCTGGACTCCTCGGCTTCCCACTCCCCACTCCCATCCATCTCTCTCCCTCCTGGATGACTCTGTGGAGATCCTGGGGATGAGCCTGGCTGAGGGGAGGAGAGAGTTGGGAGGAGGATTTGGGATGGATGGGGCCACCACTGGATCCATCTCATTCCTCACTAATCTCATTCCAATATCTCATGCACTCAATGATGACTTTGCCTGTGAGAGCTGAGAGAGAGACCCCGCCCCACACCTGCTGACCCCACTTGCGACAAATCTGGTTGATGAATGGGACAGCCAGTCCCAGGTGCTGGTGGACAGCAAGAGTGACCAGATGAGAGTGTGGGTTGTGGTTGTGTGGCTGAGGAGGACGCTCCCAACCTGTTGTGGCTGCGGATGAATGAAAAAAAAAATAAAAAAAAAAATGGAAAGTGTTTGTTTGTTTTTTTTAAATTGGGAGAGTTGTTGATTACTGTCAGTCAACAAAATCAAAACGAAACCAAAAGAACAGAAACAAGAAAAGAAAATTTTGAATTTTTTTTTTTTTTTTTTTTTTGACTACCTTTTTTTGTTGCTGTGTTTTGGTTCCACGAAGCATGATCCTTGTAAGTTGTACCTATTGTTAAACAGGACTAATCAGGTGACTAAAACACTATTCAATAATATAAAAGATATATTATAAATATATATTTATAATCGAATAAAAATTTTTTAATTTTTTTTTTTTTTTTACAAGCTGTAATTGGAATCTTGTTGAAATGTTGTTTTTACAAAATCTGCTTTCCGAACGTATATCTCCTTTTCAGTGACACCTATCTTTGGTTTAATATTACAATTTAATTCTGGTCTTTTTTATATCAAAAACACAGAGCAGAGTGTATTAGTATCACCCAGTCTTAAGGTACCTAACAGGAAAAAAACATAAATAAATAATGGCTAGATTCATATAAACACATAAAACAGACTGCATATGTTTTGATCTTCTAAAGACAAACTGACCCACCCTCTTTACTGGAAATTCCAGTTACAGAAGACCTGCAATGGTTGAAATGCATTTCCTCTAATCTGTGTATTTGTGTTTATAAGCATCTGAGCAATTATTACTTGCATATATCTCAGCATGTCTACTGTGTGACCATGCTAGGTGAGTGTGTTACTATTCAACTGGTTATTAATGATATTTGTGGTATTTCAATTCCTCTGCAAATATAACTGTGGAGAAGTGAGCGCTACTGCTCGGAGAATGAGACAAGGCAGTCCCGGTTTACAGAGAACGTTTTTATTTATTTCCAGTTCCCACACAGACACCGCACATACTCTGTGTTTCGTCTTTTTTCTCCCGCTCCACTCCCCGCGGGCTCCTTATGAAGGCTCTCAGGCTCACTGTTGAACAATCAAGGCAATTGGTTAATTGATAACACCAAACATACAATCAATAGTCCCCAATTGCCTGATTGCCAACAGCTGTGCCGGCTCCCTAAACCACCCGCGTTCACTCTCTCTCTTGCTAGCTGCGCCTAAAACCACGCCCCCCTACCACAATAACTTTTTATGTACATCTTGTATTTCACTCCAACAGTGCTGAGACTTAGAAAGTGAGTTTAATACTCACCTTTTTTCATCACAGCTGATACTGAAAATAAATATTTGCATGGAATTTGGATATGGTTGAGTAGGGTGGCCTGTTGGCTGCAGACCATTACAAGCGCATCTGTGAAAATAATTGAAATTAAGAATATTCTGTGCTGCTTACTGTAAATAGACTGGTAAATCCAAAAATTAGCACATCAATACATAATACAACATTTTATATATCATTTAAATAAACAATAATTTGCAATATCATTTAATATAATTTAATACTACAAATTATAATTTTATGAACTGCAAATAATTAATCAATACTTCAGGCTTATATTAAATACACAAACTAGATCCCTAATTGGGACACATTCTCCTCTTGACAGCATCATATGCCTGAGGAGGCTTTTTTGAAGTGTCTGAACTGTGCACGGCAACTCTGCACCTCCCAGACAAGAATATTAGACATGATGCGCCTTTGGCCTTGATGCAGTGGTATCAGAGGGAAAAAAAATTGCTGATCCGATTGGCCATAATGAAATCAGACTCCCACAATGCCAACATGACCCTGTTTACTTTGGCTCACCATCATTTAAGTGTCAATATCTCAAAATATATTCACTGCACATCCAAGGTTGAAAGTTTGAATAAAAGAAGAGGCTGTACCACTCATATATTTTCAACAGAATACATTTATGTTAAAATGGTCACAAACAGTATATACATAATAATACACGTAAAAATATGTAGCTTAATATTTTTATATACATAAAAAAAGTTTTTAAAAAGTATGTATCTTTTCACACAACAACAGCAATGTATTACAAATGCAAGTGCAATAGATAGTCACTGTGGAAATGGAGACTTTGCTGGACAATGGCTCAATGGAATAAATAAAAAATCTTCAGCATTCATCAGAAAACAAGTGTAGCTTAATAACCAGGTAGAATATTTGGTTCTGATATAAAAATGTTTACATCAGAGATTTTGTAAAAATAAATGAATAATACAGGCCTCGACATTAACGGTTGCCCGCTTGCCCCGGGCAAGTAAACACTGTCTTCGGACAAGTGGAATTCCTCATGTAGTTAAAAAATAAATGTTAAATCTTCTCTAATCTAATGTAACGTTCCTGAAAATTAATGGTGTATGACGTTATCACTGCATGCGGTGCTTTGTTTGCGCAGAAACGGTCTGTTCCTTCCAACTGAACACGTGCTTCGTCTTACTACCAAGCGTTGTCAAGGAGACTATAAGCGTCTGTTTACCTCAGAAGTAGCGTTACAATGTTGCGAGTCAGATGAGCGACCGTCATTTAGTTTTTGCTTGAATTACTGGTAACATTATGTTCCTCCAGCCAAACACCAGTACCACAGGGCTATGAAGCCAAACGTAAACTCTAATTTCTACGGAGTTGGACTGAAGCATTTTCGTGGGTCTGCTATGACCAGGAGAAAGATTAAATGTTTTGTTTCACCTGCCAGGAGTTTCCGAAGAAAGCAGACATATAAGTTCAAATAAAATTTTATGAATTTACCATCAAATTATTTTGGCTTATTAGTTGAATGACTATTGACGTACCGCTAAGTAACGTTAGCTAGCTAAGTTACCTGTCAGTATCAGATAAAGGCATGAAAAACTCGCAATTTGTTTGAAAAAATTGTTAGGTTTGACTAGAGCCAGAAAATTAGAACAATCAATGGTTACTTAAATACATTTTAATGTCTGATGATAAATAATAAATCGATTCTATTGGTGCCTGCTGATCAATTTATGGAGCAATCAGTGAAAATGTTGCTGGCTATATTGCCAAAAGAATTACCAGTGAATCATGGGCTTCAGATAACATGGTTAAAACGGACTGGAGGACAAGTCTCTCTACGTTTCAGCTGCAGAGGCTGATGTTTTTATCAGTGGAGAGGTTTGATGCCGAAGCTGCAGTCCACAGGACCACCTGCCAAAGAAAGCGCAGGTGTTTAGGCGGGGGCTACAGCAGCAAGAAGAGGAGCTAGAAGAGCTTGAAAATTGAGCTCACCAACCTGCAGTCACTCACCTCTCTCTCACACACACACTGAAATAATTGTTGTTTTATGATTAATGACCTAATAAAGGAGTCATATTTGTCAATTCATATAGTTGTCAAATCGGTTATTTACATTGACAAAACTATATGTGTGTTCAAAGACATTTTGTGTTCGGACAAGTGACTTGAGCTCTTGGGCAAGTAAAAGTTGAATTTCACTTGCCCAAAGGACAAGTACCAGAGAAAGCTTAATGTCAAGCCCTGAATAATATATTATTGTTCCTATATCGGAACATGATTTCTTAGCGTGTAGAAACAGTGCTTTTTATTAATTTTATTGTGTGTAACTGTGGCAAGGTGAAGGTTGTAAACAATAGTTTGGGCTATTAGCACCCTGCTGTTTTATTGCCCTGCAGTGCAACTTGAGAGGGTGATGTTTTCGCAAGCGGCGACACTTTTTAACAATCCTGTGTTGGAATTTTGCGGTTTTCTTAAAGTTTTAATTTATAATTTCAGATAAATATGAATACTATAATTGGGACGTCAATGACTCACCGCTAGGGGGCCACCATGGATGGGGCTAAACCTTTCTCTTTTACTACTGATCTGCAGGTGTGCTGTGCTACATTCTCTAGTCACAAAATTACCGAAATTGAGATGAATACTCCTAAATTTGCCACTACTGTGAGTTACCACTATAATTTAACAATTGCGCTTTGAATGTGAAAATAGGGCCCATTGTGTGTAATCACACCCACATTTTGACCTATTGTTAGCTATATAAAAGAGAATGTGGTAGTTCTTTTTAAATAGATAAAATTCAACAAAAAATGTTTGTGGAAATTTGTTGCTCCAGGCACTGTTTTGATTGCATTGCCACTCTGTTTCCTTCAGTCTGCTTTTACTGATTGAAGGAAACCAAAAATATAAGCCTCCCACCAGCATTACATTGTTTGTTTTCCTTTATTGATCTATACATCAGAACAGGTCTGACAGGCGGGAACATCTTTATAACACAACAAAACATGATGCACAGATATAGCCTCCACAGGCAATAACAAGGGCAGCACAAGGCTCCCTGTATCACCTACAGTACATTTGTACAATGCTTTTAGCAATTAAAACCCATAAAACCCAATGTTATTACACCTTTTTTTAATAATTTGCATCTGAAGACCCATTACTCAATGACTGAGTATTTAGCATCCGGGTGTTCAGAATAGGAATTAATTATTGATTGTTTGAACTAAGCCCAAACCGCTATCAGTACATCATGCATGGTATAGAAAGTGGTTTAGCTTCATGATGATATATCAAAATATTAATTTTGCTCTGTATAACAGTCTCTTTATTTTCTGACAAGACCAGTTTTTTACAGATTATACATACACTGCCTGGCTTCAATTGGTCAGGTCTAGGCTCAGCATTGTTATGCAGCAATAAAATTAAGTCAGCTGAGTACCTGAATGTACTGAATGACCAGGTTATTCCATCGATGGGCATATTCCAGGACAACAATGCCAAGATTCATCGGGCTCAAATTGTGAAAGAGTGGTTCAGGGAGCATGAGGAATCCTTTTCACGCATGAATTGGCCACCAGTCCTGACCTTAACCCCATTGAAAGTCTTTGAGATGTGCTGGAGAAGACTTTACGGAGTGGTTTGACTCTCCCGTCGTCAATACAAGATCTCGGCCAAAGATTAATACAACTCTGGATGGAAATAAATGTTGTGACATTGCATAAGGTTGTCGAAGCAATGCCACGACGAATGCGCACCGTAATCAAAGCTAAAGGCGGTCCAACAAAATATTACAGTGTGCAACTTTTTTTTTGGCCAGGCAGTGTGTAATATTGCAATTACCAGTATTATTCATCAGTGATTTAGCCCCAATGACAAACATTCTGCGCCTTTATTTTTTTCGTACCGACTTCAAATATCACTGAAAGCAAAGAAGCCAATATAAACTACATCCAGTCAAGGTACATCTATGGTAGAGGTAATTATAGCATTATATCCAGCGATAATGATTCTGCAGATATGAATGTCAGGCCAGACACAATAAACTGCATTCTTGGGCATATGTTTTTTAATTACTTTACACAACAACCTAAGGCACCTTTAAACCTTTATAAAATTTCAACTGTCATTTAAAAGCCAGTGCACAAGACATTCCCAGAAATGATTAGGTTGAATTACATGGCTCAGTGCCAGGCTCCGCACTACCACTGTTTTGCTGTGTTTCTCTAAGAAAGTGTCATGGTTCGTGGGTTATCTTTTTCCGCTGCAGTTCTCGTCCTTTCCCTCCAGTTGAAAATTTATCTGAGTTTTTTCTGCGTTCCATTCCAGGGTTTTGATTCACCTCGCCTATTATTCTTTTCATTTTTGCTACGGCCTGCGGGGTATTTAAGCTCTTCACTTCCGCTTCCCCGGTGCTTCTTTGTCATTCCATATTACATTGAGCCAGGTATAGCCAGGTACAAGTGACCTCGGGATATTAAACTTGTTTTATGTTCATGAGGGACTTGCTTTTTAGCTTTATTATTATTTTTCCTCCTGTTAGCTTTAATGTGCTATTTTTTCCGTGTTGTTCTCACTGAGACAGTTTTTCTTTGGTGGTTTCACTTTTGTTTCACCTTCTACCGGCCGTCTTAGTGTTACGTGCCGAAGGTGTTCTTTTCTTTTCTAGTTTCCCATGTTAGCTCTAGTATTGAGCTCAGGAGACGTAGTTTTGTGCTCTCATTCATGTTTTCGAGTTCGCACTATTTTTCTGGGTTGATTATTATTTGGCAGTTTAGCTACTAGGATTTATTCCCTTTTTCCCTAGTTATTAGTAGTTTTTACTCCCTTAGTGGTCCTCACCTGTGTGGGTGGCTTGTTCTGAACCCCCTTACCTTCGCATTTGATTCACCGCTACTAAACCCATCACAGAAAGTCGAATGGAAGATAAACAACCTGCAATTTGCACACTACAGTGTTTATGCTTTTAAAATTCTCAAACTGAAATGTCATACCATTTGTCACAGAGAGCAAATACAGCCTCTTCTATTTCAACCCACACTACAGTACACTGTACCACTTTGTTCCACCATTTCTTTTTATTCTTCAGTTCTCACAAATATGCACCTGCTTATATTCTGAGAGAGGATTTTGGGATTCACTGTGTGAAGCATGAGGCTTTGTTACCATGGAAAGCTTAGCATATGTCAGTGCTCTCTCTCTCTCGCTCTCTCTCTCTCTCTCTCTCTCTCTCTCTCTCTCTCTCTCTCTCTCTCTCTCTCTCTCTCTCTCTCTCTCTCTCTCTCTCTCTCTCAGAGGGATGAGCAGCCAGGGGTGCCACCCCACCCTTATATTGTGTGGTGTGCTTAAGAGAATTTAATGGTGCTGAATCTGCACTAAGCTCCAAGCGTGTCCACTGTTCGATTTTTACAGCTGAAAAGATAAAGAGCCAGTTTGTGGTGCCCATTGGCTGACGGCATCAGAATCAATAGGATCAGTGCTGCAGCCTCCTGGGCAACGTAATCCTTATCTCTCTGAATGCATCCTCAGAAAGGTGCAGCCAGTGACTTATAACGATCCTTCCCAAAATGAATTAAGTAATATAGAGTATTCGGCCTTTAGGAAAGCTGGTACCTCAAATCGATCCTGCAGCACAACAAGACAATCATTACAGATGACAGAAGACACAACCTCAAGGGCATCTACACAATCTATCAGCCCTGTTCAACCAAATCTTTGCCCTATAAAATATGTTATCAACAAACTCAGCACCTCAGAATACTTGTAGAGAATTGGTTTACTTGAGGGAACAGCAAAGGGCTGACACATCTTGTCTATCTGTCAACTGCACGGCCAGAACATTTGGTAATAGGAAACCTGCAGTAGGCACACACAACTTTATCGCTACCACCAAATGCCCCTCAGACAAATTCCATTATGTTGTGTTGAATTTTTCTTCCTATACCATATATATAATTTATATTGATTTCATTCAGAACACCCTTTCCTAACTGTGTGCCCCTCAATGTGTGACAGGAAATTGACAAGATTAATCTTCTCCTGCCCTCTGCCTTCCTAGAATCTCTTGTCTGCTGGTTTCCGTGGAAACAATAAGTGTGGGTGGCACAAGAGCAACAGGAATATTAACTTCTTAAAATTGCCATGTAGATCGATAGCACAGTGCTTCAAGAAGTGACTAAACTTTCTGTCTTTGTGCCTCTGCAGTATGCAGCAGGGAAAAAAGAATTTCCAATGAGGTGTGAAAAACTACGACAAACATGTATTCTGGAGAGGCGAAGGAAAGAGATCATTACTGGCTGCACTGTCAGAATCTTCGGAAGATGTGAGATACACTTGGGAGAAGAGAGGTAATTTAGAGATGAAAAACATGTTCCTGGGGGTGGTGGTTGATGGTGGTGGGAGCGGGGAGGGAGGGGGGGGCTAGGAGGCGTGTGGCAGGAGGCTTAGGTAAGATGACGTCCAAAGAAATGTCTGCGGTGCTTCTTTTTTAGATCTTACTGTTCGGCACATCCATTTCCAGCAGTCCTGGCGCTACAGCCTATTTGTCTCCGTGGGTGCCTGTCCCTGTGCGTATCCCAGTTGCCTGCTGATTGTACCGTTTGTCATGCTGTGCACCACGCTGAGCCTGTGCCAGAGGCCTGATGGGACGCAGCGCCGCGGTCACTGTGTTCTCCACCTGCTCTCGGCCAGCGCCGCCGATTGCCTGCTGGAGATGGATTTCAGGAGGAATAAAAGACCGTAGATATAGTCTTGTGTCAGTTTGATGCAGCACACGGCGTTTCCTTCATTTTTTAACGCGCCTACTGTGTCCTTCTCCAGAGTGTAAAAACGTAATGGCTGCTCAGCAGCAGTAACAATGCCAGTGGTGATATTTAAAGGCGCGAGACTCGCATGGAAGGATATAAGGAAATGTTGGAATCTGCACGCATCCTTTTCTATTTATCACACCTTTCTGGTGAGCTGGAGCGAATCTTTAAATCATTAATCCAAATGGCCTGATCAAAATAAGGACACTAATGACTGTACAATTGGGACACATGGGGAAAATCTAAAAAATATATAAATAATAAAAAAATGATAGAGACGATGGGTTGCCATGTCTTTTTCCCCTAGGCAGTAATAACAGAAACACCGTGGCAGAGAAAATCACATTGCTGAGACTGGCAGTGGTTGTCTTGTTCTGCTTCCTGATCCATAAAATACAGTGATTGTTCTGCATTTAGAGCTGGTGCTTTCACCTCCATGAAATATTGATTGAGGCAACACAGCTTGATACAGCTCTAACAGCCGCTTAGAAGGCATTTGGACAGTGCTGCAGAGCTTGGACACTAATGTTGAAGGTGTTTTGTGCTGATAGGGGGAGGGCAGCGACTACTGACAAAATATAAATACATTTTAATGAAGACATCAAAACACAGCGCATAGATGTGATAGGTTATTACTGGTGCAAACATTATTGGTGCTAACATAAATATCTTTGTTAAGAGCTGTTTCTCATAGATTTATATACGACACCAGCACCATGCGTGTTTCTTGGCCGTTACATGCCTCTTCAATACCAATGTTTCATATCAGTGTGCATCCTTTTCGGTGTGTAGACTCATGAATACAAATATGATCTGAGATAATAACAGCCTCTGGAATTAGATATCACTTTACAAGCTTCTACTTTGCTATAAAAAAAGCAGTGGCGCCACATGTTAATCCCACTCCATAGCGGCACTAAAAACAATGATGTAGGACTGCGACAAAAAAGCTAACGTGGAACTGTGAGATGGCAGGTATAGGGGGACATCAGTATGTAACTGCCAGTGTGCGAATGCAAGCTAACATGACCCTGGAGGACAGAGGTATATAAAGGAGGCAGCAAGGTAGAGCTGAGATTAGGATGCTCGATCAGAAAATCGTCCTCCAGAACCTGAAGATTTTACTTTAATGCTTTTAATTTTCACATTTTAGTGCTTTTGCCCAGCACCTGCAAACCAAAAGATGAGTTCTAACAGCGATGAACCAGAGACGTAATTAGCTATCTTGGCCCTTAATAACGTATTCAATTAAGCAGTTGCAATGGTTTAGCTGTCCTGCTGTGGGACCAGAGCTGAAGACTCATTGAAATACAGCATCATGACTCCAAATCACAAGGTACTCAGTGGCAGCTGCACCCTAAGCTTGGCATTTAAAACACAAATTACACCAATAAATAAATATTTGAAGGACTGAAAATGCCATTACGTCAAATCGGCTTAAACTCCCAGCTCAATATTCAAGCAAGACAAACAAATCATAATCCTGCTACCGGGAAGCTCTGGATAAAACACGCTAACCAGCACAATGTGAACATTATGAATAACAACAACAACGACAAACAATAAATTGTTTGACAAATAGCTGACAGTAGATGGCATGTGCTGTGGCATCTCCTACATGAAAGAGCGGGAGGATATGTGCGATGTCTGCGGGGGTGGAATCTTGCGCTTGAAAGTCATGAATGCATTTGTTCCCTGTTGCTTGCTGCTTGTTATGAGTCCTGCTGGCTTGAGTGCATCCTCCCCGGACAGCAGTGCCCTATTTAATTCCTGGCTCTGCATTCTCCTTTGTTACTGTTTTCCACCACAGGCACTGTCACCATAATGAGAATTCTTTATTGTTTCCACGCTGGATGGGTCACATGTGGGGGAAAGCACACTCCTATAAACCATGAGACCCTAATACTGCCATAAATACAGGATGGGAAAAGTGCCTTTATACTGTACGGCAGACCTTGCTGCACTGTATAATGTCTAATAGAAAATGATGGTGTTCCCCTCTAATCATTCTGTTACTGTGCGGACACACACGCTCACTCATAAACATACACGTGTCCACACGCATGCACGTACACACACACTTGAATTTATTTTCTTCTGTATATTCTATCATGGAAAAAAAAAACTGACACTGCACTGTGCTATTATGCATCCTTTCAATCAGTATGTTCAGTTTATACAGTGTCAAACATATGTGAAAATGTGAGTATGTGTATGTGTGTGTGTGTGTGTATGTGTGTGTGTGTATGTGTGTGTGTGTGTGTGTGTGTGTGTGTGTGTGTGTGTGTGTGTGTGTATGTGCATGTACATATGTGAGCATGTCTAGGCTAATGTTAAAAACTAATAAGGTGCACCACTGAAGAGTAACATTTCACAATATGTTTACTTCAGGCAATAAGATAAACAAAATCACTGTGCGCAAGACAGTTATTTGGCATACAATGACAGGCATTTGTGAATATGACAAACATGTCCTAGTTATGGTTTTCATAGAAAATCAGAACTTGGTAACACATACTTACAAAATATTGATAGTGAAGCATACGTATCCGTAAGAGGAGGATGACGATGACTATGAACGCTATACAGGGAAAAGGATTTATCATGGTGCAATCCATAACTCCATTAAAGCAGATGAAGCATAAAATAGAACATTTTCAGGAAGAAAAAGATTGCTTCATGGTTTATACATTCATTCC
Organism: Ilyophis sp. 1 JC-2022; assembly: GCA_022702515.1. Classification (NCBI taxonomy): domain Eukaryota; kingdom Metazoa; phylum Chordata; class Actinopteri; order Anguilliformes; family Synaphobranchidae; genus Ilyophis; species Ilyophis sp. 1 JC-2022. The sequence goes on from CM040403.1 coordinate 102,496,952, forward strand.
TTGATTGTCAGTATCAATCTCTGCCTTCAGCCACCTGCCCAGTCACAGTGGTAACCCTACTCCTCAGGTTGGGTATCTGGAGTGGGGGGAGCAGGGGTGGGGGGTGTTATGAATGGCTACACAACACATGTTCATTTCCAGGCAATGAGTAATGCAGGATTAGCATGATGGGCAGCTCCAACACAGTGACACAATACAGGGCTCTGTTCCTCACAGATCAGCTAGCAGCCAAGGGCCCATTTCAGACAACACCTGAGTTTTCTGGCACAGCCGGCCAGCCTCACCACGCCAGAAATCAGGAAGGCTGCGCATTTGCGGAGGAGTTAAGACTAGTGCGCAGGAAGTCACTGGGAAAGAACACACTGCACCATCCAGAAGGAATCTTATCCACTGTTGAGACTGCCTGTTCTCACACCATGCATTGATCACAGAAACGTGAACCTTTTCTTTCTCTTAACAAATCTGATGTACTGTATATCGTGATGAAAAATGATAAGTAATGGCATAGAATTTCGCTCATTGTACATTCAATTGTGCATTTGCATTTACACCGGTTAATACCTCCTGTCTTGTTTTTCATTCACACATGTTATTGTCCAGCCGCATTAACTAAATATGCTAAATATGTTCATTGGTTTCATACACAACCATGAACTGGAATGACAATCAGATTGCAACAAGGCTGCAGTGTACCAGGAAACCCTGATGACTTTAATGTTTCAAAAATATTCTGTAAAATATATTGTGCACTGTACTACACACTGTGTACTGTAAGGGTATCAGCAGAGAAACCAAACAAGAAAGTATCCACCTACCTACTTACAAAAAGCCACTTTAAGCAGCTGTGAGCAAAAGAATGAACATAAGATTCTGGTCGGGCAATGGGGATGAGAGATGGTCTGTAGTTCATGCTCCTGGCATACCGTAGATATGAGGAACTCCCAGCATGCACCATTGCCCAGTTTCCATCTCTCAGTATGAGGAACTCCCAGCATGCAACAGTGCCCAGTTTCCATCTCTCAGTCATTGTTCTACGATAGAGCTGAAACTCATAACTCAAGCTGATTCAATGGCCGTGCGTAGCCTCAAATTAGGCTTGGCCGCAATGTCTCTCTGCAGCCTCGCCAGCCAAGCGCACTGTTGATTTCCCACGGGTTCCTCCAATATGCCTGTTTTATTGTTATGGCCTATTAAATTCCATGATGGAGAGGCCAACTTGGAGGTGGCATCTGTTCAGTTGGCAGCCCCAAGTGCATAGTTTTGAAAAGTTAACCAAGAAGGACATTTATACTGGCTGAATACATTTTCTGAAAGGTCAGATCGATTTGGAATTGGTTTATCGTTTCTTTTAATGTCCTGGGGTGGCTTTCTCAGTAGTACAGCCACATGAACGTCCGGCGCGATGGAGTACATTTTTAAATTAAGCTGAACCGACACTCATTTTGTGTCTCTCTGTCCTAAGTGGCGCTTGTCTGTCTGAGATTTTACAGCTGTTCCAGATTGAATACACAGCATGTAGAAGATCATGAGGCAGACACTATCTCCATTGTTTGACATGCTTCCCTACAGATAAGATCATTTAAAAAAAAGACTAGCTCGGACTGAATCACAGCAACATGGAGAAAAAAATCCATATTTGCTCCCTCTTTTTCTATGCTTAGAAAAATAATCTTGTTGAAATGAGGTGGACCAAGCAATGGATTTTCCAGTTTAATGGGCTCATCAACCTGATTCAATTAAAACAACAAAAAAGGCAATGTTTCATTTCCTCCTGGAAGCTGGAGGTTCACTCAATAAGTCAGTTAACAGAATTGAGTAGGTTCTGCATACACCACATGCACATGAAAGCATGTTCAATGCTACAGCTGTTTCCCTCCTAATATCCATGTTGATTATGAGGCTTCGTGGAAATGAAACAAACACACAAAATGCAAATCAAAAAATACAGTATAGATTGTAAATTATGATTATTGAACAAATGCTGAAACAGATGAGATATGACAAATTCTAATAAATAACCACTGAATGAAAGACCATTGATTCACTGGCTAAAAATTCAAATATGATAATGTTATCAGGCTCTTTTTATGCAGTCCAAACAGAACATATAAAATTTCACGATTAGTTTCATGTCCAAGGAGAATAAGAAAAAAATTGATCAGATCAGCCCAGGTGTTTCAATGTGTACAAAGAACAGGTGACAGTATGACTTTTATTTACAATGAGCTATACCATAATAAGGGACTCATTTTGTCTATAATCCCTGCATAAATTCCAATGGGCATTATCCTCTTTAATAAAAATTCCGTTTAATCTCTGTCAATGAGAAGAGAATCTCAGGTTATTCACAAGCAAATCAGCTCATCTGCAACGTGAACCAGACTGGGACTTTAGCACTGACATACAGTACATTAGCAAAACTACTCAGGCCCAGGCTTACCGTTAGCCTGCTTATTTGCCATTTCAGGTGAGATTACGTCAGAATGCGGAGTGATTTCTCAGACAATTATTGAAATCAATTGATCTGTTTCTCATTTCAGCGGCATACAAAGGTATTGACATGCTCACATTAGTGGGGCTAATTGCTTGTACTCACTCACACCAATCCAATATGGAGCACATAGTCTAGACACCATAATGCACAACAAAGTGGAAAATACCTGTCTCCAAGGCCATGGAGCTGTAATGGGATACGCTTGCTGGGGACTCAGTATGAATGGTACATATATACCACTCTGGCCTCAAAGTGAGACCCACCACCTCTAATGGACCTGCCCAATGTCAAAAGAACCACATCACCATTACCAATATTACATAAGCACACTGCAAATGGATTGTTGATTCTTGAAACAGTATAATCTGTGACACCCAAGCTGTGAAGTTCCACTCCTGAGAGAAACAAAGGTCCCACATGCTTTACTCACACAACGAATGCTGCAATTTGGTCAAAAGAAAATTTATTAACAATATAATAACAGTCCACTGTCTTCTTCCCTGAAATCTAGGTTCTGGTCCATTATGAGTCTAAACTTGGTAACCATGCATTTTTTAAATCTTGGCTTTGCTTTATTAAGCATTACCTTCGGAGGACCAATTATACGCTTAATAACATTAAGTGTCTAAAATGAACAACACATTACTATATCGTAGCATTATTGCATTTCAGGTCATGTAGTCAAAGTATAGATATCCTGAGAAATGTTTCCTAATTTTCTCTCACAAATTTGGAATCACCAGTTGTGACTTTCTGTACTATATGCCACACAGTATTAAAGAAGAGCTAATGGTAATGGAAGGGAAGCACTCTCACTGAAATCTACTGGTGGCCTGTAGTTGCCTCACAGTATATTGCATGACACACATAATTGCAATATTGCTCGGCAAAAAATAAATAAAATAAATAAAAAGTGTATAGTAGTGAGGCATTGAAAGGATTTCACAATAATGGTGCAAAGTTTGTTTGGGGTGAGGGATTCCACAATAATGGTGAAAAGTGGGGGTGGCACAATGGTGCACTGGTTAGCACTGCCACCTCACATCAAAAAGGTACTGAGTTCAAATCATAAGGGCCTTTGGGTGTGGAGTTTGCATGTTCTCCTTGTGTCTGCGTGGGTTTCCTCCCACAGTCAAAATACATGCAGCTAGGACTCTTTACTTCATAGGCATTTTAGAACATAGATAATTTTTTTGTTAATTTATGGTCTTTTCTTTCTTGTTTTTGACAATTATATGGGGCTTCCTGTTTGTCAGGAAACCTACTAGAGAAATACTAAAAAGCAAAGAAATCCATTTGACTACTTTGCTAGCAAACTGAATTGCCCATTTAACACACATGGTGTTTCATTCAGAGTGGGACGACTTGATGCACACAAGTGGGTGTGTCATATGCAAATTATCTTTGCTAAAACACATTGTGTAAGCTGGGTCATGCTTCTGACATTAGCTTCATAAAGATAACAAAACAACTGTAAAAAATAACAAATCATCTAGAGAAAAAGTAATTAGAAGTGTTCATAACAACATGTAAAAAATAAACACATTACATAACAGTATCTACTACTGTAGGCTAGGTTAAATGTGACATGATGCTAACACCCTGCTTAGTTTCTTGGATTTAGCCTAATATTTGCATTCTTTTTTGTTATATTGCTAAATGTAAAGCGCATTTGAAGTCTGTGTCTTGCACAAATACAGTGCCGTCCACTATTATTGGCACCCCTAGTAAAAATGAGTAAAAAAACCTTAATTCAGCTTTTTGAACACCCCCCAATTCCCATAGAGGTCTATTAAAATGCAGAGACGGTATAGTATCGCTTGTATGAGTACCAGAAAATAAGATATCAAAACTCTTTTGATGTTGTTGGGTCACAGACATCAGGAAGTCATGGCATGCAAAGGATATATGACCAAATATTTTAATTATTACTTTATTCTATATATAAATGCAGGGGTGCCAATAATTGTGGCACATGCAGTTTTGTTAAAAATAATTATTTCTTGATGAGGGATTTCTTTTCTCATAATAAATTAACTTCAATTAAATGTTGGATTTTTCTCATTTATCAGTGTGAGATTAAGCTAATTCACCAAACAGTTAATCTTTTATAACCCTTTTAACTCATCTTTACCAGGAGGGCACTGTATATGTATATGTAACAAATTAAATTTTAAGTTTATGGATTTTTAGTCCTTGTTTTTTACTATTATAGGGGGCTTCCTGTTTATCAGGAAACCTACTGAAAAATACCATTTGTATACATGCAGGTTAGGCTAATTGGAGATTCTAAATTGCCCATAGGTATGAGTGTGTGAGTGAATGGTGTGTGTGCCCTGCGATAGACTGGCGACCTGTCGTGGGTGTATTCCTGCCTCTCGCCCAATGCATGCTGGGATAGGCTAAGTAAGTACACTCTTTTGCTGTTTTTATAAAATGTACAATTCATACCAACAATCCATACTCTACTAAAATACACAATAAAATAGACTACAGTGGCCAACCAGGGGTCAACCGATTTTTGTACACTCCTTCTTTCTTTTTGCCTTCTGCAATACAATGAATAATGGGGTAATACCATATACCGGGGTATAATTATGAGAAGGTTTAAAAGTATGAAAAAGCTGATACTGCCCAACCCTAGTCAGGGCCGTTTGTAGACTGCTTTGATTGGGGGGGCATGAAGAGATGTTGGTGGGGCACAAGGGGAGGACAAAGTAGCGGGGGATCTCGGGGTCCTCTCCCCCCAAAATTTGAGCCTTTTAAAACTAATTTCCTGCATTTCTACACAACCTCACACAGGGCATTTTCTAAAATAAAATGTTTATAAACTTATGAACATTTTGAAGATTTTTTTTTCTTCAAAGCCCTAGATGAGATGCTTTCCTATAAAGCTAAATTATAGGCTAATCAGTATATTAATGGATAAGATAATTTTATTACATTTCAAACCCACCTTCATCTCCCTCATCTTATAGGAGGACAACTTTATTTATGCCCAATAATACAGAGAGAGACAGATATATGATAGTGTATTTTAATATACTGTATGTGAAGTATTCCAAAGTTTGAGAAAAGTAGGGCTGACTATAGCCAACACGCAGCAGTAGGCTACCTAACACACACACACACACACACACACGGGCGCGCACACACACGTGCAGCCAGATAATGCAATTTGGTAGCTGAGCTACCAAAGCTCACTCCTCGTATTGTTTGTTGTTAAATTATACCATAGCCAAATTCAGAGAAGCTGCATCTAAATGCAATAGACCTAAATAAAGTGTTCTCTCGATTCATCCTACCCATCGATTTGCCCTACCAAGAGGTATTGTGCATGTGCACATCACAATTGCATAATTGTCTTGTGTTTAACGGCACGCCCATAAATTCAAGCTACTTCCGCCTCGATTTTTTGACCTAAGTTTAGTATTGCATGTTTTTTTTTAAATCAAACTTTTATACCATTTGTGATGTTAATTTAACTTTTCTTTTACTAAAAAATCACAATTTACATGTGGTAGTACTTTTTGATAGAGTAGCAAAGATCGATCGATTACTGCATGACGCTAGGATATTTTGACAAGGTAGGACAAATCGACAGAACACCGGCACTTAGTCTAATTTTAGCATAGGCTACAATTCTCAGAAATGCCTCGCAAATCAACGTGATTCTGATAAAGACGACTGTGCATGAAGGTTAGGTTGTGTCCGATGCAACACCCTTCTATAGGCTACTATTGAGTAACATTATGTTAGTTGAGTAGCCTACACTGGATGAGAACGTTAAGCAGGCGAAATGTTCCCTAAATGTAGTGTGCTTAAAATCCCCAAATAATACACTGAATATACTTATACAAGTTTTCTCTGATAATAGTATGGAGGATATTTTTTGCATACTGCATGTCACTAAACAGCATGCAGTAGCCTAAACAGTATACAGTAGGCCTATGCTATTACACAGGATGCACACTGACCTATATAGAGTACTCAAGTGACAACGTCACGCTGGTTTCAGAAGTAAATTCCCCATTAATTTAGAGCATAGACTTTAACTAAAGCTTACTTTTACACCATTTCTACTGATTATATCTTACTGTCAATTTCCCGGATTGTTCAATATAACGCCCATTCGCAAACTATGTCGTTTTTCTGGACCAGCTTTGAGTATATTTTACGTTTCAGTATTTTCTTGTGATTATATAATATATAACTGTTTAAAAACTCGATGTCCCATAATTTCCTCCGAACGTGCAGCCTTGTCTCCAGACGTTGTCATATAACATTAGCCAGCAGTAGCACACAGCTCCGTTTTTAAACACTTTTTTCTAACATTAGCTAGCTAGCTTGCAGAACTAAAAGCTAGAATTGCTTTATGTGGTTAACCTTAGCGTAGTTTCTTATCTTGTCAGGTGGGCTTCTCTACTTAGCAAGCTAACGTTAACTCATCTTCAGCTGCACTCCCATCTGCCCAAGAATGTCCAGACAGACGAGATGATGATATCTTTTTTTTTTTTCTAAATTTGTTTTCTGATTTTTTTCCCATTTTCTCCCAATTTAGTAGCCAATTGAATCCCTATTCTAATTCAATTCCCCCCATGTAGCAACCGCTAGAGAACCACCGCTATACAACCCTGTCAGCCGGTAGTAGGAAGGAGGGCGCCACGTCCTCTACAGGGCGCGACTCCTCGAGCTCCTGACCGTGATTCCAACTCGCCCAGGGCCTTCTGTGCGCAGCGATTCTCTCCGAGCCCCTCCCCCCACCCGGAAGCAGCCGCCAATTGCTGCTCCCACAGGGCACCGGCCACGCTCGGATATGGCAGGACCGGGGCGCGAACCCCGATCCTCGGAGCACAACTGCACTGACTGAAAGTCAGCGCTCTTACTGTTGAGCTACCGCGGCGGCCCTCGAGATGATGATATCTTATTAGTCGAGAACAACCCACGCATTGCAGTACTGGATATGCAGTCCGTTAAAGTGGACTACATGTCGAACTACAATGATTAATGCATTACTTAAAAAAATAAAAATTGGAACATGCGATATATGGTCTATATCCTTGTACCACACAGGCTAATTCAGGAATGTTTTGGCTCATTCTATAAATCAGATTTCAAGAAATAGTTGATTGTCTCTGAAGCCCATTCTATTGTTCCATAGGGAATTTACTTCCGAAACCAGACTCTGCCCACGACTGACGTACTCACTTGAGTACTCTATAGAAAACAGTTGAGTGAGGATGCAGACCATTCGGGCACAGCAATGTAAACAGTGAATGGATTTTTTTTCTTCCGGAACCTAAGCCTCACGTTTCCACTCTTCCACATGTTTTCCAGCCTTGCAGTCTACATAATTGCAACAGGCAGTGGGTTCGCCTGAAATGAAACAGTGCTTTGCTGCATTGTAGTTAGTTTATCTAGTCTATCGCCCCAATAATGTAACTAAATGAAGTAACATTGTTGCCCCGCCCACTGATTGCCGTATACAACCTCGTACATGGGCTATATACAGGCGCTTTTATGCATATGCATATAAGGCTCTCAGATATCGTGGGGGATGCGTCTCCCATGGAAATTAATAAAAACGCCTGGTACCATTAGATTACACCTGATAAGAGCAGTGCAGATGGCAAACATAACTTCTGAACGAAATCATAGTCTAGAATTTAATTGTGACACTTGGAAATGTATAAACTTATTTGTTGTTCGGGATTCAGAATGAAAGACAAGTATCAGAGGGGGGAATGATAGCATCCCAGCCTGAGATGAAGATTGGTCAAGTAAGAGAGGAATTTGCACACTGTATATAATCACTTACCTAACGTTAAAAGTCAAAATATGCAAGATACAACCATTTATTTGTTCAATTAGCAGAAACTACGAGTATACAGGACAGCTACACGGCCGCCGAGTAGCAATAGCAACTATAACGTATAGCTACGTGTTCAGTCACCACAGCAGCGCACTTCTATCCTTCTACCATCTATATTTCTATCCCAAAGTAACAGCTATCCCATACTGAACTTAAAAATCAGAAAAGCACTGACTATCCTAGGCTACTTCTTCATCTTCACATTCCTCCACATTCACTAAAATGATTTAGAATCTAGGCTAACGTTACTGGTAAATGATTAGCGTGCCCTGCTGTTGTGAAGAAGTCATTCATAGCCTAACCTAAATAAACTTGGGGCGCATTTTGATTGCCTTTACTAAAACTCCAACAGTTGTGGATGGCGGGATGTAACATTAATGTTTAGTTTTGTTTGACTGCACTACTTTCTTATGCTCTGATTCTTTTGACATTTTTGCAGAAGCATGTTCGCAATATAGGCTACAAGGCTATTGATAGCGAGCTGAGCTAACTTTAACAGCTCAACCGACAACATGAACACATCATTGAAACAATTGTATTGGTTGATGTACACTGCATGCATTTGATTCGTGTAACAATGGACTTTGTGACGTTAGCCTAGTCTGTATTTTTTATGTTTGCGTGCATAATTTTACCATATGTCTTAGAGAGTGGACGGGAATGCAGGCAACATCTTTTTATCATAGGCTAAGTGTTGCGATTATAGGGGCATTAGCGGGGATACAGGGATTTGTGAGGACGGTAAAAGTGTGTGTGTGGGGGGGTGCCCTGCCCCCCCCCTTTTCCAGTGCCAGTGACCACTATACCATTATTTGGGGACCTGTATATCTAAGGTCCATGGTGAAGAAAATCCCAAGGTAGAAGCCAGATGTGGTGGTGATAAAAAACACTTCCTTCAGAGGTGAAAGAAAGGAGAAACCTTGGAAGAAACCAGATGCACTGGCAATACACATTCTCGCACGGCCAGGAGCTGAATCACTTTTTTTATGCTCTCAGCAGGAGATTTACTTGCAGAGAAAGGCTGGGCCAGAGCCAGAGCCAGAGGATTCCATTGGTACATCCCGAAACGCTCAATTATTTTGTTGCATTAGGATCAAGTGTTATCTATTTACATTCGAAAGGTAGTTTCATAAGAACAATATCTAGAAAATGAACCACACAGTTATCTCGTAGCACAGTAAGGCGCACAAACAGAATAGTTTGCAGCATTCTGAAAAACACATGTAATTTACAAGTACATAAAGTACACAGTTTCCTGATAATATCTGATTCTCACGAAACTCAGCAGCATCCAGGCAGTGGGAGCTTGTGTGAAACAACACAGCTCTCTCCCAGATCAGGTCCAATGGAATGGCTTCATGACCTGACTGGGCCATTGAGCGCATGCTGCCTCTGAACAAAGCAAAGGCCTAACGAGCTCTGGAACTCCTCCCACACAGCCTGGAAAAACTCACACAGGCCAAGGGCTCAGACAGTGCCAGCATCAAACGGCCTGGCATACCCACAGCATTGGCTGACCCCATCGTAGGGAGCTGCTCAGTCATCCCTGTGGAAAGCGGCCAGATCTCAGTCCCCAACTCTATGGAGATGGGAGGATGGGTTGCGCTTGCAACATGCAGACTGGTGAGACCAGGCCTATAGTCATGTGCAATCACAGTTTATGCACATATGCTACTATTTACTCATTCCAATGCCCCTCTTTGAGCAGGAATTCTTGGTAATGAAATTGACCGTTTCAAATATGTTTCCATTACAAAGGGTGTTTCTAACCACAGGCATAATCTAGCTGTGCAGCTACTCTGATTAGTGTTACATTATTGTTGTGTATTGGCTCATAGCACTGACAGTCACACCTTTGCACTGTCCCTATGGCTGAGCCTGCAATCTCATATCAATAGCTGTAAATGTCATTGGTTTCCTTCTGGCTCCATAGCTGAAATCAGGGACTTAAACGCAGTTTCAAAGATACATTCTGAGGAAGTAAGAGTGTTGGAGTTTTTTTCAGTTTAAGACACATTCATTTTTATAGTAAACACAAGAATGAAAACTGAGACTGCTGTCCAGAGAAAGTCTCTTAGGTCAATAGGAGAAAAGTGTGTTTAAAAAATATCTATATTTTTTTTTACATTCCTCCAGGTGCCCTCTAGCCACTCCCCCAACCCCCACCAAAAATTAACTTATAAAGGACGCCTCACCCGACTGGTTAATATCACCATACCTGACCTTGACTACCAACCTCTTTATTTAACACTTTACCACTGCATAAGCAAATGTCAGTATGATTAACATTACCCACCAAAGTACACACAATTGCACTTTCTATTTACATGTAGTAATGCAGAACTTTGTTAACCAAGTGTTTTTGTACACAATTTACCTCCAATGAACTTCAAAACTTCAACAACAGATACATATAGTATACATATTACATTTAAATGCACATTTATACATTTTCTAACATTTAGTTTCAGTTAAATGTATTTCAAGCAAATATGCAAAAATGTAAATATTTAATGTGAATACAAATGCTTATACCCAGGATTTACCTCAAAGATCTTAGAGAAAACTTTTTCTATTAAAGCATTTTTCCATACTAATATTTTTGTGTTTACTATAAAAATGAATGTGTCTTAAACTGAAAAAACCCAACACTTTTACTTCCTCAGAATGTATCTTTGAAACTGCGTTTGTTAATTATGCAAAACAATATATTCTGTGGCAGGCACAAGAGAAAGACTGTTCTATCAAAGAGCCAACTCATTTCTCTATACAGTACATGGCACATGTTTTTTTTGTAGGGCTGGACAGGCATCTCCACAGAAGCTTTGGGAAGTGTGCTGCAGTGCAGGTCACTCTGTGCACCCCAGGTCACTCTGTGCACCCCTTTCCTGCACTGCCATTTGTAATGGGCAAATCTGAAACTGCCATGCCATGTTCTGTGGGCAAACATGCAGTCATGACAACGATCTGCGTCAGCTCTCAAAAGCGTGTCTGAAAATGTCAGCTCCTTAACCAAGTCTGTGAGATACGGAGGGCCAGAAGGAGGATGGCGCTGACGCAGTGGGGCGGTTTTTTTTAATGCAGCAGCCCTAAAAATAGAGACCACGGCTGGAAAGCCTTACTCTGGCTAGCCTCCCCTGGGCTCTTATGCAATCACAATCGCTCCCATGAAAGCAAACTATGCATAAGTGAACAGAGAGCAGCTTCAAAGATGACAGGATGGGCGCACGCACACTCTGCTGCACGACAAACAGAAGGCAGCAGAGCTTATGCAACCCACATCATTTCCACACATTGAGCAGTTTAACCATTCGTGCTGCACCACAGCATGTGAATACCCCCTGACACTCCAGTGTTGTACAGACAGTCATCATGAACCCGAATCAAACCATTACAACTTTATGATATCATTCTGTACACAAATCAACACCACATGCTCTTTGGTATCCTTTAGAAGGTTACAGTATACTTCATGTCTGAAGCTCCTATGTGAATGAAAAGGTTAATTAAACTATAATTCACTGTCAAAGATGCAGTATCAGATGAAAGGGGGTGGGTGTTGGCTAGAAGCCATGAGTAATATGCTGCTTCATTCCCCTAACACATGTGGGCTGAGTGAGAGATTGGCTGTCAGTGATGTCCGCAGGACACCCCAAAAGCCCAATCTATTTGCAGCTACAGGTCCTGTACCCTGAGCCAGAGGGTGTCCCCACTGTGGGACCATGGGAAAGTGCATGGAGATGAATGGAAGGAATGGAACTGTGCAGGTAAGTGCAACCATTTCAAGCATTGCCAGACTGACCAGGCCCATTTAAGATCACTGCCAAAAAGTACTGTTACTCAGCCTTACATTGGGAAGTTTTTCTGTGTCTTTAAAGAGGCAGTCTTGACTTCCATGTAATTTTTAACCTTTAAGCACATTGGATTGTAAGCAATTACAGTTTCATACAAGTGTTCCTCCTGATAGACCCCACTTGTCAAATGTGTGCTTAGAGGGCTCTCAAGGTTATGGACTGAAAAATGTGTTTTAATCAGTGAAAGCAAAACCCTTAGACCCAAATTCAGCCATTGGCTAAGCATGATGATATACTGAAGAACTGCAGGACGAAAATCTGGATTTTTATATCATTTAAGTTGCGTTAATGTGAGATTTCCACTGTTCAAGTTTTATCAGATGGTGGATATTTGGAATACTCCACTGCAAGTGGCTGTCAATCAGAGTAATCGCCAGAGACATCTCTTTCCCTTGCAATAATTGCTGTATTACAAGGCCAAATATTACCTGTGCTGTGATCATTTCTCATTTTACATGATAGCTGCTCACTGCAATATCTGAATTACAAATTACTTACAAACAGGCAGGGCTGATAGTGGCCGCGCAAGCTTCTGTGCAGGAACTTAATCACCTTGGCCCGTATCCAGGTCTCTAAAGCTGTACCCTGTTCATGGACTGCCGGCTGAATTTAGTCCAATTCATATTTTATTGGCACCCTCTCATGGACCCTAAGCTATTTGCCAACTCAGGGGCTAGTGAAACATCACATAATGAAGATTTCATACCGAGGTAGATAATGTTACAGATTCTCCCCCATACCAAATATTTGTATGCACTGTAGTAGACAATATAATTATAATATCAGTTTTTGAGAAGTCCCACCTTTGCACAGTAAAGGATTTACCAGTGGTAGTTCCCTACAAAAAACAATGCAAGCTTAGCTTGTATTCTCAGTCATAATCTGGTTTACGAAAACCTGTGATCCAACATCACAAGTATTATTGCATAATATATTCAACGTTTGTTGGGCCACTGCCACATTGTAGGTACATGGTGTTGCATTACATCCTTCTCCCAAATTTTTGCCTCATCCTAAATTTTCTTGCAGCAGGCAGTTTTTGATTTTGTTCCAGGCAGGAATTGTAGTCTCACACAGGTTGTAACTTTTACTAAACTGAAATGACTCTGCATCTGTCCCTTCAATTAGGAGCCTCCTTTTAATCTTTCTCAGGACCTGTTGCTGAGCAACCTACCTGCCACTGTACCCCCCCAGCTTCCACTGCAATACATGCTGGAAGATAACTCCTGTTACGTTCTTCTAACTGGTTTTGGACCCAAACGTAGGACTCGGAGACAGACTCAGCTAGAAGCTCCAAATGAGCACTTTTATTGAAAACACAGGGAACAAGAAAGGCAAGGTGAGGGTCATGATACGGGATAGGTGCTAACAAAGAGGCAGAGCAGGAGCGGGGTAGCTGTAGCAGAGCTGGGCAAAAAACAGGCGGATGGATCTGTGACACTGGAAATGGAGCAAGGCGAGGACAATGCAGGATAGGGAACGCAGGCTGGCGGGAACAGTGGAAAACAGACTAGACGGGTTAGCAAGACGTGACAAAATAAAAGACCAAGTTCCAAGACAACAATAACGTGACAAGACTTAACAAACTGGCAACGAAACACAGAAAGAAGGGAGAATATAAAGTGGAGCTAATGATGAGACAATGAATGAAGCGTGAGAATGTATGCAGGAATGAATGAGCTAATGAGAGTGAGTGTGGAATGCGAGCGGGGAAGGTGAGCTATTGGCTGAGGGATAATGAGAGGGGAAATGAGAAAACAAGGAGGAGAACAACGCCCAGCCTGCACAACACGGCAGACAAACAGGGAAACGTAACAACGTGACATGAAATGAGAGGAAAAGGGAAAAACACGGAGAACAATTGGAAAGTGGACTGGAAGGGAGGCAGTGGACACAACAACTCCAGTAAATCTTATATTCATAAAAGCTCTTACAATCACTTTATATACTTGGTAATTTGTAGAAATGTACAGTTCTGAGAAGTTTTTTCTTAGTTTAAGAATATTCTCTATTTAAGGGATTCATAAATACTTTTAAACACCACACATTTGGAATACCCATTCATGTATGTATGTACGTATGCATTTGCTTGTATTTGATTTGGAAGAGCAAGTACATGCTCCCCACCAAGTAGGTGATGTCGCCACCGATTCTTATACACCACAGCTCACGTCGAGCTCGTAGAGACATGTCTGAGGAAGACACTTCACATGCAGTTTAACACGCAGACCTGTGGGCACCCAACCAACCAGCAAGGTGCGCTAATGAGCAATGAGACGCTGTAATCCCAGCCTCCTGAAACCCTCCCATCCATAGGCAATACTAGAGCCCTGCCGGACTGCTGGCCATAGCATGGTCCAGGATTGAGCAGGATGCGCCCCACGGCAGCTAGCCGCCACTTTTTATCACACCACAGTAAGTCAAACAAACACAGACTGGATGAATGAGCCACATAGCAACTAGCAGCATTTTAAAAGTTTGCTGTATCTACAAACACATTCCTCCGTGGGAATACACAAACATTTTGATAAAACTTTCGAAGCCATCTTACACAAGAACAGATTTTTTTAAAAGTTTATATGCTTTTGATCAGTACACAGAACTACTGTAACGCTGCGTTCACACAGCGAGCAACTGGTCGCCGAGTCGGTCAATTCTACGAGGCTGGGGGCGGGGCAAGAGCTTTCCGTTGTGTCATCCAAGTCAGTTCGTGCAGCTACAATTATTTGATACAGATAAACAACGGCAGTAGCCTACGTATAACAAAGATATATTTGCGATGCATTCAGGCTGGTAGATCCAATATGATATTGGAACCTTTAACTGCCTACACATAACACACACAACTAAACAGCATTCCTGACAATACAGTAGGCTCTAGAAGTGTCATGACGTTACATTAGCCTACCTGTGAACAGTAAATCATACCTTTTCGCCGTTTTGGCTTCCAATAGCCTAGCCTACATGATATGCTAACGTTAGCTAAACATAGCATTTATCTAGTGTTGTGTGAACGTTTAATTCACACAATAAAATAACAAAGACCTTACCATCGGTACCAAGGGCACTCACAATTGCCCTCCAAGCGTCAATTTTTAGGCGCTTATCCCGGTATTCCTTTTGGAATACATTAAACAGGACGTGGTAGGCTTGGACCATTATTATTAGCTGCTACTCCATTGCTGCAATTTGAGTGAAATCGGGCGGAACAATTATTCACGAAATGAAGATTGTGTCATCCAAGTCCAGTTCGTGCAGCTACAATTATTTGATAAAGAGAAACAACGGCAATAGCCTACGTATAACAAAGACATATTTGCGATGCATCCTATTCTTTATAGTTATGTCATGACACTGATAATGACGTGTTCTCGCTAGCTAGCGATAGGCTAGCCTATATCTATCTTCGTCGGGAGCTACCAATCTTTATCTACTATCTACGCTAGATACATAGATAGATGTATGTATAAAACTCAACATGTATTTTTTGGCTCAATGTGATATTGGTAGAACAGCTACACATATCCTTTAAGGTTATGTTATACATTGAACAGGACGTGGTAGGCTTGGACCATTATTATTAGCTGCTACTCCATTGCTGCAATTTGAGTGAAATCGGGCGGAACAATTATTCACGAAATGGTTTCGTGTCGGTTGGGGAAATATGAAGTGTGGAACTCTGATTGGCTGTTACGGCCGATGGTCGGTCAAAAGTTAAGTTTCGGGCAACATTTATCTGCCGATTTTGGTCGCTCAGTTTTCTAGTCGCTCAGGTCGCTGACCGTCGCTCAGCTTCATAGAGAATGAATGGACTTCCGGCGACTGGGCGACCGAAGTTGCTGGATATGTGAACGCAGCGTAAGTCTCAAACTTTTAAATATAATCTATCTGCTACAGGTTTAGCTCCTAAAAGAGTAGAGCCAACTCTTCTAAATCAAAATTTGAGATGAAAGTGCATCACTTGCAGTGATAATTAAATTATTTTGTACAACACATTTATAAATAGCTCAAAATAAATGAAACTCAGCTGTAAGCAAATATGGTGACCTATGGTATACCGTAACTGTGTCACTAGCTCAATTTCATCAGCAGTTAAACTTTCTCAGCAGATTACATCTTATTTAACAATAATTATTATGCACTGCTTTGTACAATCACTGTAATGGAAAGTACTAAAAAGTAAGTAAAAATGTTATTAAGCTGATAGAAACCATAGGTATCAAATGATTAAATGTGTGTGTGTCTGTGTGTATATATATATATATACAGTGGGGTGCAAAAATGTGGGCACCCCTGGTCAAAATGCCTTTTACAATTAATATCTAAGTGAACAGAAGCTAACCTGACCTCTAAATGGTACAAAGTTAAACATGATGCATTTCTTCAAGATTACTTTTTATAATTTTTTTTTACAGTTTCAAAATAATAAAAAAGGAAAAAGGTCCTGTGCAAAAGTTTGGGAACCCTGTCAGTTTGGGCAACTATAACAGCTTGTAAATGCTTCCTGTAGCCAGCTAAGAGTCTTTCAATTCTTGCTTTTGGAATTTTTCTCGATTCTTCCTGGTAGAACACCTCTAGCTCAGAAATATTCTTCGGCCTCCTTGCATGCACGGCATGTTTGAGATCGCTCCACAGATTTTCAATAATATTCAAGTCTGGGAACTGTGGTGGCCATTCCAAAACCTTCATCCGTCTTTCCTGGAGGTACTTCATGGTTGATTTCGTGGTGGATCATTGTCTTGCTGTAATACCCAACCTCTCTTCAACTTCAATGTCTGGACTGACCTTCGAACATTAGCCTCTAGAATTTCTTGATATTTGGTGCAATCCATTACTGCAATTTTTTGAGTCATTAAACATTACTCTTACAGCCTTTATACACTCATCACTGTTTATGTTTTGCTGTGGTGCACTCTTAATCACAGTCCTAGAACTTGAACTAAGCTTAGATCCATCGCTCAATGGCTTGTAGTAATGCAGATCTCTGAGGCAGAGCCCACCGTTAGCATGTTATTCTTTTTCAAAACAAGATTCCAAACTCTGCCTGTCCTTTAAAGCATTTCTGACTTTTAAAAATGAGAATATTCCTTTTCATCATGTCTGCATTGGACACATTTTGTCCTTGGGTTAGTGTATTTACCAAGTCCATTTGCCTGAGCCCTGCACAGCACTGCTCTACACCAGTAACTGCCAGCTGAAAGCAATTCCGATGTGGACGGGAGAAAATTGAGCCGTAACTCATCCGGCTTTCCCCTGCCAGGGCGGACAAGCAGATATTTCATGCCACTTCCACCCAGCCACATTCGTTAGCCTGATTAAAGAAGTTCATAAAACAGGCTGGATTGACAATGGGGCACTCTGAGATTAGTTCTTGGTACAGTTTCCTTATTTGCAGAATGAGGGACTCTTTTATTTATTCACATTTAAGACATGTATCCTGGAAAACAGCTTCCAAGTGACACAAGGGCCCTCTACTACAGTGCAAACTGATTAAATATATCTGCAGAATTTAGTGACAGCTATGCTGAATAAGGAAGCAAGGTCTTTCTGCTGACGATGAAAAATAAAAATCAAGGATATTGCTGAGATCAAACTCAGCATTCAAGTTGTTTCATTACCAAAGAGCAATGAGATCATCAAAAAATATTAAATTAAATCACAGAACTGTTTGAAAGCTCATTCTAATTTATATGAATAGATGAAATGGCAGTATTTTTGGGTAAATGTTATGGCCACTGTCAACCACGTTATAATAATTTAGTACCCTCGATAAATATGAAAATGTTCATTTGTCTTGACACCTCGTAAATTAAATGTGTGTGGTTCATTTAAAATTCTAGATTTTTGCTGATAGAAAAAGCTTTTTAACCAACTTTTAGATTTGCTTGTGCAATGTAGGTGGCTATAGAACACTCAACACAGGATGACACACAGATAATGCAATGAGATAGAGCTCAATGATCTACAGCTGTGTCACCAGACAAAGGGTGATGAAGATGAAGAACTCTGATTCCAAACACACACACACACACACACACACATCCACATCCACATTCCTGCACACACACACATATACACACTTACAGCTGGTCACAACCAGAGTCTGCTCACACTCCAAGCAACCAATTCCAAACATTGTAAATATAAAAACCAAATTATACAGATAAACAGTTTGACTTCATTTTTCTTCTCTGGAGCCATGTAATAAACTCTCATGGTATTTTGGGTGTTTTAAATTATGTTATCCACCAGCACATTGGCTCAGCACTGCAAAGCCATTTCTTTCTTCTTTTCAGCCCCCTCTCTGTGCATTATACTGCTCTGCTCTCTTCACTGTGATTAACTGCACTGGCCTCTTGGACCTCTTGCCATAGATAACTGCCAGCAGTGAACAGTATTCTAGCACTGGAAGAAATCCAGCAATCTACTGTACCCATTGAGCTAAGTGTGCTGTCCTTGAGTGTTTTGGAGAGGCAGATATACTGGGGGGGGGTTTGTGATTTACAGGTTCACCACGATGAATTGCACATAAGTAAAACGATGCCCAGCAGCTTCAAAAAAGAGAGAGAAAAAATAAAAACACATAATGAGGCTTATTCTACTGAAATCAGGCGGTGGCGAAAATAGGCAATTCTACCAGAGAAGGGGAAAGAACTCACCTCGGGGCAAGATTGCATTAGCCAAATCTCATACAGGGAATAGGTTGGTAGGACATGCAATCAATTCTCCTGCATGCCCCAAGCAAGCCGTTATAGAGATGTATGGCTTGATTCAGATTTGAATAGGAATGCTTCAGAGGGCTGCCAGAGACCCACAGGTGTAATGTGTCTGTTTGTATGGCCTTTGAAACTATCAGAGTCAAGTTCAGAAGATTAAGTGCTCCAAATTAAAGATCAGTGTCTTTTTAACCTCTGCAACACATCACAGACATTAGGGTTTTTCAAAATGTTGCACCCTGAGGCTGATTTAAATGTATATCACAGAGGTAATGGCCCAGCTGAAATACATAGTACACACCAAAGACCAAAAACATAACTATAGGCACAATGCAGAAATTTTACAATGGCAAACATGTTTATTTGCTGTTAAAACACTCAATAATATTATGCTTTAGTGCATTTCTGCTTTTGAGTTCATGTGGATGAAGACTTAAATCTTAGAAACTGTACATTTTTATTAACAGAAATCCTGGATTATATTTCTGAGCATTAATAATCCTCCTCTATTACTGTCATTTAACACTGTGATCTCTGTGCAGTTATACAGCAATAGAACTTGCACTGAAATACAAGCTTAAATTACAGAATGTGACAAATTACAGTGATTTTTATGACCTCTCTAAGGGTTTGACTTGATTGTGTTCTCATCTTAAGAAGTAGAAACACTTTTGCACCTCTACTGGGCCCAGTCTCATTCGTACCGCATGGAACACTTGAGCATGGTTTATTTCCCCTATTTTATCCCAATTGAATTCTACTCTTCTGTCACCAATATGCCATGTGCACCTGCATGGGCATCGCAGCAGCGAAGTGTTTTCACTCCTATGATACACTCAACCTCAGGCCACACAAAAAGCCACATGTAGGAGAGTTAGCATCAATTGCAGGACAATTCTTAATTTTCCTGACAATTACATCATCCAAAATGCTCCAGTCCCACAGTAATTAATTCTCCCCATAGGTTAACATTTACTTGAACCAGAACCAATGACTATTCAGATCTATTTCAACCAATAACAGCAGCTGTTCATAGTAGCTATTTGCAACTGCAAGACACATGATGCTAGTTCAGTCAATGAAACATGTATGATACAATTCCACAATATCCTCTTGGGGCAATTTCTTACAGGGCAAATCAGCAATGCACATAACACATATTAGCAGTTCACTTTAAACACACACATAACATACACAAAATAAAGTAAGTAAAAAATAAGAGTAGAGTCATTTCAGTGTTCATTAACATGTTCATCCCCTATCAGTCCTTGTGAAATTAATAAGGTGGATGGCAAAGGTATGAATGTGTTTTTTTCCCGTCAGTTGGCAGAGCATTTAGAACAGCGTAGATGATGGCCAAGAGGTTCAAAAACTTTTATGGATATAATTTTTACCTCTGACTTGCTTCAGTTTTTATTGCTCATTTGCTAACAATAACCAAAAGATTAATACTACAGAGACACAATTTCTCCAGCCGATAAAACTATACTTCTAAAATGACTTTTTATCAAAATAATAAACCCTGCGTCGTATTGTTTTTACTCAGATAGCCAGTGTGACTACAAAGTAGGCCGTAAAACGCCATAATAAATGTATACTCCTCAACAGAAAAGACTTAGGCTGGAAAGTCAAATAAATTATGCAAAAATATAATTACCTAGACTGTTACATATGCCAGATTATTTTTAAAGAACATAGCAACACATGGGTAGGAATATAATCCGTTTAGTTTCTGCAAAAACTATTAGTAAAAATTAATTGTAACTTGCCATCATTTTTCTTTCCATAATTTGGTACACACAGATTTTTAAGAATTATGTCTATAGTGTAAACTTTCTGTAAGCGTAACTTGGCTAAAAAATATATATTTTTGTTGAAATTGTGAAACACATTACTTATAGTGCTGCAGGGATTCATCAAACCCAATGTTTTGCTTGACTGAGCAGTTATTGAAAATGGATTTCTCCAAATCAATGCTCTCCCTTTCCTTTTACCTGCATTTACAGTGTTCTTTGTCAGTGACTTGTGTAAAATGATTAGTCTTCAGTGAGAGAGAGCTAGTAAAAGATGGCTGCTGAATGAAAGGAGCATAAAAGCCAGTGTAATGTCTGGACTTCACACAAAAAGCTACTTTTGAGCAAAATGTACTTCTTCAAAAAATCCCTCAGACCTCAATCTTTTCCTTGCTATACAAGATAGAAAAGAGAGAAACGACGTCCTTTTATTTGCTAGCCAAAAACCTTTGAGGCATTTCAACAGAGAATTTGAAAGCAAATTATGTTCTTTTTAAGGTTCATCAGGCAAAACAACACTTTCAAGGTCATTTCTAATTTGACGTGGAAGCAATTTTAAATATTCATTGTTGACCCCAGGAGCTACTCAATGTCTTGATCTTCACAAAGGGAGGCTGTCACTTACTTGTTCCTGTCACTTGAATAGAGGGAAATACCTTCCGATTAGCTGCAGGCAAAAATGGATGGAGGGGAAAAACTGTTTATATCATAATGCGGCACTTGACGTAAACGTTTAGAGGAGTGGAGATCAAAAAGTCAAATTAAAAGAATCAGTAAATGCGAAAAGATTCATCTTTTTTATATACATACATTCTTGAAGAGCAGTCATTTGCATTTAAATTTAAGGGGGTTTTAGCGCCAATTAAGACGTGACCCAAGGAGTCCGTTATTCTATTGATGCGTAGAACAGTGGGCAACAGTTTATTAACAAGATATTTTATCGCCTTGAGTCACCCCTTGTTCCTCCGCTCAGCCAGGCTTTCTTCAGAACAAGTCACATTCATTTCAAAGTTCAAAGAGAGAACAGCGCCTTCACTGTTGCAGCTGCAGCAAACCTAAATATGCGTGCATATGGAAATTGCCATTCCTATGGGAGAATTTTGACAAATATATCCAACAAGCAGGGTATAGGTGCCATGTCTTAACTGCCATTGTTTCATCCTCCTCATAAATTCTCCTTCACTTATTAAATCTGTGAATAATAGACGCATGGGGCTCCATACATTTTGAAGGTCCAGTATGCCTATGCCTACACTCCAAAGAGAATTGCTTTTCTCAGTGTCTTACAATATATTAAGAGGGCGTCTTCATAAATAAAACAACGAGGAATTAGAGGATATATAGACTTGAGGTAGTTCTTACATAAAATATCTGTGTGTGCATGTCTGTTTCTGTGTGTGTTCGCACGCATGTGCGTACGGTCGGATCTCCTGTGCACTTGTTCATTTAAATAGGAAGCATGAAACTTTGGTTTATACAAAAATATCCATGTACTTGAATACACATAAAAGGCTCCTGTAAAGCTGGAACCAGGGAATACAAAAATGCAAAATGTTGACAACAGCATGTGCAACCTGGTCTCAGAACCCCTTTGTATTTATTCAACAAATTTTCAGCACCCTAAAATTTGTAAGACGCCTCACATCACGTGACTTGACAAATCTATACGAACCAGAGGGAAAATCCTCTTTTTCTTTCACCCATGAAACAATAAAGGCAGGCTAAGCCAACAATATTTTATTAGAATACCTTTCTTGTTTCGTAAGTGTGTTTTCATGTAGGCTATCATTCTCTAGCTTTTTTATTTCTACTTTGTCTTTCTGGGTGGCTATCTATAGCCTGTGTGCCTTGTCCCAATTGTCTTGTATTACCGCTAGCTCAGTGAGCTACCCTGCTGTATCCAGCATAGCTAGCTAGGTCCATTCAGATCAGTGCATAGGCTGCAGTATATGATTAATACTGGATTTAGCTTGTGGGCTAGCAATCAGAACATGTCGTTTTCAGTTATTTTGAAACGTATAAGGAGAACGAGCAGATTCCCGTAACGTAACATCATTGAAGAACTTCAATTCCCAAGGCTGCGGGAAGTAGGGGTGCTGAGGGTGCTGTAGCACCCCCTAGCGAATGGTAGATAAATGGTGTATCGGCTACAGCACCCTCAGCACCCCTACTTCCCTGGCCTTGTTAGTTCCCATGATTCAATGGGCTTTCTGTATGTAAACCATAGACTGCAGAAAAATATGGACAAAGTGACTGTGACGTCACCCATTGACTTTCCGTGGGCTTGTGAAAAGCAAGCTGTCCCGGATTCGCCCACAAAATATTAAAATCTAGCTATCTAATTTAACAGGAACTACATACATGTATAGCATTGTATCCAATAAGGGATCAATACATCACGCTTCCGGAAGTAGGGGGATGCAGACTTCGCAGGGACGCAGACTCAGTTACACCGGTTCTCGGAGCGCGCACCTGCAGTGCTCAGTGGTTTACGTCATTGCTCTGCATTTACCATGATTCTTTATGTTTAGGTACCCAATGCACAAGCTCTGGGTCCCTAAAGCCCCAAAGTCAAACCTGGCAGCCTCCACAAATTGACTTAAAGAGCCAACAAAGAGCTCCCATAGGAATCTTCCTGTAGGCGGAAGCTGTCTCCAGTTCTTATAGATCTCAATGGAACGAACCTAGCTAGCTCACTAGCTATATAGCTGGGTAGATCACTAATATAGCAGTAATGTAAGATAACTGGCCATATAGACAAAGGAGAGGTGAAAAAGCTAAAAAATTATACATAATATTGTATTAAATTGCAATTGCGAAATCCCTCATTCACAGGTTAAGTACACATTTTAGGGTGCTGGAAATTCATTGAATAGATACAATATGGGTTGTGACACCAGTTGCACTTATAGTATGAATATGTAAATAATGCAACACAATGTTACAAGAATGTATGTGTCAGAAGTTCAGGACAGCAGTATTGATCAAAATTGGCCAATTTTATATCTGAACTGGGAATGATACTGAATATTGTATACACTGCCAATATACAGTAAAACCATGCTACAGAACACCAGGATAATAGAAAGCACTGGTCGTTTAACAGTGAAACAGCATGACATGTCTGTTTAAGAGGGCAAAGGGTTTCTCAGATCAGACTGTTACAACTGGTAGGGTGCAGAGAGCTTTTCGGTCTGCCTCTTAGTACAGCTCAATCAGCTGGACAACACATCTCGCCCACGAACCACAAGCTCACAGAGCATTGCACTGACCTACATTTACTTCTTCACATTAATTCCTAACTTTCACATAAAAACCTCCAAAATCCTTCATAACTACAGTGTGCACATCTTCTGTCTTTATTCATTTAAGATTTTGGATTTAAAGTGGATCTTTTAAACAGGGGAGCACAGATGTGAGCGGAAAACTGACCGTAGTGTCACTCTCTACATTGTTGACAAGGCAGGTGTGATGTCCTTTTGAGCATACAGTACCTCCTGTCTGAGAAGATTTAGGTTAAAAAAATAAACAAAAACATGAAAGTGAAAATGTAGATACACTACGTTAAAATACACAATCATGTGAATGACTTTGACGCTTCATTCAAAATGTTCTATCTTTCTGTATGCACTGTACAATAACAACAGAAATGAAAAGGACCCATTTAAAAGGTCAGTGCAGTTTTTATTCGTATAGAATTTACAAAGTACGCACAGTATCATTAGGAGGATTGAGACTCAGGCTATGTAAAGACTTATTAATGTATTCCATATCCTGCACCTACATAACAGAATGTCTAAACATCCTATTGTGTGCTAAACGTAGAAAAATGGAAACAGCTCCTCATTGTGGTCATGAAACGAACAGCAAAATGCTCGATTCTCTTTGTGCTCGAGACAAAGATGAAATCTGTTCTATCAGGTTTTTTCCTCTCCATTCTGTCATCAGTTTGGAAATTTTATTCAACAGTTGCGCTCAAGACTACATTCCAGGATTGTCTAACACGAGAAAAATATCAGAATTATTGTCCCTACCAATTAATCTATGGTTGGCTATTTTCAATGCATATCCCATAAAAAATAAGCTTCAAAGGCAGTATACATTTGCTGTGTTCATGTCATTTATACGGTCTCTCACCTTCCGTGTGGTGGAGGTCAAACCCACCGTTTTCTCTCAAATGTTTAATATTAACCACTCCTTTACTTTTTGCTTATGCAATATTGCCAGCAGCACACTGTTGTGGTGAAGGAGATAAGACTTGAAATCAGAAGGTTACTGGCCTTAATTCCAAGGTGGGGCACAATTGCAGTACCCTTGAGCAAGACACCTTACCTTTATAGAAATACATCTGTCTTAACAAATTAATAATATCTAAAAATGTACAAGCCAGTTTGGAGAGGTATCTGCTAAGCAAAGAAACAATAATAATCCCTTTTTACTCCCTGTATCCCCATTATAAAAACAACAAGATGCAAAAATTGTAAGATCATTAGATGTGCTTGATTAAGACTTGATTCTGTGGGAGCTCTTAATTTTATAGTCAGTGCACATGCAAATTTCTCCTAGTGTAAAGTGATGAGAACCAGGTCTGCCCTGGCAGTTTGGTGCACTGCACTCATCAGAGAGGAAACAATGTGGTTTTAATGAGTCAGTCAGCCGGAACCACAGTCACCCCTGGGGTACACTAGTGTACACACAATCACAGGACTGTTTATTTCGCCAATTTCCAACGGTTAATGAGTGTTTCTCCAACAAAGTCATTTTCTCAGAGATTACACATTACAGAAGGGAGCAGTGGTGAGGTGTGTGTGTGTGTGTGTGTGTGTGTGTGTGTGTGTGTGTGTGTGTTTGGGGGGGCGGGGTCATTCAAATGTAACATGAAATTTTTCTTGCTTGAACAGATCAGTAAATTAATCTCCATGGCGCTCACTACATTTAACGCCACTCTTAGCACTTGGACTTACAGTCTAGCTGAATGAAGAAGGGCTGACTGCACCCACCTTAACCCATTTCAGCAGCCCTCTCTGCTCTGGGACCTGACTTCTTCCTGGAAATTGAGAAACAAAAACAATACGGCCTGTTCTTGCAGGCTTGTAGCTCTTATAGACTTGTGTTTGTAACAGAAAATACAAAACAACTAAAACATCGAAAAAGTAATGAAAAAATAACGTTCAACACAAAATGTCAGTGGCAAAGTGGACCTTTTGGCAGATGCTCCAGAATCAATGCAGTTGTTCTACTCTACTCGTATTATACGCTCAATGAAGATTGACTGGTTTTATGTACTTCAGTAATCAAAAGTACACAATACTACCTCCCCCTCATAATAACTCCCTGGGTCCTTGTATGTTGCCAGAGGACATTTATATTACCCTTCTTGATAAAGGCAGACCAACACTAAAGGCCTCTTTTCTTAACATAACCCTGAACATCTACCTTGCCAGTCTCCATGGAAGACGCATTGGCAATCAGTGCTGGTTCCAGTGATAGCTGAGCACCAGCCTATGCACCCTCAGAGCTCCTCTTCTTCCTCTCCTGTGGCGGGAGGGGACTTTGATAAAAAAAAAATCTGTTCACTAACTGGGGGAGAGCCTCTTTTGCGCACAAAACCTGCTTCACAAAACAGCAGAATGGGGCTGTGATCGAATATGAGAAACCCCTGTCTACTATGTGCCCTCTCCCCTCATTTAGCAAGCAGTGTGCGAAATAAATCCTGCAAAACTCTTTCCAAACTAGTGAGAAAGTAGTTTGTAATATTTTATTTTTATAGAGAATATCAATCAGTTTACACATGACAATGGTTTACAAAGTGTAGATTATGAATGAAAATAGAATTAACAAAAATAAAAAGTAGTTTGTATGTCCCGCTCTTGTACGACAAGTTGTAGTTTTTACATCCGGTTTACTTTCTGAAATTGTTGCATTGAGTGTGCACCTGAATCCCCTCAACAAACCCCCAGAAATAAGAGTTTCATCCTGGAATTTTAAGGGCCCCCTTTTTGTGAGAAAATTCACCCAATCAAAAGCTTTTTGACTCAAATAGGCACCCTCAAAGAGGTGAAGGGATCACGCATCACATTTAATCTACTTCCACAATAGTTGTTCCCAAAGGCCTACCATCAAGGAGCACCAACCAGTCGTTTTATTCCCTCCCCACTCAGTTAGAATACATTTTATGGATCCACTCACTCTCCTGGTCCAATGCTGGACCTGGGGCGATGGAATTAATCCACATGCATACATGCCAACCCTCCGGAGCCTGTCTGCAGAATAAACACCCTTTTTTATTAGAAAACATGAGTCACCCTCCATGTTCAGCCCAGTCTCTGATGGTATCAACCGTTCGCTCGGTCGTTCTCTTCAGAAACATCTACAGACTTTTTCCGCTTTTCCAAAAAGAAGAGGAGCGGGGGGGGAGACATCATGTGCATCATGTGCATGTTTTCAGCATGTGCATCTGGTGTGAGCATGTGCAGCTGGGAGAACCGCAGCACAGAAACAGCACATCCTTGTGCCAGATGTGTCTCTGCTTTGTCTGCAATGTCCTTCCTCAGCGCCGACTTTCCAGAGCAATCCCATCTGACACTTAGAAAATGACCCGCACCCTAAATTAAGCGCTGTGCTGGTAATGCTGGCACGGCTATAAGTCATCCCCTGCAGTAGGAAACGCGTATCTATTTTTGAGAGTGAATACCTTCTTCTCCTAGCGCGTGCAATGGCTCAAGAACAGACACGACGCGTAATGGTTTGAGTCAGCTTAATGACCTGACTGTTGTGTGGAAGGCAGCCGCCAAAATAAAAGCATTCAATGAGCTGAGGTGGAGGGAAACAAGAAACAGAAACTCATTCCTCATGGTTACTACAGAGGTCAAGACAGAGTACAGAGTGAAAGGGAGGGAGACAGCGAGGAAATGGCTGTGAAATTAAGAAGGAAGGAAAAAGAGTGAGAGAGGCATTGTTAAGAGATAGGGAAGGAGGACAAAGGGACATTCATTTGGGCAGTATTTGTATCCATTCCAGTCAATCAAGTTTATTTACTTAAGTCACGTAGATCAGAAAGATGAATCGGGTAAACAAATTCCGTAACCTGTACCTTAGTTATATTTTTGCTATCCCCTCTGGCCTGCTGTTGGCGTATTTTGCCTTGATGAGACTCATTTATTAAGAGGATGGTTTTCGTATGCACTGTGCTTGTCAGCAATCACCTTTTTAGCATCCCAATTAACTCCTTTCTAATTGATGTTAGACATATTAAAGTTAATGAGGCAGGAGGCCATCTGTTGAACAGAGAACCTGAGAGGATATTATCATTGAGAGGGCAAACATAGACAATGCTACAAGGACAGCACCTTGGTAGCCCACAAAGCTGGAAAGACAAAGCCAGCTGACGAGCACCCTCCACAATCAGGGACTTTACATTACAATATTTGCGCCATATATTTTTATGCACATTCTTTATGGGTCTCATATTTCAAATATATGAGTCAATATATAAGAGGGATACATATATGACATGTGATTAATGGGGCTCAACCCTCTGTGTGTGTCTAATAAATTATAAATATATTTTACAGATATACTCACCACAGCTTTAAATTAAAATTTTATTCTAAACGGCCAGCGGTCCCTGTATCACACCACAGCAAAGGTGCCAAGGGTGGTGGTTAAAAGCCTTCCTCTTTTTTTGTTGCAGCCAAATCCCTGGTGACATATCAAGAAGAGATATTTCTGGCCAGCCCAAAGTCAGAGTGCTGGTGTGTGTGTGTGTGTGTGTGTGTGTGTGTGTGTGTGCGTGTGTGCGTGTGTGTGTGTGTGTGTGTATGTGTGCATGCGCATGTGTGCATGTATGTGAGAATGTGTATGAGTTAGTATTGGCAGTGTTGGTCATGCGACAGTCAGAGTCCCCTTGTGTGCTTGCCATCGGGAATCACACTCTGGGGAGCCACTCGTTTGCTTTCCTTGGGTTGTTTAACCACAGAGACAATGTCAGAGAGTCACTGAGCCCGGACACAGAACAAAAAGCTTGAAAAGATTTATATCACAACCAGTCCATTCAGTGCCTCTGATAATAAACATGTATACACTAGAGTCTGTTGCTGTTATTTTTTGTTTGTTTTTTTGCAGTTCCATTACTGGGGTAATATCTTTCAGAGGGACATATGAGCTACAATATGATTCAGGAATACATTGATTGACTTGCCAAACGTAGTATTTTACAAACAGCATATGTTGCTCTATTTAAAGCCTAAAGTAAATCAGAGACAATCTGCATGCCTGATTTAAAATTTTATGACTCGATATAAACTGGGCAACTACAGCTGACAGGCTTCTTACATCTCATCTGTCTACAGTTGTGAAACCCCCCCTCAAACAGAGTATTTATCTGATATTGTTCATTCATGGATTGCATTCGAGACCAGTCCCTGGGGGTTCATAAACAACATAAATCATCACCTCTCCATCACTTTATGCAAAAATGTAGAGGGTGCAAATTCAGTAACTTTCTCCCTTCAGATTTCTCTATTGTTTTCCACAGTGAAACCAGACAGAAAAAAGTTACTGAATTTGCACCTTTTACATTTTTGCATAAATTTATAGTGAGGTGATGATTTATGTTTTATTTGAACCAACAGGGACTGGTCTCGAATGCCATCCATGAATGAATACCAGCAAAAAAAGCCCGATTAAATACATTTTTATCAAATGTTCGCATGCAGCAAAATAGTGAGAAAGTTCCTAGAAACCCAATTATATGTCAAAGTGTATGGTGGCCATATGGATTACGTTTTCGGACTTTTGACTTTTCCTCCACATGGCCTTCGGAACCCTTTTCAAAAAAGAAGAAAAAATGAATTGGATGCTTTATAGAGATGATCAAATTTTACGGTCAAGTTATCCTTTTTATAGTCACTGGAAAGAGCCAAACAATTTGCAATCATCAAACACATTAACCTTTTGCAGAGAGCTACGAGTCACTGCTTGTAATGGTTTAATGACAGGAACTGCGCGCGTGGTGAAAACGGAGACGAAAAAGTCTTACCCGAAGACGAGACAAAGGCTAGAAAGAAAAGCAAAGGCCAGTTTGGTTGTCCATTGTTCTGAAGCTCTACTGGCATATTTAACTCGCCCATCTGCATGAAATATGACAGCGTGGCGTCCGTTACGCAGCAGCGCTTCCGGGCTGATACTTAACATTTCCTCAGGTGAAGGGGCCTGTCATTAAAGAGAGTCGCGCATGATTTTCATCTTCAGGCGCTGAATCCATTTATTGCTTGAGAGCCCTCAAATCGCGATCAATCGTCTCTCCAGCCAGAGAGACGCCGCGCTGCCACTGGGGCCTGGACTGTCATCCGCTTTCACTTATCTTCCCATTCTGGAAACAATTTTAGGGGACATATCAGCTTATTTAAAATGGTTCCAATGGATTATTCAAAATTGCTCATATAGAGAGTAGGTTATAAAAATCTAGAACAAAACTGTTTTTTTTGTCATATTTAGACGCCAAAAGATGGCGAGGTGCATATAAATACGCTTTTCAGATGTGGTTGTCTCAAAATTTGTAAGTGAAGTATATGGAGAACAGCAATGAATACATCTCACAATTTTTAATGAACATAAACATTTCTGGGTGTTTGTCCATGTGTATGCAGAAGGCCACTGGATTCTGTTTAATCTGGAAGGGTTAATAGGCATTTACTGGAAACTTATTAGAACGAGTTACAACAATTATCAGAGGAGGAGAAGCAATTACTGGGGGAGAGACAGTGCAGAGAGAGAGATCCTTCCAGCCAATTAGCCAGTGCAGTGAGAGTCCCTGTGAGAACTGCAGTGGACATTCACAGGACAGAACTGAGCACCCGCAAAGTCCTAATGAAAGCAGGTAATCAGTCACAGAACAAAGGAGGAACGCGGGGTGGTCGCTGGGCTTTGTTCTTCTTCGTAAACACCTCGCTTTCATGATCCAGTCAATTAGAGTCCCCTTTAGAGTGATTTATGGATCTGGACGCCTTCACTAAAATGGATGTTCAGAATTAATATGCATTTTCTTACACCCATGATAAATTAGACTGGGCTAGACAATAGAGGTCACACCAGAATTGCAATGTTTGTCAATGCCATTGGCAATGGTGCTTATTATGTGGCTGGGGACTATTTGCCTTGTGATGATACTTAAATTGCTGCATTCAAATGCTACAACGCATCAGTTATTAGAAAAGTATGCATACCATCAAGTCCAATCTGAATTAAACATAAATCATTTTCTTGGCATCCTAAATTGTCCAAGTGAGGTATTGTACACGTGGATATAGGAGGGGGAAAGGCTAATCGGCCTTTGATCTTGCAATTTCAAAGCCCAATTTTAAAAAAAAATTCATAAAAATTGCTGAGTGGAACTGATGTTTAGAAAAAGGAACTTCAACAACCATATTGTTTTATCAAAGAATTTCAGATATTTAGATTTTTGTAAAGCATTAGTTGTACACTGTTAAAAAACAAAAAAAAGAGGAAGAACTCACTTTCAAAAACTTACCAATTAGCTAAAAGCGAAATCGCCAATAGCTAAGGGCAAAGTCGCCGATAGCTAAGGGCAAAGTCACCAGAGAGTGTTGTCACGGTAACCTGCGACAAGGCCTTCACTTTATTGCACCTCACTGTGCTTACTAGCAAACTAGCCAAGCTACACCCGCCACAATAGCATTGTTTCTTACATAGTCCAGGTTGGTCGTTTTATTTAAATTGCTGATGCTTGTTTTGAGAGTTCAGGGACCTGTTCTTCACCACAGCACATCAATAGCCACTCCATCCCTGGGAGACCTTAATGACAGTGTCCCTCCAGCGCTGGAAATTGGAGATGTATAACCTGAGCACCTGCCCTCAAGGTGTGGGATAATACTCCATCTCACTACCTCATTAAGATAGCCATGCTTTACGGGCTATGCTGGCACGGTGAAATCTCCTACATGTATGATGATGAAAAGTAGCCCAGTAATTATTTCTTTTTGCAACTGCTGAAGTATGCAGGAGGATTATTAACTAGTTTAATATCTAACGAAGCCTGACAGGTACTCTTCTCAATGAGATTAAGGACGTTAGGGTTAATGGTGGTATTGGTGAGATTGTCATAACTCACAAAAGGTCCATTAGCATGATATTACTGAGAGGGCTCAATCTGATATGTATTTAACTCCAGCAAGGTTGCATTGGATGGTATATCATTTTTCATTTGGTTTTACTGCCTGCAGGGCAGGCTGCCTCTGAGATGGGCTGGGAATCCCAATACTGCTAGTGGAGTCCACATCCCTACAACATATTCTGCAGCCAAGAATATTGAACTCCAGATGTGCCCATGCACCTTCCTCACACACTATGGAGGGCAACAGGATATTTGTTTTAGATTAGTTGGTGTGACCAAGGTGACTTTTCTGAAACCCTGAATGAGAGATCCATCAACTTTAATATTTTCTGCGCTCAACCATTTTTATTATCAGCATCGACCCAGACCGTCTTCAATATGGCCATTCCTTTGTTCTTTACCGCACAAGTCTCATAAAGCTGCAATGGACAAAGAAAGAAGCATTCTTTCACTGGAAAAAACATCTATCAACCCATTGGTCCAAGACAACACAATAGAGAATTATTGTCAACAGGTTAAATGAAGTGCAATGGAACAACACTCCCCTCTACTGGCGAAAAGGCTGTTTAACTACACAAAGAATGTACAGTATAAAAATCACAAAAGGTCACATTTGTAAGGAATAACATAAACAGATATGATCTTAAAATCACATAGGATGCAATATTTGAATTATATGATTACACAATTTTCACATACAAACAGCGAATAGATGACTGTATTACCTGATAACATTATTAGACATTGCCAGGTAGGGTACAGAGTAATCCTTATAAACAAAGACTTGAATATGTTATCTACTTTTCAAAAATGATGAAATCTGTTAGAGTATTGTTGGCAGTCTGATGCTGATTTTGGAAGTGGAAATACCCCTACCTCTCTGTTACCTGCAGGGGTTAGTACTGATACTAAAACCTTACATTGCCAAATCAGAGCACCTGTGTCACCACTCCTGACCACACCCACTCCACCCTGCTGGGAATAGGTTGAACTGGACAAAGAGCCGCCATACACGTACTCCAGATACTAACCTGAAACTTTACTTCTGGATCAGCCACTGTCACCTCCAAGCTCTCACGAAAAGGTAAGGATTTACATACAGAAAATTATGCTTCCTGTGAGATCCAAAGATAATCTGGAAAGCTTCACTTTAGTTTTTATTCATTACATTTTAATCTAGATATTTGTTCTTGGAATTTGTTTAGGCATCAAATACATTGGATTACTAAATTATTATTTCAGAGAAAAATGTTTTTCTAACAAGCCTATTGATATCTATCTAACTATGTTGCGTTGAGATATTCTAT
Organism: Ilyophis sp. 1 JC-2022; assembly: GCA_022702515.1. Lineage (NCBI taxonomy): Eukaryota > Metazoa > Chordata > Actinopteri > Anguilliformes > Synaphobranchidae > Ilyophis > Ilyophis sp. 1 JC-2022. The sequence goes on from CM040403.1 coordinate 102,530,122, forward strand.
ACCCCTCATAACCTTCATTCAAACTTTTTTTCACAGATCAAAATGGGTTGCTTCACATTTGTCAAGGTTATGATGTTTTTGTTCAACTTCATTATCTTTGTAAGTATTTTCTCTTTTATTGTATGTGTATCTAGTAAATTATAATACATATGCAGATATGTGTTGGACTAAATGGAAAATGTTCACACATTTAATGAAATTAAAAGGGGGGGGGGGGGGATCAAGTGTGAGGGGAAGAGCATATTATTTATTCTCCTCCACCTATTAACACAAATAGATACCAAGGGGTTATGCAAATATTTCAAGAATCCGAGAAGAAACCTAAATAATAATTTCAGTGCTCGTGGTTTCTCACATACAGCAATTTTCATCTCATTAAACCCCTTAATTGTGCCACCTCTGCTTCCATCTAATGTTCACATTTAATGACGCTTATTAAATGGAGAGAAACTTCACCACCAATGAGTTGACTGTCAGTGTGATACCATCTGGGCTCTGCTCCTTGATGGTGTGTCTCATCCTCAGCTTGTGACAAGAGTTGTGTTTTTGCTTTCATATTTGTTTATTCTTGTAGGAATATTGTGACATAGTTTTGCATGTAGGAATATTCTGATATAGTTTTGCTGTTGTAAATCACTGGAAGGGCCATTTTGGGAAACTAAAGAAAGCCTAAAGAGTGCTTTATATGACAGTATTTGCTGGACAGATCACTGGATTGGGATAACCGTGTCCTCAACAATTTACACATTGTTTCATTCCGCTGAACCTGGGAGGTTTCAGTTCAGTATTCCACCCCACCCTGTATTATTTTCAGAATTCACACCAAATGAAACCTGATTTGCATTTAGTCTGTGCCAGGTGCCCCCCCCCCACAACATTCCCTGCACGTGGCATTTCATCAAAGGATTACCCAGCTAAAAAAAAAGAATGCCAGAGGTAATTATATCAAGAAAGGAGAAATGCTGCTGGACATGGAGTTAAGACTAATATGCTTGTCAAATCTTATTTGCCAAGAGGTGTGTGCTGATTATTAAGAGCAGAGGTATAAAGAGAGCCTGGAATCTACTGGAAAATAATTCAGATTATTTTTGCGCGGAGGCTATCAACACTCACAGGACTCTGGCAGTCTGTGTATTGCATTTGTGTGACAGCGCCGAGGATATCTTCTCTGCAGCTCTAGTATTCAGGATGGGATTGCTCCTGACAGCAAAGATCTGGTCTCAAGAAAGCATGCACTGATGAAAAAAAAGAACTCCCTTGATAGTGGTGACCTAGTCGTCACCAGCATTTCATGAAGGAAATGAGAATAGCTCGTACAGAAATGGAAAATGATTTCAGGTAAATCAAAAAGTACGTTTTCGCTTTTTGAAAGACACACCACTGTATATTAGCTGTTTTCAATATGATTCATAGTTTAGGTAAAATAATTATGTTAAACATGTATTCCTAAAAGCAATGATGACACAAAGGTATTCGGACACTCCATGATGTATTATTTCAGGGCCAGTGGTGGAAAAGATGCCCCTTTTGTGTTACTACAATGTGTTACCTACAATGCCCAACCTCCTCCCACAATCTTCTGCCCTACTTCTGGGAAAAAAGTGACTGAACATTTTTTACAACTCAGTTATAGAAGATAAATACTTTTAAAAAATGTCTACAAGTGACTCATTTAGGGTTTTTGTTCTTTGAAATCGAAAAAGGTTACCTCTATAAACTTCCCCCCTAGTGGTGAGATGTATCCGTCTCAATTACAGTATTCATGTTTGTCTGAAATTATAAACTACAGCTTTAAGAAAACCTTGTACATTTTGACGCGGTATTGTTTAAAAGGGTAGCCACTTGCGAAAACCTCAGCATCTCCAGTTACACTGCAGTGCAATAAAATAGGAGGGTGCTATTAATAGACCAAAGCACTTACGACCCTCCTCTCGCCACAGCTACAGACTATAAAATGCATAAAAGTTTATGCACCGTTTATACACGCTAATAAAATCATGTTCACGTATAGAAACAATCATAGTTTTTAAAAATGTTGTACAAATGAGCATTCGCCATTTTCCATTGCTTACTGTACTATATACAGTACCTGATGCACTTTCGGTTTAGAAGACACCCTAATTTGTTCTCCAAAATTTATTGTATAAATATGTTTAAGAAACCAAGTGCTTACCAGTATATTCAGCTAGAGCTGTTTTATGATTAACCCTGAAGAGTTTTTCTTGTTACATTTCGCCAAAGTCCCGTATAGTCGACATTTCCACAGTGACCACCTATCGTTAGGGCTGAAATGCATTGCTGTTGTTGTGGAAAAACACATGTTTTCTTTGTATATACTGTATGTGATTATTCTGAAATAAATAAAAAAAATTGCTAATTTCTGAATGATACAGCTTCTTCAATTCGAACTTTAAACCATGGATGTGCAGAAAATATATTTTGAGATATTGACATTTAAATAAAACTAGTAGAAACTAGGTGGATATTGCCTCTGAGGGGCCAAAGTAAATAGAACTAATCTAATGCTGTTTTGCTATTTTCATGTAAAGACCCCCTACAAAACCCAACCCTCATAAACTGTAATTCTCTAGAAATAATAAAAGCAGTTTTGAGGAAATGAGGTCTAGATGTGTGGCATTTATTCTGTGGGAAAAATGTTGTTGCATTTGTTTATGTTTATGCATTTGTTTATGTTTGTGTTCTGTCCTGGGGGGTATACTACGAAGCAGGATTACTTAGTTAGCTGGATAACTGCACAGAGTAAAACCCGGAACCATCCCAAATCTGGAAAACAGACTGAAGTAAAAAGTGCTTTTTCCAGTTTTACTCAGTGCAGTTATCCAGCTAAGTAATCATGTTTCGTAGTATAGCCCCCTGGGGCCTGTATCACAAAGAAGGATTACGAAGTTACTGGATAAGTAAAAGTGAGTAAAAATGAGTAAAACCAGGAAAAGCTCTACTTACTTCAGTCCATGTTCCATATTTTGAGGGTTCCGGATTTTACTAGGTGCAGTTATCCAGCTAACTCAGTAATCCTGCTTTGTAGTATACCCCCCTGGAGTGTGTTGTGCTGTATCTCTTGAAAGCACACAGAAAATGGTGTGTGTTGAATGGCTACATGCGACGGCTCTCACTTTGAGCAATTTATTACATTAGAATATTGAAGTTAGATAATTTTATATGCAAACTAGGGCTACATGGAAATCATGTGTGTAACACTGTACCATGACTTGTCTCCTGTGCACTGTAGTTGGCGGGTGCGGCCCTGCTGGCTGTGGGGATCTGGGTGAGTGTGGACGGGAGTTCCTTCCTCAAAGTGCTAGGGCCCTTCAGCCACCAGGCCATGCAGTTTGTCAACGTGGGTTACTTCTGCATCGCCGTGGGCGCAGTGCTCGTGCTGCTGGGTTTCCTGGGCTGCTGTGGAGCCCAAAAAGAGAGCAAGTGTCTCCTCATCATGGTACGACCTGTTCCCTCTCCCACAATCCTGTGCTCACTCCTGAAAACAGCCTATATTAGGAGGGAGTTAACCTGTAAAATGTTAAAAGTTAGTCAGGCCTAAACATCCTCAGCAGCATACTCGCTTACTTTTGACATTCATCTAACATGTGAAGAGATCGGCACAATGTACAGAGCATTGTTGACCTTCAGGGATTATATTTCAGTGCTCCCTTTCACCTGCCTCAGAATTGCTGTTCTGACTCCATCAATGGCCTTTAGAATAACATAATATGCCACAGACTATTTGCTCTGTGTATGAGTACTGTGGCTGCTTTGCTCTGTGTATGAGTACTGTGGCTGCAGCTGCCTGAGCAGAGCCAATTTTCTTTTGTTGTTGTCCCTCCCAGTTCTTTTCCATCCTTCTGCTTATTTTCACCGCTGAAGTTGCAGCTGGAGTTGTCGCCCTGGTCTACTCTTCATTTGTAAGTCCTCTCTCAATAGCCAGCCTCCCTGTACTCCCTTTCATTCCTTTTATATTTTATTTCCATGTAAATTCCCATCATATCCTGGCCATCATTAAATTACTGAGGTTTATGCCTGGTTCAGTACATTCATGGACTTAATGACTCCCAGATTGCTTCAGGCTACATGCGACGGCTCTCACTTTGAGCAATTTATTACATTAGAATATTGAAGTTAAAGCATTTTATATGCAAAGTAGGCTATTTACATATATATGCATCCCCATTTTCTGAAATGTATAATAATTACAACATTTCAAATGAGCTATGTAAAGGAGGTTAAAAAGAAAGCCTTCTAACAAAGAAAATAAAACCTGTTCCCAATAAAAGAATTCATCTGAGTCCCAGAAAGCAATCTTGGCTAATGCAAATACAGTGCAACAGTAGAAACACGCTAATGTGATCAGTGGCAGAGTCTGAGGATGGGATTTGCATTTGTTTATGTTTGTGTTCTGTCCTGGAGTGTGTTGTGCTGTATCTGTTCCATTCAATCTAATTCCCCTGCGATGCCGCTCGCTCTTGAAAGCACACAGAAAATGGTGCGTGTTGATTGCTGCACCTGTCCTAGGAGGATCCGCAGAAATGTTCCTCACTCAGCCATTTTGAGAAGAAAAAAAAATCTGAGTCTATGTCAACCATAATTTATACAGTTTATGAAACTGAAGCTGACATCTCATCATATTAGGCTGTCGCACTGCTATTCTGGGTGGCTATTGTCAGGGATCAGACAGGTCCTCAGTTTGAATTACTTCTGTTCTTTCTTATTTGGTAGAAATAAGGTTGGTATACGTGTCCAATGTGATATTTGTTGCCATCAGTCACACATACAGTATATGTGTGCATTTCTTTCCCCATGATTAAATGTTTCTAAATATATAGCAATTAATGTCACACTAAAATGGCTTTTATAACTGACCATTTACAAATGAACATTGACATTGTGACTGGCACAACGATTCACCAGTGAGTGCATAGCAACCGCAACTAAATAACCTCAATCTTGGAGAAGAAGTCATGGCTTTGGGAGTCATTGAATCGAGTAATCGCTCAATTAAGACAAATGACCCAGTATCGGAGGGAAATGGTAAAAGTGACTCATTATGCACAAAGCACTGGAGAGGAATCAGTTTGTGTCATTCCCAAACCAAAAGAAAGAAAAGTGTTGGCTGTGCATCAAGCTCTGTGGAAGAGTGAACTCACAGTTGAACGTATAGAAAATAATGGCGGCCCAATTATGACGGCTAAATATAACGAACTGAGATGCATAATACATACGTACATCGAATCTCATCATTGCTTGAATTTTTTTTTGTCTAATTTCTAAGTAACGCTCGGCACACTGGTATTTTTTTTTTTTTGCCATGTCGTCAGACTGAACAGGCCCCCTCTGTTTTTAAAGTATAATTCACTGAGCTGAGCAGCCGGGCACCCACGGTGTGCTCTGTCCTTCACAGTCGTGGAGAGAATGCTAGGGGACAGGAATCACAGACAGTGATGAATTAACCAGTGTTTCAGAATGGGTATGACCCGTGCCTCTCTCCCTGCTTCCAGGTGGAACTTTTAATTGTAGCTTGTCCCCACATCCCCACAGGCACTCCCTGAAAATAGACCTTGTGTTGCAGTCAGTCATCTGTGAAAATGAATCAAACTGCAGAGAGTACCATGCAAACGGTGACAATCTCACAAAGAGAATGCGTAGCTGTGCACATAGTGAATGTGTGCACTGGTATACAGCAATGGCCAATGGTACCTACAGTGGTGTTCAAATAAATAGCTGTGCGTTAAAAAAGGTGAATAAAGTGCAAAAATTAAAAATAGCTTTTAGTTCCATATTTCAAATGTAGTGGAAACATTACACATTCAATTCCAAATCAAAACATTAACAAATTTAATAAAATTTTATCAAGAAATATTAATCTGTTAAAAAAATAGCAGTGTCGACATTTTTCTCTTGAAACTCAAACACTTACTGTATAAACTAAAAAAAAAATTCAAGATTTAACTTCACTTTAAATTACTGAAATAATATTTAGTTGCATAACCATTGCATTTTTAATGTCACCTCACAACCAAGATGTTGCTCGCTTACTCCTGTGTTTGGGGTCATTGTCTTGTTGAAACACCCATTTCAGGGGCATTTCCTCTTCAGCATACGGCAACATAATCTCTTCAAGTATTTTGATGTATTCAAACTGATCCATGATCCCTGGTATACGATAAATAGGCCCAACACCGTAGTGTCCCCATACCATTATTTTTGCGCCACCATGCTTCACTGTCTTCACAGTTCTGAAAAGAACAATTTTACTCTCATCAGTCCACAGAATGTCACACCATTTCTCTTTGGGCCAATCGATGTGTTCCTTGGCAAATTTTAACCGATTCTGCACATGCCGTTTTTTCAACAATGGTGCTTTACGGGGGCTTCTTGCTGATAGCTTAGCTTCGAGCAAACAGTCTTCTGACTGCAACAGCACTTACAGGTAATTTTAGATCATCTATGATCTTTCTGGAGGTGATGATTGGCTGAATCTTTGCCGTTCTGATTATTCTTCGATCCGTTTTAACAGTAGTTGCTCGTTTTCTTCCGCATGTTTCGGGTTTTTGTTGCCATTTTAAAGCATTTGAGATCTTTTTAGCTGAGCATTCTATAATTTGCTGCACTTCTTTATACGTTTTCCGCTCTCCAATCAACTTTTTAATCAAATTACATTGTTTCTCTGAACAATGTTTGGAACGGCCCATTTTACTTAGCAAATCAGAAGTAAATATATTTTATAACAATGTGTGAAACATTTGCTTCCCTTCTTTCTTAATAAAGGACAATTAATGACACCTGTTTTTTCACAGAATGAATGAATTCTCTAATTAAACTCCACACTGCTATGATTTTGAACACGCCCCTTTCAATGAATGAATCAATTACTCAGAATAAGCAGTGGGCATGTCATGACAGTTGGGTCTGTTGTTTTTTCATTACACTACTACATCTACAAGTAAATTATTTGTCATGCAGAAATACCACTACTACTAATAACAGTGGTTCATCAGGTTACTGATATTTTTTTTTAATGTAAAATGTAGATCCATGTTGTAAAATGTTGAAATGTTTTGCCTTGCATATAAAGTCAAAATCGGTTGAACTGTCTGTAAAACATTTTTTTTTCTAAAAATATAGTTCTGAAATGAAAAAGATGAAAAAAGCATCCAGTTTTTTCTTAGGTGCTTTCAAAAATGCTTTGTCCCCTTTTGATTGAAAAAAAGAGGTCATTATTGCACAGATGACTGCATGCGATTATCTTAGCACTTACAAAAGCAGGGGCTGTTTATCTTTTGTGTGGATTTGTGTGTTGTGTGTATGAAGTGAACCCTGTCACTATGTGCTCGGTGGCCTGCTGTGTCTGTGCAGTGGCCCATGTCCAAGCAGAGCCAGGACTTCAACCATTGATCTGCTGGAGAAGTGATCTCCATATGTTCCACCCTTAGGCAGAGGGCATCCTCAAAGCATGGGCCACACCAGCTCTCCAGAAGCAGTACGGCAGGGAACCCGGGGTCACAAATATATGGAACACCACCATGACTGAGGTCAGGAGCAGCATTGCGCTAAAGAGGGGTTTCAAGCGCCATTCCTGATTTTAACACTGCTTTCTGTGGGACGTCACTTTTGCGATTTTGATTTGTGTATTTTCCTGGGTGGGAATTTTTTTCCCTGCAGTGAATTTTAGCAAATGCTTTTCTGTCATTTTCAAGTTGAAATGCTGCGGTTTCACCAACTACACAGACTTCACAAACTCCTATTACTACAGCGAGAATGGGGACACCTACCCGCCAACCTGCTGTCTTGTCCCCAGAGGCACCTGCAGCGATGAGGCTGCATATCGAAGTAATGTTCAGGTGAGAGCCACTGAGAAGCACAGCACTTGCAACAGGCTAGCAGTGAGGAAAGTTAACCAGCCGCTAGATGCTAAAATAGCTTTTGTATTATATACAGCAGTGGTCTCCAACCCTGTTCCTGGAGATCTACGGCCCTGTAGGTTTTCACTCCAACCCTAACAAAGCACACCTCATTCAACAGCTAGAGATCTCACTGAGCTGCTAATTAGTAGAATGTGGTGTGCCAAATTAGGGTTGAAATTAAAGATCTCCAGGAACAGGTTTGGGAACTACTGATGTGCAGCATCAAACTATTGTAAGTGTAGCCTTCCTATGGCTCTTATTTGTTTAGCGTTTCAGAACTTACTGTATGTAACTATTTAACACTTTATGTACCTTTTCACCTCATAAAAATGTGGATAGCAGTGGTTTATAGCACAGATAGGATCACAGCACATGGGGTTTGTATATGGGTTGAGAATCGGCCATTCTCCAGACTACACCTCACAGTTATTTATATTTTATTTGTTATACCTTTTTCCATCTTTTAGGGGTGCTTTGAACAAATTCTGTCAACCCTAAAGAAGAATGCAAATATTGTTGGGGGAATAGCTGCTGGAATCTGTGCTCTAGAGGTAAAATTTTGATTTACCTACTCTACTGTAACAGAATAATCTGCAATATAAAAATGAATTACAGCTACTTCATGGCCGCATAGCAGCCATATATCTAACTGGTATTTTGCATATACAACAGCCAGTGACAACACATGCATTTATCTTTATTGTTTTCAGCCCTTTGTTTAACAATCTTTATAAGCCATCTAGAGAGAATGAGACATTAGGATATTTTATTTATGCTTTTATCATTGCTCACACATTGAAGGTGAATTTTCCCCTTGAAATAAAAAGAAAAATCTAAGATTGCAAAAAAGCACTTATTTTAAACAAAAATCCAGCCATTTTAAATCACTTTTGAAATGACAAAGTTGGGTATAAAAAGATTGTTTTCACTGCTTTTATATCATATAAATTTTATATTGTTGCATTAAAAAAGGATCCTTCTATATCTCTCACATTACTTTAAAAGCAAAAAAATAGAAAAGTCAGAGGAGTACATGATGTCACACACGTGTAAACAGGTGCAGCTCAAAAAATTAGAATATCGTGAAAAAGTTCAATATTTTTTGTCACTCATTTCAGAAAGTGAAACTCATATATTATATAGATTCATTACACATAGAGTGAAATATTTCAAGCCTTTGTTTCTTGTAATTTTGATGATTATGGCTTACAGCTAATGAAAACCCAAATTCAGTGTCTCAGAAAATTAGAATATTGTGAAAAAGTTCAATATTGGAAACTCATGGTGTCACACTCTAATCAGCTAATTAACTGAAAACACCTGCAAAGGTTTCCTGAGCCTTTAAATGGTCTCTCAGTCTGGTTCAGTAGGCTACACAATCATGGGGAAGACTGCTGACTTGACAGATGTCCAGAAGACAGTCATTGACACCCTCCACAAGGAGGGTAAGCCACAAAAGGTCATTGCTAAAGAAGCTGGTTGTTCACAGAGTGCTGTATCCAAGCATATTCATAGAAAGTTGAGTGGAAGAAAAAAGTGTGGTAGGAAAAGGTGCACAAGCAACAGGGATAACCGCAGCCTTGAGAGGATTGTCAAGCAAAATCCATTCAAGAATTTGGGGGAGCTTCACAAGGAGTGGACTGAGGCTGGAGTCAGTGCATCAAGAGCCACCACGCACAGACGAATCCAGGACATGGGCTACAAATGTCGCATTCCTCGTGTCAAGCCACTCCTGAACCAGAGACAACGTCAGATGCGTCTTACTTGGGCTAAGGAGAAAAAGAACTGGACTGTTGCTCAGTGGTCCAAAGTCCTCTTTTCAGATGAAAGTAAATTTAGCATTTCTTTTGGAAATCAAGGTCCCAGAGTCTGGAGGAAGAGTGGAGAGGCACAGAATCCACGTTGCTTGAAGTCCAGTGTGAAGTTTCCACAGTCAGTGATAATTTGGGGTGCCATGTCATCTGCTGGTGTTGGTCCACTGTGTTTTCTGAAGTCCACAGTCAACGCAGCCATCTACCAGGAAATTTTAGAGCACTTCATGCTTTCTTCTGCTGACAAGCTTTATGGAGATGCTGATTTCATTTTCCAGCAGGACTTGGTACCTGCCCACACTGCCAAAAGTACCACAAGCTGGTTCAATGACCATGGTATTACTGTGCTTGATTGGCCAGCAAACTTGCCTGACCTGAACCCCATAGAGAATCTATGGGGTATTGTCAAGAGGAAGATGAGACACCAGACCCAACAATGCAGACGACCTGAAGGCCGCTATCAAAGCAACCTGGGTTTCCATTACACCTCAGCAGTGCCACAGGCTGATCGCCTCCATGCCACGCCGCATTGATGCAGTAATTCATGAAAAAGGAGCCCCAACCAAGTATTGAGTGCATAGAAATTAACAAACTTTTCAGAAGGCTGACATTTCTGTTTAAAATATCCTTTTTTATTGATCTTATGTAATATTCTAATTTTCTGAGACACTGAATTTGGGTTTTCATTAGCTGTAAGCCATAATCATCAAGAAATAAAGGCTTGAAATATTTCACTCTATGTGTAATGAATCTATATAATATATGAGTTTCACTTTCTGACATGAGTGACAAAAAATATTGAACTTTTTCACGATATTCTAATTTTTTGAGCTGCACCTGTATAGCACCTCATGTTTGTGGAAAAAACCTTCCAGTAGACCTTTAGGCCAGAGTACTCAGTAGGCTAATGGTAGCTTCTTAGCTGGATGCTATTTATTTAACATTATCTAAATAGGCCACCACATTAAACCTGTAAACCAGCTATAATTTGAAACCATTCTTGTCTTAGATGTACCAGATGGCCTAAATAAAATATTGATTATATAGAATAGAATTACTTTTATTTTCCTGTTAAGGAACTTCAGTATCGTATCTTTATACCCCTTAGCTCTATAAAATATTATACCTGTGTGGTTATTTGCAAGCCAAAGAAATGACTAGAGATGATCATTGATTATCAGTAGTAAGTAGTGTAGTTGCAGTTCATGTTTTTAGTAGATAGAAATATTCTCTAATACTATGACCGAATAAAAAACTATAATTCCAGACTCAACAATAGTGCAGTTGTATGGTGCATATCTTTGACTTCCATTATAGTTAACTTGTATAACTAAAAATTAACGACTAGTTATATTCACATGTACCTCCTTACTGATAAGTGCTCCACTAGAAGAAGGTGATTACAGAAGAAATCATAAAAATATTTAACTGGAATTTGATTTAAGTTGTCCCAATCTTCTATATATTTTTTCCAATTTATTTAAGCAGGGAGCCAAGGTCTCCTTTTCAGCAGGGCCCTGCATTACAGCAGCAATTTTGCAGTTTACAAAATGCAGTTACATTTTTACAAAAACATACAATAGAAGTACACAAACAATGCAGCAGCACAAATTATTTACAAAGAAGTCAGTCAAAACAAGTACATTCATCGATATAAAAATCCCTCACCAAATATTTCAAAACAGACATTGGAATTAACCCATGTTTTTGGGACATCGTCGCTGAAGGCTGTTTAACCCAATTCTGTATTTATTCGAGGAATCTTCAAACACAAGATCTGTCTCTCCATGTGAAATAGATATTATTATATGGGCCAGCAATGAAAGGTACACTTTTATCCATTCAACACTGTGAAAACTGAGATAGGCCAGCGGTGTCAGACTCCAGCCCTGGAGCGCCACTGTGCTGATTTTGGGTTAAACTGGGTTTTTGGGTTTGGGTTCAGCAATTAATTGACACATTTAAGTCATCGTTTAAGTCCAAAGAGCCCACACACATTGTCTCCAAGGCGGAAGCGGACTGCTGATGGAAACAAAAATCACAAAACCTGCGAGCATAAATGGCAGTACACCTACAGAAATAGCAGATAGCATATTCCAATATTGATTTAAAATACCTCAAAACTATAAGCTGTGAATTATAACAATCACCTTATAATGTTCTTTGTCAAATAATGAGGTATGATTTTACAGACTAATATGCTGCACAGAAGTATACATTTCTACTATCTCTGTCTGTTTTTATTTCCTTCTAGGTTGCAGCTATGGCTGTGTCTATGTACCTGTACTGTCATTTGGACAAAAGCACAAGATGACGCTTCCTTTTTAAACATTACACTGGCTGATATGCGCACGTTATAAGTGGCATGCTGATAGCAGTTTCAGATAATATATGAAGGAATTGATAGTTAATTTTTCAGTTTTTGCAATCAATCTATAGAGACCAGATAGCGTTTTTAAAAAAAAATCCTGTACAGGCCACAATATAGCTTTTCTGTGTGTGTGTGTGTGTACACTACAAATAGTTTCCACACATTGTTCAGCTACAGTTTTAAGTTCTACAAACAAAACAAGTTATTTCCCCTGCCAAGTAGCCTACGCTCTGTGAATCACTCCTGCTTTTGTTTGGTTTGAATATACCGTTTCGATGCATTAGAAGATTTAAGAGAAAATATTCAAGGAGAAATTTCAAAAGGAAAATATATTGTGCAGTTGTGCAAACTGCTGAAACACTGACATCTTTAGAAAGGTCATATTAAGTGACTCAAGTACCTCCACCATAAAAAAGCTACCACAAACACACATACAGTATGTGGACTCACTTAATCAAATCGCACAACCCAATGAAAATGTACAAACGTCCTTCACATTCATTGAGATTTTAATCTGCCCTCAATTCATTTGTATGTGCATTGTATGTCTGTATTTAAATATTTTTAATTAGCTTTATTTCTTTTGCCATTATAATAAAAAAAACATTATATACTATTGTTTTTACCATCCATTTTTTAGTGAACAACTTTTTGGAATTCCCAAGCACAGCTGTAAGTCTATCAGCATTGCAACATGATCCATTAATTTAAAAGAATCCAGAATAACAATTCCATGTTCTGAAAATATGTATCCAGCCCTGGTTTATTTTCACTTGATAGTCCACCAGAACTTGTTGCTGTGATTGCAGACAGTCTTGTACGATTTGGGAAATACCTCTCTGAATGACACCCTTTCTCTATGGGAGTCACAATGGCCAATTATTGGGTCAGGTATTAAAGCAATATATCCCATGGGTTTATCAATGTTTGTATTTCAAACACATTAAATGTAAAAAAATATATATATATTTTTAAAACTAAACTGATGAATACTTACTCTTAATTCATACTTGGAATAAAATGTAACCATTTGTAAAAAATGTATATATTTAAAATACAAATAAATGCTCATTTTTAGTAATTGGAATCTGTAATTTTAAGACAAAAAAAAAAGAGAAGTATTGTTCCAGTTGTTTTCTCAACCCCACCACTGTTACTATGCTACCATTTTTAAACAATAACATGTCTAAACAATGTTTTTACTGTCCATTGGATTTTCTGCCCAACCCGTCTGACTCGCTCACTGGGCCGTTATTATCGGGACACATTATTACTATGATTTGCAAGCTGGTGAAGATTTAAATGAAAAAAATATATTGTTCTTCCAGGGAAAAGCATGGTCATCCTCCTCTGCCTGCCCATTGGCTGCTTAAGAATATGCCGTTTTCACACGCTACTCAAATTGAAAGCCGTGGCATTGAGTAAGGTTAGGGTAAATATTGACAAGCCAAGCTTTTGTGAACACAGCCAGAGCAGGTATAAAACAACAGGCTAAAGTGCTTTGTTAGGACCTCAGTCTTTGTCACTTCAATCAAAATATATCAAAGGCAGCATTCAAACAAATCAAAGTAGTCTTTGGTTTCTCCAAATTCTCCAACTGCTTCACCTACCAATACATACATACAACAGACTACATACAAATAACAGGATTTCAAAATTACTGTATGAAATCCAGAAATCATTTCAGCAAAACACATGATCCTTGAACATTGGAAGTGTGTATTTCCACATTATTTTTAAACAAAGGCTAGCTTTTTACTTTATAATAACATGTATTTCTCCTTTGGGATTTTTCATGACCTATTCCAACTGGCTCATATTAGTTTCAATAGGCCACACAAAGCGAGATTGGACCAACCAATTTTGTCAGAAATTGACTTTTTTTTCTTTCTTTCACATATCGATTTGCTCTACATGTCTGTCCCCTCTGTTTGTTTACACTACGTGTCTGTAGTCACTGCACCATAGCCAAAATCTTCTATATTTTCTATATATATGCCATTATATCTATTTATTTTATTGTCTCTTTTGTTCTGCTGTTATACCCCTCCCACTCAGAGGCTTTAGCACATTTGTATGAAATATAATTGCGAATAAAAATAAAGCTGACCTCCCAAAAGCGGCAGGGATTTAAAAAAATAAATAAATAAAAGTAAAGAAATGAAGAGACATTTAAAAACCAGTCAGAGCAGGACATGGTGTGGACATGAAAAAATCATTGTCATGCGGCCTACCACATTTTGAGGGGGAAATTAACCTGGACAGATTTGCATGCATTTCAATGAGATATACAGCAGTCTCCACAGGTTTCCTTTAACATTTCCTCGTTAGCAATATGTACCTTTTCCTGAGAACTGCAAGCTTGTGTTTTACAAGCAAGAAATCAGAGCAGGTTTGCTTATCTACTCCCGTACAAAACAGTATTAACTGGGCTATCATTATGTGTAAGGCACTTATCCCATTTTTGTGTAGTACTAAAAATAATGCCATCGCTTAGTAAAGCTAGACAAATTAGTAAAATCTATTAATTTAATTGCGTAACTACAGCCACTAACAAGCATCCTTCAAACTATAAAATCATAAACCACACAATTAAAAAAAGAATTTAATTTTATTCAGTGAAGAGAAATTTTTAGAAGTTTTTAATAAAAAGGTGGTGTTATAGAACCACACTAATATAGTCAAATTTACGGGAACCCGAATAAACTGACAAGCAAAAGGACGGTTATCAAACCAATACTGCACTGCCATGAAATAATATTTGATGGTAGTTTCCACACTGCATGACAAAATATTCACAATTAGTTCTGTACTGGAGACATTCTTGTGCATGGTGCACAGCAACCAGCTCTGTACACTGCATTCGTGTTGCTGTCCTTCACTTCATAATGTAAAATAATGTGAATTAAACTAGTGGTATTGGTAATAAAGTGGTGGTGAGATAGTCATTTTTCCTTAGAACCCACAAGAGGCTGAAGTATACAAAACTGAATTATGTATATTGATAAACATTTGAAATAAAACCCAAATGATTTTACACAGATGCAATTAACACGTTTCGCCTATACTTTCCACAGCGTTCAACCACACAGCAGCTTAAAACATAACCAATTTGATCATATGTCCAGGACGACCACACAACACAGGCCCGTTGACATATGCTTTATCAAGTGCCTTTGACGCAGTCAGAATAATAAAACTCGTATTTCACACAGGTCAAACCGTTAATGTAGTGATTGTGATGAGCAGTCAAGATTATGCATTGTGTTCAAGTGTTAGTCTAACATATTGTCCTTCTGTCTCACCCGTACCGTACACATTAAAATAAATTAAAAAAACACAATTCTACAAAGTGATCCTAAATTTAAAGAATGCTATTAAGTATGGCATTTTTAACGTGATGTTCTTGAATAGGCCGATTAAATAGAAACACTTATTCGTTGATATATGTTAAATAAATAGGCATAAGTTAAAATGTATGTACAAGACAAACAAAGCACTCAGTAGTTTGAAACAGATATGTTCCAGCTGTGTGAGCCACACCTCACATTTCCCCACAACAATGCTTGGAACAAAGGTTTCAAGCCTTTCCCTTTGGAATCGACTCAAACTATACCCTCCGTATCAGTCTTTCCACTTAAAGGTAAATTGCTCATCAGAAGATGCCCCAGTTACTATGGTGCGTTGTCATGGCTACATTTCAAAACTCAGTACATTTTAAGTGATCCCGTCAAACCGCATCCCACACCCTCACCTTTCCACATGGACAACAGCTTGCACAGGTGGAGTGCCTAAGCCTGATAGATTAACTTAGAGCACGCAGGGCTGATGTGAGCCAAACCGGGAGGCTAGCTAGCTGCTCTTACTTATGCTGCTGTTCATTCGTGTGGTCACTGACAGGGCTACATCAGGACTGCATGAAAAGTGTGTGGGGGGATGGTGGACTGGCGTCGGTCTGTTGGTTGTCTCCACCCATCGACTCCCCTCCCCAAAGTCCCACTTAAAACTTTCAGCGTGGATCCCGCCGGCCTGGGTTAGTGCTGGAATGAAGGCTATGAGCAATTAGGGTCACGGGCGATGCCGGACAGGCCAGTGCTACGTCTGATCCATGGGTGCTCCTTCTTCCTTGGGAGGAGGTTCCAAATGGATGGGCGTTACGTACGCAGGTTTCTTCGATCTAGCAGAAGGGAAGCGGTAGAGAGGGGAGAGAGAAACAGGGAGTGAAAGACAGAAACTGGTGACTACCGGATGTCTTCTTTAGTTCCTTTATGCCGTACTTTACCACAGAAAATGTCAGTAGTCTTTTGCATGCCCCCTGGTTACCTCACCTGAATCCAGCTGTACGCCCATGAAAGAGTCTGCTTTCTAATAGAAACCTTTTCAAATACCAGCCAGAAGTTACCTCACAAAATGACCCACCCTGTAAAAGACATCACTGAAAGGTTTTTCTGTTTGTTAAACCATTACCCTGTGTGTATCCAGTCTGACATCAACTGCTTGCGTGGTTAGCATCATGTTACACAATATGGTCTTTGTTGCAGTTACTTCCTCTCCCACTGAAAAACATGATTAATTTGTTGGTATCTCTGGGGACCTAAATTTCTTAAGTTAGCTATTCAACACCTACCAAGGGAAGGTCTCATCCATAGACCTTAAAACAATAGGTCTCAACAGGTTAACGCTCCAGTTTTACACTGCCCTCTTGTGGTCATACTTCAGCGCTACACAAAACACGAACACTAAGGGCCCACAATCAAGCTACTGGCCTGTAGGAATGCAGTACCTAAAATTTCAAGAATAAATAACTGAACATATCAGCTGGTCAACTCATTTCCAACATACTACTACTAACAAGCTCCTGTGCAGAATCCCATCCCAAGAAACCCAGCAGATAACTCAGAGAATAAGTCCAACGGTAAAAGTTACAAAATTCTTATGTAGTTAAATATTTTTAATAGCCATCAGTATTGTCATTTTGAGTGCAGAAGCACCATCAAGCACCATCTTTCATAACTGTAATATGGCACAGAAATTACTCTGTCATTGCGGTTTTCCTGCTCGAGTTTATATTCAGACGTATCGAGTAAAAACATACCAAATATATTGGGCTCTCAGGATAGTTTTCCAGCTAAAACACCGGTCAGAGAGGGAGGATTTTATTGGCAGGGTGTTCTACACATCCTTGCACTGCAGTAAGCCCTTAGGACAGCTGGACACCTGCAGTTAGCCAACAGCAGCTGCAGCAGTGTGGGGCAGACCTACAGCTGCACTTCAACAAGGGAACAAGGAGAGGGAGATTCACTCGCATCAACATGGTGGGAAACTGTTACTCACGAGTATGGAGAAACCGGGACTGCGACCACCAGGACGTGGTTTCTCTTTCTGAATAGACGCCACAGTCCCTTGTGGTTCCCACGTACATCCAAGTCCCACACATGCAGGCACTATTAAAAGAAGAGGGACACAGTAGCCAATCACATATACCTGTATATCACACACTCACAAAAATGAAATTGGCAATCTAGCCCTATATGAGAATTAAATATTTTATAATATAATTTTTTTGTCTTACTGTTATTTATTTACATATATGTTTATACTCCTGTGTATTTTCTGTATTACTTCTTTTTTTTTAAATCCCTCTGAGCCACAAAAGGGAATTTATTTTTATTTATATACAGTAATCCCCCATCTTGTGTGGAGGTGGACATTTTTCTAAATTAATTAATTGCATGAATCATGAGGTAGGTATAAGGTTTCAGGTGCACACTGCTACATTGAACACAGAAGTGCAACTTCAAGACAAACAAGCCGTCTCGAGCAGCAGAGGATGAAGAGTGCGATAGGGCCTGGAGGCTCTGTGCTCTCACCTTGGCCAGCTCAGTCCAGGTGGCAGTGTCAGTCTCCTGCTCCATCTTTATGTACATGACGTAGGTCTTCCCTTCTGAGTCCGGGATAAACGAGTCCTCACAGGGGTTCTTGGTGTGGTCCAGTAGCTCCGCCTCCCTGCACACAGAGCACACACACCATCATTCTCTTTCTTGCACAGAGGCCAGTCAGTAAGAGAACTATAGAGGTACGAGAATGTGGCCGAGGAGCCACGGTCTCCCTGTTCTGTGCATGTGTTGTGTGTGCAGATCACACTCACTTCAGCAGGCTCTGGATCTCCAATTCATAGGCTTCATTCTTCAAACTGAGGGAACCATGCACACACACAAGCACTTTAAGTCCACATCAGTTAACTGTTCCAACTTCCAACTGTTACAAAATTCACCTGCAGCAAATAAGCTAAAATACAATCCTCCAATTACAACTTTTCCAGCATTTATCATAGGTAAAAATAGTTATTTCAGATTCACATGTCCCAGTAGTGTAGCTGTGGTAAAATAGTCAAGCCAGCACATCTTTAAGGAGTGAAACATGAAAGCGTTTTTTTTACCAACAATTTTACAGCAAACACCTGGAGCCATTTTCAGATCAGTGCTGAGGAGCACAAGATGTACAGAGCTCATAATTTTCCATGTAGGCTAAATGAGTGGTGAAGCCGAACCACAATGACGTCATGAGGTGACACGTACCTGTCCACTTTCTTGAACTGAACATTTGGAACGGTGTTGAACCTATGCTTCTTGAAATAGACTTCCTGAAACAGATATGTGAAAACAACATTATGAAACCAGATTTCTATTTGTGCAGCCAGTTGTGAACACATAGCACAGGTTAATATTGATGCAGAAACTCAACATTTGTGACCTTTTTTTAAAAAAAATTTAAGAACAGTTTTAAAAAGAGTAACACTGAACATAATTCAATATATTTTACAGCCCATGTGGCCAGATTCAGTGTCCTTCACACACTCTTCCTGCCTCCCAGTTCTTCCTGGATCCCTGGTTCCCACTACCTAGCTAGTGACGTTTAATTAAAAATAATCGGTTTAGCTTACATCTGAACCAGAAACCATGTCAATTACGTGACGACTGGACCAAGCACCTTAATTATTGTTGATATTTATTTGGTTGAAAAACATGATATAATTTTTTTGAATGTTTGCATTTTCATATTCTACCATACTGCACCGTTTACAAAATTAATCAAACACTGAAGGACTTAATTTACTGTGTCCGGTTCATGGATTTAAAAAATATATATATAAAGCCTAAACCATCATATAACCGAGTTGTTTTCCTTTTATTTTGTAGTTCAAAAACTATCCTATATCATTGACCTAAAGCTAAGCAGTTTCACCAGAAGGTGTTGATTTCTTTAAAAAACTTGATTGTCCCTTTTCAATTTGAATCAAGAGTATTCTTTGAATGAGGAGAGAACTGCCATTAAGCTGGGACACAGTTTAGGCATAGCTGGCTGGGACACAGCTTAGGCATAGCTGGCTGCCACATAAGCTGTATATGTCTCATTATGTAATCATGGAAATTATTTATGGGGGAACTTGCAAACCTATATGATGTATGGCATCCTGTTTTACATGTCTAGTTATGTTTTTATTTTTATAAATTTGGCACGAAACGTAAGGCTGAGCATCTCCAATTCCCACCCCAATTTGGAATGGCCAATAATTTTCAACCGCAGCCGCGTATGTTGCGCAAACCTCACTGCTGAACCGGGAGTGCAGACATCCGCGGCTCTCCTCCTCCACCTTACCACACTGCAGACTATAGCCAAGCTCGCACAGAGCGGAGTCGGAGGAGTCGGACCTTTCATATGCGATTTTCGCGTGCCAGGCTCAAGCGCTGGAGCCCTAAGGCCTGATCGACCAGCAGGGGTCGCTAGATAGCGATGACCTAGAAAGTCGTCACGGGAACGGTCTGGATTCAATCTAAGGCTGTGAAGCTCATCCAAGCACCACAGTACGGTGCCTTAACCGAACGAGCTATCCAGCAGCCCGCTTAGTCCAGCCCTTAACCGAACGAGCGATCCAGCAGCCCGCTTAGTCCAGTCCTTAACCGAACGAGCGATACAGCAGCCCGCTTAGTCCAGTCCTTAACCGAACGAGCGATACAGCAGCCCGCTTAGTCCAGTCCTTAACCGAACGAGCGATACAGCAGCCCGCTTAGTCCAGTCCTTAACCGAACGAGCGATACAGCAGCCCGCTTAGTCCAGTCCTTAACCGAATGAGCGATACAGCAGCCCGCTTAGTCCAGTCCTTAACCGAACGAGCGATCCAGCAGCCCGCTTTTCATTCATTCATTCAAACCTTTATTTATACTCAAAGTTTCACATTGAGGTGTAAGCCTCATTTTCGAGTGCGTTGAGTTCACATTAAACAGATACAGTCAATAAATATACACAGATATATAAGAACATTAATCATTAATTAAAACAATCACAGACAGAAACACAATGGTCCATAATCAGAGTCCTAAATTGCCCATATGAAGGAAGTGATTCCAATCTCAGTGTCTTGGAGGCAATTCCAAGAGCTAGGAGCCAAACATGAAAAGGCAGACCTTCCCGATACTGTGGTCACAAGGGGGACTTTAAGTGTGAGCCAGTCACTAGACCTGATTGAGTACACATTAAGATTATGGCTCAACATCGAAGAGATATAAGGAGGCAGCTTCCCAGTGAGAGCCTTAAAAATAAACAAGTACCTATGTCTGTTACGTCTCACTTCTAAAGATGGCCAATCAACTTTATCATATAAAAGACAATGGTGTGTACGATAACTATCACCCGTGATAAATCTGAGAGCAGAGTGATAGACAGAGTTGAGAGGTTTCAAGACAGTAGCTGCAGCATTACCATAAATTATGTCACCATAATCCAGTACTGACAAAAATATAGCTTCCACAATTCTTTTCCTGCACAACATGGGGAAGCAGGATTTGTTTCTGTATAAAAAAACCAACTTTCTGACGTAATTTAAAAGCTAAGGTATCAATATGATATTTAAAAGACATTTTATCATCTATCCAAATGCCAAGATATTTATACTCTGAAACTCTCTCAATGCAAAACCCATTTACTGTATTTATACATTGTCTACTACAATCAGCATTTCTGTCTCTAGTAAATAGCATAAACTTTGTTTTGTTAGTATTGAGAACCAATTTCAAATTGGCAAGAGCTACCTGTAGGGTGTTAAAAGCAAGCTGTAATCTCTCAATGGATAGATTTACAGAGTCAGCAATACAATAAATAACAGTGTCATCAGCATAAAGATGGGCATGACAGTCTTTTAGAGAGGAAACAATATCATTAATATAGATGGTAAAAAGTACAGGGCCCAAAATGGAACCCTGTGGAACACCCTTTGAAACAGGTAAAAATGTAGACCGGACACTTCCCATCTTAACACATTGATGCCTCTCATATAAATAATCTTGAAAGAAAGCACAGGCCTTTTCTCCCATACCAATTCTAGATAAAATCAGTCCTTAACCGAACGAGCGATCCAGCAGCCCGCTTAGTCCAGTCCTTAACCGAACGAGCGATCCAGCAGCCCGCTTACTCCAGTCCTTAACCGAACGAGCGATACAGCAGCTCGCTTAGTCCAGTCCTTAACCGAATGAGCGATACAGCAGCCCGCTTAGTCCAGATTCATTTATATTATACAGATTTATTTCTGTAAAACACACCGTTTACAGACGTGCATGAAAAGTTTAAAATCTGGTTGATTTTACATTATTATTATTTTTATTTATTTATTTTTACTTATGTGCTCAATTCAGTTCCCGGCATCAGTCTCCCACTAGTTGTAACTGTCAAAATGGCAGTGAACAGAACAAAAATATGAAAATTAATTCCTTCATTGTGCAAAAAATAACTGAAGAGAATGTTTCTGTCATGTGTCAAGCACACCCTTTGAAATATCACCTTTTTGTTAAATATGCCACACATAATCCAGAGCAGCACTCAGCGTGCATAAAGAGAGCTGCTAAACGGAACATTTATTAGGGCGGTAAGAAAAACTCTCACATGGAAGTAGCCATTCATGTTAAGGCCAATGATGCCAAAGTGGTAGGAGCGAGAGATGTCAGGAATGATGCACTCTCTGCCTTTCCTCTGCTCCGGCATCCGCATCCACATGTCCCAGTCCCACAGCTGCAGGCAAAACACAAACACACACACACACACACACATTACTCCAGAAACCAAAACACAAGGGCTGATCTGAAGAGAACACTGATTTACATCAACTGCGGCTGAACCGAAGCCAGCTCTCATTAGCTTGTCGTTTTTGCATGACTTTGGCATGTTTGCATTTGAATGCAGGGCTGATACCTTTTCTGGAGTGGGCCACTTGGGCTCCAGCTCGTCCTTGTAGAGGCTCTTCTTCAGCACCCAGCCCAGCCCCGGCATGCTCTCAACTCTGTACAGCAGGGAGGGGTCCTCTGCCGTGTGCTCATATCCCTGTGTGTATCACAGTGTAAGACACATGTTCCAGTGGACCAGCCTCACCATGTTACAGCAAGGGCATCATCATTCAGGCTGCAATCAGTGTGATTTCAAGGACTGTGCCCTAGGATGGACACCTAAGAGCTGGCAATTCTGTGTGTGTGTGTGTGTGTGTGTGTGTGTGTGTGCGTGCATGTGAATAAGGGTCAGGCTGGGCAGAATACCCAAATGAGAACAATTCAATGCTGACAACATGCAAATAAGTGCTGGAGCCCTATGCCTGGGAGGTGCCAGTGTCACTTACTGCAGCATCAGCTTCAGTCTGTTACGCTTACAGCGATGTAGGAGGGAAGCACAGCCCACTGACCTGATCATTCCAGGCAGAGATGCAGTACAGGCTCTCATCTTCATTCAGTAGATGGATGGTCTGACTCAGAAAGCTGTGAACAGAGAGAGTTTGACTAATAGTTTGAAGAAGATGCCCTCCCATCTCTTCAGAAAAGTGCATGTGTGCGCGTTTGGGGGGGGGGACATGCATTTTCAACAAAGAAAATGTACACTTTTCCCTCTATGGGCAAATACCAGTGCTTGCAGGAAATTCAGCTTCTGTAGCGAGCACTGAGACCCTGCTGCCCCCTACTGGTCATTCTGTTGAACTGTCTAGATTGGCAGCCGTTCGAGAAGTTTGCAAACATTCAATTTCGTTCTAATGTTTAGATGGTGCTCAGAATGCAAGCGAGATACATGGTATAATGGGCCTGGAATTAGCATATAAAGCGATCTTACTTGAAGAAATCAATTGAGACATCAAGGTCCTCTTCTAAGACAATGGCAAAGTTGGCATCCTGCAATCAAACACGTATCAGCACATATCTGTTCCAATGATATAGCCAAGCCATTGTTAAGGACCAGGAGAATACTCACTGGATGCAAATTGAAGGTTGCAGTCAGACTGGCTTTGTAGTGCTGTGAAAGCAGAAAGCAGAATCACGGCGGTGTTAACTACAGCAGCGAGGTCACATTTCCTCAAAAATCAGTACAGCAGTCTCCACTGGAAAAAACGTACGAAGACTGGCTATTGTTTGCATTAACAGAATCCGCTTTGTTCGCCTTCTTATAAGTGCTAGAAGTGTCATTTTGAGACCGCTTTTGCTGCCCTATAGAAGTTTATGAAGAGCGACAAATACCCTATTCTGGATCATCACCCCAGGGGATCACAGAGCAACTGACGAACATATTTCGGCACCACTTGGACTCACATCATGGGCAAGTACCTACACAAGCCAAAGTTCTACCAAAGTTCAGCTGTGCTTTAAATTTGGACAACAACAAAAAGAAAAAAAAAACAGCCTTTTCTTTTCGTACCCATTTACAATTTCAGCAGGCTGGCCTCATGGAAGATCTAAGATAATTAGTTATTGCAGTTATTGACCTTAGAGGAGATAATTTTCTGCTCTGCTAAAAGTAGAGTGACTCTTTTTTAAGAAATACGAGCCTCAATCTGCCTTAACTGGTTTGACCTGGCACTGGATACTTTCAGTTTTGGGCGTGTAGTTCTGGGTGTGCGTCGCTGGCTCCAGTTTTCAATAATGAAAAAGAAAAATAGTTATATAACATGTTTATTTTAGTTCTCTTAGGCTGCTTTGAGGCTCCCATATGAACTAATGTCCATAAAACAGAAAAAAGTTCTCATCAGAAATATGTGCTTCAATCCGCCGTAACTGGCTGATTGGCTCCAGTTTTCAATAATGAAATAAGAGTGAAGAACTAAGATAACTTTAAGCTGTAAAGTGCTTCACATCAAGTAGTAAAAGAGATGACATATCTAAAAGGTTGCGGTTTTGAATCACAATTGAAGTGCTTTGCACAAGGTACTTAACCGATAATGTAGTGAAATTTATTACGTAAATACCCTAGTATCAATGTATAAATGTGTAAAACGTGACTTATGTCCAGCTGCCCTGGCTTACAGTGTGTGGCACATTAATTAATGAATAATCATCTTTATGGGGCCAGTTCCTCATTCCGCCTGCAGCCCTCCTCTTGCTTCACTGCTGTAGTGCACTAGGGTGAACGGCCTCACCTGGGACACTCTGGCGTTCTTAATGCTGATGGGAGTGTGCTGGACTCCCTTCAGCCCAAACAGCTCCACCACGTCCATTGGCTCCTGCGAGGCACAAAAAATAAATAAAGAAGCCACGTTCTGTAGAATTGCACATTTTCCTAGCGTGCAAACTCAAGCCAATCTTGAGCGGAGCCAAGCAAAGCCTCGGTACCTCGTAATATCCGTCTATAAAGACTGTGACCATCTGTGGATTGACGCCATGTGTGGAGAGCAAGGAGCGCAACATCCTGAGAATGACAAAAGAGGAGAGATGTAGTAAACTCTTCTGACATGCAGTCGAAGAATAACACAGACAGAAGTAAATGGAGAAGACAGTCTGCAGTGCACGGTGCATTAGCTGGGACAGATGAGGAGAAAAGGCCTGAGAGGCTGGTTCAGGCGCTGTTCCATGCAGTGCTAGCTGCCAGGCTTCCGCCACTATTCAGCTTTACTGTATAAATGCACTACAGATTTTTAGACCATTTCTGAAAGACAGTTTATCACATATCTGCATTATCCTCACAGGTGACAGACCTACACATACACGTGTTTTTAGCAAACTTTAAACTTGCCAATGTGAATCTTTTGCAAGCCGATGGCTGCTGTAGTGGAGACACTACCCCCTCCACAACACTAATCATGTCATTAACAGCTGAAGTGCATACCTTCAAAAAAAAATTCTACATGCCAACATTTAAAATACAGAGGAGCCTGAGCCTCATGGTGAGGTTTTCATGGTGCTTAATAAGAGGGGGGGGAAAAAAAAAAAGAGTACCACCGCAGCACTTGGGAGCTAAGTAAAATGGGCCTGTGCAACACATTTTGACCACTAAGGTAATTCCTCAGAGTAAGAATCAAGTATCAAATCCATTATGTTCTGCTCTCCAAGAAAGCTGCTGTCCTGTACATTCTTTGCATAAAGAAAAGGCATAAAACACTCAGGTTGACCTTCCCATTACATTGCCTTTCTTCCTCAGGCCATGTGTAAACTGTACCTTACACTATTTTCTGTTCTCTGGTGAAATGTAGTCATTAAAAAAATGTCAAATCCCAAACAAGGCAGCCTGCAGGTATCGGAAGCTCAAACCATACATAAGACTGCTTTTTAAGACTTAAATTAAAACTTCCCAGAGCCCACCCCTGGCATTATCATATAAAAACCATTTCAACAGCTGCGCGCATATAGTATTAGATTAGCAAAAGCCTTGTGGCTGCTGTTGCATTGTTCTGTATACAGAAACATAAAATGAACATCTGTCAGTTAGGGATGTTAATGGTTAACCGACTAACCGTTAACCGACAATAGGAATTTTAACCGATCAATCTTATCGGTTAAACAGTTCATTTTAAACAAATTGCAGCATAATGCTGGCGATTTGAATTTACATGCATATCAACTGGGGTGTGGGGGAGAACAATTCTTAAATCCAACACAAGAGGGTGCCACCATAACGTGATATCGGCTAGGTTAAGTTTCGTTTCGTTAACTTGCAGATGCCTACGTTTCGTTTCCTTAGCTCTCACATGGCTATGTTACTTAGGCAACGTTAGCTCTCAGGAAGTCAAAGAACAAAAGGTCAGTTTAATCAAAACCTATACATGTGCAATCAGTTCCCCATAAAAGAATGTGCAGATATGTTTATTAAAAAAAAAAAAAAAAGTTTTCTAAATTTGGGACACCACAGAGCATGAGGTGTAATTCCGACCGGTAGCAGAATATACGTATGCTGCGCGAGTGGAGATTTTGCTTGTGTTGGACCCATTTGCTTG
The DNA here is from genome assembly GCA_022702515.1 of Ilyophis sp. 1 JC-2022. Classification (NCBI taxonomy): domain Eukaryota; kingdom Metazoa; phylum Chordata; class Actinopteri; order Anguilliformes; family Synaphobranchidae; genus Ilyophis; species Ilyophis sp. 1 JC-2022. Next base: position 102,556,450 of record CM040403.1, read on the forward strand.
AGGGAAAATTATAATTATAGCTATAGTGAAAATCACTCGGCTCATTTGTTTTGTAAAGTGAATTATTCATAACTGTTTACAGGCTACGATTTCAGCTCCCTTCTTGAGATCTTTGAAGAAGTGGTGTAGCACTGCTGTAGCCTTTATCTAGCAGACAATAACGTTACTCTTTTTACTTTTTTACAGCTCTAGTCACGTTTTTTCCCATACTGCAACAGATATAACAAAGTATGCCGATGGAACATGCTTTCAAAGCCATAGAGCTATGGCTACAGAATGGCTAGCTAGCTGAATGAATAAACTTTGCTGGCCTTGCGTTTCAACGTTATTTGACAACGGGTGAGTGAAAATGTGTCTTTTAAAAAAATAATTTATATATTTTTTTAACCGGCTCGCCGTAGCCAATTATATGCTGCCCGTGTTGTTCGATTGCCAGTGTTGGGGAAGCTACTAAATCTCTGCTCGCGGGACCATGACAGCAAAAATGGCCTCTCTTCAGACTAATATTAGCTTTTTTCTCCCTATTAGGCCTAAAGTGGCAGGGTAGACAGACGATGTATGAATATGCGGCTGTATTTTTAATGGTTCATGGATTGTCCATTTGTTTATAGCCTATTTAAGCTTATCGGTTAATCGATAATGACCGATTAATGAGTGTCGACTATCGGTTAGAAAAAATAGCCCAAATTTGCATCCCTACTGTCAGTGTTAATAGTAGACGGAACATTGAGAATAAAGTCTATACATGTATGGGTGAGGTCCATTTAACAAAGAGCAAATAGATTGTACAAATACACTTTGAAAACATGCATTCTCACCTGTAAAGGTAATTAGGTCTGTTTCCTGCTATTACAGCCACAGGTACATTGTAGACATTGTTGTCTTTCAACTAAAAGGAAGAATAAAGAAAAAAGAATATTATTTTGTGAATTGGTGCAGATTCCTTATGCAGCTACTAATTACTGAACATAGCTCAGGAACATACTTTCAAAAGGGGCTGGTCCACAAGAAAACATTTAAAGTGGTTCCAGCAGCATTTAAAAATTTTGAATTTAAGAACCTATTATGATCTTAACCCCAGTTGAAAAGCAATATATACCGTTTTGTCACATTTGAGAAGACAGAGCAAGTACAAAGTTCTGCAGCCAGGTACACTAACACAGGGGTCTCAAACGCAAGTGACAGCATGGTTCTGTGGTTTTCGATCGGCAGCCAGATAGAGCTTTTGAACATGTGGGGACACTTTAGTTTATGAATGACTTCAATGGATCACTTCAGTTAAAAAAATGTCCAAAATCAGTACAGTGCAGCATGTTGTCAGATGGAACTAGCGAAACTTACTGGGTCAGGGTTACTAACGAAACTTACAGGGTCAGGGTTACTAACGAAACTTACAGGATCAGGGTTGAACTCAATGGGGGCGGGGTCCTTGCAGCTGCAAATGCTGCCGTACCCCTCAACTTTACTGCAGAACAGCTTCCGGCGACGGTTCAGTTCTGTGTCGGCCCAGTGACACTCTGCCTCTGTCGGGGTGAAATGTAAGAGAACAAACAAACTAAACATGACTGCCCAGTGCATGCTGGGATACTGCACCTACCAGCAGCACTGTAAAAATTAAATGCTTCAATGAAAACATGTAACTATTCACATTTTATTTCATTGTCCCTTTCAATAGTTAATTATTATTAGATATGAGAAGGCAAAAAAATAATAAAAATAAAAATTCCAAATCAACCACATGCAACTGGAAATCTTAGAGAAACATAATCAGGGGACCACCTGCGAGATGAACTGATGGAAAAGCCGAATACTCCATCTATAACACACATAATGAGCCAGAAGCGTGGCAGCTTTTCTCTTAACCGTTACCTTCAGATGCAGTCAGCTGCACCTCAGTCTTTAGCAGCACAGGGTCGCCCCATGTGGAAAGAGCAGGAGATTTCGAGTGCTTTTCTCCATACACCTGCCCTGAAAGCAGATGCATTTGTGAAAGGCATGTCACCATTGAGCACGACTTAAAAGAAGCCAACATCACATCGGATGCATGATCCTGCGCTATGCGACACTACCTCCTTTCTTCACCACCAACGTCCACATGTCTCTCCAGCTCAGCGACAAGGACACCTGGCTCCCTAACCCCTTCAGCAGGTTCTTGGCAGCATCTTTCAAGTGGAAGGTGCCTTCATCCTGTGCCAAGAACACGCATACTTCATTCAAACCGCTTTCCCAAGTGCCTTAGGAAACAACTCGGTGCTCAGACAACAGGCGCAAAAGCAGCAGGTTTCTTCCCTAACCTTTATGGTGAAGATGAGCACTCTGCCACGGGTTACCATGTTCAGGAAGAGGATCATGGCTTCATCTTCATGGGGGGAGTAGGTGTCAAACACTCGCTTGGCCATCACATGCCCCTGCACAGAGAAACCCTTTTACTGCACAGACTATCAGGACTAGAATATAATGTGGGGCTAAAAGAAAACTATGAGCACAAAATCATCAGCACATAAAAACTAACATTTAAAAACATATTAATCATGGTTCTGTTCGTCTCCTCTGTTTGACTTGAACTGATAAAAACACAAATATATAATCCTCCAACCTTTCAATGTCATTTAACCAAGTAAGTTTTGATAATAAAGCAGAAAAATTCCACAGTATCAAAGACTTGAGTCACTGGGGACAGACATGCTTACCGTTGCCTGATTGAGAACTATTACGTGAATTCCTCTCCCCTGCTCTCGCATCTCATCTTCAAGCACCTAGTGAAGGAAATAAGAAAAAATAAAACAAGACGACTTCTCTGCTGTGCCAAACCCATTCTGCTTAAGCACCGCCCCTCTGAAACATTACATCAAAACCCATTGGATGCCCCTCTTCAAAACAGCATGAAATAGCAATATCCATAAAGACATAACAACATAAAACTAATATTGTGATAATAGAGGGAGCATGGTGCTAAAAGGGTGTGAAAGTGAAAATGGTCCAGGCCTGAAAATTCGGCCCAGGATTGTGGGAATTGCGCATATATTTTATGAATCCCGTATATATGTCTGCAATAAAGCAGGAAAATCCCACTGATACATATGAATGATAATTGGTTTTAATGAATAGCCTAATAGTATAATTGAAAATATAATCGTCAGCACTGTTATTCCAGCTTTACTTCAGGCCATTTACAAGTAATACAGTTGTGCATGTCCCAGCCGCTATAGTGAAATGCAAGAAAGACAAAGCGGTATTTAAACGAACACTGAAGCCAATCACCTGCCGGCCAACGTAAGCTCCTTACTCAAAGAGAGCGAAGGTAAGTTGAATGCATGTGCAGCAACAGACTGGGATAATAGTCTATACAATAAATACTATGTAAAATTAATCACCAACAAGATGGAAAGCTCCAGCTTTTAAATATGTGGTTGACACCACAGGCAAGCGTGGGTGCGAATCACAATTAAACTAATGAGAAAGACGCAACTAGCAAGAAAGACAAATTTCAATTGAAATGGCTAAGTCTAGATACTTGGCTAGTTTTCAATGGCGAAAAATTTGTTGTTTCATGTGTCATGTATGCCACTGTGTAGTTTATGCGAGTTTATGCTAGAAATTGTCTACGCAAATCAGACGTGAAATGCTGCTAGTCATAACGCAGCTTTGAAACAGAAGCATGAAGCAGGAAGCTCGAACGGTTCCATGTCAGAAATGTTATCAATGACACAATCCCACAAAAAAAAAGAACAGTTGATCTACTGAGAACAGAATTTTGGTGCAAAGACACGTTGGCAAATACAGTCAAGACATGGATGAAGAGAAGTGGAAAATAAAGTCGAAGTGGGGCAGTAGCAAAGAAAGAGTAATTTTTCATTTTTAACTAAACGTGGTCAGTTATCCTATAAAGGGAATATGTTAGGCTCTTTTTTCAGATTTCTACATAAAGTATAATGGCAACAAGACAAAAATAAATAAATAAAAGCATATTGCATAATGTTGTCTGTCATGTTTTTTTACACCACCTCTTCAGCCACCACCCATCCTTCACTTAACAACACCCCACCCCCCACCACCAATCCTTTGAAATCCCCCCCAAATGTTGTTCATAAGGGGGGAAATCCCCTTCAAACTTGTGGTCAAAATTGAGATGCCTAACCGTACACAGAGGAACCCATGTGAAGGGGCATGGAACTCACAGTGGTTCCATCAACCGCCACGTAGACCTTGGAGCGGCTGGAGTACACCTCGATGTCCAGGACCTTCCTGCCACTCTGCGGTTTGCGGGGGGTCTCCATGTTGGGCAGGGCTTCATCTGCACATAAACAGAAAACAAGTGCAGTACACTGTTGAACACATTCACTCTGAATTCAAGGTCATTGTTGACCTATTCCCACCAGGGATCATGTTGCAAAAGATTAGCTTTCCTAGAGAAGTATTACTGATATACCATAATCTTGTGCAGCCTCTTCCTCATTTGCAACTCTTCTGGTATCCAATATGAGTTTTATATTCACAATCACCGTCACCAGCAAGAATAGCACTGCTCCAGCCTGAAAACACAAAACAATGATCTTCACCCAAATTTAAAAGATCTGCAGTTTGTTTAAACAGTCTTCTTACTGTATTGTTACCTGAATGGATACACATTTGTTCAAAGGATTCCCCCCAAAAATTCACAACATTCCTTATGAGCATGCACAATTTGTAGCTAGCTGCGACTTCAATGCAACACCCATTGCAGGATTGTTCTCCCTGTATTGGCATATCTTTCCTGGGAAGAAGTTTCCATTAAAAGACGGTAAGGTGAAGCGGCCTGAAGCCAATTAGCAACTGGAGTAACTTAAACTGTCAGTGACCATTTTACCTGACATAATCTACGGATTGCTCGTTTGTTGGTGAGCTTGTACTTCCAGGTGAGGTAGAGGCTTCTCTGTTGCCGGGGTATGAAAGGCTTGGCTCGGGGGTTCGGCGTCCAGGTGTCCATCACTGTGGCACGAGGCTTAAACCCTTCTCCTCCTGACCTGCCACGGTATAGCTGCCACCAGTGCCACGCCGCATCCAGAATGTCCCGTGAACTACAATCACGTAGCCATCTGGACGTACACACCACAGCAGATACAACATCCATCCGTTTGGGTAGTAGGCTATTACTCTCACACAATGCACCATTGCACATTTTTAAGCCCCCATTGCATCTTGCGAAATTAGACTTCGCAAACGTTAGACTTAGCTTACGAAGTAACGTCACTTGTAGGTTTCACTTTTTCTTAGCTGGCTACATACGAACATTAGATGTTTCTAGCAAGCTAGCTGACAAACTAAATGCAATAAACATATACAAGCAGACCGACAACTAAGAAGGGTAGATTCACGTAAATTAAATTCACAATAAACATTTGCTAGCTACCATTGCTAAATAACTAACTTAGCCAACGTTACCAACAACAAGTTTTCTAATAATTAATCCGTGTAAATTGACTTGTATGGAACATTTCAAGCCAGATGCATCACCAATTCCCCACCTTTAAACTTACGTTTAATAATATTACTGCTGCCACAGCTGTCGACGTCTCTGTACCTAGCGGCGAATGCTACATGTTCGATAGCTATTTTTACAACTAATAACTAACATGGCTTCCTACGGTATATTCCAGCGACGAGGACTAACTTCCGGCGCTGAAATAATTAGTCACAAAAAGTCGGTTTCGTCATAGAACGGTTTTCGTAAAAAAAACTTTTTATTTTTATATTTTGTCAATACAAACAATATAATTCAAGCAAAAATGACAAATACAATAACATACAAACATGTAAAGGGGCATTACGCAGAGACCAGACAATTAATCTAACAAGCATATAGTCTTTCTGGCTTTCTTATTAACAGAGTATTTAATACCATCTAAATAGATAAAAAGGGCTATCTTGAAGTGATTAAAAATTTGGTTTTACGTCACTCCACTTCATCTGGTGGATATGATGTTTCCTATTTCCCTAAAAACAGAAATAAATCAATTATGTATACTTTTTTGGGGGGAAATTATTTTCATGAAAGTGAAGTAATACATTTGACATACCCAAAAATAGATTTATTTTGAGCTTCAGATTCAGAAACTGGACTACCTTATATTCTATCCAGCTCCTTTGTAACATTCTTTGGTACAAATAAAGCCTGAAAAAATGTAGGCAGCTCTTGCCAACCCTTCAGACTTAGACAACAAAACACGACCATAGATGGATAGATCTCTCTGTAGCCATGCATTAAGCTTCCTTTTAGTAAATTCAACAATGGGATCAAAATTCATAGAGCCTTGTGCCGTTTCATCCTTACAAAGTTTAACACCAAGGTATGTAACAACTTCCTTTACTGGGATACCTTCAACTTCAGTAATATTTATATTCTTAAGAGGAAACAGTTCACGTGTTTTTATATTTTACCTTTGAAAAATGATCTATGGTACAAATTGCCTTACTAACCTCTGTATAGTTTTTAAGAAATAAAGTGGTGTCATAAGCCAGCTGGCACATTTTTAGCTTTCCCAAAAACCTTAATACCCTGGAAAAAATGAATGTTCTCTTGTAACTTTAACAGAGACTGGATTTCTTACTCAGTTAAGTTTGGCTTACTACTAAGAGCAATAATGTTCTTCTTTTGCAATTGTTTTACTCATTCTAATTGCCAAACTTCTCACTTTATATTTCACGAGTTCCCAACATAGCCCATACTGGTTTGTATAGAGCCTTGTCTAAAATATGTATTAATAATTTCAACAACTTTAAGCATAAAGTCATCATTAAGTAACAATGCCTGAGTGTACAGTAGAATATGTGAGATCTTGCTTGATTTAATATTGTGTTTTCTTATTTTTAAAAAATATTAAAACAAACTATTTAAAACAGCTGATTTCACAGACACCAACCACCCCGCTTGAAATATTTTTTACAAATCGACCTCTGGTTGGTATACCCCAGCATATGAGTTTGCGTCAAAAAGATAATTATATGCTCATTCAGTAAAACACCAGGGTACACTGGCATGCAAAACAAATGCCCTGAGTAATAGGAGTAAAAGTTGGAGGATGTGGACTGAGCATTCAAGGAACACCAATTTAAATCCCCATGAGTGCATGCACTCAACATTAAATAAATGAGCACCTATTTGTTTTCATGTAACATAGTAGCACATGGCTGGTTGACATGGTTATGCAGACTGGATCCCTTTTTGAGAAATACTCTTGAGTAGCACAAAATTATAGGCACAACCTGCTGTCAAGCAATTAATAGAAGTTACATATTTCTTCTTTACAGTCACAGATATAATTCCAAGGGCTTCCAGCGGATGGCAGTACAACAATAGCACAAACATTGCAGGGCTGACTGACAGTGGCAGAAATAGATTTTATATTGTCCTAGACACACCAAGTTGGGAGAAGGATAGATTTTTGCAAATTTCATTGGCAAGGTTTCTGAAGTGACTAATGAATACCATCAATAAGGGAGGATGGTATCATGGAGTTGAGTTAAACAGTAATCGCAACCTTTTTTGGAGAGGTAATTTAAATTCTAAATACTCTACTGTTGTTTCCATACATTTAATCTCAAAAGAATGTGTCCTGACTTTAAGATCTGACCATTTTAATGGCTCCTTCCTTCTCTTAACAGTATGAAAAATAATTTGTTTCACCATAAATGCAAAATATAATGTAGATCAGTTAAACATCAGTCCCTTGAATCACTGCATAAACTCCATCTTGGCAATTTCCCATGAGGTTGTGGGTGAGATAGACTAAATCGATAATGTGATGAGTAATAAATGAGGCAAGCAATACAACTGCTAAACCATAAAGAGAGATAAATGCAACAAAGTCCTCACACCATATTAGTAGCTCCGAAATAACCAATAATTTATTTAAAAATACAACAAAACATGTTTCAAACCATGCTGCCAATGTCAAAGACTTTCTGAATAATTTTTATTTTATCAGTGTATAGTCATCTGGATACCTGAAATTATTCACAATTAAAATTTCTAATTGTTCATTGTTCAAAAAACAATGGTTATGTTTTTGTACACATTAAAATATGTTAAAAGTGAGATTATGCTAATATGTCTAGTCATTTTTTTAAAGCAGTGTGTTCACCTAGCAAGCAGCCAAAAATAAGATCAGTATTATGTATTGTGTTAATGACCTAATTTAATAAAAAATAAGCTAAGCACATATACACCGTTAACTGTAATATGCATTATGACTGGTTAGCCAGTTAGGTTAATAGCGAACAAAAGACTTTAGGTCATGAACTATATAACAGACATTGAATACCTTAATTTAAAAATATACATAAAGATGTAGATAGAATGCAACAAAATACAAATTGGTAATAAAACACATTCAGTGTAAATTAAGAAACTAAACCTCAAAACTTTAACTGAAAAGTGCAGATCTTTATGAAAGATTTCAGTGCTTCTAAGTGCGTCTTATCTGCACTGGTATTTTCTGGAATGTCATTAAGAAGGCAATACAACACCTTTGAGCTGAGAGATTATAAAACAGCATTGACTGGATATTGGTCTAATGTGTTGACAATTCTTTACATTCAAAAGTGCCTAATATACCAAGTTTTTATATAAAAAATATATTAACCCCTTCGCACAGATGGAAAATTTAGTCAATCATCGCTTATTTAGGTAGTGTTCTATTTAAGGCTTTATAACTCCGGGTGTGAGAATCACAGAAACTTGGGAAATGGCTTAAATAAAGCAGGACAGTTGTAGCATTTACAATCCTAAATTAGATTTGTTTATTTTCATAATTTAGGTCAAAATAAAGTGCTACAAATGCAAAGAAGTCTTGGCAAAAAACATTTAAAAAGTTGTTCTTTAGTTTGCAATTAGCTACATAAGATAAAACTATACATTTCCTGAATCATAAATTCATTATCCACAAGTGTGCAAAATCCAAGGGTGATATGCAAAACTACTAAAGATCTATGATGCAAAATGTAAGCAGTGAACTCTGTTGGCCCTTAGTGCCTCCAAATCTATCCATCCATCCATTATCTAACCCGCTTATTCCTGGTCACAGGGGGGCTGGAGCCTATCCCAGCATGCATTGGGCGAGAGGCAGGAATACACCCAGGACAGGTCACAGACACCATTCTGTGGCAGACAGTGATATTACAAGCAATAACATAACGATGAGGAAATCTTGTTCGTAGGCATATTCTCTAATAGAATAAATACTATTGGTCGCTTCTTGTGACACACTCCCAAAATCCATGTAAGCCAGTCGAGGATTTTCGTTAGCCTTGCAAAAATAGCAAGAAAACACCGCTGTATGAGCATACTGTTGGGCCGTTGTTGGCTTTATCTAGTTGCTGTGACAGAATACAATTTTTTGGTGGTAAAACAATATTTTTATGAACTCCCGGCTAGATGCTATTGTCCAATTTGTCACGTTTGGGCCAGTATAGTTGCAGGTGAGACTGCATGGGAGTTGTTAAATGGACCACCTCGGCGACAATGGTGACACTTAGAGATTACGTATTTGGCATAGTTGTCAAGTATCGTTTACTAATAAAGCTAGAACATGGAGTTTTGTTGTTTCCACTCATAGTTTTGGTTGCAGAAGTAATTAATGTCTCTGTTGAGCAATCTCAAGTTGTCGGCGGCATGGCCACTAGTGAGTCTGCGTGAAGGGGTTAATTGAGCATTTTTATCTAATAATTATATCAAAAATAATGTATTCATACATTTCTCCCCTGTCTCAGTACCTGAGAACACAAAACATTTAATATAACCTTAAATGGATTAGGTTTATTAAATTGCTGGTTAACAATGTTTACGCTTCGGTAAAAGTACCTTGTATTTATATATAAGTAGTATAAAACATATTAAGATATGTACATGAATATCAACATTTTCTATTTTTGTATCATGTGGGGAAAGAACTAACAGATTGAAAGAGACAAAATTAACAGATAAATAACTGATCCCTGTTGTATCTGTGTGAATTGTAAATTTATAAGGGCACAGCCCTGCTGGCCCTATGTCAGAGCTGCTGCTGGGTAAACCTGAGTCTGAATACCAATGCCGTCCAGTCGCACTACATCAGTCAGTGAGGCCAGGAGCTGCTTGGCAGAGGCAAATCCCTTCAAAAGGCCAGGGTCATGGAGTAAAGGGCAGGACCTTCGAACCTGAGCCAGTGACTGTCCGCCAGGGTGCCTTTTCATGATACTGCAGAGAGAAGCTTTAAGTTTTCTCATGGATTCATTTTGTGGGGTAGCTGAATTTCCTGGCCCTGAAGCAGAAGGTGGAGAAGACAGGACTCAGTCTGGATAAATGTTATTAAAATGTCAAATGTAAAGTATTCCCTTGCAGCACAAAAGAGGGACTTAATTTCATTATAAGTATTTTAATGTTTTTTTTTATTGTACACTGAAAATATGTTTTCATTCTCCCAAGATTCTTTGCCAACAAAATATGATTGCTATTTTCTTTTGATTAAATTTTTAAAATATTTTAAAATATATTTAATAACATTAAAATAAAAAAGGAATGAATCATCACAGCTTGGATATGTTTACTTGTTGTCTGTCTATTGGCTCTCATTTAAAAACCTGTATAACTGTTCAACGTTTTAAGTTTGTAACAAGTTTGTAACTGTTTGTAAGTTAAAGTCAGTAAAAAAAGATGATGTTTTAAAAAGTCCTCACCTGATTGCTGGATCTGCCATTGAAGGGCATCCTTATAGGACTTTCCTTTACATCCAGTGTGGTGATCTGTCCCTGGCATCTCTGGAAGCCCCTGATGATTAAATGATAGGTCTTTTCTTCAATGGAAATGAACTATTCAGTAGTCTACTGATGAGGCAGCATTACCTTTGAGGATGGAAACAGACTTAATAAACTAAACTAAATAAGGTTAAAAAAGGTTAGTTCCATTCTAGGTATTTCCTCTGATTCCTTGGAGGTTATTACAAAGCAACGCACCACAAAAACAGCACACAATAGTAAAGAACAAGGCCTAGCCTCTGCATGGGTCTTAAAAGCCTGAAGAGTGCATTCAGAGGCCATTTTATATTACGAAGGTACAATACAGAACAGTCTTTCCTCTCTACTGCCATTGGGCACTTTGCTGAAGAACATCTTGACTGTTCTATTTTTAGTATAAGTTTTTTTTAAATAAAATTTTAGCCTGTATTCTGCACCATATTTAATGTGAATCATTGTCTGTTCTGAACATTGACGTGGTGGCGGTTTGTTTGTGGGTCTCTGTTTGAATGCTATATGGTCTGCTGCTGAGAAGACAAATTCCCCACTGGGGATCAGTATTAATCAATCAATCAATCAATCGGTATTCATAGTGCTAAAACATAATGTTTATATCAGGATCTGAAAAGTGAATAATTCTTTAATATTATCCAGTACATGACTAGTAGTTAGTAAAGTGATAGAGCCATGTGCACTTTTCCTTCATTAAAGGTTATCTCATCTCAACCTGTGAAATGCAATGCTGACTCCATGTAAGCAATCCAGTCTGTCAATGTGATCAAAAGGTAATCACTGCTATTTTTTTTCTCAACTTTACTTTATAGTAATTTAGCAGGCAGCTTTGTATGCATTCATCTTATTCAGAGCGAATATATCGTTTAATTCATTTGTTTCAGCTTGAAGTTATAAAGAGAACAAGGAAATGTCGACCTCTTATCTATACCAACTAAAGCACTCGTGCTGAGCTGATGAAGGTTATTCAAATTATAAGAATATCAACAATAAAAGAAAACATATTTACTTTAATGAGTGTTGCCAAAAATCTCCAGCAGCTTCGTTTTCTTGCCGGTGTCAGATATAATGTTTAGAGCTAGTTACTCAACGAGAATAATCTCCAGACTATCAGTTTCATTTTCACTGAAATTTATTTATTTACGTGGACGCCCGTTGGCTGTTTCTATTACTATGTAGGCGTGGCTTACACTAGTCAGACTGCTATTTGAGACGGTTGCGAGAGAAAAAAACACTGTAAGCGCAAGAAAATAACCAAAGGTGAAACTCTGATTGTTGATAAAAGAACATTCAAAATAATTGCCAATCGATATTGCCAATATAAATTCTTATTTTTTCCAATATCAATTTTTATTTTTCCAGCACTACTCAAACGCCATAAAAAATTGCCTAATTCACTTCTGGGTTCAGTGAACATAAAAAATGAACAGAAGCTTACAGGAAATATATACGTACAAAGTGACCTTGAATTTTAAGCATTGTAAAACACTGGACCATAACTGTAATGAATGAATGAACGAAACCATTTAGATCAACTGAGAACCCCTTTCTCTTTTCTAATGAAGACCAGAAAAAGATGACCTGTCCTGCAATGATTGGTAATAGTTACTGTGCCTTTTACAGTGACTTGATATGATTTGTGCATAGAATATACCTTGTATATCTTTTGGTATACAAGGTATAACATTTTCAGATCTTTTAAGAATAACAGCCATGATGTTTATTTGTGTATGTGAGCTCTTATATTATGGTTTACATTACCAGGTTAGCAGATGGTAAAACAGCTTGTTAAGTTTCACAAGGTGATAAAGGAGGCGTGCCTGCACTACTTACTGGACACATTCAAACACAGTGAGGCAGTGTTTTGAGGCAGTGTGGTAGTTCTGAAAATTGGAATAGAAACCAGAAGGCTGCAGGTTAAAGTCTTGAATAGGGCACTGCTGTGGTAACAGTATCCAATAAATGTGATATGAATTGCTCCTGTATATACCCAACTGTATTAAAATGTCAAAAGTTATGTATTGTATTGAACATTTTCGTAGATTTATATCTGCATGCCAAATAAATATCAAATAGTTTTGTATACTGCAGTCCAGTTTTTAGACTAAGCACACTCAGCTGATAGTGTAGTTGTTTGTTTACCTGCCTTGCTAAGGGGTTGTGCCCCTAAAGAAAGACTGGTGAGATTTGGTTACTGCACAAACCTTTAATCCTGTGCTGTGTGTATTTTATATGTCTTTATTGGGTATATGTGTTACCTTGTCTATATTGCCTTGTATATATGTTTATACTGTTTGCATGTATACTGTATATGTTTTGATAAATTTTTTTATTTCTGTCTGACCATTTCGGCCAGGTCGGTATCGTAAAAGAGAAGGTGTTCTCAATGCCTTACCTGGAAATAAAAGTTTATTAATAATAATAATCCATTAACCATATGGGATGCCACACCATTTTTTTATTTGATCAGTTCACTACATATACAGTATACCACAAAAATTTACTGCAGTTTGGTCTGCAGTAAACCAAGGCTTCTGCACTGCGAGTATTACACACAAAAATCTATTAAACAAGGCTTCTGCACTGCGAGTATTACATACAAAAATCTATTAAACAAGGCTTCTGCACTGCGAGTATTACATACAAAAATCTATTAAACAAGGCTTCTGCACTGCGAGTATTACACACAAAAATCTATTAAACAAGGCTTCTGCACTGCGAGTATTACATACAAAAATCTATTAAACAAGGCTTCTGCACTGCGAGTATTACATACAAAAATCTATTAAACAAGGCTTCTGCACTGCGAGTATTACATACAAAAATCTATTAAACAAGGCTTCTGCACTGTGAGTATTACATACAAAAATCTATTAAACAAGGCTTCTGCACTGCGAGTATTACATACAAAAATCTATTAAACAAGGCTTCTGCACTGCGAGTATTACATACAAAAATCTATTAAACAAGGCTTCTGCACTGCGAGTATTACATACAAAAATCTATTAAACAAGGCTTCTGCACTGCGAGTATTACATACAAAAATCTATTAAACAAGGCTTCTGCACTGCGAGTATTACATACAAAAATCTATTAAATAGCCCAATGATCAATTAAACTGCCCAATGAACAGCAATAAGGGTATTACTGTGAAAATAGCTATTTTCTACAATGGAAAGCAATTAAAATACACTGTAGCTATTTAAAAATGTTTGCCCTTTGTACATATTTTCAGCTTTGATCACAGTGTCCTACAGCACTTCTCACAAGGAGGCTCTCATCTGTGTGCCATTCGTATTATTTAATCATTCATTTACACGCAATGGCAAATTTGTACAATGTGATTCCACATAATTCTCAAACACACATGTTGCATTACAGTTCTTTCAAGATCTGGAGAAGTGAGTCCAAATGAGCCCTGCTTTCCGTCTGTGAAGCACGGATTGCCTGATCAATTTTCAGTGGGCTCAGGTTCAAGTTGAAGATGAGATTGTAGTTTTGAATCAAGCGTCTTGCCTTATCCTTGTCAACGAATCCTGTGAAAGAAGTGCTAAATTATCACTTATTCATGGACTAGTTAAAGCACAGTCATTATTTCTTGCAAAGTGAATGTGAGAAATATCACTGCCATTTTGTAAAAAGAAGCATTTTCCTGAAGTATAAAACACAGTTCTGGAAAACTAAATGGACGGTCCATTATTGATGAAATAGTGTACATAGTAGTTTCTAGGACAGTATAAACTTAACAAAGGTAACAGCAAGATTGGCTTCAGATGTTGGCTTAATTTCAGCAATAATAATACTGCTCTTTTATCATCTCATATTGTTAATATGTGTGTTTCAGAAGTGAAGTACAGTACCAGAGTTTTGGATGTCACACATCCACATTGCTTCCTCCATTCTTTGAAACCTCTGCAGCCAGATCTCTGTCTCACTGGGGCGGCCTAAACTTGCAGGGTGCTCACTGTGGGTGGAGTCAGAAACACTCACAACGTCTGATCTGTGCAGTGCACTCCCGACTTCCGACTGAAAAAATTGATCAACACAGCAAAGTCTGTATATAAACATAAGCAAACTACAGATTCTAAGGTTTGCATAGTATAAAATCTATGTAACAATCACCCAGCCTTTCTAATATTGGTTTCATCCCCTTAACTTCTAACCAAGGTATGCAGTCACACTATTGCACTATTGAATATTTTTTTTATAGTTTTGCTGTACGCAATACATCTATGCACATTTATTAATCTAAAATGAAGCAGAAAAATTACCTTTATTTTTTCTTGCTGTTCCTCATTCAATACAGCATCAGAGATGAGACCAAGCAGATCTTTATAATGAACCTGTAAATGTTAAAGCAATTCTGAGAAAATGAAAAGCTATTTCGTAGACAATATCTGCAAACAATCAAAACTTATACATTTGCAATGTAAAAATTGCTTACCTGTTTTTTAACCTTATATTTCTACTTAAATGTATTACATAGAATTGACTTGACACATTGTATAAAATATGTCAAACTTGAAAATTTGACAGATGCTCTGCTTATAGTACCTCCTCTGGGTAGATTGAATTGGAAAAGTAATAGATGAGCAGTTGTAGTGTTGGCAGCTTGATTGGAACTTCATGTCTGAAGAACACTTGGGTGAGATGGGAGTGGTCGACAGTCCCACAGTGGGAGGAGTCAAGCTCTTGAAGCTCAAACTCAATGTTCTTCAGTGTCTCTTTTCTCCAGTGTTTCAGTTCCTCACGCACCATGGTGGAAAGGTGGTCTCTATCCTTTTCTTCCTTTAACATAATTGTCAGTCAGAAACTGTGCACACCACAGTACTCTTACATTTTATGTACTAAGTGTAAGTACTAATACACTTGTGAATTTAATGAAAAAAAAACATTACTATTTTTAAGGTAATAAAGAGAAAGGCACATACACCTTCAGTCTTCTCTTCCTCCAGCAAGGCACTGGGAACTCCCTGCTCACATGAGTGTGGCCTCAGAGCTACAGGAGGGGCAGACCTCAGTGTGGGGGCCTTCTTATGATCAATACAGGGCAGTGAGTGATACCGAGATGGTGCTGTCACGCAATGTCTGTCTGGAACCTGGACCCACCGCACGCGCGCACACACACACACACACACACACACACACACGCACACGCACACACAAAATACAGTATGTATTAAAGCCTGTCAGCATGTACTGTAGACTGCAAAGACATTATTATTGAGCTACTATCAGTGAACATTTCCTTCAATCATTTAACATTAACCGTGGCTTACACAAGTTTACACAAGGTTAAAAAAAGCTCATGTCACATAAAACAATGTTGCGTCACTCTCCCTAAGGATGGGTAAATGCCCAGCAGCATTGAAAATACCTGCTTAAGTACAGGCCATGGGGACGACTCTCCCCCACCTGCCATGGGGTTTGTTTGTGTGGCCAAGTCTTCTTTGTCAGGGGGGACCTTAATTGCCTTGCTTTCAATATTCTGTGGAAGGTTACTCTCCTGGGAAGCATCGCTATCGGCTGCATTTTCCCTATGACAGAAAAGGGTACACAATCCAATATGTACATTATGTACTGACTATATTTTTGCATTAAAATGCAGCTGACCTTACCATGCAGATAAGAATTGTGGCACAAAATGTAAACAATTTTTACTGATGCAAAAGTGAACTAGTTTCCTGAAAGGTTTTTCAGATGTAAAATCTGTCACTGGCATTTATATAAATCTGGAAATGGAGATGGATTTGCATCTCTCTGCTTCCCTAATTCCTCTGACTCACTTTTTCGGCTCAGTATAATATTTGATCAGTTTGCTGCCAATAATTTTCACAACCAGCTGAGGAGCTGTGTCAGCTCCCACAGTATTCCTTGAAGCCATAACACTGCAAATGCTCAGTGTCCCCAAATTAGTTATCTGAAAGAAAAAATGTAAAACAAAACGAAGAACAACACATTTTAAAAAAAGGCATTTAGATTTTTTCAGAAACAGGCAATTTGAAGACATTTTGGCCTGCATGCTTGACATTTATTGACACTGAAATCCTCTTTCAGTGATTCTATAAAATAATTTAACGTCAGATTGTATAATACATATGGCCAAGAGGCTCGCGCATATTACTTACATGCACAATGAATCCACAGCACAAATGGACTCCCTTATCTGAAGGATGATCACATAACCACTCCAGCCTGAAAAAATGGTTTCAGATGTACAAACAACTGTGGTGGAAACCTTCCATTACACATGGGGACGGTGAGTTTCTGTGTGTAATTTCGTTGCACCATGGTTACCTGACTTCCCCCGCCCGTCTGGAGGAAATCTGAACACTGCAATCAGGAAGCTGCATGTTTGTCTAAGCAATCAGTCAAGAATGATTTATTGCTCTCAGGCTGTTATTGAATTAGTGTGGGTAAACACACAATAATAAAACCTGAAAGCAAAAAAAGAACAAACAAGAATTTATTCTCAAATTGAAAACAGATAGCAAATACAAATGTATGGTAAATGTATTATAAATATGCTTTAAAAATGATGCTTCATTCATTTTGTATAAGGAAAACTATTTTTTGGCTTTTCAGAACAACAGTTGATTCACAGATTTATCTTGGGGAATATTTTCAATTATTTTATCTTAAAAATAAGATTTAAAAAAATCATGCTAATGCCTCTAGATGGCACTGTGGCATTTATGATGTACATGTAATAATAAAAGCCATTATACCTGTAAAAAAGTCGTTGTATCCCTAAATGTGTATGAATCTTCTAAAGGATTATTTTATCTGATTTCTGAATACATATTTCATAAGATACTACACCTTGTTTCATCCTCATTGTTCTAATTTCCCTGTTAGTCCCCTACCACTATTCTTATTTATATTTCTTGCATGGAATTAGGTGCTTTGCCACCAATAAAACATATTTGTTTCAAGCTGACATTAACAGCATAATACATTGTTTAAGTGCTGACAAACTGGTCACTAAAATATGATAATTGTGAGGTTATATTTTGAAATTCACTGCCCTCCAGTAATTAGAGCAATTTCATACAATACAGCTGAGTTTGGAAAGATAAATGATCATATTCAGGATATTTTCTAGCAAAAACTTGCAGATATTGTGATTAAATTGCATTCAAAAGCTAGAAATTAATATGTTTTTGAATGGAAACACTTTTCATTCTTTAGTCTTCTTGATAAGAAAATCCTGCATGATAAGTACACCAAGCAAAGAGAAAGAACTTAATTACAATAATTTAATTACAATAATTACCTGAGTATTAACAGGCTGAGTAACCTCAGTGCTTTCACTCTGTAACCCTTTGATGAAGTCATAAAGTCAGACAGTGGGATAGTGGCTTCTGAGTTGCTGAAATGATGGGTAATGCATGCAGGTGGAGGAGAAAGCTCTGTGCGCTCTCAGATAAAAACAAAGCCGCCACTGGTCTCCAGTCTGATTAATCAAAAAAAGCTGTGAAGCTGGTGCTTAATTTAAGTTGAAATGGCAATTAATTCTGGACGACATTAGACGTTTTGTGCATCATCTGCATTTGAAATAGCTTATTAAACTGTGAAAGTCAAAGACAAAATGCCATCTTAATTATCAATGACTGAGAGTTCACAAAGACAAGGTGCGTAGCATCTGCATGAACTCGGACTCACTTTACGTTTTGATTACAGACACTGAAATCCTAAATGGGGCATTCAATGAATCAGAGAAGCATGAAATCAGGGTTAAAATGAGCAGGTCCACATAAAGCTCTCCGACCAGACTATTTCCACAGGAAGGGCGAGAGGCAGCATGTTGAGCAATCGCAGCTGTAAATCTCTAACCCTGAAACATATCTATTCCCCCGTGTCATATAACACATTAAACTCCAACAGTCACTATGAACTCCTATCAACATGCATTTGCTTTGTGCCCAGACACACTCTGAAACAGAGAAGTACTGCAATGGTGCAAAATCAGACAATCCTGATGCTTTGCAAAAACTTACATGGATCAAAATAGAATGGTCTATAATTCCTTGAGTAATCTAGATTATATGCTGTATACTGTACAACATTTTGAAAGGGTACAGGATGCATGCGACTGCACCATAGCCTCTGCAGGGGTGTGTTATGTGGCAGTTCACATTCTGTAAAGAAGATGATACCGTGGGGAATAGCTCACAGTCTGTTGTAGTAGGGACAGGACAGCTTTATACCTTTCCAATGACTCCTTCCCTTCATGCTTATTCTAGCAAGCTAAAAAGGCTTTAACTATACAATATACAGTGCAAGTGAATAATAGATGTTCCATGTATTGTCATTCGTAGCAAATTTGCTTTTATTTTAAGATACAAATATGTATTTTTGTTGAATCCAGTATTATATTCACCACATTTGGTTCATCCTTTCTTGAAAAATGCTTTGCCAGAAAATAAATTTGAAGGCTATCGCTTGCAGCAGAGAAATATCTGTCTGTTAGATGTACCACCATTATCTCACAATAAAC
This sequence comes from Ilyophis sp. 1 JC-2022, assembly GCA_022702515.1. Classification (NCBI taxonomy): domain Eukaryota; kingdom Metazoa; phylum Chordata; class Actinopteri; order Anguilliformes; family Synaphobranchidae; genus Ilyophis; species Ilyophis sp. 1 JC-2022. Next base: position 102,575,711 of record CM040403.1, read on the forward strand.
TGCAACATTGGTACCTAGCTTCTCTGTAACAAGGCTGACATGACAATGATGAGTAAGATTAAGATCACCTATAAGAAGCATGTCTTTGCCATGGAGCAAGTAGCATTGTCTTGCGCGAGGCTTGGGTGTACTGGGTTATCAGATTGGAGAAGGAAAAAACTTACAGTCTTCATCAGTCCAGTAATGTAAATGGGGTTTGCTTTCCTAAATCACATAAATCCATTGTGCACAATGTCCAATTTGTCATAATAATCTTTGATTCCCCACGCCTCATTTATGCTGTGGAACACAGAGATATGTGAGCAAAGATTTACTTAATTACCTTGCCAATTAAACTCAGTGACAGACATGAAGCATTCTTCTTTTACATGCTCAGTGGATGAATGAATGAGCACTACTAAATCTACCGCAGTAAGCTTTCACAACAACTGGTACGCTGAAAGAAAGGGCAACATGAGATGAATGTAGAAGTGATTAATTGAACATTTAATGGGTTATCTCTTTGTCATTAACCTTTTTCACTTACATTTACACAAGAGGATATGAACATGACAGGTAGTAGGCTTCTTGCTGACTGCAGCCCCATTCACATTAATCAAACGTCACATGCTGAATAGAAACCAGAGAGTTTGGAATAGTCCGGTTTTAAGCTCTGTGTAATATCTTCAATTACTAGACTTCAGAAATTACATTACATTGCACAAAAAGTAAGCAAGGTGCAGACACTTTAACATACTGTATGTCTTCAATGGATTCTTAGAGCTGTATTCTTCAGGGAATGATTTACTTAGAGCAACTTTGTACTTGATTTAACTTTTTGGGGGGGAAAAAGGCCGTAAAGCTCAAATCAGACGCGAAACATCAAAGTACATGTTTTTTATTTTTGTCATGGAACGGTGACTTAAGTCAACACTGTGGCATGTAAGGAGTGGCAGAAAAAGCCTAAGCCAAAATCTGATTTGAACAGTCAGACAGATAAATGCATGGCCAGGTATCAGATTTGTATCAAATTTAGGACCAAATGCAAATGTGGGCCAGAATTTAAAATGTATATGTGATAATTCCATTTTCTCTTTACACTTCAAGGAAAATATCAGATGTACTGTATATTAGATAATTGCCCATCTAAACAAAGTACCATGTGAATATCAGTAGCCTAATAATTTATACAAATTACATTATCATAATAATGTAATAACTTGCTCTATGGTGTGAATTTCCATATAGTTGTCCCTCATGTAGAGCTCTGACTGTTGTGTGGAAAACAAAAACCAGCTTTGTATCACAGTGTAGAACAACATATCACTGCTTTCTAATATTATTATTGTCACAACTACATGTGTCATTATTTAAATTCATCACGTTTAGCATTTTTCCTTGGAATGTGTCTTTTCAGCCAACAAAACCTTCCTGGGATTTAATTTTCAGAAACTGAATTCTAGAAAATTCAACAACATTCAAGGACCAATGGTATAAATAATTTCAAATGACCATAGTAAGGTGATTGTATTGATATTTTTCAGAAAGTGACCCCAGGTGCACTGCAAAGATTCATGTGGCGGTGTGCACTCGGCAGGTGTAAATTGGATTTGTGAAGGTGTGAGCAGGACAGGTCTCTGTAGGTTCAAGCTGTGAATTAAATAATTAGCTTGTCTCCACAAGGCGGCTGGAAATGTCAATGACGGGGAGATGTACAGAAGTACCCCTACTGTATGTTGAGACATTTATATTTGTGCATGTATTTTACATACAATATTTTTATGAAGTGAATATACAGTAGTTCTATTTCGTTCCTTCGACCATTAGGGTCGACAACTTATAAATGTACTTTCTCGCAGCTGGATGAACTTGAGACTTTTATACTTTTATACCACCCACGTCATGGCTATGACCTACCTAAACTAGCTGACATTATGATACATACACACACACCGCCCATTTATGAAGACACAGACTGAAACAACGCAGTAATACACACACACAATGTATAAATTTGCTCACGGTCCATTTTGCAAAGGCGCTCTTTGGTACACCGGTAATCTGTTTCGCGCGTACAGTAAATATGGCAACGGATATAAACAATGCGTTACCGCGACGGACATTCCTGTAACGTCAACTACGTCCCTGCCGTTGTACAATCTACCGTCCTGCAGTCTACCGCCCGCTGTGTGAACGTCGTTAACATTAAATGTTTCCCAGCAAATGCATACAGTATTGTAATATACTAATAATATATAATTTGATATTCATAATGTGGCGGCCTGGAGATTGCCAACTGGCCGGCTAGGACCGGGTAGTGTGCCGCTACCCGGTCAATGTGTGCATAGTGTGCAATTGTGTCGTTGGCTTATTAGCCGTGTCTAGGGTTACCAACTATCAGAAATTGAAATAAGGGACACCTTAGCGGCCCTCGCGGCACAGGCCAATTTTTAAACCTTTTTTACACCTGCATTACTGCATTATTACTACACTTTAACATATAATATAGGCCTACTTGGTTGTAACAAGTCCTATCCATATACCAGACATGCATCTGTAATAAGCCCATGTACTAAGACAGGGGTTCCCAAACTTTTCCATGCCAAGGACCCCCAAATAGCCGTAGCCTCTGGCTGGGTCCCCCCTTTTGCGAAATGGCTTTAAAAAGAAACTTTTAAATTACACTGGCAAATATAAAAATCAAACATACAGCTTCTTAATACACAACACAATACTTTTGACCCTATTTTGATTCCATAATCGGGCCGTTAGCAGCTCAACGTAACGCTTTGACTGACAGGCAGACGGGTAGTTATTGGCTGCGATTGAAAGAAGGGCATGGCAAAGACCTAATTTCGATATGAAAGGATTTATAACAATTTATATCTTATTTTAAACCGGCACAGTAATCAGTACTAAGTAAGACACACAAACCTGAATTTGATCAGTTTTGTATTTTTGAGGAATACGTGGGAAACATTATCATTCAATAATTTATTTTGTCAGTGCAAAATAACAGTTCTTCAACACTATGTCGAACTTCAATTTAAAGTAAAATGAGGCACAAGGGCCTATCTATCCTAGCAACACTGACAGCAATTCGAGTCATGACCAATGAGCTGAGTGCATTCTCGCACATAGACAAGATTACCGTAATTTCTCATATAAATCGCTCTGTCATTCATTGAGTCCCCAAAATAAGGGACAAACTGCGTCCCTTATCAGTTCATTAAGGGACGGGTCTTTTATTTTCCAAATAAGGGACGGTCCCTTATTTCAAGGGACGGTTGGCAACACTAGCCGTGTCTTGTGTCAACTGTCAAACATTAAACGTAACTGTCCATTTTAACTGTCTGTTATGTGTGGCTGTGATTGGCTAGGGATATGTAAGTGTGTGCGCCAATCACAGCCGACTAGTTCCAATATAAGGCAGTACCTGAAGCGATTCGTTGTTAGTGAAAGAGTGTTTCCGAGCTGTGAATATTGCTGTCCAGAAATTCCAACGGCTCTTTTCAGAGCTGGTAAGGTAGCATTAATGAAACGAAGCTCGGCTGGAGCTATTCGGTACTGCAAGCCGCTGTCTCCCTCTCTCATTCTCCGCACTCGCTACAATATATTATAGGCCAGGGGTTTTCAAAGTGGGGGCCGCCAGGGGGCGCCAGGGGGGCCAATTGGAAGGGAGAGGAAAATGGAAAATGCAAAAAAAAAAAAATTATAATAATAAAAAATGTATTCAAAAAATAAATTTCAATTCATAAGATTACTGTGCCGATTTAAAATGAGATATAAATCCTTTCATATCGAAATTAGGTCTTTACCATGCCCTTCTTTCAATCGCAGCCAATAACTAACCGTCTGCCTGTCAGTCAAAGCGTTACGTTGAGCCGCTAACGGCCCGATTATGGAATCAAAATAGGGTCAAAAGTATTGTGTTGTGTATTAAGAAGCTGTATGTTTGATTTTTTTATATTTGCCAGTGTAATTTAAAAGTTTCTTTTTAAAGCCATTTCGCAATAGGGGGGCCCCAGCCAGAGGCTACGGCTATTTGGGGGTCCTTGGCATGGAAAAGTTTGGGAACCCCTGTTATAGGCTATATATTAATCTAGTAGCCTAACCAATGACTGTACTGTAACAACTCAATAAATATTTTTACGAGTGTTCTGTAATGTAATGAGACAGACTAAACTAATTCAGGAAATACGTTGCCTATATATTATATGTTTTATTGTTTTTGGGGTATGAATAATTATCTAATAAGCCTATTCATACAGCCAGCGACCACACACCCTAATGAAAAATTATATTGACTACGTGTAGGCTATATATGAGAGGTTAGCGCGCAGCAATAAGCATGGAGAGATCGGGTTAAGAATCTTTGTTTATTTCTATAGCAAACGTTTAGTCTACATTTATTTTCAATAGGCTAAGCTATATGAACGTTTTTCTGTTTAAGTATGTTGCCAGAAAATGTATGAAGGCTCAATAAGAGTGAAATACACATGACAGTGAGTGAGTTTTAATTCGGCCGTGAAGTGTTTTTCTGTTGAACAGCGAATGTGCTTGTAGCACACCACGTCTTCAAAAATAGATGACAGCTTGCTTCAAAACCAATACAAAAATCCGACACCAAAACCAAACCAGTGACGTGTTTGTCTGACGAAACGAAGCTTTGGACGTCATTGATCACGTGCTGCTGGTCATACGAAACAAGCACCGGCACAGCGATTCGGATCAAACCGCTCCACATTTTCGATGCATGCTCCGAAGCTTCGGTATCTAGCGTAACATCACTAGTGTTTGTATTCTTTTTTGGCTTATATTGCAGGACTGGATACTGTGTATCGCTTTGTTTGATGTTGCTAACGTTAACTTTGCTAATGCTCTCCTGTAGCAGCATATAGCCGTATATTGGGAGTGTTTGCATTCCTTTTTTGCTTACATTGCAAGACTAGATACTGTGTATGGATTTGCTTGATGTTGCTAATGTTGTAGCATATAGCCATTTATATTTGGAGTGTTTTTCATTTCTTTTGGCTTGTATTGCATTCGCTAATAATAATTGCTTAAACAAGAGAGTTTGTCAAATCCTTTGTTTCAAGCTATCCCGGCAATCAGAGAGTATTAGTCCATGAGCCAGGACCCCAAAAATGACCAAAGTGGCTCAACTGGTTTGGCAATTTCTAGTTGTGTTTTTTGACTTACTATACATCTCTACTTCATAGTTTGGCATGATAACCATTGCAGACTGGCAGCTTAGTGGTAGTTATCATGCGTTGAATATGTGGACCCCTAAATTGTCACATGCAAATTGTGGCGACAGATGAAGATCAAATATATTAACAACTTTTGAACCTTATATAGTACAGAGACCAATAAACCCACTTTTCTGCATAAGTGAAGTATGGGGAATTGATTGGAATGGTTATTTTAATGATTTAAAACTTCCATATATGCTTAAATGGCATTTTAGTGCAAGATTTAGCAAAAAAAAAGGCAAAAAAAGGACAACAAAAAAGTCTACTAAATTATCCCCAATTTGTAAGTATGTGCAGAAAAACACCATGCTTCTAATGGCTATAGAAAACTTCCCAATACTCTAAGCTTTAATTTGAGTGGTAACATATGGTTGTAGCTCTAACGATAAAGTCAGGAACATCATTAAGGCTACCTTTATGACAGAATGAGATGCGACTTGGATAGAATTGTTGCGACAGATTAAAATCAAATATATCAACAACTTTAGAACCTTAGATTGTACAGAGACCCATGAACCCACTTTTCTGCATAATTGAAGTATGGGGAATTGATTGGAATGGTTATTTTAATGATTAAAAACTTCCATATATGCTTAAATGGCCTTTTATTGCAATATTCTGCCCAAAAAATGCTAAGAAAATGAAAACGTCTAATAAATATCCTCAATTTGTAAGTATGTGCTGAAAAACAACATGCTTCTAATGGCTATAGAAAACTTTCCAACCTTCTAAGCTTTCATTTGAGTGGTAATATATGGTTGTAGCTCAAAAGATAAAGTCAGTTACATAATTAAGGCTATGCCTATGACAGAATGAGGTGTGACTTGGTGGATACTAGTACCAGTCAGACAGACTGAGGTGGTGGTGTGTATTGATGGAGACCACACCAGGGACTTAAAGGGATAACAAAGATATATTTAATACAATTATGAACAAATACAGCTTAAGCAAACAAAATGCATGTGCTTAGGGAGAGGGATCTTCCAGAACAATGAAGATTGGAGTCTTTATTAGCGAGGGTCACATAACTGAGGGGTCCCTTCTTAAGATCAGTCCTCTGTTTCAGAGTCAGTCAGTTCTGTCTCCATGGTCAGGTCCTCCTCTTCGGGTTGATTGTCACCTGTTTGCAACTTGCACAGGTTTGTACATTTCAAGCCGTTGCTCATGCACTGGCATTCTGGGAGCTTGCATCTACGGCTGCATTTGCAGGACAGCAGCTGCAGCACTGCCTCAGGGGCTGGAGATCCCTGCATCCATTCCACAGTGAGCTGGCCACTATCATTTCTGGCCCATCCATGCTCGACTGGGCTTGGGACTTGCGGATGCTGCTGAAGACTGGCTCTCCAGATGCCAGCCTGGTAGTCGGCATGCATAGCATGCATGTAGAGGCAGTCCTCGCTGGCTAGACTCGAGCTCCCCACGCTGTGTGCAGAAAAGCTGGTGGCGGGCTGTGTTGATATCCTTTGTTGTTGTAGATGCTGTGTACAGTTTGCATGTGAATGCTTGCAGCTTCTTGAATAGGTCCATGGACAGTTCCCAGGACTGTCCCAGCTTGCGAAGCACTTCTTGGAAATGCTCTGATCTCATGATGAGCTTCAAGGCTCTGAGCTTCCCACGACCTGCGAAGGCACTCAACGTGTCACATCCAGTGTATGCATGCATGCCAATCAGAGCATTACAGACACCGTCTCCCAGGGCCTGCCGTAGCTTGGTGATGTCAAGATACCTTACCCGGTTCTTTGTTCCACATTTCTGGAACAAGGGACAGGAGATATCAGCAGAGAAAGCCAGGCAGAGCAACAAGACATCGGTATAATTAGCTGTTACTACAACAGCGCTGTAGCCTTCATCTGCGGCATGAGCTGCATGCAGAATGATTCTAGTGTCAGCCTCTTCTTGGTTCGACTGTAGGCCTGCAACCTCAGCCCACTGATCCTTGGTGATGTGCAAGCAGCTTTCCTCACTGGCGATGTAGAGCTGCTTGTCGTTCAGTCTGCCCCTCAGCTTGGGTGTTTTCCACTCGGCCACCAGGAATATTATGAGGTTGGCCTTGTTAGCTGAGCTGCTGAGAAACTTTCTCCATTGCTGGATGCGGTGACCTGGTGCAATGTTTCGGAACTGTATTCCTGTGGTGCATGCCCTGTTTGCTCTCTCTGCATTCTTAATCGAGTCCTCCCAATAAACATCGAAGACTACATCGATTCTCTGGCTCCTGCCTCCTTCATGTAGGATTTGAGTCAGTGCTGAGTCTGCAAGTTGAGAGAATGTCTGGTCATTGCCCTTCATCTTCTGAACCAGACTCATCCCATCAATGATGGTAGCAGATGGCCCAGGGATGGTCTCTGCTGGTAAAACCTGCTTCTCCAGCTCCCTGGCCAGAACAGCTTTGTTCGTCTTTCTCAGTGTCCCGTCTCCATTGGCGAGTGCCCATGGCAAAGGCCCTAGTGGGTGAGAAAGGACATCACTCATCTGGAGATGGCGGCTCTCTGCCACCAGGACCATGTGCGCGAAGAGCTTCCTGTCAGCCTGCAGAATGACCTTGTGTGGGTTGCTTGCAGAAGGTTTCTTTCGCATATCTGAAAATGTCTTCAGCCTCTTCTTCGTCATCTTATCATGGAACTGGATCTTTGGTTTTTTGTCTTCAAGCCGGTCCTGTTTGAATGCCTCGTATGCTTCCATGCCAATTTTGTGGGCATCAAGAAGGTCCCTTGCTACATTTTGAGGGGGAAAGGTACATGATAGCAATAACAACAGTAATCTGGTGCTAGCTACCTGTAGCTATGAGCATAAGGTAATTCAAACAGTTGACCTTCACCATCATGCCATGACCTTGTGTGGTGTTCATGTTTTTGTTACTCAGCCAATGTTTGTGGGTCTGGTGGACCCGACGCATTATTGGGTTTTTAAATCAATACAGCCATAACAATTTATGTAAAGATACTTACCAGAGAATCTTTTCGTCATCTTGATCAGCTACACACAGGCAAAGCTATTTATAGGCGAACCCCCATCCCCCCCCCCCCCCCCCCGCCACCCCCCAAGCAGGTGCGAGGTCTCCGTGCTTGAAATGTTACAATGTTGCAACTTTGTGCGTGAATAACTCACATTCACACACAGAGACACACACACACGCACACACACACACGCACGCACACACACAAACGCGCACACATACACACACTAACAGCAGAAATTATGTAAATGAGTGCATATTTACCTCATTTGCATATTTAAACATGACATTTCAGAAAACTTGTAATAAAATAAATAATTGTCTTAATGTAAGTAATCAACTGGGGAAGTTTCATTGTGATAGCTATTAGTTAATTTTTTTTACCCCATACCCCCTATAGTGGCTTGCGCCCATGAGGTGAAAATAACAAAATGTTAAAAAAAATATGAAAAGCTGCTCATGTGGAAAGGTTATCATATATTAATTTACTTATATTGACCCTATAAACAATTTAGCATAGGTAAAGTTCTGCCGACTCAGTTGAGCCTGACAACTTGTCTGGCTCATGGACTATATGTACACTGTTGATTGGTTGAAAATTTTGTGACAGTCTCTGTTGATTCTGTCTCTGATATCCTGGGCGTGGTTCTTCCCCCAGTGAGGTTATTTCTCCAGTGAGACGTTTTTTCCAATCGGTGAGCGTGTGCACTCCATTGATTGGTTGAAGTACTGCAAGGGTGGTTTTTGATTCTGTCTCTAAGCCCTGGGCGTGGTTCCTCCCCCCAGTGAGACATTTTGTAATCTGTAAGCGTGTGCGCTCCGTGGAATGGTTTGTGTAGCAGATTGTAGGCGTGAGCTCTCCGTTTTCTGCTCTTTCCTTTCTTGTGCTCCAGTTCACTCGTGCACATTTGCATCCTCAGGTGTTTTTAATTTCTGCTCCAGGCATGAGCGCCTTGTGCACTGAATGTGGGGGGAGCCATGGACCTGTCTGATGCTCACACCAGGTGCTACTTGTGCCATGGTCTGGGGAACCTGCAGGACGCGTTCTCCAACCCCTGCCCAGGTTGTGTGGGCATGTTTTTGGAGACCAAGCAGGACAGGTTGGATACATTTATGTGCCAGATGCCCCCTCTGGGGAAAGGGAAAGTCTGGTAGGGACACTCGCGTCTCTGCGGAAGTCACGCAGCTTCGCTCCGCAGTTCAGCAACTGAAGGCTTAGCTGGAAACCCGCGCTGAATCTGAACCGGCTCCCCAGCATGTTCTCCCTGATGGGCCTATGGTGGAGGAGGATCCGGCCATTGGTCCGGACTTTGAGGGGTTTGACCACTCTCCATAGCAGCTTCCAACACAATGTTTTTCGGTGTCTTCCGATTTCGTGACAGCCTAAGCCACAGTACAGAGCGACTGATGATCTGCTCTGTAGGTCATATAACGCTGCGGCCAGCATGGCGCGTATTGGGAACTCGCTTTCCTGGCTGATGCTTTCACAGTCATAAACATTGCATGATTCAGGGTGGATACCTTGATCAGCGACACATCTCTTCAGGCTTTTGCTTTCATGTCACGTGAGCTTGGCTGTGTGATGTCCCTTCTCACGATGGCCCGGCGTCAGGTGTGGTTGGCTCAGTTCCACTTTCCCTGACGCTACAATGAGAACCATTCTGGATCTGTCGGTGGTCCCTGGCCCTCACCGTCCGGCCACCCATGCAACGGCGTCTGGGTTGCCTCGTGACCTCATGGGTCCACCTCCCATCCAACTAGGGGGCAGCAGTCCAACCGCCACCCCCAAACATACCGCCAAACGGGCATAACACCCGAGGCTGGCGTTTGGGCAGTTTCACTGAGCCCAACTGGCGAATTGGGTGGCGCTTACAAATTACCTGTTTTTTCCACAATTTTAAAGGGTTACCGCCTCCAGTTCAACTGACGGGCCCCAGCATTCTCCGGGATCAGGTTTACACGCATCCTGGACTCCACTCAGTCAGGGATGCTGAATTGAGAAATTCCAGGCCTCCTGGAGAAGGGTGCCGTGTCAGTGGTGCCTCCCTCCGAACAGCTCAGTGGGTTTTTACTCCATGTTTTCTCGGGTACCAAAAGAAAAAAAAAGGATGGTGACCTCTGACCAATCCTGGACCTGAGGGGCCTGAGTTCGCATCTAAAGCAGTACACTTTCCGGATGCTTTGGGTACAGGAAGTCTGACACACCGTGAAACCGGGAGATTGGTTTACGGCTGTGGACTTGAAAGACGCGCACTTCCACGTCCCTATCTGTGTGGGACACCGTCGTTTCCTCCGCTTTGCGTTCTAAGGTCAGGCATACCAATTCAATATTCTCCCATTCGGTCTTTTCCTGGCCCCCCCTCCCCCCATGTATTCACCCGTTGTATGAGCGCTGTTCTATTGCCGCTCCGGCTGAAGGGGGTGAAAATTCTGGGCATCAATGGCAACTATGGCAAGAGCCAGCTAGTGCCGAGCCAGTCCATCACTGGTATCAGACTGTTGCTCAATTCAAGGAGCATGAGGACATCTTTGACACCCCACCGCATGGCTTGTGTGAAAGTGGTCCTCGAAATGAGGGTTTCTCATGGGCTTCTGGGCCTGAATGTGGCTGCAGCACTGAGGGGTGTCGCTCTTCCCGATATCTGTGCGGCAGCGACTTGGGCATTCGCCTGCACATTTTCAAGGTTTTATAATGAATTAATTAAAAAATTGAGAAAAATCCAACCTTTAATTGAAGTAAATTTATTATGAGAAAAAAAATCCATCATCAAGAAATAATAATTTTTAACAAAACCATGTGTGCCACAATTATTGGCACCCCTGTATTTATATTTAGGATAAAGTAATAATTTTTTGTATTTGCTCGCATATCCTTTGTACAGAGCCCCTAAGGCAGGGGTAGGCAACCCTGGTCCTAGAGAGCCGCAGGGTCTGCTGGTTTTTGTTGTTACTCACCACTTAATTGGTCAATTAGAGCAGTTGATTACACAGTTAACTCACCTCACCTGGTTTCTTTGGTCTAATTAGTTGCTGTGTTTAAGGTGAAAACAAAAACCAGCAGACCCTGCGGCTCTCTAGGACCAGGGTTGCCTACCCCTGCCCTAAGGGGACATGCTCACGAGATAATGAAAACTTGCGCATTCGAAATAGGCTAAATGGTTTAAAGAGAGCAACTCGTTTGTGTTGATCTGTGGTCTAGTGAGTAAGGCATCTGCTCTCGCAATACATAGGTGGCTGTTTCGAATCCATATTTCTGAGATTTTCATTTTTCAATCTTAAATGGAAATGAGTCTTTTAACACATTTAGGGCTATTACAGGCAGCCAATTAAAGCAGTATAGTTAGTGAAGTGGTAAACATGTTAACTATAAATATAGAGTCCGTATATTCTCCTAACTAGTTACATAGACTACACTTCTCTTCACTAGTTTACTATAGCCTGACGTTCACTGACGTTATTGGAGAACATTCTTGAAGTTGTAATTATCCTGTGTAGCCTACTAATGTGTTAGTTGCATATACTCTAATTGGTGTAATATAATCAGTGACTCCATTTAAAGTGGAGCCTATTTATTTTAATTAATTGAGTACATTTCAATTAGTGATTTCAAAGCCAGTGGAACACTATGTAACTTTGTTGTCAAATATATTCTCACCACCCCATTGTATCAAATTGTGTGCATGTTCACAGTCGTTAGGCTACAGCTGACGGCAGTAACTACCACAATTGCTGTCTGTAATAGCCCTAAATGTGTTAAAAGGCAGTGTAAATGAGGCCTAATAGATGATGAACAATGAATATGGGCATAGTATTTAAATATGTAATTACTTTAAAAAATAAAAAAAAACACATGGCAGGCTATTTAATGCCCCGCTGTTATAGCTAACTGAATGAATCAATTTGGCTTTTAAGATTGAAAAATGAAAATCTCAGACAAGGATTTGAACCGGCTACCTATGCATTACCCACTAAACCGCAGATAGCACATGTTTATTTAAATCTTTTAGCCTATTTAGAACGTGCAAGTTTTCATTATCTCGGGCTATTGATTCGCCGAGGCTGGTAACTCACGTGCCTAGCGCAGCTACCTACTGAATTTGCGAGTGACTTGGCTGGTCACTCGCATTCTTGGGCTGGTCACTCACATGCCTACGCCTTACCGACTAGACCACAGATCAACACAAAAACGAGTATGTCTCTTTAAACTGTTTAGCCTATTTCGAACGCGCAAGTTTTCATTATTTCGTGCGCACGACATAAGTATCTTGTGCTCACGAGATAATTTGTCTATAATTGTTGTTTTTTTTTAATCAAAAATATACTCCTCAAAAAAAGTTTGGAAACGTTATTTCGGTCGATTATTCCTCCCCTTTAATAATACCAATTGGTATTGTATTTTATATCGTTGGAAAGCCTGATTAGTCACCTTTACAACGAGGTACAACTTGTAAGGATCATGCATTCGTGGAATGAGCAACACAGCTAACCGTGTGGGTAGCGGCCCAAAAAAATTTGCCAAAATCCCCTGCAATATTCTTCTGTTGGTATTCACTCTCGTTTTGACCTTCAAGTGCTGGCAGGTGTATGCCAGTCACAGGTGTGTGACTGGCACCTGATTGGCACCGAGGAATGGGATGCCATCCCACAGCAGTGTGTGACCAGGCTGGTGACCAGCATGAGGAGGAGGTGCCAAGCTGTTGTGGCTGCGTATGGATCTTCCACACGCTACTGAGGTCCCTGACAGTGTAAAATGAATAAAGTGTAAAAATGGCCAATATGTGTTGTTTTTTCCTTATTACTGTGGGAGAGTGCAATCATCCAGTCCACCAAGCAACTCAAAACGAGAGTGAATACCAACAGAAGAATATTGCAGGGGATTTTGGCAAATTTTTTTGGGCCGCTACCCACACGGTTAGCTGTGTTGCTCATTCCACGAATGCACGATCCTTACAAGTTGTACCTCGTTGTAAAGGTGACTAATCAGGCTTTCCAACGATATAAAATACAATACCAATTGGTATTATTAAAGGGGAGGAATAATCGACCGAAATAACGTTTCCGAACTTTTTTTGAGGAGTGTAGTATCGCTTGTAAGAGTACAAGAAAATAAGATATCAAAAGTCTTTTGATGTTGTTGGGTCACAGACATCCAGACGTCATGGAATGAAAAAGATATGCAACCAAATATAAAAAATGATTACTTTATTCTATATATAAATGCAGGGGTGTCAATAATTGTGGCACATGTGGTTTTGTTGAAAATAATGATTTCTTGAGATTTTTTTTTCCTCATAATAAATTTACTTCAATTAAAGGTTGGATTTTTCTCATTTTTTTCAGTGTGAGATTAAGATAATTCACCAAACGGTGAATTTTTTTATAACCCTTCTTACTAATCTTTACCAGGGGTGCCAATAATAGTGGAAGGCACTGTATGTTTCTAAATGTATTGCATGCTGTGGGAAAAAATTAGCAAAACATATGATGAAGTGATTACTACAAGTCCTTCAGGCAAAATTTTGTTTTTAATCTGTATGTATGATGAAGTATGACATTGAGTTGACTTGCTTAGCACTGAGTGGTGTGGTAAAATGAAAAATGTAATCAAGCACAGTGCCGTAAATCCAGTTTGTCAGTCAGCAGGTTCTTTTGTCATGATGCTTCTCTATTAAGTGAATGTCAAAAGCGATTGGAGAGTGTCCGCCCTTCAGGGAGCCCCAGTGATGGAGCGCAACTTTAGCACGCTACACAGAGGCCCTGTTAAAATGCAAATTGCTTTTCCTGACCCTTCTCAGTGATCACAAAGGCCTGTAGTGCTTGAAGTGACCTCCTTTTCAGAAACACAGCAGAAAAGCCCCACCCCCAATCGGACTGCTTCTCATCATAGTCAGAAACAGCAAAAAATTATATATTTATTTTTTCAAATGATAAACTGTTTGGGGGAAAGTAGTGCTGTATTTAAAAAGAGTGCAGTGTGTCCTCATAGTTTTATCATCTGCTAGTTGAGGAATATATATAATTAATGGGCCTTAAGCTTTGTGTCCTTTGGTCCATCCTGTCAAGCATTGCGCCTTTCTTCCCTTATCTCCGCGCTTAGTATTCCTTTTTTTATGTTTTAACTGTAAATCTATTGGATTTTTCTGTGTTCCGATACGGGTTTTGCTTTCGCCTCGGTGATTAGTGAGTTCACCTGTCCTGCATTTCCGCTCACTATTTATACCCCGCTTCCTCCTATTTTCGTCACTTCCATGTTATTTCATGTAACATTCTAGCGGGTAAAGGTATAGGAGTTGTGCATGCTATCGACTGCTTTGCTTCTCTACGCGGTTCTTGTTAGCAGTACAATTTAGAAAAAGTAATTTAAAAAAAAAAAAAGTTATTTCAGAGCAGTGGTTTTGGTTTTTTTGTTTCCCACTCAAACCTACAAGTGTTCTCGCCCTAAGGTTTAGGGTTCTTTATTTTTCTCCTTCCTTTCTTTTTGTTCACTCCACAACGGGAGTTAGATAAGCATAACTGCTTATTTCTTTTGTTTTTCTCGGATATCGAGTTCCTCGCTTTTTATCGCAAGGTTATTTGTGTTCTCCTTATTTTCCCCATCCACTACAGATTATTGTCCATCTTAGTGGTGTTCGTTAGAACACTTTTAGAGTCCTCATCTGTCGCACCTGCACCTCCAATATTTCCTTCGTGTCTCTGGGCATAGAGATCCCCTACACATCCCAGCTATGCCTGAACTGTACTGGGTAGAGTCCCTATATAGAGAGAGTAGCGACAACTAACGATTTGACGCCATTTTGAGTCCATTCAGTGCGGAGCCGCCGTATGGCGCTAGTGCATTGAACCGTGTATTCCATTATGTTCTCTATGTATGAGAGATGGGAATGGTCTTTTCCATGTTGATAATGAACAAATTATGTGAAGATGACAAAATAGAAGATTTATGACAACTAAGAGCCATATGATAAAAAAGAAAATCACAGAGCTGGTTGTGATTTAACAGTCACAGACATTTAGAACCATGACAAAGAAGGAATGAACTAGACAGGTACACGTGCTGCTTATTTCAGCCTCATTTTAATTTCAGGGAGGCGAGAGCGAGACTCGAACTCTCACCTCCCTGCTTATACATGTACATGTACAATACAATGTTATTTATTTATTTATTTATTTATTTATTTATTTATTTATTTATTTAATTTCCAGGCATGAAATCAGAAATATATACAGAACAATGTCAAGGTATGACAAAATAGAACCACATTACAGAACAATGAAAAAGAAAAAGACACACCAGCCAATGCCTGGGGATTGCCTAAAAGAATTTATCAATTCTGTCGAGAGGCTCTCCTCATTGGCAGGTGCACACAAAGAATTACATTTTGAAATTAAACAAGCATATACACGTACTTAAAAAAATAAAAATTAAAAATTAAATATTTATATTAAATAAACCTCATTTAATTTTTACAAAAGAGAAATACTCCATTACCCCTCTTCCATTACTATATTTAAATGTTTCTATTTTTATATTTTATGTTTACACCTCCACCCCAATGAACGGAGTAATCTGCATAATATGTTTCTCCTAAGAAACTTTCTGAGTATAGTTTATTGCAATTTTGATTAGAAAGATAGAAAAACCTGGCAGAGAACTGACGAAGAAGTTGCTTTCCATCCAACACGACTGACTCTGTTCTCCCAGATTTTCCGTCTTTTAGCATCTGATGGAAATCTATACATCTTGAATCCCTTCTCCGTTCTATTTGTGCACCCACAGGCGCTACAACCTGTCATTTTGTCGTAAAATCGATGTAAAACACGAATGAGAACGCTGCGTACAGCGGGAAAGTTAAAACGCTGACCGATATGCGTCCGATCCTGATCCTGATCCTGTCC
Source organism: Ilyophis sp. 1 JC-2022 (assembly GCA_022702515.1). NCBI lineage: Eukaryota > Metazoa > Chordata > Actinopteri > Anguilliformes > Synaphobranchidae > Ilyophis > Ilyophis sp. 1 JC-2022. The sequence goes on from CM040403.1 coordinate 102,591,794, forward strand.
GCGATGGACTCAAAATGGCTCCACGCAATCACGTGACTAGATTTTTCCGGACCCTCTATGTCGCTACTCTCTCTATATAGGGACTCTAATACTGGGTCTGTGAGATATCAGTCAGCCGGTTGGTCTTTTCCCAAAACAGTGGGACTGCTCTGCTCTGCTCTGCTGGTTGGTCTTTTCCCCAGGTGGTGAGAATGGGTAACCGCTTCTCCTCTGCACTGACCCTGAGCACCGGAACCCCTCAGGGCTGCGTACTCAGTCCCCTCCTGTACGCCCTGTTCACACATGACTGTGTGGCCACGCGCAGCTCCAACGCCATCCTTAAGTTTGCAGATGACACCACCATCCTGGGTCTCATCTCCAACAACGATGAGACCGCCTACAGAGAGGAGGTCAGCATCTTAGCAACATGGTGCCAGGACAACAACCTCTCAACGTCTGCAAGACTAAGGAGATTATCGTGGACTTCAGGAAGCGACGGGGGGGGGGGTCACGCCCACATTCACATCGATGGAGCTGAAGTGGAGAGAGTCTCCTGCTTCAAGTTCCTCGGTGTGTTCATCAGTGATGACCTCTCCTGGTCCAGGCAATCGGTCGCGGCAGTAAAAACTGCCCAAAAGCGCCTATACTTCCTGAGGAGACTCAAGAAGTTTGGCATGTCTGCCAAAACTCTCACCAACTTCTACAGGTGCACCATTGAGAGCATTCTCACTGGCTGCATTACTACCTGGTACGGCAGCTGCTCCGCTGCTGATCGCAAGGCCCTTCAGAGGGTGGTGAAGACAGCGGAGCGCATCATTGGCTGCCACCTCCCCTCTGTGCAAGGCATCTACCACACACGATGCCTGAAGAAAGCACAGAAAATGATAAAAGACTACAGCCACCCAGGCTATGGACTGTTCTCGCTGCTGCCGTCTGGTAGACGTTACCGGAGCATTCGGGCACGGACTACCAGACTCACAAACAGTTTTTTCCCCCAGGCCATCAGGCTTCTCAACCAGCAACATTAATCTCATTCATCTCACCTCATTGTATGCTCTAGGCACTTCTTATGTACATTCAATATACATCACCTTAATTTAATTTATTGTACATGTCTATCGGCACCTCCACACTTTATATTTAATACTCCTACTCCTACTGTACATATCTGGAACTGCTGCTAGTGTTTTACTGCTATGTATATTTATATTCATATTTATGTTATTCTTGCCCTTATTTGACCCTTTTTAACAATTTAATATTTTTATTTTATTTTATTTTTTATTTTTTATTTTTTTTAATGCCTACTACATAGTTGTTGCTTGCCATGTCCTAAGAATTTCATTGTTCAGAATGACCTTGTTTTATACTGTGCACTTGATAAATAAAAAACACTTTGACACTTTGGTTATGTCCCTTGCACTAGCAGAATAATTGTTGACATTTCATTGGTTGTCACAGGTGAAAGGAAAGTATGTTTGTGTTTTCATATTTTATAAGCAATGAGCACTTCTACTGTTGCTCACTGGATACTCTGATTTACTCACTTCATGATAAAAAACAACAAATATTACTTATTTAATATTATGTAACTTGTAATATTATTATATTATATTAATAATAATATATTAAGGTGAGATACCTACATGTTATTTCATAATGATTTTGGTTGGAAATTAAATGGGAAAACAGTGTAGCTGTATACTTAAAAACTGAAAACATGACAATATATGAATTAGGCTTATGATACTTGGCTATACAGCAAAAATATTTCAAAATTCATATTCATATATTTCAAATATATCATTCATGAAGCATTCCTAAATATATGCATACATTTATGTCCGAAGGGGGTTGGTACGAAAAGTTTACGCCAGATTCATCAAACCGTGCGCGTCCACATTATTTTGTGATTAGCATAAATTCACACCCATGAATTGCCTTATATGGAGGCTGTCACTTCAATTTAAAGGTCTATACCTAGTCAGAATGGCCCATAAAAAGCAAAGGAAATAATTATTCTGACACTGAAACCAAGTTTTATTAGCAGATGTTCAATCAAGGAAAACAAATAGTTTAATATAGTCAGTACCGGCATCATGAACTGGTAAAGTAAAGGCCTGGCAGGAGATAACATGTACCATCGGTACGAGCACATTGCTTAATCGCAGCCTGGAAATAAATTTTACGTTTTTCATTTTTTAATTCTGTTGGGGTTCTGTGCATGTGAGTTGTGGTTTGAAATCAGGTAATCACATGGGCTACCTTATTTTAGAATCTCTCTGGCGCGTTCTGACGGTCACATTGATGCGCGTGTCCCACACAGCTCAGGTTTTACCGGGATATAGCCTGCTGGCTACATTCTAACCGGTTAAAAAACATTAACCTTTAAATAAAGTTTATCCGGTTTTCCCCCTGAACGCGAGACGGCGTTTCACTGACTTTTCAACAAAAACGTGCACTGGGATGTGCAGTCTATGGCACCGATAACATTGGACAGATTGGCAATTTCATAAAAACCCAGCTTTACCTCCACCTGGCTTTGCATCTTGTAGAGGAACTGGATGTACGCTGGCATTAGCTGGATTAAGCGGTTGACCACAATTGCAACCCTGGCTACAGACATGTAAGCCACTTTAAAGCAAATTTTGTTCATTGGTTAAATGTGTGTTTTAATTAGCATAGCCTATGTAAGGTCATGTAGAATTTCAATTTTTAGCAATTTAGAAAAAATAGTAGGCTACTGGGAGTGTTCATTAGCCTACGTTATGGGTCTAATTAAACAGCTTCATAGCCTACAATTGATCAATAGGCGTAATCTAAAGTTTTGCAGCAAAACAATACTGGCTGTCCACTGCAAACACTAGATGGCTTAATGGATAATGTTGATGTTTTACTCACATAGTGCAATAAAGTGAATATCAATAGTGAATTGTGCCCTGGTGCAATGGCAGACATTTCAGCAGCAATCATATTTCAGTGGAAAGTAGAAAGTGTAACTGACTGAAGTGCAGACTATTAGCAACTGCAGTGACCTACATTCATTTCAGTCTGTACAGAATATATTAAAGATTGTTTTATTTTACCATTTTCTGTGGAGGTAATACATTTGCAGAAAACAAATCATATGGTGACTATATGTGTGAAGTTTAATGTATTTATTCAAACAACAAATACCTGGGTTTGTCATTGTGTGTTAAGTGGTTCAAGGTTTTTGTGTCATTCCAGCAGAAATCTACTGCCTTTATGTGCAAAGATGTGTACAGTGCACATCTGTGGATTCCATCCAAAAGCACTGGGAGTGTTATCTTGACTAGAGACATAAAGAATTCTTGAAAAAACTTAAGTCACTTTTGTTTGTGTACAACTCTTGTTTTAGAAATGAGCAGTTTTAATCAAGAGTGGTGCGCTTTCAGTTTTCCAAAAGTTGCATATGTCGCTCAGTGCCGCTGGCCATTTATGTAACAATTCTGATTCATTCCCGCTAAATTGCCTCTCCACTCTTTGGGCACTTCATTATATTATAGGATCTTGCAGTGATAATGAGGGCTAAGTGAGAAGAAGTAGCAGGGCTTTTCTGAATATCAGTACAATGGGTATGGCATATATCCAAGGACTAGCATTATTACCCTAAAATAGGATGGGCTCCAGATTGTTCACCCCCTGCTTTAATAAAGTAATTGCCATTTTAACATACGCAGACCAATTGAGCAACATAACCTTATAACACTGTTCGGCTTTACTTTCATTCTCTGTCAAATAATTAAATTTAGAGCTATATTTCTGGAACTCCCAATTACTTTCAGTCGCCCCATTCATGGCCTCTTTCTTTCATCTACCTGTCAGTGCTCACCCAGGAGAGGGGGGAATAATGGATGTGTGGGCCTAAAACCTTCAGAGTCCAGTGGGGACAGGACAAGAAAGACTAAAATGAATTAAGGGTGAAAATGGCATTCAAAACTATTCAGGTGGAATGAGGTAGTATATTATTGCAGTCTCCTATTATGCTGTGAGTTTTCTAATGTAAGACTCATTTCAAAATCTATTATTGCCATCTTTTTACAGCATGCTTGGAATCCTATTAGAATTATAACAAAAATGTACTCTGTAGTAAATGCATTGCTTATATATATCATACAAGCAAAACAAAAACTGATGGTTTAATCAAGTTTGAACTTTAATTATTACTCATGCCTTTAATTATTTTCCAAATTATTCTGTTAGCCCTTCTGCCAAAAAAGAAAGAAAGCTTGTCTTTGTGTGTCCATATGAGATTATTTATTTACTGACAGATGACTTGGCTGGCAGTTCTGAAGGCGACGGCAAACAGGAGACAAATGGCTGCAGAGGCAGCCTTAGGTATTAAGTACAGCCTAGAGCAAACTGACCGATCTGCCACAACACCAGCAGTTTGAGAGGAAACAGGTGGGGGATAAAGGTTAATAAGGACATCTCTCCTGTCACAGAGACAACATATTCACTTTGTGAGGAGTATGCCTTAAACAGGTCCCAGCACACGCTGTGCAGGAATATTTTAGAATATTAATTGCACACTTAGTATGCTGTTGTCATATGGCTTTTATTAGTATTCCATCAATTCAATGAGCCATGAAAGGCCCAGATGCATTTGTCCTGCTCTCTCCTTATATACCCACTGTTCCCTCCCTTATATATTTGCCTTTGTCAGCATGAGGTGTACTGCTCTTTTCCATATATGTGCTCTCCCTTCTATATTTTACACTAGTCCTTATACATTGTCTCTCCCATATCTACATTTGTCAGCAAAGCAAAAGTGGATTTTATTCAGTCATTCAGTAACCCAGTGCCTTGATTTTATTAATCAGATTAAAGATTTCTGCATGAATATTATTAATGATTCTTCTGCAATTCGGTAATTAGCTCGTTAGGAAAATGCAGAGTCAAACATTTTCTTAAGGCAGCTCTGCCCCTGAGGCAGAAGAAATTCCATCGGTTCTTTTTCAATTAGTGGGCAGGCCTATCTTTCAAATACTGCTGTCATCTCTGCTGCCATCAGCCCTTTGACCACACAGGAAAATTCACTAGTAGGGCCTAATTGGTTTATTTTTCATTGTAATTGAGTAATTTAATGCTTACCTAAAGATTTTTATTCTATAGTTATGAAATATTGCCGAAAAATGAATATTCCTGAAAGATAACTAGATGTTAATAAAGTTAGCTGACATACTATCTAGCACCATACAAATCATGCTTAAAGGGTAATTCCACCCAAAAACAACATTAACCTTATTGAACAGATCAAGGCGCAACTAATTAAGTCTTTCTTTGTGGCTAGCCAAAAAAAAAGAGTTATTTGAACATAAAGTAGAAAATGTGGTAGAGGTATACGCAGTGGCGGGCCGTCAGGGCCAGCAAGGCCTTCTCTGCTGGCCTAAACATCATCAGAATATAAATTTAATTTTGATATATTTTTTCCACAAATATGTATTAAATTATTCCCCATAGTCTATTCTCTTCATTTCATAGCTTTCCTCTTGGTTGCGCTGCTTCCAGCCTCAGATCGAGATTTGGAGGGCTGGCCTTTATGTTAGAGCTTTTATCCAATCATATTTCAGCCATAATGTGTTGCCAGGGTCCAAGAAATCTGCCCTTAGGCCTTCAGAATAAACATTGCGGGCCCCTGTAGCTTAAAGTGAACGGAACGTTAACTGTGGCGTTAACCAATCAGATTTCGAGTTGGCGACACCAGGGCCAGCTAGCAGGCGTATGATAACGTCAGCACGTGCACGTCTTTTGATTGGATACGCACTATTGAGAGGCAGAGCTATCGCAGAGCTAGCAAACTGAACTTGAACGAGCTCATTTGTGTAGATTTCTACAAGCTGTTTTTTTTCAACCCACAATGGCTGAAGGAGGAGAAGAGATCGATTTGGTCGCAGATATAATTACAACGTCATTTTCAAGACGAACTTTTCAAGAAAAGCTAGACATCGTCAGAAGAGAACGGCCAACCCCGACGCTAGCGAGCCGACGCTAGCGAGTCAAAGTGGACATTCAAGGCTAGGAATTCACTTTCACCACTGTCGCAAATATATCATTATGAACAAATTATTTGTTTGTTTTCTTTTATTTTCAGTGAATAGTTTATGTGTCTTTATCGTCACGTTTCTTAAATGAAACTGCTTTGGGTGCGACAATGCGCTGTTTAGCGAACAAACTTGTTAAAGCTAACATACTTTTGGTGGACTTAATAAAACTTTGTAGACTAATCCCTTAAAAGCGCCTTTTATTTTAAAGTTTTGACAGTATCCAAGCGATCTTAAAGCTGGTAGTTTAACACTCTTAATTGTAAATGCGGATTTATTGGTTATAAATGCTTCGGAAATATTAATATAACTCTGTTGTACTTGACTATGTTAAGGTGATGCAACGCCCGGTTATACTGCGTTTCTGTCTAAATGTATAGTTTCTAGAGCCATGGCGTCATAATGATGGTATTAAGAGGTGGAATAATTCAGGTAGGACTGTGTAGGACATCACTGAAGGCCTAGGTGTGAAATGCACGGCCCGCCACTGGGTATACGTCATTTTGACTCTACCACTTTCTCATTTTTGAAAGACTACAGTGTTTTCAAGTGGGCATGTAAATTACATAGCAAGTAGGTGGAGCCAGTGAGGGAACAATTGCTGCCTGCTCTGAATAGTGTGGTAGGGAAACATCGTGAATCAAGCTAGCTAACATTGCTAGTTTATTATAATGTCAGAAAATTACATTTATATGCCACGTTATTTCCTAAAGATGTTTGGCAAACAAAACCAAACTCGAGTGCTGTCGGTTACAGAGTGGAGCTCCTCTGGTATTCCCTGTAGCCTCCATCTTCCTCTGCCTTATTGAATCACCCGGTAAGGAACCGTGTCAACTAATGTTACATTATGATCCCTGACCAATAAGTAGAGTAAGATTAGCTAGCTGACCATAATTGAATGGTTTCGCTTTGAACATTCGATTACAGAAGCAATGTATTTTTTCTGTGCTAGTGCGTTAGCTGTTGTTAGCAACAGGATTCTTGGCATAAAACAAATTGGTATTTAAATGTTTGCCATGGAGTAGGCTATAGTAGCTAACCTTGCATTCGTTAATGGAAGGAGGTCCGATATCGGGGTGATAAATGTGTAGTTTCTATGTTTTTACCCACATCAGTGCGTTCGAGTTGCACTGGGAAAGTTTTGGCTTTGCCAGTAAACATAGCTAAAACGACTAACAAGTAGCCTACAACAATGACATTTTAACTTTTAATTGTATATTTTTAATATTCTGTATCGACATGTTGGTCGATACAAAAGCATTTCATACTGAAAAACGGGAGGTTGGGGTTGTAGTTTATTGTAAACCATGTACCTGGTACATGCACAGTAGTTTGGGGCTATATCTCTGCTCTCACTACAGGTATAAAGTTGGCTGATAGCTCATTTTAATCAGGAGGAGAGCTACTTTTCTACAAACCAAACATCATTTTCGGGTGGAATTACCCTGTAAATTAGCAAGATAGCTAATGTTATTGTTTGTATGCATTTTAACGTAAGCTAACTAATATTCATGTTAGCTAGCTGGTAGATAAATTATAATGCTTTGCCTATACTGTGACAAAGTACATTTAGCTAAGTTATGATTATTGCATGAAATTGAAGTAAATGGCTGAAAGCTGCCTTATATGCAGCAAATACAGAAGCCTCAGCCACTTTCTGTGTCCGTCAAATGCAGAAATGTCAACTGGTAGTAACCCAGAGGTTCTGCCCTACAGGCAGAATAAGTCAATTTCCCATTTTGTCTCTTTCCAACTACACGCACACACACACACACACACACACACACACACGCAAGCATGCACACACACACACAGGCTGTTTCACTTTCTCAGTGACTACTGGATATGTTTTTCCAGTTATCAGCAGGATAAAAAAACATTTAAAAATTCCACAAAGGAATGATAAAATCCATTTTAGGGAATATATAAAAACATCAAAAGTACTAAAAAAACATGTCAAGTTTTGCAGCATGTTGGATTTTTAAGTTTTGTGTTATAAAGAATGTATAATTTCTGAGAACAATGTTAACCAAGCTTTTAAACTGCAATGGCATTATGATGACTAACAGTGTATAATTAACAGTATAACAATGAGCATGCTATTGCATTTTTTAAAAGTGCTGTAGCTCAAATATTTGAAACAATTTATAGTTCTGTTTTTCCTTATTCCTCAATTCAAAATACCCAATTGAGATTATAGGCCTGTCCCACCACTCCAAAGTGATCAGTTGGAAAGCAATGATTGCCCCCTTGAGCATTCTTACACATTCTCCAAATGGTATTGTAGCCATGCAGCCACTGCTTTTATCCCTCTGCAGTCCACCAGCAGAGCTGTGTGTGATGACGCAGAGGATGCTCTGCTAACTGAAACTGTTGTATAATTCCATTGTATTACCATTGCATTATATATAACACTACTGTACTGTATATATCACTCTGCAGAGATACCACGGCTTTATGATCACTGGTTGAGAATAAAGTCTGATATTCTCAAAGATTCTGCCTCATCCTCTTTATTGAAAATAATTTCAATTCTGTGCAAAGTCTGAAGATCTTGTCACTTGGGAACCACGACAAAACCCTCCCTCCATAGGTGATGCTCAAGCCAATTCTGCACTGTTCTGCTGAACATCCAACCACAGTTTATGCTGGCATTAATCAGTTCTATTTTAGACTGTGTAGGCCACATCAATGCACTAACCTTTCTTTGTGCTTTTCTGGATACAGCATCCAGGAGCTCTATTCTGAAACAATTTGGGCAGCCTATTTTTCAATGGATTGGTACAAAATAACCAAATCGAGGACAGCAGAAACTGATTACTTTCACATTTTTGTGACACTCTCTTGTGAAAAGCACAGACAAAGCATGGATAAATTATGCATTATACCAATGTGAATGGCACTATACAGTACATCAGCAATGGCAGTGCGTATAATGCAATTGAAAGTGCAATCAACTGTATGATTGTAATATGTAGAGTAAAAACACATGAACCTAAACCCATCTACAGGGCCAGAAAATAATATCACACACTATACGCTGTATGAATACATAAAGATTTTTCATGACATTTAATCAGTGATACTAGAACATTTCTGTATACAATTAACACAGTTTGTATTAACTGAATGTTGTCAATGCCTGAAAAAAAAAAATTCTGTTCTCTTCTCCATGTATGCTTTCAACTGCTTGAATTTCTGGATCACTTCTAGACACCTTGTGAAACAATCTGTTGCTTTTACAAAAACTTTTTAGAAAATCATGATGAATCACAGGACCCTCCTGAATACAAGAGGGTGACAAATAGACTGATCTGAGGTTGACAAATCTATGTTAGCAAAGCTAGGCTACTGATGGTAATATTTATGTTAGCTCATCTGCTAATAAAAATAAATCAAAATCATCCTAGCACAGTGCAGAATTACTTAAAGTGGAATTCCACCCAAAAAGGATGTTTGGTTTGTAGAAAAGTAGTTCTCCCCCTGATTAAAATGAGCTCTAAACCAACTTTCTACCTGTAGTGAGAGCAGAGATATAGCCCCAAACTACTGCGCATGTACCAGGTACCTGCTTTACTGTGAACTACAATGGCCAAGAGCGCTTTCAGTTTATGGGCGGACTCAGACAACGCCAGTCACACTGAATAATGGTACAGAAGCAGAGGCCAAAGGGCTGGGCATTTTACTGCTCGTGTAATGCCTGTCTGCACTGCAGCGTTTCTAAGTTAAGAGACGAGAGAGGCCACTTTAACTCACTGGCAAGTTAGCCACTAATGTAACAGTTATACTGAGAAAATATCATCATTAGCTCAGTCTCATGAAAAACGGGGAAAATACGGCCCTTCATTTATCTATGTTTGGTATCGTGAAAACATTAGCCAGCCAGCCAGCCAGAAGTCTAATACGTATGAAATGCTTTTGTATCGACCAACATGCAGATACAGAATATTAAACATATACAATTAAAAGTTAAAACGTCATTGTTGTAGGCTACTTGTTAGCCGTTTTAGCTATGTTTGCTAGCAAAGCCCAAACTTTCCCAGTGCAACTCGAACGCACTGATGTGGGTAAAAAAAGTGGTAGAGGTATACGCCATTTTGACGTTGTTACGACTGTCGGTATAGTCGCGACAAAAGGGAGACAACACAACAAGGTATAGTTTAAACAATTAAATAATTTATTAAACAAAGGAAAATCATTTTCTGTAGGAGTGCAAGTGTAGTGTTTTTATGAGAAATATTTCTGGATACGTGTGCGTAAAAAGTCAGATGTGAATGTCCAAAGCCAAAACAACCAAAGAAAAACCCAGCACTATCCAGTACCACAGCCGGGTGCAGGAGGAAAAGCATAAAGGCATACAACCCCGCAGCCTGGCCGGTTACTGCAACTGCCAAAAGACAGACAGACAGACAGCTAGTAAGGGTGGATTCGTCACACCCCCTCCATTAGAAGGGGCGCTAACATGCGACCCAAAATAATTACGGACTGTTATCTATTTTTATTTTTTTTACACAATTGGGTATACAAACAAAGATTTCTTAACAAATTCTCTAACAAATTAATTAAATCATTTACAGAAAAAAACGAATCATCCTACTCTCCTCCAAGCATCCTCGTAACCACGACAAAACAGAAATAGAGGAGAGAATTCTTGGAATACGGGCATCTAGTGGGAACAGACAAACAGACCCCCAGCTACATCGGGGCACGGGAAAGTGCATCTGCAAGAACGTTTTCCCGCCCTCTAACATGTTGAATCTGCAGAGAATAACCCTGTAAGAAAAAACACTAGCGCATGAGCCGCTGATTTGAATTTAGCATCTTATGCAAAAATGTTAAAAGGTTATGATCTGTATACATGGTAAGGGGACTAGAAATAGAGCCGACATATACCTTGAAATGCGCAAGCGCAAGAGCTTTCTTCTCAATCACCGAATAATTTAACTGGTGTTTATTGAATTGGCGTGAGAAAGAACTCACAGGATGCTTTACATCCTCCTCATCTGGCTGCATAAGGACGGCCCCCGCACCTACCTGGCTTGCATCCACATACAATATGAATATCTTATCATGTCGTGGAGCAGAAAGAATAAGCGCATGGCACACAGCAATGCCTTCACTGTTTCAAAAGCCTCCTGACAACTCTTTGACCAAACAAAGGGGACTTTCCCTCTTAATAAGTTTGTCAAAGGCGCTACCACAGTAGAGAAATTTTTACAAAATCCGCAGTAGTAGCCAATCATACCCAAAAACCTCATCAGATCCTTTGTTGACGCATGAGGTGGATAATTATATATAGCTAAATTTTGGGCTCTAACAGGGCAAACTTTCCCCTGTCCTTCCACCTTACCCAGATACCTCACCATCGCCTGAGAAAACTCGCACATATTCACTGTCAACGCAGAACCAGAAAGGCGATAGAGCAGGGCACCGAGACAGCGTACATGTTCAGGCCAGGCTTTGCTAAACACCACCACATCGTCAAGGTATGCTGCACAACCTTCCAGACTGGCCAATACCCTGTTCATAAGGCGCTGGAAAGTAGCGGGGGCGTTTTTTAAGCCGAAACTCATGACAGAGTAGGCATATAACCCAGAATGAGTGACGAATGTTGCTATTTCAGGGCTCTCTGAGTTAAGGGCACTTGGTAGTAACCCTTCAACAAATCAAGCTTACTTACGTATACTGCCTGTCTGATCTGATCGACAGTCTTCCATTTGTGGCAGCGGAAAACAGTAGGCTTTAGTCAATTCATTGATAGTCCGTACAGAAACTAAACGAGCCATCAGGTTTATTTACCAAAACGCAAGGCGAAGCCCACTCAGCAATATAAGACGATGTTGGTTCAGCAATACTATTATTAAGCATGTATTCTATTTCAGCCTCCAGATGTTTACGTTTAGTGAGTAGTACATGATAAAAGCGTTGTTTTATGGGAGCTGCAGTCCCCACATCAATATCATGCTCCAAGTATGAAGATCTGGTTGTCAACTTTCAGAAGCAAGGCTGAAATGCGAGGTGTATGCCTGTCAAAGTAAGCTGCTAGGGTTTTGCGCTGCAATCTTCTACAGAGCCTACAGCGCACTAGGTGCTAGCACTGGAGCGAGGAGGAGAGCCATCAGCAACACCATTGAGGCAGCAGAGAAAGCCTCAAGATGGTTATATGGATCAGGAGAGGAGGTCTTTGGGGAACAGCATAACACAAATGCAAACAACATAACACCACTTTAACACAAGCCAGGGTATGTTAAGCCCCTGCTGGTTCACCTGGGTGAGTGTGTATGATGTTAAGTCCTGGCTGGGTCACCTGGGTGAGTGTGTATGATGTTAAGTCCTGGCTGGGTCACCTGGGTGAGTGTGTATGATGTTAAGTCCTGGCTGGGTCGCCTGGGTGAGTGTGTATGATGTTAAGTCCTGGCTGGGTCGCCTGGGTAAGTGTGTATGATGTTAAGCCCCTGCTGGTTCACCTGGGTGAGTTTGTATGATGTTAAGCCCCTGCTGGTTCACCTGGGTAATATGATGTTAAGCCCCTGCTGGTTCACCTGGGCGAGTGTGTATGATGTTAAGTCCTGGCGGGGTGAGTGTGTATCATGTTAAGTCCTGGCTGGGTCACCTGGGTGAGTGTGTATGATTTTAAGTCCTGGCTGGGTTGCCTGGGTGAGTGTATGATGTTAAGTCCTGGTTGGGTCGCCTGGGTGAGAGGTGTATGATGTTGAAAGACCTGAAACACCCAATCACCCCAGGTAACATCACTGATGATGTGTTTGTGAGCATTCTGAGATGTATTCTGTAAAAACAATATTGCCACAGTATGTTATATTCAAATAATGAAAATAATACCACGCAATAATCTCACAAATGTGTAGATTCTGTATATTGTTTTATTGGGATATTTGTACCATTCGTCAACCTTAATATGAGCAATGACAAAAAAACAAATATCAGTCCTGTAGACTGTCATCAAGGCTCCTGTCATCACACACTTGGTTTCCTTGAATTGAGGTTTCTATTTAAAGCAGCTTTAAATTCTAGTTTTACATTGTGGCTTGATGGCAGATTCTTCAGCCTTAATTAGAGAGCTTCCCCACCTCACCTTCTAGATTGTATCTGGTTCATGGTTATCTTAATCTGCGTAAAGCAAGAGCAGCTAGTGAATCTGCACTGCTCAAACTTTTGAAATGACCTATGAATCCTATGCATTTGTAATACTATTTTTAACCATATGGGCTTTAAATATATGTAGTATGAACTCAGTTAATTTTTTCTGATATTTCTTCCATCCATTTCTGTACTTCACCATGAGAGAACAGACCATTGATAGATGGTGTCTTATTTGATTACTAAAATGGCAGGGTTTACTTAAAGATATGAATGGGAGTTGTTTGTGAGAGAGTATATTCAATTATAATCAACTCTACTCCCATCTTTGAACATCTTTATACAACCATTGACGTTTACATTAGAACAGACTCGGTTTAACCTTTATGCCTCAAGGTAGCCTCACACTTAACACACCACAGAACACTAACTAGATTAATTTACAGCAAATAATGATTTTTCTGCACACCTTGATAAGTGACAGCCTTCTGGAAACTTGAGCCATCATGATTTCAGACAAGCAGTACAGGAGATATTCCTCCACCCCCAGTGCACATTCACAACTCAAAATTAATATCCACTCACAACTCCGGGCTACTGTGACCTATCATTGCAAGGGGGAATTGAACAGTTATTACCTCTTCTACTTCAGAAACACGCTAAAAGGGTAGGTGACTTTAATTAAAATTACTCACCAGTGGGGGGGGGGTGAGACATTTGGACAATTGCAATTCCAGGCAAGACAGTCTTGTTCATATATGTTAACAAGTCATAACATGATATGCAATAGAACGGTAGACATCTGTATCCAAGCAACGGTTATCATGATGATGATTAGCCTATTATTATTAGTAGTAGTAGTGGTAGTGGTAACAATAGTATCTGTACAGTACTGGTTCTTTGGTTATTAATCAAGACAAAATGTGTACACAGAGTGACACCCAAAAAACATTATCGTAAGTTTTACAATTCAATACAAAATACTATGATCAGGTACTTTCCCCACTTTTTCATAGAAGAGTAATGGCAATAGAGGCAATAAATCAAATACAAGGAGTTTGCACAGTAAGTTCACATGAATGCTCTAATCTTTCATCAATGACTTAAGACTGCTAGTGGATTAAATTAAGCAAATCATTTCAAAATTTAGATTTCCCTCCACGGAATTACGTCCAACAACTTAAATCTTCCTCCCTTCCTTTTAATGACTTCTTCTTGTTTCTGCTTGGACACATCTGTTCTCATGGTCAGAGGTGTGAGTGAAACATGGTTTATCGTCAGTCCACACCTTAAGAGAAAGAAGACAAGATTAGTGATAAAGTTATAGTAGGCATTAAGTGGCTGTTCCTCACACATGCTGGGAAAATGTGAAAACGAAAAACCTTCACACTCTAGACATTGATGAATTGCATAATTACAGAAATAAATTGGTTTCAGGTTCAGAAGAACACATTTGTTCAGCATAGATATAAAAAACAGTTGTGCTTCATCCTGATCCATAGATATTAATGAAAGTCAGTTATTTATTGTAACCACATATTTCATAGTTCATCATGGCTAGTGGAGACATTTCTCATTTCAAAGCTCATTACCCCAGGTGACAATTAATTAATGACACCGATCTGAAGCAATGTTTACTCAGGGCAGAGCAGAGTGTTGCTTACATGTGGTTACACAAGACCATTCACATCCACATCTTGTGAAGTAGTATTGAACATTATAAGCATCTGGTTTAAATGTCTGAATTGAAAGGAGAGGTGTTTCTAAATCAGGGATTGCACAAGGCAGCATAGTCGTGTCCATGTGCTCCCCGCTGTCGTGGTTTGTGGGTTTTTTTTTTTTTCCCGCTGCGGTTCTCGTCCCTGTTCCGGGGTTTTGATTCACCTCGCCTATTATTCTTTTCACCTGTGCTACGGCCTGCGGGGTATTTAAGCTCTTCACTTCCGCTTCCCAGGTGCTTCTTTGTCATTCCGTATTACATTGAGCCAGGTATAGCCAGGTACAAGCGACCTTGTGATATTAAACTTGTTTTAGGTTCACAAGGGACTTGCTTCTTAGCTTTATTATTCAGGTATAGGATTATTTTTCCTCCTGTTAGCTTCACTGTGCTATTTGTTCCGTGCTATTCTCACTGAGACAGTTTTTCTTTGGTGGTTTCACTTTTGTTTCACGTTCTACCGGCCGTCTTAGTGTTACGTGCCAAAGGTGTTCTTTTTTTTTCTAGTTTCCAGTGTTGGCTCTAGTATTGAGCTCGGGTAGACGTAGTTTTGTGCTCTCACTTGTGTTTTCGAGTTTGCCCCATTTTCCTGGGTTGATTATTATTTGGCTGTTTAGCTACTAGGATTTATTCCTTTTTTTCCTTTTACTTATTAGTAGTTTTTACTCCCTTAGTGATCCTCACCTGTGTTGATGACTTGTTCTGAACGCCCTTACCTTCGCATTTGATTCACTGCTACTAAACCCATCACACCCCCTTTACATTCCACTGGAATGAGACTGCCTCAGAACAAGTATGAAAAATCCTTTTTCTGGATAGTTTTTTTTTTGGATCACATCTGAGATTGAGCAGTGGAATGAAGTGGAAGGGAGATTAAAAACAGCAGAATAAATTGTTTTTGCAATCCAGGTGTGAGAAGAGGTGCAAAGCAAAAAGCAATTGACAACAAACAGCAGAAGGCCAATTTCCTTTTGATCAGATGCTAATGATATCATATTGTTGATTTGCTAATGAATTAATTAATTATGATTTAATTGATGGTTTATCTTGGATAAACAAAGCTTGCGACCAGCAGGTCCACATAACCTGACAGTATTTGTTTTTAAAAGCCTTCATAGTGCTATCAAACCACAGCCATTTTATAAATCGTTAAGATTATAATTGAAACATGGTAATTTAATTTAAAATAGTTGACAATGATTCAAGAATATTTATTATATTACAGTCATTCTTATCGCATACTACAATGTTTGAAATGTAGCTTATGTTATAAAGGTCAAATTACTAATACTATGAACAGTAATGATAGCAATAAATTATATATGCATTCTATGGATATATCACAATTGGCAATAAATATTTCTATATCCAAATAATAGATTTAACAGTCCAATATGGTTTACGGTAGTTATATAACCCCTGTAGTGTGTGCTGAACTCCCACAAATTAGTCTTTCCTCATGAACTTTTCTATAACAGGATATTATCTATAATTGGATTTTTGTGTAACTCATTTGCAGCAGGGTTTATTATTGTTGAAATGGGGCTCTTTTTAGTGGCTTGAGTTTTAATGCCAATTTATAGTTATACCATATAGCAATGTGTAGTTATGGGTCCTCACAAATCAGTGCCAGCAGATATTGCCCTGTCACACAGCAGTAAATTTTATGAAAACCAGGCAATAGATAACAAAATGCGGATTGCAACACAGAACAAAATATAATGTATTAATCTACGCAAAAGTTTTTAAATTAATTTTATATTTTGATTTTTTGGCAGCACAGCATGTGAATAACTTGGTTCTCAAATGTTTTGCATTTTCCTGTATAGATATGTATTAGCGTAAATGTATTACGCTTTTCTTATTTAATTTTATTGTTTTTGCTTCAGCAGATTGTGAGATTGTGCTGGAACTTCACATGTATTGTCCTTAAAGTGTATCAAGAGAGCAACTGATCGAGTGTTTAATGATTCATGACAGCAGTGACTAAAAAATGAAATTACTTTGCTGTGTGAGCTATCTACCCTTGGAGTGAGCAGCGTGGCTGCAAGGAGAATGCGTTAATGTGGTATTGATCAGAGTGACATTCCTATCAGCTGTGCCGGGCGTAAAAGGTCAGCCAGTTTGAGTTTACTTCTCATGCCCATCTCCCTCCTGCTGCAGGAGAGAGGGGGAGGGAGCAGACAGAACAAGGACACTAAGGCTTAGGAGGACTCACCTTGGCCAGGAAAACAGCAAGGAGGTACTGCCAGGGTCTCACCCATCGGCAGCATGCTGAAGAGGGCATCTACTTCCTATCAAACCATTGTGTGATTTAGGTAAAACGTGTGGGAAATTATAACCTTTGGCTTGGAGTCAGAGGGAGTTAGTAAATTGGAGTGAAAGATTTTTGTATGAGCTCATGGATAGAGGAGCTGCCCTCACATCACAGGGTCATGGAATGGCTGGGTCGAATGGGAGAAAAGTATATTCCATATATAAAATTAAATCTAATCTAAAAAGAAAAAACTGACAAAAATGTAAGGAATTCCTTTCAGTTGTGCTGGAATCTCATGTGTCAACATCCTATGAACCAACAAGAGGAGGAAGGAGGAAATATATTGTGGAATTGAATTGTGCTAAATCAGCATAATCCAACCCAAGCCCTGCAAAGTACACATTGTTTGAACAGTGAACACGGTCATCTTTTTGTAATTTTAAATGGTGAGTGGAGTACAACGTGAAGTAATGGTTTGGATATGAGAACTGTTATTGATACAAAGCACAGGTCCAAGAACAGTAAGACACAAGAGTCTGATTTTTAACTGATTTCCAATTGTTTCACTGTTTCCAAGATTTTCCTGAATATGTACCAAGCAATAATGCTTCTTAATCAGCTATGAGTCATTACACCCATTTCACTTTTTTCTATAATACTGGACTTTATTGTAACAATGCATGTACACTTTATGACTGTTCCACTGATATTTTCGAGTTACATGTAAATTATTCCACCACATTCAACAGCACAGAGGTCAGCAGGGCATTTTAATATGTGAAATGCACAGCTACCCCAGTCACCTCAGTACACTTGTACTGCTGTTTATTTTGTGACACAGGGCTATGAGGGACACAAGGTGAACTATAGTCATGCCATACACATCTCCCAAGCTATGATACAAAGCGTAATACAAAATGTGTCATGTTTTATGAAAGATTTGCCATAAAGATTTCACTTGTACTGTTTCACTGCCTTTCATTTTAACTTCACATTTTACCTATCAAATAAAATGTATATTACTTTAATTAATTCTAAACTATTCAATATTTCAGTTGTCATATTTGTTCTGTTGTTGAGTTCAGTCAGATTGGATGATTTGATGAGCAGAACCTACGCTCAAAGGCTCTGAGAACAAGCTTCCCAACAAAAATATATACCTGAAGAGAGCTCAGCTGAACAGATGAACTGGCACTATGCTTTGCCTGTGAGATCACTAAGATCACTATAAAACAGTCACTAAGTTAGCTAGCTTTATTAGAGACAGCAGCTTTCTGCATCGACTCAAGCTTGCCATGAGTAAATTGCCATGTATTTGTCAAATAGGCTCAGAATATGATGGGTGAAAGCAATTTGGTATTTAGAATAAAACAGTCACAAGACAGTTGTATAATGTCGTTGTAATGGATTTTAGTGGCGGATAATCAAACGCGAAGGTAGGGGGATCAGAAAAAGTCACTCATGCAGTGAGGACCAATAAAGGGAATAACAAAATAATAAATGCAAAGAAAGAAAAGACAGGAAACCACTTCCTTGTGGCTAAACAGCCAAACGAAAACCAACCCACTAAAATAGAGTGAAACACAAACTAAATCTCCTGAACTCAATACTGGAGCCAAAACGGGAAACTTAGCAAAGAAAAGAAGACCTTCGGCACATGAGTTTGGGCGGCCGAAAAGATGTAAAACCAAAATGAAACAAACAAAGACAAACTGTCTCCGAGAGAACAGCAAAGAATAAAATAAATAGCACAATAGAGTGCACAACGCCAGACAAAATGTGTGCCAGTGTTGTGTTCTGCTGAAGGCGAATTCATTCATTCTACATTGGAATGAAAACAATGGAGTGTCTCTTCACCAAAGGGCTGGATAAGCTGCTGGGACAACAGCATGGTAACAGCACAGACGTTCACTAGAGAAAACAAATGAAAAGGAACATTGCGGCATGTATTTTCTTCTGTGTGACACAGCAGAAATTGCTAATGAGATATATAAATTTAGCGCTGTTTTATTTGACAGTGAAATGTCTTAAATGGGTCAACAGGATACCTGATTCACTCATGCAGACCCCCATCACCTGCCTTGCACCTGGAGCTAGGTCATAGAATCTGGGATTCTCCACCAGACCGAATCAGGTACAGCACCTCTTCTAGTTGTCTCACATTAGACCCTTATTTACACAAAGCTGCCATCCATTGGACATGTGCCTGAAAGATATTAGTTGAGCAGATGTATAAGAGCAAAGGCAACATATGCCTCTATAGGCATACACCCAGCAGAGTGTGTACTCCATTTTGTGGAGCTGCAGATGACATTGGTACACATTGTAATAGATTCTGGGAACTGTTTATGGTTTGTTTTCATTGGAGCAATGTCAATTAAAGGCTTATAATATCCATGACAACAGTGTGAATTGAGACTATTATCTCCACAGACTTTGTCGTTTCAAAACCTTCACTGGCAAGCAAGGTACACACAGACACATTTATGAAAGTCTGATTTCAAAAACAACCATGACAATAACAGGAATGTGACCTTCAAGGGGATCTGAGGACTCTGGCACAGAGAGCAGTGAAGGCCCTTATACAAATTATACCAGTACTTATGCAAAATTACTGTACAGCAAGTGAGCTTTATTCTACTTTAGTTTAGACTGGTGAAAAAGACCAGATGGTATTAATGTGTCTGTGGTGTGGTAGGGGGTGGAGATGAGGGATTGGAAAACAAATCATGAAGAAAAGTCAACCAAAGAACAAAATAGTGTTGTAAGGGTCATCTTGAGATATTCCTCTGTGTAGGAAGGTGGGGAATATGTACAGTCAAGCCGGAAAGTCTGCACACCCCTTTCACCTTCTCCACGATTTTTAATGTTACAGACTTACTACAATAGATTGAGTTCATTTTTTGCTTCAAACTGCTACACACAATAGCCAATAATGACGAAGTGAAAACAGGTTTTTAGAAAATATGCAATTTTATTTTACTGACAAAAATATGTTATTTAGGGGTTACATATCTGTACACACCCTTAGCCTAATACTTGGTCGCTGCACCTTTGGCAGCGATTACAGCTTCAAGGCATCTTGGAAAAAAAGCTACGAGCTTGGCGCACTTATTTCTGGACATTTTTGCCCATTCCTCTTGGCATATCCTTGCAAGCTCCGTCAGGTTGGATGGGGAGCGTCGATACACAGCCGTTTTGAGCTCTTTCCACAGATGTTCAATTGGATTCAGGTCTGGGCTCTGGCTGGGCCACTCAAGGACATGCACAGACTTTCTCCAAAGCTACTCCTTTGTTCTCTTGGCTGTGTGCTTCAGGTCATTGTCATGTTGGAAGGTAAACCTTCGCCCCAGTCTGAGGTCCAGAGCGCTCTGGAGCAGGTTTTCTTCAAGGATCTCTGTGTACTTAGCTGCATTCATCTTTCCCTCTATCAGGACTAGTCGCCCCGTTCCCGCTGCTGAAAAACATCCCCACATCATGATGCTGCCACCACCATGCTTCACTGTAGGGATGGTATTAGCCAGGTGATGAGCGGTGCCTGGTTTCCTCCAGATGTGACGCTTGGTATTCAGGCTAAAAAGTTCAATTTTGGTTTCATCAGACCAGAGAATCTTGATGCTCATGGTTTGAGAGTCCTCTAGGTACCTTTTGGCAAACTCCAAGTGGGCTGTGATCTGCCTTTTACTAAGGAGGGGCTTCCGTCTGGCCACTCTACCATAAAGGCCTGATTGGTGGAGTGCTGCCTGGATGGTTGATCTTCTGAAAGGTTCTCCCATCTCCACAAGGATACGCTGGAACTCTGTCAGAGTGACCCTCGGGTTCCTGCTCACCTCCCTGGACAAGGCCCGTCTTCCCCGATTGCTCAGTTTGGCCGGGCGGCCAGGTCTAGGAAGATTCTTGGTGGTTCCAAACTTCTTCCATTTACGAATGATGGTGACCACTGTGCTCTTTGGGACCTGTAAAGCTGCAGAGATTTTTCCGTACCCTTCTCCAGATCTATGCCTTGACACAATCCTGTTTCTGAGGTCTGCAGATAATTCCTTTGACCCCATGGCTTGGAGTTTGCTCTGACATGCACTGTCAACTGTGGGACCTTATATAGGCAGGTGTTGGCAATCCCCAATCATGTCTAATCAATTGGATTTATCACAGGTGGACTCCAAATAAGTTGTAGAAACATCTCAAGCAGTATCAGTGCAAACAAAATGCACCTCAGTTCACTTTTGGGTGTCATATCAAAGGGTGTGCACACTTGTGTACATATTTTACATTTTGATGTTTAATAAATTAGCACAAATGTCTAAAAACCTGTTTTCACTTTGTCATTATGGGCTATTTTGTGTAGAAAAATGAACTCAATCTATTGTAGAATATGTCTGTAACGTAATAAAACGTGGAGAAGGTGAAAGAGGTGTGCACACTTTCCGGCTTGACTGTATATCCAGAGATTGTATCAGGAGACCTTAGCAGCTTTCCTGTCTGATTTCAATCTGTTTTTTGACAGTGCTGGTACATACTATGTGCAAGGGGGATGGAACTTCTCTGTAGGCGGCATCTACAGCAAGCCGTAGAATGGTGCAGTGTTACCGGTTATCCATGGTGATGAGTAGAATATTCTGTGTAGCAATCTAGGCAGAGTGAAGTATGAGTGACACAGCCTTTACGCTGCTGGCTTAAAGCCCCAGGGAACGCATTTTCATGGTTGCCTTCTAATTGGGTTAATTTGGGGTTTGTCGACATACAATATGCATATGCAAAAAACTTTACTTTGTGAATTACAGAGATACAGGTGTCTTTTGCCCTCATTTTTGGATTGAAGTTTGGCGGTACTATAAAATTGAGATTTGTGACGTCAGTAATCCCATACCAATCACAAGACGCTTGTCCCTCCCACCAGCATTTTGTCAAAACTACTGCGTCCCTGCATTAATGCCTTATTCGAACACGTCCAGTGTGTTAGCTAGCCCTGTGGATTTAGATGTTAGATAATAATGTCACATATGTCTTCTCATCGCTGCGGTTGCCGGCTGGGTGCGTTTTTTTAAGGCACAGAGCTGAAGCAGAGCTTTAGTTGACAGGGTAACCAACCAAACAATTCCATGGCATTCAACCATAGACTGTATAAAAATGCATTCAACATGCAAGAACATGCGAGCTACCCAACGTCAACTAGCTAGCTAACTAGCAGCAATACCCACGTCTTAATTGGAAGAAACAAATGTTATAACAAAGTTAAGAAGTATGCTTTATTATTAACGTACATGGAAACTTAGTATGTTGAAACCCACCATGCCGTCACCACCTGTGAAGCCAGAGAACGCGGGTTATCTGGTTGCGGAATTTCTACACTCTGAAATTCAGTGTCGGTAGGTTCATACATATGGTTGTACAACCCCGAATCTCTCCGCTATTTTTATTTTTGTTATGTGTGATGTCGAGTGTCTCATTAGAATATTACGACCACGCCCGACCGTCCTATTACAGGTCTGATCAGCCAATTCAGCTTTTTTAATTCAAACTTTGGTGGATGCTTGATAACATACTCAAATTTCATATCATACTTACATTTTAACGATTTTAGGCTTTGTTCCCTGGGCCTTTAAGTGGTTGTCAGTATCAATGTGAGAGACAGTAGGGATTTCAGGGCACACATGCACTGAGCAGTGATGGCCTTCCAAAGTAAAGCCTAAGTGTTCCATACCCTTATGTTTTGTTATTCTATATCATGCTCTTTCATCTGATGTACTTGCCTGTAACATTCTTTTGGCCTGCTATTCATTTTATTTATCAATAAGATTTATTTAGATAATTTGCCCTCATTCAAAACTTCAGGATTTACTGTCTTGCTTGGTTTAGACAGGTCTTTGTCCATAATGACTAATATTCTTACAGCACTAATATCTGCTAATATATGCTAGGTATTGAATATGTACTGATGTACATATGCACCACTGAAAAGGTAATGAAATTTCCAGCATGTTACCTATGTTTGTGACTTGGCAAAAGGTTCTTATCAGTCTCACCACACTGCCCTCCAAACTTTGTCTCCCTGTCTCCTGATTAGTAGATTACTTGCAGCCTTTGCTTATGAGTCATACCTCTCTGTTATTTATGAGTGTGTGATACAAAACCCAGTCCCCCACTAAATTCATGAGTCAGATCAGTGCATTCACTAATGCTGCATTCAAGAGAGCCATGACAAGCCTGATTGGCAATTTATAGCTTCCAATTTCCATACTAAGTGAGGTGGCCTGTGCTACAACTCATTTTCCCCGATTAGTGCTTTTTCAATAATTCTTATTAACGGCATGTTTAACCTTCTCTGGTCATTTTGGCTGTGGCTGGCTGAGAGCAGCTGATGGAGGATGCTGCCCCACCCACCCACAGATACTGCAGCCTCCTGGCACAATAGCCGCTGTCAGGACTAAAGGACAACACAATCCTCATCCATTCACCCATAGAGGCAATTTATTATCATTTCAGCCATGACCCTGAAAGAATTTCTTTTCCCCCCAACTCTTTTGAACCAACCCTTTCTTGAACAAAAAAACCCTTTATATCTCTTCCCTGTTTAACCAGCTTCGCAGTACAAACCCTGCTGTTCAAACCACCATTTGATAAACATTTAAATTACAGGAAGCCAGCCCCCTAACACCATTTTTTCATGTAATTTCTTTACTGTTGTTACAGCATGTTTTATTATTTATATTGGTGATTGCTTTAAGAATTGTGATTTGATTTGTATTATGGTTCTAGGTTGGTGTTAACTTACAGTATACAGGTGCAGCTCAAAAAATTAGAATATCGTGAAAAAGTTCAATATTTTTTGTCACTCATGTCAGAAAGTGAAACTCCTATA
Source organism: Ilyophis sp. 1 JC-2022 (assembly GCA_022702515.1). Lineage (NCBI taxonomy): Eukaryota > Metazoa > Chordata > Actinopteri > Anguilliformes > Synaphobranchidae > Ilyophis > Ilyophis sp. 1 JC-2022. The sequence goes on from CM040403.1 coordinate 102,615,769, forward strand.
TTTTATAGATTCATTAGACAGAGTTAAATATTTCAAGCCTTTATTTCTTGTAATTTTGATGATTATGGCTTACAGCTAATGAAAACCCAAATTCAGTGTCTCAGAAAATTAGAATATTACATAAGATCAATACAAAAGGATATTTTAAACAGAAATGTCAGCCTTCTTAAAAGTATGTTAATTTCTATGCACTCAATACTTGGTTGGGGCTCCTTTTGCATGAATTACTGCATCAATGCGGCGTGGCATGGAGGCGATCAGTCTGTGGCACTGCTGAGGTGTAATAGAAGCCCAGGTTGCTTTGATAGCGGCCTTCAGGTCGTCTGCATTGTTGGGTCTGGTGTCTCATCTTCCTCTTGACAATACCCCATAGATTCTCTATGGGGTTCAGGTCAGCGAGTTTTGCTGGCCAAAGCACAGTCAGTCATACATGGTCATTGAAGCTTTTGGTACTTTTGGCAGTGTGGGCAGGTGCCAAGTCCTGCTGGAAAATGAAATCAGTATCTCCATAAAGCTTGTCAGCAGAAGGAAGCATGAAGTGCTCTAAAATTTCCTGGTAGATGGCTGCGTTGACTGTGGACTTCAGAAAACACAGTGGACATGGCACCCCAAATCATCACTGACTGTGGAAACTTCACACTGGACTTCAAGCAACGTGGATTCTGTGCCTCTCCACTCTTCCTCCAGACTCTGGGACCTTGATTTCCAAATCATCATCATCATCATCATCATCCATCAAACCCGCTTATTCCTATTCAGGGTCACGGGGGGTGCTGGAGCCTATCCCAGCATGCATTGGGCGAGAGGCAGGAATACACCCTGGACAGGCCGCCAATCCATCACAGAGCACTCACACCATTCACTCACTCATTCATACCTATGGGCAATTTAGAGTCTCCAATTAGCCTAACCTGCATGTTTTTGGACTGTGGGAGGAAACCGGAGTACCCGGAGGAAACCCACGCTGACACGGGGAGAACATGCAAACTCCACACAGAAAGGCCCTCGGCCGGGATTCGAACTCGGTACCTTCTTGCTGTAAGGCAACAGTGCTAACCACTGCACCACCATGCCGCCCCTGATTTCCAAATGAAATTTACTTTCATCTGAGAAGAGGACTTTGTTCTTTTTCTCCTTAGCCTAGGTAAGACGCTTCTGACATTGTCTCTGGTTCAGGAGTGGCTTGACACGAGGAATGCGACATTTGTAGCCTATGTCCTGGATTCGTCTGTGCGTGGTGGCTCTTGATGCACTGACTCCAGCCTCAGTCCACTCCTTGTGAAGCTCCCCCAAATTCTTGAATGGATTTTGCTTGACAATCCTCTCAAGGCTGCGGTTATCCCTGTTGCTTGTGCACCTTTTCCTACCACACTTTTCCCTTCCACTCAACTTTCTATGAGTATGCTTGGATACAGCACTCTGTGAACAACCAGCTTCTTTAGCAATTACCTTTTGTGGCTTACCCTCCTTGTGGAAGGTGTCAATGACTGTCTTCTGGACATCGGTCAAGTCAGCAGTCTTCCCCATGATTATGTAGCCTACTGAACCAGACTGAGAGACCATTTAAAGGCTCAGGAAACCTTTGCAGGTGTTTTGAGTTAATTAGCTGATTAGAGTGTGACACCATGAGTTTCCAATATTGAACTTTTTCACAATATTCAAATTTTCTGAGACACTGAATTTTGGGTTTCATTAGCTGTAAGTACGGTGGCCCAGAGGTGCAATCCACATTTCTAAAAACCAATCTTTGTTTCTAAATAGAAATCCTCTTTTCTAAAAAGAAATCCTTGTTTCTAAAACACAATCCTCGTTTCTAAAACACAATCCTCGTTTCTAAAACAAAATCCTTATTTCAAAATAGAAATCCTTATTGCTAAATTAAATCCTTGTTTCTAAAAAGAAATCCTTGTTTCTAAATGTAAATCCTCGTTTCTAAAACACAATCCTTGTTTCTAAAACACGATCCTCGTTTCTAAAACACAATCCTTGTTTCTAAAACAAAATCCTTATTTCAAAATAGAAATCCTTATTGCTAAATTAAATCCTTGTTTCTAAAAAGAAATCCTTATTTCTAAACAGAAATCCTTGTTTCTAAAAAGAAATCCTTGTTTCTAAATGTAAATCCTCGTTTCTAAAACAAAATCCTTATTTCTAAATGTAAATCTTCATTTATAAAACAAAATCCTTATTTCTAAATTAAATCCTTGTTTCTAAAAATTTATCAGAGTTTCTAAAAGTTAATCCGAGTTTATAAATTGAAATCCGAGTTTCTACATTTAAATCCGAGTTTATAAATTCAAATCCGAGTTTCTAAATTCAAATCCTTGTTTCTATTAAGCCTGAAAGCTAAATGCTACAATTAGCCTGTGCGCAAAGCATACTGGGACCAGATGACGTATGCACGAGTGAGTCTGAGAGTGCAATTTGCATAGCAAGTCTTACGAGAAGCTGGTCTCTTATCACAAAATTGCCGAACAAATTAAAGTTGAGTTTTCTTGCAGACATATTAACATAAAGCCTGTTAACAAGTCCAATAATTTCAGGAATATAACGGAACTGCAGCTTGATTACAGTAGCCTACATTAAGCCAATCGTGTGGTTCACTGTTTGTCACCTACAAAAAACAGGATTATTGTTTCCCGTTCATTGTTGCACTGTAGGCTACGTTGCCTACAGTACGGTACACACTAACTAGCTAAGTTATTTGATGTACCGGTAAAACGAAATTGATCTCTCACCAAACAAACTCAATTTAGCCTGCATGTGGTCCAGACACCCTACCAATTGTGGTCAACTTCGATGCTTTGACAGAAAAGTTGTTAATTATTTTATGATGATCATAATGAATTGTGAGTTGTACTCCAGGACTCCCCGTTCTACGTAACGTTGCTCACGCGTGCTTCGTGGACTTGAAAAGCTATTTACCAATTTGTTAGTATGGTGTACTATACATTATTTTTTACCCAAGCCAAGTTATTCGCTGGCCTTGCTTGCTTAACGTTGCCAAGCAAGGTATATTGCTTGATAGTTAACTTAGTTAGCCTCAAATACTCGCGTAAAACATTTTTTTCCGTGTCGTATTTTTTCATTATGTTTTGTCCATTTTGTGGCAAGGTCCTTTCAGTTCTGCAGTCGTTCTGCAATCACTGCGGGAAATGTATAACATTTTTACCGAAAGAACCAGGCCCTTAAAGCAACAAATGTCATGTCCTCTTGGTTTATGTAATAATAAAGCAATCTACATACTATAATATCAGCCTTGTATTTCATATTCTTGCTGTACTGATATACCTATTAGGCAATTCTAATCATGAAATCCATTAGAAGGCTGCCTCTTGATATATGAAATCTGCCTACACAGTAAAATTTCACATAACCTTAGAATTTAATTTCCAATTTTGACATGCCGATGTCGGTTTTACTTTTTAATCGCAAGTAATCGAGGCAGGGAAAACCACAGGAATGCGGTAGTGCTAACGTCATTTTGCAGAACATTTATCCGTACGCACGTTAACTTAAAAATAATATCACTATTTACCAGAGAGCACTTTCCACAAACTGGAAACTTTGCTGTTCCACTTTCAAAAGCGGTGTTTGTGATCTGAGCCATCGGCTCGCCTATAGCCTACCTTTCACGCGTTTAATTTAGACAACGTAGCTAATTAAGAAACAGTTTCCCTTTTATGTAGCTACGGCCTGATCTTTTTAAATCTCACAATTAGCCGAGTGTGCCCCCTCTATAAATAAAGTCACAAATTAAGGTTAATGAAAGCGCTATGAATTAGCCTGCCCTATACACTTGAATAGCTAATTTGTTGTGCAGTTAGCGTCATGCTGCTACCAGTCCCGCTCTACTGGGTGAATCGTGGCTAATGCAGTTGCTATTTTCAAGGATTGACAGTATTTTATATAGCTACCCAAGCTACCACTCACGATAATATTAATTGGTCAAGACATTATCATGTCCATAAAAAGTGTTGACTTTATATATTTTTTAAAGAATCTAAACGTACTGTAGCGAGCGCGGAGAATGAGGGAGACAGCAGCTTGCAGTTCCGAATCGCTCAGCCGAGCTTCGTTTTATTAGCGCTACCTTACCAGCTCTCAAAAGAGCCTTTGGGATTTCTGCACAACAATCAGCTCAGCTCAGCTTGGAAACACTTCTTCACACTGACAACTGAATCGCTTCAGACACTGCTTATATAGGAACTATATAGGCTGTGATTGGCGCACACACTTACCGATTCCTAGCCAATCACAGCCACATATAACAGACAGTTAAAATTGACAGTTACATTTAAAACAAAACGGTCAACACAAGACGCGGCTAACAAGTTAACGACACCATTAAACACACACAGCACGTTATTTACAATAGCGGCTCACTACCCGGTCCTAGCTGGCCAGTTGACAATCCCCAGGTCGCCACAGTACTACAATTAGTAGCCTAGTTAACAATTTGTCAGGACCACATGCAGGCTAAGTTAGCCTACATGGAGTTCATTTTGCTTTGGCGATAGATCAATTTCGTTTTACATAAAATAACAGCTAATTAGTGTGTACCGTACTGTCGGCAACGTAGCCTACAATGAACGGGAAATGATAAGCCTGTTTTTTGTAGGTGACAAACTGAACCACACGATTGTCTTAATGTAGGCTACTGTAATCAAGCTGCAGTTCCGTATAAGAGCGAGTTTCCGTTATATTCCTGAAATTATTGGACTTGTTAACAGGCTTTATGTTAATATGTCTGCAAGAAAACTCAACTTTAATTTGTTCGGCAATTTTGTGATAGTTGTTATGCCAGAAGACCAGCTTCTCGTTAAACTTGCTATGCAAATTGCACTCTCAGACTGCATACGTCATCTGGTCCCAGTATGCTTTGCGCACAGGCTAACTGTAGCATTTAGCTTTCAGGCTTAATATAAACAAGGATTTCAATTTAGAAACTCGGATTTGAATTTAGAAATGAGGATTTAAATGTAGAAACTCGGATTTCAATTTAGAAACTCTGATTAATTTTTAGAAACAAGGATTTAATTTAGAAATAAGGATTTTGTTTTATTACATTACATTACATTACATTCATTTAGCAGACGCTTTTATCCAAAGCGACGTACAGTAAGTGCATACAGAAAGGTCATCGAAGTAACTACAGAACAGATAAGAAAGCACATTCTTCCCATACAGTAGCAGCTATCCCTAGTAATGAACACAATGCAGTTCAAAGTGAACTGGGTAAATCAGCTCTAATACAATTCTATTCTAACTATTATAAACTTGACTATCTTGAGTACACAGTTCAACAAGAGCACAAACCATGAGGTCCTAGATAAGTATTAGTCCAGGTGGAGTCTGAAAAGGTGCGTTTTCAGGCCATGACGGAAAGTAGGCAGGGTTGGCATGGAACGTAGGGGAATGGGAAGTTCGTTCCACCACTGGGGAGCTAGGGTGGAAAAGCTCCGCAGTCGGGACGAGCGAGTGCCATTTACACGGAGGGGGGGAAGTGCAAGTCGCCCTGCAGTAGATGAGCGAATTATAAATGAAGATTTACATTTAGAAATAAGGATTTTGTTTTAGAAACGAGGATTTACATTTAGAAATGAGGATTAACTTTTAGAAACAAGGATTTAATTTAGAAATAAGGATTTTGTTTTAGAAATGAAGATTTACATTTAGAAATAAGGATTTTGTTTTAGAAACAAGGATTTACATTTAGAAATAAGGATTTTGTATTAGAAATGAGGATTTCTATTTAGAATTATGGATTTTATTTTGGAAACTAAGATTTATATTAAGAAACAAGGATTTTGTTTTAGAAACAAGGATTTTCTTTTCGCAACGAGGATTGTGTTTTAGAAACGAGGATTGTGTTTTAGAAATGAGGATTTTGTTTTAGAAACGAGGATTGTGTTTTAGAAATGGGGATTTACATTTAGAAACAAGGATTTACATTTAGAAACAAGGATTTTTTTTTTAGAAACAAGGATTCAATTTAGAAATAAGGATTTTGTTTTAGAAACAAGGATTTCTTTTTAGAAAAGAGGATTTCTATTTAGAAACAAAGATTGCTTTTTAGAAATGTGGATTGCACCTCTGGGCCACCGTATGTAAGCCATAATCATCAAAATTACAAGAAATAAAGGCTTGAAATATTTCACTCTTTGTGTAATGAATCTATATAATATATGAGTTTCACTTTCTGAAATGAGTGACAAAAAATATAGAACTTTTTCACGATATTAAAATTTTTTGAGCTGCACCTGGATACGCCATAGCCTATATTATGTACATGAAAACATGAAAATAAAATAGTATTCCACCATCTGCAAAATGCTGCCAAATGTTCTATATTCAATGAAAATCGGTAGGCTACATCAAAAATAAAATTAACGATTGCACTACAGTATGTGAAATACAGTGTAATAGCGGTATAAAGCGTTGTATATTTCTCAAGCCGATTGTACCAGACAATAAATGACCACTGCATTTTGAAAGGAACATCTTGATGTGTAAAACCAATGGTAGGATTGTATATTAATTTCATATTTAGTAGCATATATTGCTAGTAGAATACATGGTAGAATGATAAAATACTTTCACATGTTTATTTTGCATTTGAGCGAGCAGGGCTTTTTACAGTTTTTCTGGCATACGATCAGGAGATTGTTGGGTTTATCTTGTTGCTATGACAAAATTCAAATTTTATATGATGAATATATGTATGAACTCAAACATAGACGCTATTGTCCACTATATCACGCATGGCTGTTAAATGGACTTGCTACGGGAAAATAGTGACACTTAGAAACTACGCGTTGGCAAGAAATCGTCGCAAATCGTCTACCAATAAAGTTAAAACAGAGTTTGTGATTTCCACTAATAGTTTGGCTGCAGGAGCAACGAATGTCTCAGTTGAGCAAAAAGGTGGCGGCGCCACCTTCACTATGCATCTGCACAAAGGAGTTAATTCACTTGATTGATGTAATGATTCTGTTGGATGTCTTTGTTTTACATGTTTGTTTGTGTGTTGTGGGTCTGCCCCACTGTCTGTTTTTTTGTTGTTGCTGGGGCTACAACTGAAGTTCCCTTGCAGGAAAATAGGTTATTCTATACCTCGGAGGTACCAGTTTGCTCATCATCGAACTTTGCCATCTCTGCACTCACAAGCATTTCGCCCGCACTTGAAACGTTGAAAAATCTGAATGTGCCCACTTCCATCAACGTATCGCAATGCAAATGAAAGCTGGGAGTGACAACTGGTGTCAGTAGTTTCGTCAATTTGCCAAACAAAAAAAAAGGAGTGATTTTAACTCATGTTATCTCATTGTTAAAAACAGTCGATGACTCCAAGAGACAAGCAAATCATTATAGCTGGACATCACGTCAACAATCGACCTGCCCAACATTACCTGTGGACATGCCTCATCAATCCTGGTTAAACGGGAAAAGGTGGCACGTATTTGTGTGCAAGGTAGGCTGCCAGAGAATGCATACCATTACAATACATAAGCATTTGAGCTAGCCACCAGGAGCGATAATAGGCCATCTTAAGAATTCCAGTTTAGCTTCTGGTTGTCCATTTGCAGTAGCTGGCTACAACAACAAGAGAATCTCGGTAATAACGTGCAACATAACATTCCCAACAAGATACAAATACCTAACATTTAACACAAAACAGCAGCAGTATAAACTAGCGAAATATCCCGAATTAGTCTACGTATTACGTAGATTACGTATTAGTTTTTACGAACCACAATTACGTATTAGCTTTTACGAACGGACAGTAAATGTGCTAACGAGTATCGTTAGCATAGCTAATCGACCAACATCCACAATGTAACTTTACCAAAGTCCCATTTTACTGGAGGGCATCAGCAAAGCACAGTAGCCCACAGTAGCCGATGTGTAAACCAAAACCAATAGACCCTATGACCCTCCATGACCAGTTCTGGGAACCTATCAATTAGACCAATGAATTCACCCCCTTTTTATAGGCAACATGTAAGCATGCTTATTAAAAAAAAGTTGATTCGTTGCTTGAGGAAAGCACTGTATAAAATTCCTGGTATTAGCTCAAGAGGGGAAATACCACAATATTGTTTTCACTTGCAGATGATAACTCCCTCATTTTCTCTCATTAAGCTTTTCAATATAACTGATTTTTAATTAGAGCATGCTGCAAGTGAGCATGTCTCTGAACCTGAGTGTAGCTATTGAACTGGACAACAGAAAAGACTGCCAATAAAACTCATTAGGTACACCTGGACACAATACAAAATATCCCTCCAACTTTAAAAGTTCAGCTGGCAGTTCTGTTGTAAACAATAAAGTTCCTGTCATTTTGTCATAGTGCTATAATTCATTTTAGGGTCAATGGCTTCAATAAGTTTTTGAGAGACACTCTTTGAAACCACTGTTGTGATCTTAATTGAATCTAGTTCAGTCACTCAATAGTGTGTGTGTGTGTGTGGTAGGAGGTTCTCAACAAAAGAAGGATACTAAACATCACAAAAGCTAGCTGATGGATCAACAACCACAATATGACCTGTGACCTGACAGGAAATTAAAAAGAAGCAAATTTTCAACATTAGAAATATCGCGTAATGGACCTCTGCTTTTTGCTTTTTCTTGGCCCAACCCCTAGGACCAGTTGTCAAACAATTACATAAAAGACTTGCAATTATAATCAACATAACTCAATAAATGACTGTTGATAGCGCATGATGGCTTTTCTTTTCTTTCTTTCCTCAGCCTTGTCAGTTTGCTCGGGTAAATATAGCACTACCTGTGAGTGACAATATCCTCTTCTGAGTTTACATCAGCTGCTTCAGTTACACTGGCAATGCCCTCTGATACTAGTACTTATGTAACGTATTGCCTGGTTCCAATCTCTGTACTAGTCGCATTATGGAAACATTCCTACCACAGCAGAGCAGCATCTTCAGAAACCAGGTAAGTTTTCTGAAAAACAAAAAGAGAATGCACAATCAATAATTCTCACACTGCATCCCATATCAATATTAGATCAAACATCTAGGGCACAATATTAGATCCAGGGGTGAATGTGTAAAGTGGATAGCTTTTGGGCGGAGCTATTCTCTAAGCAGCTAGTTAGGTTAACTACTGTATTCTCAGTAGTGTGACTGATATTGTAATTGAACTGCAAAAATCTATCAATGACCACAAACCAACATGAATCTGAAGTACTAATCACATTGCAACACTACTGAATTACGACTTTCCATACCACATGAATCTAGGCTTGGTAATGGTCCCCCTTGTGGTATGGACTGTACAGGGATTTATTTATTTTTTAAATCACCAGGAACTGTCAAAAAGGTGTAGCCTACCTGTCACTTTGGTTGCTGTCTGATGTTTTGTCACATTTTCACCAATGCCCAGCCATAACTTTAACCAATGAACAGATGGAAAGGTAATCCTAGAAAAGAGGCAACAGATCATCTTTTTTTTAAAAAAGCCAATCAGTCAGAAAGACACTAAGCCATAATAATTTCAGCTCTGTGTATCTGAAAATGGGACAGCGAGACTACAGAACCCCTGCTTGCTAGCTGCAGTTAATTTCTGCTGTAACAGGAAAATATCCAGCAGCAGTGATAAAAGGTGACAGATGATTTGAATGACAGCAGTTCACAATGGGCCATTCCTCTTCTGGCTCATTTGAGTCATGATTGCATTTTCACAGAAGCGGTGGAACACAATGTAATTTCCTACAGGCATCATGACAAGGATTTTATTCGATGGATGTTTTGAGGTTAACGGAAATGACAGCTGCGTTTATTTATTTGTGAAATTGGTTGAGATGCTTTGACATTAGGAACCAGGTTTATGTTCTTCTAATTAAAATGTTGATGCTGTGAGTCATCAAACAAATACTTTTTAAAATTCTGTAAAGAAAAATAACAGTCAATTCTGTGAAACAAGGCCCCATAAATACAGTTTCCAATATCTTAAGTCTTTATTATCTGATGGGTAATGGGCCTATTACAGCAGTAGTTATCAGAGAACTGTTTCAAAAGACTGTTCATTTTAGGAAACATTTGTGTTTTTTGAGTCCCTAGTAAGTAGCCTAGAGAGAAACCTGATATTCAATTAAGCGTTCAGAGAAGTAATAAAACGGTCTTGCTGAAAATTTTGATGATTTTTAAAAGGTATTTAAACGTTGCTGTGACATATGCTCCATCCCTTCACTTAGCGGTTGCTCAGAGGATATGGAAGGATTTGATCGCAGACCTGAACACGTGATCCTCGTAGTTGCGGCCAGCGTGCCTTTCCACCATAATTGAGTCTTGTCTGCTGACCGCCTATTTCTAGACATTATTACTGGAAACCACGAGTATGATGGAATTGTTATTGTTCCCTAGCCCCATGTAGGCTATAATACCCAGTCACCCACGTGGCATGTTTACTCCAGACACATAGGCTACGGACAATAGTTTGTTCCTACTTTGCATGCTTAATATGCCTCCCCTCGGCGATGTTGACATGCACATATACCAAAAGCAAGATGCTGTATGTTTCTCTATAAAAATATTTCGTGGCAAAAGTTTTCAAATCAATAAAAAATAAACGCGTTTGATACGCTATTGTTTTTTAATGTTTCTCCGGCAGAAATCGAACAAAGAAGAACGCAGGCTAATCGCTTTGAAGCATAAATGCATATGCTACGTTTTCAAAGTTTAATGTTAAGTTCAATCAACCACATTGGCCTACGTTATAGTGTAGGGTAGAACTGCAGCCGTGCAGTATAGATTCTTCTCCTTCGACTCCCTCTCACAATGCAGCAGTGGACAGCGTGCGCTTCCTGATAATTTAGGAAACATCGGAGAGAAATCACAATCGCCAGCGCAGCACTGCCTGCGACTCGACCTACCTTGAGCGCAGCTGCACTGAACAGATGAGCACCTCGCACATTTATTTTATATACACTATAGGCTATGCAGCGCGATGTAGGCTATAGATACGAGATTGTATTGGACACTGCACTGGCAATACTTTGAAAAAAAGTGTTTTTGTTCAAAAGAAAAATCTTGTGCAGTCGTGGAAAGCTATTTGCTCTGGAACCGAACACCGCATCTTGCTTGTTAGGCTACAGCAAGGGGACTTAAACCTCTTGCATGGAACTAATTACTTTCACAAAGAACTGGATTATCGCCTAACATTTGTAGCTAGGCTACTTCATAATCCATTCATAATCGAAGTAGGCTAAACAGAGGTATGGATTTTCTTTTACTTCACACTTGAACAGAAATTGCACTTGTAGGTGTTTTTTCTTTTGCAGGTCCCCTAGTTGTTTGCTGTTACCTGTAGCTAGTCTATTTTACCTGTGACTTTGAAACGTCGACCATTCAATAGGTTATTGGAGGCTATACCTTAACTGCGACGTAGTTAAAAAATAAAAACGCCGCATGTGCATATGCTATTATTTTGGTGAAACCTGTTTAATTTAAAAATAATAATATTGTCCTCACCAGAGGTGCATAATGATTTTTACAAGTATCCTATTTGCACTGTTTCTTGTGATTTTCTTATGTTATACTAAAGTCAGACAGATAGCCTACTTACAGTGGTAATGACTGTTGCAGTGGTACAGTAAAGTAAAATCTAGGGCATCATGTTTTCATGCAATACTAGTGCCATAAAAGATTGGAGCTATTTCCTGTCACAGATCTTACCGCTCGTAAATAAAACCGCAGGTCTTGTTCAGCAAAGCATCGAAAATGCAGAGGCTACTACAAGTACTATGGTGACTGCCTTGGAACCTGACCTCAGCGGTATGAGCGCAAGCAATCCACCCTTGAACTCAAACCACACATCGGGACTGGAACACCTTTTTCAGTACACTTACTCCGAAAATGACCTTCTTTACACGGACTATAAATCGCCGCCCAGTGATTCAATTCCTCTGCCCAAAGCTGTGCTGTATCTAGTAATGGCAGCATTGGTGGTGGTCGCTGTGGCATACGCAATTGTTGGACATCTCGTCAAAGATCTGGTCCATGACTTGGTTGGTGAGTCTTCAGGTTAAATAGTTTTTGGTATATCGGTTTAGTTGGTAGCTAGCTACTGCTTTGATCTTTTTTTTACTTTGTCCATATATCAGTTTTCCAGTTTAGACTGGGTATGTGTGTACTTCTTACCAATTTTTGATCACGTGCAACCAGAGAAAGGATGTTTTCTATTTGAGTATACTTCATGAGTGCCTTTTTATTAGGCTACCTTACGTGCAAGTGAGTGATTATATTTTCGGGTGCAAATTTATGATGACAGTGGAATTAATGTTCAGGTTATGAATTTTTGACATGAAAGTTCAGTTCGAATGAATGGACCTCTATTGTTCAGTTATGCACATTCCAACACGAACACCGATAGAAACAACTTGGTGGGAGGAGGATACGAATGATCAAATAATGCAATCTAAGATAGATTGAAACGCATCTGACGTTTGGCTTGGCTGGAGACATGTTTTTTATATATTTTTTTATCATTGAGTAAGACAAATACCTTTGTGGGAAATATAATAGCCTAGTCGCAGTATTTATTCATTTATTTTTAGGAAATACCTAGTTTGGAAATGGATATAGGCCTACTGATCTGCATGCCCTCAATCAGCAGGGAGATAACCACATGGCAAAAATGGCTGTGTTCATTTAACACCCTAGGGTGTTTATATGAGTCCGTGGACCTATAGTGTTAACTATACACCAGCATTGGTAATTTAAACCAACATTTTTCCTGTGCAATAGTATTATTTAGACTACAGATATGCTGCTAAAGGGAGATACAGATTTGCATCTCCTCTATCACAGGTAGCCTACTAATCTAATGTTTACATACTAAATGCAATGCACATTTATTCAATGCCCTGCAAATTTGACTGATTATTTGTGGTTTTGTGCGTTTACCAACAGTGATTTAAAAAAAACTTATTTATGCATAGTCGGCTATGTTGTACACATAGGTCTCGTGTAGCCTGTATGTTAATTTGCTGACTAACCTATTGCCAACATCTTGGTCAGTAAGCCTACAGTTTTCAACAAGGACAAGGTTGAAATGTCTGCTTAATAAATGTTGCCTGATACAGTTGGCCTAATATGAAATGTAAATCAAAGGCAATATTATGATACATAGTTTGGAATTCAAAGAAATTTTGAAAAGTTTCCTTTTTCATCCAGAATACTGCGTTATAGCCACAATTACTGAATCATTATATGATCTAGGATAGTTATAATAATGAATCCAACATTTAATTAATCCTGTTGGTGTGGTGGTGATGGCAGTGAGTTATTCCGTCTTGCTTAAGTTTTACAACTGATATAACAATTTTAGTATCTTAACAATAGGCCCATGATAAAACCAAATATTCATCTAATATAAATGCATAGATGTTTTGTTGGTTATTTAAAGAAAAAGTTTTAAAATATATTTGTGTAATTTATGGTCTTACTACTAATTTTATTTAAAATCCTTTTCCTGTAATATTCTGTAACAAATCTCAGCTTTAACATTCAGCAAACTGATTTGCTTGTTCATTTTGAAGGTCACTGATTCCATGCATCCTATATTGTGCATCTGGGTGAAATCTATTTTATGTTATTCATTTTCCAAATTATAAGTGAAAAATATATTTTTTTAAATATTGAGTTGCGGTTGAAGGCTTATCCCCTATGTCTTCCTTGATAGGCCAAGTAAGTAAATGTAGTTAATATACACAAAAGAATGTCAAGCTTTTATTTTATGTAAAGACATAAGCCATCTGTGAGGGTTTGGTTTGAACTGATGAGTGAAACACGACGAGAGAGAGGGAGAGAGAGACCTTTGGAACATAGACTATAACGCCCGATAAATAGGTTAAAAATAAATTAAATAAAAATAAACCTCACTTTCCAAAATATCAGAGAGTAGAACGAGAAGTAGGAAAAGGAACGAGAGAAAAGGAAATAATTTCCTAAAGCGCTTCAAAGGCAGCTAAAGCCAATCTAGTAGCGAAAAACAGAATCGTTATTTAGAAAGCTAGAACCTAACCAACCCTGAATTTGTGTAGGCACGATATGATGAAGCGCCAGGAAGCACCTGAGAGGTAAATGAACAGGTGAACCAAATAATTAGCGGGGAGAAGGAAAACTGAAACGGAACGCGGAAAAATCTGATAGACTGAACATAAAGGGAAATGGGAGAGAAACCGTAGCAACAGAGGGAAGATAGGCGAAAACCATGACACTATCACACTATCAGAATAAAGGTTTACATAAAGTTTTTCTGTTGTCATTGCACTTGTCAGAATATGTGATAGTCCTAACTGTGGTATGGAGTGCCAAATTAGATCTCATCATACTGTTGAGTGCGCTACCATCTGATTATTTGTTTATGTCACTGTTTTATTCATTAAACTATAACTTGTACATGTGTAGGTAATTCTTACGAACAGCATTTTATTAAATAATATTTAATGGTATTTAAAATTACAACAAAGACAAGAACAGATGTATTGATCGTATATATATTATATTCGGGGATATTATACAGTAGAATATCATAGGTTCCTGCACAAATACTTTTCCTGTTCATTTACTTATGTTTTCTAGACTATTGATCTTAATTCTAACACTATCCCGTGACAGTAGTGTAAGAATCTATAATACTGCCCACTCCCACAACACTCTGAGCTGACATTTTCCACACACAGGAGAATCACCTCAAGCTATTGGAAAGGCCCAAAATGGCAACTATCCAGTGAAGCTTAGAGGCTGAAGCACTTAAACAGCTTGTGAGACCTCTCTTTCCAGAATGGTGTGCAAACCTTTCAGATGCTCTCCTCCCCAACCTTTTCTGCTTTCTTTTTTGCTTGTTTCCAATATAGATTGGATAGAGCCACAATACTGCAGTTGTTTTGGGATCAGTCCCAAAGTGAAAAATGTTAAATATCCTTGAAATATACTTATCTATTGCATTTTTTTACATTGTCTTGCCCAAAAGTAATTCAAGCAATAATTTTGGTAGTGAGAAATTGAAATGCTATCTGAAGACATAATACTTTCAAATAAGTGCAGTTATACAGACTACTGCCCTTCAATTACATTTCACTCCTGCGGCTTCCATTTTCTTTCAGAATGTGGATGTTTGACATCTTTTTAAAATGACAACAGTATCGTACACACACACATTCCTGTGGTTTTCAAATTTTAAGTTCACACACACACGTGTTCCTATGACTTTCAAATGTTTCAATCCACGTGAGTGAGATAGTTTTTAACAATTATGAGGACCTCTTGTTTTCAAGTAAGTCTGTTATAACAGTCAGCGATTGTCTTATATAAGTAATGTCTTATATAAAGAATCTCTTTTTAAAATAACAGAAATAATCCATAAATATAAAAATACAGACTGTCTGTTAATTGAAGGTTATTATGTTATGTCCCAGACTCAGAGACCCAAATGCAGACAAGGATAAGGTAGAAACGTAGTTTAATTCCAGTCCAGTGTCAAAGGCCAGGTAATCCAGATATATCAAACAAGATCCAAAATCAGTCAGAAAAACAAGCAAAGGTCAAAACCAGAAATCAAAGGCTAAGGTACAAAAAGGGCTAGGCTAATCAACGTAGGTAAATGCAAAAGAAAGTCGAAACCAGGAAATCAAAAGGCTAAGGTACAGATAAGGGCTAGGCTAGGATCTGATTTGGGAGGTGTTACAGGCGTTGTATAGGTTGAGAAGGATGGGGTTGGTGATTAGGTTTGTGTGGGTGCCGGCGCACGTGGGGGTAGAGGGCAACGAGATGGCTGATGTTTTGGCTAGGAGGGCGGTTGGGAAGGCCGAAGTTGAGGTGGGTGTGAAGATGGGTAGGGCAGAGGCAAATACAATAATTAAGGAGAGGGTTAAACGAATGTGGCAGGAGGGATGGGACCGGGAGGGCAGAGGGAGGCATTTGTATAGGGTTCAGAAGACAGTGGGTAGGATCAGACATGGGGGGAGGTGTAGAAGGGAGGAAACAATAATAACAAGGCTTAGGGTGGGGCATGCGGGTTTGAATGGGGGTCTAAGGGTAATAAAAAAACATCCAGATGGGCGGTGCGGGTATTGTAAGGAGGAGGAGATGGTGGAGCATGTGTTAATGAAGTGCGGGAGGTATGGGAGGGAGAGGGAGAGGATGGTAGCACGAATGAGGGAGAGTGGGGTGGAGTTTGAGATGGGGTTTTTAGATAGACACTCTGGGGATGGGGGATATAGGCACATATTTAGATTTTTGAGGGAAACAGGTTTATATAAAAGGGTTTAGAGGATTTTGTTTGTGTTTTAATTAATGTACTGTAAGAGTTTATTTTCCATTTGTTTGTATTCTTGGTGGTAGTTGGGTGGTTTAATTTGTTTGGTAGGATGTTTATTTTGGTAGGTTGGGTTTAGTGGGTTGGGTCCCTGGTCCATACTCCAGTTCGGTAGGTGGCGGTAAAGCTCCTAAAGTTGGATGCAAACCGCCATAAAATAATTAAGAAGAAGAAGAAGGGCTAGGCTAACTCGGAGTCAAAAACAAAGAGCGTCTCAAATATCTCAACAAATCTCTGGCTTTACAACAACAGGCTCAGGAAAAGTGATCAACGTTCTGACGGGGAACAAACAGATTTGTGGGTCTATATATACACGTAGGAAAGGGAGGGGTAACAAACGACGTGAGGTTAACACATTAGGTAAGCAATGATTCAATCACGAGAACATAACAAAAACATGGAAGGGACTCGGAAACATGCATAGCAAACAGCGGGCTCGAAGAGGAGCGGAGTGTGCTCAGTAATCACGAGAGGTGAAGTCTACATACAAACAGCTGGAGCGAATTACAGAGATAGTTCAGAAGCAGTTAGAAATGCGAGTAATAGAGAAAGCGTAAAAACTGGTTAACTGTTAGTATCTAACTATAAGACAGACAGTTGTTAGTATACATTTATGTTAATTGGTTTCGTAAATGCACTTAACTAATAAAGCACCCGAGTGATTGTTAGCGCGAGTTAGTAATCTATACCATTACACGTCAGGAAGTAGCAGAAAACGAAACTTCGGAAATACAGCGTTAACCCTCGGAAAATCCCGAAGTCACCCAAACAGTGCATACACGAGACAGGGTAAACAAACACACGAATGCGACTCGGACAACCCACGAACAGAGGGGAATGCAATGATGATAATAACAATAATAATACAAACAGACAGATATACAGAATATAACGTTATTTTTATTTATTTATTTTGTATTTACTTACTCGTAATTTTATGGGGAAATACCATTTAACAATTTGATTTTGTCAACAAATGAGAAACAGTCATACACATGTAAAAATACAGACGATGGGTGTTAATCGAAGGTTATTATTCTTATTTAAATGTGCAAAAGTTACTTAGTTTTATGATATACATGTAAAAAAACAAACTATGTATGTTTCTGGGAGGTTAATATTCTTAATTAAATGGTCATACATGTAGTTGTTAATCAAAGGTTATTATTCTTATTTAAATGGTGAAAAGTTACTTAGTTTTAGGTGATATGCATGTAAAAACACAAGCTATGTTTGTTAATGGAAGGTTATTACTTTTATTTAAATGGTCATACTTGTAGTTTTACATAATACATTAATGTAAAAATACAGACAATGACAGTTGATTGAAGGTCATTATTCTTATATAAATTTCCAAAGGTTACTTAGTTTTACATGAAAAACCAATCAAAATGTCATATCCCATTCCCTTTTAAAGCCTGCTTTTCCACCTTGTGCGTGTGTAGTTAAAGCATGCAAGCAAGGAACAGGCTATATGGATCAATGATATGATCGATATTATAAGGACTAACCATTATGACACGTTTTGATATACACAATATTAGGGGTTAACACCGGCACGGGTTCGTGCAAATACCTGTACTCAAAACGTTAGGTTTAACACCGGCGTGGGTTCCCGGTAATTCCAGACAATGCTGTTATTTTAGAAAATATATGCAGTTTAATTTAGTTTAAAGGCACATGCAATCGCTGAGAATAAGCTAACAGAATAGGCTATGGCTTTTTTCTCACCTTAGAAAACGCCAAATTAGCCTGCTTGTTTAACAAATATTATTTGATTATACAATGAAGCATTGTCAAACATCAATTCCATGTTCTCACAGCAGTCAGATCACAGACAATGCATTTCAGCTAGCAAAGTTCAAGCTTCATCAGAAATTCATATTCTCATAATAACATAAATAACGTGATTTTGGCTTAATGATGGCACTAAATCTGTCAGGTTGAGAACCCATAGGTTCACGCATTGTCATGGTTTTCGCCTATCTTCCCTCTGTTGCTACGGTTTCTCTCCCATGTTTCTTTTATTTTCAGTCTATCGGATTTTTTGCGTTCCGTTTCGGAGTTTTCCTTCGCCCCCGCTAATTATTCGGTTCACCTGTTCATTTACCTCTCAGGTATTTAAACCCCTCACTTCCGCTTCCTGGTGCTTCTTCGTCATATTGTGCCTTCACGAATTCTGGGTTGGTTAGGTTCTAGGCTTCCTAAAAAAAGATTCTATCTCCCCCCCCCACCCCACCCCCCCCCCCCACCCTAGTAGATTGGCTTTAGCTGCCTTTGACACGCTTTAGGAAATTGTTTATTTTTCACTCTTTCTTTTCCCTACTTCTCGTACTACTCTGTTATTTTGGAGAGTGAGAGGTTTATTTTTATTCTATTTATTTTTCACCTATTTATCGGGCGTTATAGTCTACGTTCCAAAGGTGATTATTTGTTTTTCTCTCTCTCTCAAGCTTTTCCTGGTGTATTTCTGTTTGGGAGTCTTATATTTACTCTTCGACTCGTGTCTACGAGCCATACCCGGTTTAGTGGGTGGTTTATTATTTGGCTACTGCCAGGGAGTTTTTCGACTTGTTTTCGTTTCTACTATTTCGGCTACCTAGACTTCTTTAGTGGTCCTCGCTTCTATGAGTGACTTGTTCTGTATCGTGCTTTGTTTTGTCGCATTTGACTCATCAGTTCAAACCAAACCCTCACACGCATAGCCTAATTACCT
Organism: Ilyophis sp. 1 JC-2022; assembly: GCA_022702515.1. Lineage (NCBI taxonomy): Eukaryota > Metazoa > Chordata > Actinopteri > Anguilliformes > Synaphobranchidae > Ilyophis > Ilyophis sp. 1 JC-2022. Next base: position 102,634,826 of record CM040403.1, read on the forward strand.
TGTTTTATAATGTCCTGCTTATGGAAATATAACCAACTCGTTATTACTGGTAACTTAATAATGCTTTAAAACAAGCCTATTACCCTGGGATTTCAGGGACAACTTGGCTATCCAAAACTTGGAATTTTTATTTTTGGGGAAAATATGACTCCTTGTTTTATAATGTAATCTTGATGTCTTGTGTGCGCCCCTGTGTGTAACAGACAGGATGGTGTACGCGTGTTGTGCACATGCCTATGTAGACGCACTTATATTGTGCTGTTAAAATAACAGACATAACTGTGCCATGACTTTAGACAAGGACTGTGGCGCTTTTAGCGCAAGCACTTTCTGCTGCCTCAAAATAGCTAAATTTTCACACCTGCTATGGGTGGTAGTTCACTTGGTTGTTAAACAACGTGAGCGCTGGGCGCTATAATGAGCCCTGCGCACGGTGTAAGATGGCAAAGACATTATTTCATATACTGCCCAAGATGGAAGAACTGTTCATCGTGTTAGGGCTACGCGATGTAGCCAAACTAAATATGTTCAGCACAATATCCATTTGTAAAAAGCGCCCTTGAATGAGACTAAAAAAAAAGCCATTGCAATTAGTCTGTAAATATTATAACAGATTCAATTCTGTTCATGCACCGATGTGCTTTAAAGGCTGTTGAGTAGCACTTACTTGGGAAAATACTCACAAACACACAGGTATGTTAAACAAGAAACCTGAGTGATAAACTCTTCTGAGGACAAATAAGCTTGACTTTTGTAAGGACTCAAATTGAAATGACCACCCCAAATCTCTTCTTAATTAATCTTATGATTAATTCATTGGTACTTCGTGAAACACTTCAGTTTACAGATGTCTTTTCTCTTTCTCTCTTTTTAGACGGGGTGTTTGGTCCTCGTCCAGCCAACAACAGCAGTAAAAGTGACATAAACTGTATCACCAGCAGCATGAATGAAATAAGTGAGATGAGCGAGCGTCCAAGATTAGTGGAAATGACCTACATTTCCCATAATCACAATAGCTGCCTGGAGACTGCCAAACCGGAAGAGCTTGTAGTTACCATAGATGAAACATTACAACTACCTCAAGAAACTTATAATGGCACTTAAAACTTTGTTTTGCTATATAGTGTTTTTGATTCAACCTGGGGAAAAGAAGCCAGCTTACCAGTGCAGCAGCTCAGTCTATTATGGCTGAATTCAGCATGCAGTGTCATTGCTTGAAGCAGCATTGCTTACAGATGTCTTACATTCGTCTGGTGTTTGAAGGCTTGGGAAACAGGACGTAGCAATTCAGTGATAAAGTGGGGCACTGATTTCTATGGACTTCTTCAGATATTGGAGGACGGCATTTGCTCCCAACCTTTTGGAAGAGATTGTGAAGATACTCACACTCCCATGATGTGACAGCACTGCATTTTAGGGAATTGTGTTGCCATTCTTCAGAGTTGATTATTCATATAATTTTTTACGTGATTGCTCATATCGCGCATCTTTAAATGTTAACAGAGTATTAAATGATGGGCCATTACATAATTCACTGAGACAGTCATATAATGCTTTCACGTTATGTTACATGCACTAAAGACTGGTGGAGTAGTTTCTGTTAATATTTCATTCACATGGATGTCTTTTTGTAAGATCTCTTTGATCAACATTAAAGCATCAATAATGTTACAGTTAATATTTGAAACTGCCACAATGTACAGTAAAAATACAGAGGTCCGAATACCTTTTCAATTCAGATTAACCACCACAAGGGGGAGTATCGCACAAACAAATGTAACACTCTAATATAAAGAATATACTTAAATGAAAGTGTGAATTGCTTTTCTTCCTGCTCAGATGAGACTCCCAGTAATTTAACCAATAATATAATTATCTCATTGCATACAAGTATCTTACTCCTGTTTTTTAAAGTTTTGGTTTATTATAATTATTAATATGATCACATTGATAATAATTATAGTAAAGACAATAGTGAATATTATTATTATTATTATTATTATTAGTAGAAGTAGTAGCAGTAGGATTAAGTAGAAATATTATTACATTATTATTACTCCTCATTCAGTAATTAGAAAATATGTTCCTTATTAACACATTCAAACAATAAACCACCTGCTCATGCGACAGTATAGGCCATGCTTAGTATGAATAGGTCTCAGATTCACCTTGGCATTTTCAACTGTCAAAATGATCTGATCTGTTTTGTGAACAATCAGAAACCGCAAGTTAATAATTTGTCCTGTTGGTTATTTTCAATAGAAATTATACAAACAAAAATAGTATATGTTAAGAAGAGCAAATTGGCTTTTGAAAAGAGATAAAACCAAAAATCAGAAGTGCCAAGTTTATGTTGAAATAAAATATTTTTGAGGGAAGGTTGAAATAATGATATAGCATATATTTTTTTACTCCTGTACAAGGGCTGTAGGCTGTAGTCAAGGCAAGAATCGCCATGCAATGGAAAAGGTGAGAGTTCCTGGGATTTGAGTTGAGGGTAAACGTATATTCCCATGCTCCATGTAAAGGACACCTGGACTTCTCATGATGAACACACTGAAGAGGGAGGCGACAGCATGGGGCAGTGACATTAGGCTTGGCACTGACTCCAGCTCAGCAAAATGTACCATGAACATCTCCCTGTTTGTAGCTTGTGTACTTCAGTGTCTCCAAACTCCAGACAAAAAATGTAAAAAAATAAAATGCAGCTGTTTCCATCATTTTCTTCATTTTCTGCTTGGTATTCTTTCTTATTTGTTAGATTCTGATGCTTATTATTCATTTGTAGCATTTGCAGTGCATAATTTACTGTTCAGTTCAAAAAGCAGCTTTGTAATGTCAAATACATGGAAATAACATTTTAAAGAGCATTTTAAAGACAAATTAAAAAGATATGCTCAAATGAACACTTTTTTTTAGCCATACATCATATGGCTAAAACCATTGAGACATGTACCACAGGGAAATCAGAAAATTCCTTCTTTATAATTTATATTGCATATATTATTTAATTGCCATATCCTGGAATGATAAAGGTAACTGTAACATCCTGGAGTGACTTAGTTACAGCATGTGAAAAAGGTGCCGGTTCTACTGTGAAATCCTGGAGTGACGCAATAGAGGCCTGTCACCTACGTCACAATTTGGCCAGACACGCCCACTTTTTTTCGCCAACCACTATCTTGGAGGACCAAATGCCGGTGTTCCATAATGTTATGCAAACCAAACTTATAGGCTATCACATTTAATCAGGAGGTTACTTGATTTTCCTTTATTGCCATCATCGGAATGTGCTTTGCGCAATGCTAACAGGTAGCTCAGCAATATACAAAATATACAGTGCACAACATCACAAAACAATTTCTCAGTTTCGGCGGTGTACGAAGACCGCGGCACTGCATGTATGGAGGAGAGTCGTGGAGGTGGAGTTTGTGTGTTGGACTGCTTGGTGACACTGGACATCTCAGGACAGTGGGGTCTATTTTTAATCATGGTTGTATTGCACTTTCATTCACTTGATTGATGGAATGATTCTGTTGGATGTCTTTTTTGTTGTTGCTGGGGCTACAACTGAAGTTCCCTAGTGGGAAATAAAAGTTATTATATTCTATTCTAATAATACCAACATAAACAAGTATTATAAGGAGTATTGGGAGGGTATACGTACGAAGCAGGATTAATTACTGAGTAAAACCCGGAACCCTCCCAAATCTGGAACATGCATGGACGGAAGTAAAAAGAGCTGTTCTGGGTTTTATTGAGTTATCCAGCTAGTACTAACTCGGTAATCCTGCTTCGTAGTATACCACCTTGGTAAGTAAAGTGATTGTGCAGTTCATATGGGAGCAAAGTGATACGTTACATGTTAAAGTATTAACGGTAGGCTACAGTAGCCTACTTCAGCAATAAAACATATTTTAGCTTGATGGATAGAATAGAATAACTTTTATTTTCCCTGATAGGGAACTTCAGTTGTAGACACCATAAAAGGCAAATCAGTTAAACACATAAAGTACATTTACTGTTACTTTCATCATTACTTTAAAATACATTGTTATTTGGTGCTTAATATCATAACGCAAAAAAAAAAAAATTCGCCCTCTTCTGGATTCTCTCATATTGCTCGCACCTTGCCTGGCCAGCACAGGTAATGTTTACAGTTTATCCAATCCATTTGTGAGACATCGTACATCATAGCACCCCTAGCAATGTAATAATAGTTCAAATGAACACCGTTTTGATGTTCACAATATGCTTGACGTATTGCATTGGGTTAACGTTAATGTTTCGCAGGCGTAGCAGTCGTTCACACAAATGATATAGCTACTAACTAGCTTGACTATATTGGCTAAACCTAGCGATTAATTCACTTAACTTTCTAACATTAAGATAATGCACATAAATGTACATTAGGCCAGCTAGTTATGTATATATTAACTGGCTAACTTTTGTTCATAAAACGTAATTTACCATTACTGATCCGAGCCTACGCTGTAATGATCCGAGCCTGGTTGCGGTCTAAATCCAGCTCGCTCCATCGCTCACTGCTTTAAACCACTAGTCTCTTCTTTCGGTCGTAAAATTTAGTTTGTTCACCCTGCCTGGTGGCTTAGCTACTATGGTCTGTACTCAGATTATCATGTAAAAGGACATTTTCCCCTTTCCCCAGCTTTATTTGCACGTCAGTACGCAGTGCAGAAGTTCGTCATTGTAGGACAGCAATCATAGTAGCGTTAGCATGAAACTCGTTTTATGGAGTAGCAAACACTACTAGTTCAGTGGTAACGTTAAGCATCTCTGTTAGGGTTGGTCCTCCAACATGGCGGCATGTCACTGTAACCATTGGTAACGACAGTGCTAGTTCTATGCGACAGGCCTCTATACATGTGAAAAAGGTACCCATTAAACTAACATTCTGGAATGATGTATAGCAAGAAAAGAATTGCAGGAGCAAAAGTGCAAAAATATTTTTGTTGAAATATAATTTATTTTTGTACTGTGTTTGTTATGAGTAACTGATAATGACAATACATATACATTTATGAACTATAAAATAATTAAATCTAGAGCGAGTGATGCATACGTATATGCAAACACACATGCATTGGCTAAAAGAAACACGTATGCCTGGATTCTGGAATTTCCCCTTTACTGTGAATTACAACTAAATTAAAGATTTGGTCATATTTTTAATTGGATTACCATACTTGTTTTTAATGGGTTATTGTAGCCTATATAATAGACCTACTAATGGTGTGTATGTCAGTAGATTATCTAGCTAATATAGTTTTACAAACGTGCCTTTTTCAAGGTAGCTACAGTAGCCTATAAATCTGCTGTCATGGAATCCATATAGCTATCCCTTTGACTTTTCCTAAACGTATGTATTTAGCATTCTGATATAATTTGAATATTAATATTGCATAAGGAAATAAAGTTATAAACACTTATTTAAATGGCCATGAACGGTGAAACTGACCATCATTTATCTTGCCTGTATAATTGATAATGTTGGTTTGTGATGTTTGATCAGTAAAGTTGTTGCAAAATGACAAGGTTGCCACATGTGATTGTGTTGCCTAGTACAGAATCATTATTTATTAAGCTACTGTATGACTTTTGCTAGCTATAAAGAGGGAAGCTATCTAAGCTACTGGAGAAAGTGACAACTAGAAAATGCTAAACTTTGTGTACATTTTACTTTCTTTGCCTGACAAATGTTATATTTTTTTCTGGTATTATGCAAATTTAGGTGCAGTAAATCTTTTGGTGGTAGCAAGTACTGGACTATGTCTGACCTGTTTCGGCAAAGTATAATTGAAGCATTTAACAATTAATATTGTTCAATTTCTTTGCCTTTGCCTTATTTAATGTGAAAAACATAACATGTGCACATAGTTTTTGTCGGGGAAAAAAAAAACTTAACGGTAGGGATTTGGCAGGGCTCGAACACGAGTCTACAGCTACCAATGTTTCAGCTAAATGCCACACTAGCAGAACAAATATAGCACTCACAGAGTTCAGAAGAGCACCCAGGACGATGCCCTCACAACCACACCCGACAGTCCCACAAACCCTTTGCCTTAAAGTGACAGTTTACGTAGAGCACAAAAATTCTTGCGCTCACAAAAACTTTCCTCTTAAAGCCTGAGGATACACCCTCTTTAGAATTCTCTGGTGGCGCATTGTTTTAAGCGGTTGCTTCTCCCGCTGTAGGTTCTCCCTTTTGTGGTGATGCAAGTTCGAATCTCACTTTTGCAAAAAATCTTTTCTTATAAAAAAAAGTTATTATAAAATCGCCCTCAGTTCACTGATCAGTTTAGGTTTTTGATATCTTCTGATGGAAAGCATTATCCTCTTCACGACAATAATAATTTATAAAAAAACAAAAAATCAGATGCTGCAGAGTGGGATTCGAACATTAAACGCCGGAAGTAGCCTAAACGTTTCCAGAGCCACATATGATCACATTGTGCCACAGAACACACTGCTAGCCCGAAAATAGGCCTACGCTTTTTTTCAAAGAATGATGCGCAATCTTCTTTTTTTTATTTTATTTTATTTATAAAACCAGGGTGGTATGTTACATTTGCATTCTTCCGTAGATCGCTCTCTGATAATTGCTTCTATGGAATCATTTGATTTGAATATCGGAACCTGGATATCTGCCTATGCTTGTTGATGTTCATAACGTGTTAAGATGTGCATCTTCTGTGGGAGTTCGATATAGGCCTAGGCTACTTTCATTTATTGATTTGATTATAGGCTAACACGTTGCAAGCAACAAATCTTTATTGTTTATGCATTTGGAATTTGAACAACAGTGTAGGCCTACTACAAATTAAAATGTTTTCTAGACCTCCATTCTTATTGGCTCCCCTGGTAAAGATGAGTAAAAAGGCTTACTAGAGGCTTACAAGAAACGTGAAGGGTTTCTTCTCCTGTCTTTTTTTTTTTCTTTCTCCCCCATAGAGTTCAATAGGAAAATTTGTCAGGAGAACTAACCCTTAAAGTAATCCATCCATATCTATTGCATATCTGGCAACAGAGTGATTGTTTGAGGCTTGTTTGATATCTCAGGCCCTTGATTATTTACCGCCATTTTACCAACCATGTACTCCATACTGTTCCAGCATAATTTACAGCTAAATCTAGTCCCACCCCGCCATTCCCATAGAGATCCATTCAAATGCAGAGACATTATAGTATCGCTTGTAAGAGTACCAAAAAATAAGATGTCAAGAGTCTTGATGTTGTTTGGTCACAAACATCAGAAAGTCATGGCATGCAAAGGATATGCGACCAAATATTTAAAATTCTTACTTTATTCTATATATAAATGCAGGGGTGCCAATAATTGTGGCACATGTGGGTTTGTTAAAAAATAATTTCTTTAAGAGATTTTTTTTCTCATAATAAATTTACTTCAATGATTTTTCTAATTTTTCCAGTGTGAGATTTACCAAACGGTGAATATTTTAATAAGCCTTTTTACTCATCTTTACCAGGGGTGCCAATAATAGTGGAGGGCACTGTAACATTCACATTTACAAACACACATTTATACCAAGAAACATTAATCTACGCTAGAGAAAGGGGGGGATGAATAAATAATTACAAATAAAGTCTGTGCATGTTTGTGGGTTAGATAAAGTTTAGTCAAATAAGTAGTAAAATGGTATAATGTATTTTAAAATGTAAAGCAACAAAAAAAAAAAATCTTATTTGTGAACACAATTTTACAATTGTGTAAAATTAACAATAGTAATATAATGCATTTTACTCACGATGTGGTTTTCATACACCAAAGCACTGAATGCAGACAATTGTATGGTATAGTAAGTTGTAAATTTTTAAAAGTGTAACAGCTGAATTGTACGTTATTTACACTATAAATCATTTGACACTTTCACATGACCACGTTCATTTCGGATGGTAAACACATGGCCAAGTTTCAATTAATTATTTACAAAACATTGGGTAGCATTGCTTTGGAATAGAGCTTGTTTAATTTGTGTGACCAAAGATGGCCAATATTGTTTGTTGTAACTTGGCCTCATTTTGATATCAATAGGCCTATTGGCAGGTCTTGGTTTTTCCTAGTTTTATTATAGACCGTGCTTTGTATGCGTAACTTGCCATTTTTGTACATTGATAACGTTTTATGTTATAGGCTACTTCCAGTCCCACACAACTATAAGCACTAATCAATCTTGTATTATGAAGTTACATAAAAAATGGAATAAGATCTACCTATATAATTGAAATGCATGTGTCCAAGTGTTAGTTTTAGACTTGTACAGAAGTTTAAACTTTTTAAATCGCATTCAAAACACACTATACAAAGCCTAACTATTTAAGCTTTCAAACAACCAATGCACAGTGGTTTGTCCATTAAAACTATGAAAATGAATGCTTTCCCATTGACGGAATTGGCTGAAACGGCTAGAAATTGTATTACCGGCATGCACGTTTATTAGAAATTACCTGTTTGGTTTAGATGCAGCTGTATTTACGCTGAGATCGCCAACATAACTTAATGCAATATTACGGCACTTGCCAAAAATGACACCCTGTAGGTGCAGCTATTACCAGACTATAATCAGACCATAACTTTAAAGAAAGGGTATACAGCAGCCAACGTGTCTTTCCACGCAGTCATGGTGGTGCAGCGGTAATGGTCACGTGTTAATATAAAACAAATAGCCTATAGCCTATCAAAGTTCGAATCTCGGCAAGCTCTTCAATAAAAATAAATGTTGAAAATTAATTTTTAAAAAGTACTCCACAATGTGTGCTGGCTACCCTTGATCCTGTCACAGGGGATGTCATGCCAAGTTTATTTAGTTACCATGACTGGTAACATGGCTCAAGAAACGATTTATTGACATTGTCTATGTAACATTGTGATTTGGGTGTAATTTCTCACATAGCCGCAACCATCTTATTATAACGCTTAGGAAACTTTCATTTCCAACCGTAATGGAATACAAAATCAATGTCAGAGTTTGTCTGTCAAATTGCAATATTATTATGATGTTTAATTTTGTATGGTGCCACAACATTGTAATCTTAACATTGAATAAACTTTATATAATCAGGCTACATAAATAGCTTAAAAATAGTCAAAAACGGTAGGCCTACGTCAATAACAGCAGCCTACATGGCAGCAATTGGATAGATCTTTGTCTTTTTTTTTTTTCTCTCAGAAAACTAGTAAGAATGGCTGTGGCCACTGTATTGGATTTGCTATCATATCTGCCTTGGCAGTGGATTGATACACAGGCAGTTCTCTTCTTGAGTGTTCTGATTGTGCCAAAGTATATTAGTGGACTGCCCCCAAAAGACTCTCCCCCTGGTCCCTTTTCTTGGCCTATTATTGGAAACTGGCTGAACATCGGCACCAAGGACCCAATCGGCTCCTTCCACAGGGTAAGTTCATATACAAGTGCAAAGACCAATAAATGTATCTAAGAGTTATAATGACGGATGTGTATTTGCATGTGTTTATTTGGGAAATACATTCTGTACAATACACTTGCTAGTTCAAACAACTGTGTTAATCAGTTACTAAATACTAAATTAGATTGCAAACCCTGTGTACAACACACTTACCACACTTAAATCCCTAACTGGTGACATCGCAATGCAACTGTATTATGGAAGAGCCATATTTCTCAGTTCTGGTTCATTATATGTGATTCCTGCAGAAAACACATGGCCTTTGTTGCAATTATTCAGCCGTAGAAAAGTATTTGATATTTTAGAGTTCCCAGTATTTATTTTCATTAAGGATAACGTATGCCAAAGTAACATATGTTGTGGTGTACATGATATTAACAGCAAATAACGTGGCAGCCTAGTATATAAATTTTCTTGATTGTTGTCGATTAAAATAGTTGATTATGTTCTCTAATATTAATGTGAACTGTGCACCACATCAGAACACTGCTACATGTTTTCATGGTTTAAATGTGTATGTAAAAAAGAGCCATTCAATGCTAAATCTGGCTTCGCATTTTCTTTATATTTCTCAGTAATTAGTTCAATATTGATAGCAAACAGATACTTCCACCCACACCATTGAAAAATATGAAGCAACACCTGATACATGTTATTCTACTACTAAGGCTTAATTTCATCCAATGGACCCATGTGGAGGCAGCAGAGGCGCTTTGCTCTGTCCACTCTTAAGTATTTTGGAGTTGGGGAAAAGACCCTGGAGAATTCCATCTTGGAAGAGAGCCAGTTACTCTGTGAATAATTGCAAGCAGAAGAAGGTAAGCCAGGCTTTAGGATACAGGAAAGCATATTGGAATCTTTACTTTCTACATGGATGCACATGCTTTAAAACCCGCTCATCCCCTATCACTTTTTTTCAGGTTCCCCTCTTGATCCCCATTGTTTAATGACCAACACAGTGGCAAATATTGTGTGCACTCTGGTTTTTGGCCACAGGTTTGAATATGATGATCACAATTTCCATCATATAATAGTGTTCAAATGACATTTTTCAGCTGCCAATTACTTTCTGGCAGTGGCGGGCCGTGCATTTCACACCTAGGCCTTCAGTGATGTCCTACACAGTCCTACCTGAATTATTCCACCTCTTAATACCATCATTATGACACCATGGCTCTAGAAACTATACATTTACACAGAAACGCAGTATAACCGGGCGTTGCATCACCTTAACATAGTCAAGTACAACAGAGTTATATTAATATTTCCGAAGCATTTATAATCAATAAATCCGCATTTACAATTAAGAGTGTTAAACTACCAGCTTTAAGATCGCTTGGATACTGTCAAAACTTTAAAATAAAAGGCGCTTTTAAGGGATTAGTCTACAAAGTTTTATTAAGTCCACCAAAAGTATGTGAGCTTTAACAAGTCTGTTCACTAAACAGCGCATTGTCGCACCCAAAGCAGTTTCATTTAAGAAACGTGACGATAAAGACACATAAACTATTCACTGAAAATAAAAGAAAACAAACAAATAATTTGCATTTGTTCATGAGGATATATTTGCGACAGTGGTGAAAGTGTATTCCTAGCCTTGAATGTCCACTTTGACTCGCTAGCGTTGGCTCGCTAGCGTCGGGGTTGGCCGTTCTCTTCTGACGATGTCTAGCTTTTCTTGAAAAGTTCGTCTTGAAAATGGCGTAATTATATCTGCGACCAAATCGATCTCTTCTCGTCCTTCAGCCATTGCGGGTTGAAAAAAAACAGCTTGTAGAAATCAAAATAGTGCGTATCCAATCAAAAGACGTGCACGTGCTGACGTTATCGTACGCCTGCTAGCTGGCCCCGGTGTCGCCAACTAGAAATCTGATTGGGTTCGGTTCACTTTAAGCTACAGGCGCCCGCACTGTCGATTCTGAAGGCCTACGGGCAGATTTCTTGGACCCTGGCAACACATTATGGCTGAAATATGATTGGATAAAAGCTCTAACATAAAGGCCAGCCCTCCAAATCTCGATCTGAGGCTGGAAGCAGCGCAACCAAGAGGAAAGCTATGAAATGAAGAGAATAGACTATGGGGAATAATTTAATACATATTTGTGGAAAAAATATATCAAAATTAAATTTATATTCTGATGATGTTTAGGCCAGCAGAGAAGGCCTTGCTGGCCCTGACGGCCCGCCACTGATTAAATGACACCCTGCAAAAGACCTGATGGGGATTAATTATACACTGCTCAAAGAAATTAAGGGAACACTTAATCAACACAGTATAACACCAAGTCAATTAAACTTCTGGGATATCGATCTGTCCAGTTAGAAAGCGTAAAAGATTGTGAATCAATTTCACCTGCTTTGGTGCAAATGAAAGTGACAACTGGTGGACAGGAGAGGCAACAGCAAGACGACCCCAAAAAAGTTAATGGTTTTGCAGGTGGCGGCCACAGACAATTTTTCTCTCCTTATCCTTCCTGACTGATTTTTTTCTAGTTTTGCATTTTGCTAGTGCCATTGTCACTACTGGTAGCATGAGGGGGTACCTGCAGCCCATTCAGGTTTAACAGGTAGTCCAGCTCCTCCAGGATGGCACATATATACGTGTTGTTGCAAGAAGGTTTTCTGCGTCTCCCAGCACAGTCTCAAAAGCGTGGAGGAAATGCCAAGAGACGGGCCATTACACAGGGAGAGCTGGACAGGGCCGTAGAATAGAATAACTGTTATTTCCCTTTAGGGAACACGTCTTTAAGACAGACCCCACACACAAACATATCAAATAAAGACATTCAATAAAATCATTGCATTAATCAAGTGAATTAAAGTGGAATACAGCCATGATTAAAAATAGCCCCGCTTTCCCGAGATGTCCTGTGTCATAAGCAGTCCAACACAAACTCCGCCTCCACGACTTTCCTCCATACACGCAGTGTTGCGGTCTCTGTCCACTGTAGAAACGGAGCTCAGCCTTCCCAGTCGCGGCCTCGCTCCTCCGCATTATCTTCTCCTTCCCTGGTGGCCTGCCCGCAGTCTCGGATCAGTCCCGACATCTTCAACTCCGGTGAAGAACAATAGTCAACTCCGTGGCTGCAGATCCAACGGACATTCCCGAGCATAATGTGAATGCGTCTCCATGGTGACGACCACAAACAAAATCATCCCGGCTAGACAATTCGTCAATATTATAAAAACGAGCAGCAGGAGTGCCCTGAAAATTCTCCATCCGCTTCCCCGTCCCACAACAGACACACAGCGCATGAAAAAAACAAAAGGCAAAAGCCAGACACAAAAAAACACATTCAAATTAACAAACACGACCATAAAAAACAGCTGGACTACATGTCGCCATTACATCGGCACGTGACAACCCAGCGGCAAAACCAGTATCTGCTCCTTTGTGTGAGGAGGAACAGGAGGAGCACTGCCAGAGCCCTACAAAATGACCTCCAGCGGGCTACTCGTGTGCATGTTTCTGACCGAACTGTCAGAAACAGACTCCAAGAGGGTGGCATGAGGGCCCGACGTCCTGTAGTGAGACCTGTGCTCCCAGCCCAGCACCGTACAGCTTGATTGGCATTTGCCAGAGAACACCAGAATTGGCAAGTTCGCCATTGGCGCCCCCATTCTCTTCACAGATGAGAGCAGGTTCACACTGAGCACGTGACAGACGTGAAAGAGTCTGGAGACGCCGTGGTGAACGTTATGCTGCCTGCAACATCATGCAGCATGACCGGTTTGGCGGTGGGTCAGTGATGGTCTGGGGAGGCATATCCTTGGAGGGCCGCACAAACCTTCACGTGCTAGCAGCCAATGGTACCCTGACTGCTGTTAGGTACCGGCATGATATCCTCAGACCAATTGTCAGATCTTACACTGGTGCAGTGGGCCCTGGGTTCCTCCTGGTGCAGGGCAATAGAATATTACTAAAGTATTCTACAAGGTAAATATGTATGTATGCTTGTTATGGAGGAGTATGTGATTTTATTGGGAATCAGGTAGTTTGAGCCAGAACAAAAAATAGTCATAAATACAAAAGCAACAGGCCCATTATTTTGTTAATTCCCTGGGGGAAATGTGTTAATCTTCTAAATCCCAAAGGTTTCCTACTGCAGTGCTTTATGATCCCTGTTTCTTCTTCTGACGTGAAGCACCCTAAAAATAACCAAAAACGGGAATCAAGGACATCTCTGCAATTGCCTGTGTATGATTCTCACATAACCTGAGTGTTTGATTTTGGCCAAATATAAACAGGGACATAATCACATAAGACTACATTGCCCGATTTAAAAGTAGGTACCAGACAAGGAAAATTACCAGAACTAAGGTGTGTATGTGTCTTACCGTAAGCCATTTACCAAGTTTATGTGATGCTCACACCTGGAGTTATAAAGCCTTAAACAGAGTACCCCCATGATTTACCAAATATGCCATCTGCGCTAAGGGGTTAATAGTCTGATCGTGGACTTTGAGTCCTGCTTTGAGTGGACTAAAGGGGTGTGTTGGAAGAGATTATTGAAATGATAAGGTGTTACTTCAAATGTGCCAGTGTGTATTAACCAAATGATGCCTGACGTTTTTTTTGTTGTTTAGATAAAAAAAATCAATAATAAACTCCCCCTGGGGATTTCACAACATTGATGGATATATTAGCATAAGCAAGTAGTTACATAGTAAAAAGGAAACTATAATAAAAGATCACATTCTGAATCATCATTGTTGTGTAGAATCATGAGTTTTATCACTTGAAATTGGTTTATTGTGTGACCAGATTATGTAGGAATTTCTACCGCAATGAATACAAATAAATTAAACCACTTGGCTCATGAAGGGGTTAATGAACATTTTTAATACAATAAAAAGTGATTGCACAATCTTTAAGATATCACCACATTTTTTGTGTGAGGAAGTTATGTTTGTCAATACAAGATCTTTATGGAATAAAATTTTCCTGTTAAATCAAAATAAATTCTGAGGGTTATCATACAGATCTGTGCTCAGCGGGGGACAGCACAGAGCTTGAAAAGTTGGGGGCTGCGTGTGAATCCCATTCTGTACTCAAGGGTGGGCTCCACTCCAGGGGGAGGAGAGAAGGTGAACCTCTGGAGGAGAGAGGTGAAGAACAGGAACAGCTCCATCCGAGCCAGCTGCTCCCCCAGACACACCCTCTTACCTTAGAGAACCAAAAAGATGTGCAGTGATGCATTTCAGAATTGCATGCCTACAATTAAATACTACATTTATTACATCTATCTATGACTACAATGGTGAACATTTGCTAAAATAAAGCAAATGTCTGCAGTCTTTCAATCACATCTTTAAGAGCAGCAAAAAAAAAAATACTGTTGCTAAGTGTTGACTGACTATAACTGCACAACAGAAAAGAACGTACCAGCTGAAAATGGCATGAAGGCATCTCGTCTTCTGAAGTTCCCTTCTGCATCCAGGAAATGTCCTGGATTAAAGATGTGTGGAGTCTCCCACTCACTTTCATCAAAGAGCACAGACATTAAAGTTCCCAGCACCATTGTACCCTAGAGTAAAAAGTCATTAACATCAATCCATGCTGATTTGCATTTTGATTACATTTCTCTGTGATGTCTCCTATCCTCACCAATGTTGGCGTTATGATTCAGAGTAACCAAAACAATATATCATCATGGATGAGTGTCAAAGAATAAAATAGATAATACCATAAGTAGCAACATGCTACTACCTACCTTTGGTATGATGTATTCTCCTATTTGTGTGTCTTTGACAGCCATACGGGCCACATTCAGGGGTAAAATGTTTCCCATCCTCTGAATTTCATGGATCACAGCATCAGTGTAGGGCATGTGGGGTCTGTCTGCCATGGAGGGTGGGCGTGTCTGCCCAATCACATGGTCTATTTCTGCCTGCACTTTTTCTAAAAGTAAACACAAGGCAATACGGCTGCAACTGTCACACGCACTAATGATTGGGTTAGGGTTATGGTTACATTGCTTTAATTATACAGATTGGTATATGTAATACAGTAAAACCTTGACATACGAGTGCACTAACTTACGAGTTAAGAGTTACGAGCGCCGTTTCTCGGACACAATTTCTGCTTCGCCTTACGAGCCTAGACCCCGACCCGAGCCGAGCGAGCAAGCAAGCGGAGAAAAGAATAGAATTTATAGAAAAAAAAAGAAAAAAAAAAAAGTGGTGGTGTGTTGTGGGTTGTGTGTGTGGACACTTGCCTAACGCATGAACAATTCCAATTCTAAAGGAAAAAAAAAAACAAACACACCACCATTTTTTTTTTTTTACGCCCTGCAGATCAGATCAGAAAAAGAAAGAAAAAAAAAAAAAAAAAAAAAAAAAAAAAAAATGCAAAAGATGAAATGAAAAAATGACTGAACTGAAGAAGAAGTTAAAAGTGTAAAAGAATAATAATTAATATATTAAGTTAAGATTTCTTTATTTCTTTATATTTTATTTTATTATCATTTGTATATTTTTTTTATTATTATATTTTATTTATTTATTTTTTTTTTTTTTTAACTTAGAAAATAATTAGGGTGTTGTTTGGGGGGGGGGGACGGATTAACGTTTTTTTTTATTTTTTCATTGGGAAAATTGATTGATTTTTTGTAAAAAATACGACCGAGTTACGAGCGGAACGAACGAATTAACGTATGTCAAGGTAGTAATTTGTAGTCTGATAACATTTTCAAAAGGATATAAAATAAAATGATTATTTACTGTGCTCCTGAGAATGCTTTCAGTTGTATATTTTAGTAAGAATAGCTTGAACTAATAGATTAACTAAGAGTGTAAGATTCAGTAGGAAGGATTCCGTTAAAATGTATAGCTTGAACTAATAGAATGTGTAAGTTCTCAAAGGTTTGTTTGTTATCGTGAGTCCCCCTACCTTGTACATCAGGATATTTGATCATGAACAACAGGCCCCAATTCAGTGTCGTTGACGTGGTCTCAGTTCCAGCCACAAACAAATCCAAAGTGCAGTAACACAAGTTTTCTTCATTAAACCCTGCACCCGCATCATCATTCCACTGGGAAGAATTCATGAAATCAGTTGAATTTTCATGGAAATAATAAAATGTCAATCATTCTGAACATTTTCTGCCAGTTTGTCTATCTGAAGTACACAATTGGGTTTCTACTACAGATATTGCAGTGATGTGAAGTCCTGAACCAAATCCCGACTGTGCCAGTGGTTGAGAGTCCCTACAACAACACACATTGGGTCACAGTGCCACTCTGTGAGGGAGGGCATTGCTCAGTAGGTATCGGGCATCTTATGCAGTCTGCTTACAACAGCTGTGCATGAAACACACTCCTCTGGCTCCTCAGGTATTCACACCTTAGCACAGACTGCAGAGCGCAAAAAAGTGGAGGCGACTGGAAGCACATGCTTCAGAGGATACGTATGCTTACTTGAGCTATTCCAAATTCAGGAAGACGCTGCAGCGATAGGACGTGACAACAACTATCTTTAAGCATTCCCAAATAGGGAGAGAAAAAAAACAGGGCTGTAAATTTGTAAGTTGATACCTTTTCCATCTCAGCCAGGAAGCAGTCGATATAGTCTCTGGGTGCTGATGGGTCCCAATCATTCTTGTGCTCCTTTATTTTCAACCTCACAAAAGAGAGCACTTTATCCCAATGTTCAAATATTTTTCTGTGGGGTCCAGGTACCCTGCGCATTATCCAGGGAAATGTGTTGTATAGCTAAACGTAAAGAAACTGTGAAAATGACTCGGACATTGTCCACACAATAATTCAAGATATTTAATTGACTATAAGCAGATTGAAGTGGGTTCAGATGCAATAATAAAATATGATAAGCAACAGTACAAGTCATTTCTACAACCTGATTAACTCCACTTATCAAAAACCATAAATTTTCCAGTGACAAATACTAATATCTAGCGGTTATCTAAAAATGTATTTTTATATTATGCTGTATATATATATATGCTGAATATATTCAATATATTGAAATCAGTGATCTTCCCTGGCCTCTGTCTCTAAAGACATTACTCCTGTGCCCCCCATCCCTGTCATGCTACTTGGTAAGCATCCTCAATGTAAAACAATTATTTTTGGTGGAAATGTATCCTGTGAGGGTGGTGCCATAGGCTGACTAAATTATGCATACACTGTAAAAACGAATTCCATTAAAAAATTGTGAAAAGACTGACAGCAATGTTGCCAGTGAAAAACCATTTAATGAAAGGAAAAACTGTATAAATCATGTTATTTTATGGGATGGCCATTAATGATTTATTGTCATTATTCTACATGACCTAGAGTTTCTTTTGGAAAAAAATGAAATCCTGTACATTTTTACCTTCAAAATACAGATTTTATAGTGTGATATGCATTACCTTGTCAATAAAAATACATACTGTCAGTTTTTCAAATCCACATGGGAACTCTTAACTGAAACAAGCTCTGGTTTACTGCTGCTACCACCTGTATAAATGCTGCCACAAGAAATACATCTGCTCAAATACAAGATGTAAATAACAGCAAATAAGCTTTTATACCTGTGCCCAGCTGCTTCCTTCTAAATAGATGGCTTCATTTATTAGCTTCAGCAGATCTTGAAATTGTCTGTCGGTGTACTCAAACCGATCGCCAAACACCAGACAACAGATAACATTTGAAATGGCATTGTTAATAAGAAACAGTGGATCAAGTGGTTGGCCTAGAATCAGAAAATAAACAAAAAAACAATCGATCATTCGATCATTCCCCCGTAAGATTCACAACATCAACTATTGCTGCATTCACAACGTCAGCTCTTTTTACCTTGTTCATTGCCCAAGGCTTCACTCAGGCATTTACTTTCTGCCTGGATGGAAGACTCAAGACTCTTCTTGCCCACTCCAAAGTTCTTCAACGTCATGAGAGCAAACCTCCTCTGCTGCTTCCATGTGTAGCCATTGGAGGCGACCAAACCTTATCACAAAAAATGTACTTTAACTTAGGATAAATTAATGCCAAGAGTTTAATGTACTTTAACTTAAGAGTAAATTAATCCTAGTACAAATGTTACAACCTTTGCCCAAAATCAACAGTCAAGCCGGAAAGTCTGAATACCCCTTTCACCTTCTCCACGTTTTATTACATTACAGACATATTCTACAATAGATTGAGTTAATTTTTTGTCTCAAAATCCTACACAAAATAGCCCATAATGACAAAGTGAAAAATTGAAGTGAAAATGAAGTGAAAGTAAAATTTTTGCAAATGTATTAAAAATCAAAAACTGAAATCTTTCATTTACATAAGTATTCATACCCTTTGCTTTAACATATTTTTAAAGTATCATATTTAATATTTGGTCATATATCCTTTGCATGCTGTTATTTCCTGAAGTCTGTGACCAATCAACATCAAAAGACTCTCAATATCTTATTTCCAGGTACTGTTACAAGCGATACTATAAGCTCTCTGCATTTGAATGGATCTCTATGGGAATTGGGGGGTGAGACTAGATTCAGCTGTAAATTACACTGGTACAGTAGGGAACACATGGCTGGCTAAGTGGCTGAACGTCATCAAGGGTCTGAGCTATCGAACGAGCCCCAAACCATCACTCTGTTGCCAGATATGGAGTAGATGTGGATGGATCACTGCAAGGGTTATTTCTCCTGACTAATTTTCCTATAGAACTCGGAAACCGACGTCATCTCCTCCATCAGCCCATCTATGGTGGACATCACAGGGGAATTAGCCTTAATTAAGGGCTCCGCCCTGGACAGCAGTCTCTGTAAGAAGAGGGCACGAACGAAACCTGAGCCTCCTCCGTAGAGAAGCGGGAGGGCTGCGCTTAAAAAAAATAAGGCATTGGGTAAGAAACCCCCTACACCACCCAGTCTCCCCCCCATAACGGAGAGGGAGCTGCAATTTCGGCTCTTTGGAGTCAAGTGGGATGGGTATAGAGGCGGGGTCAATGGGTGCTTGTGCAGAAACAGGTGCTTGTGCAACAGAGATGGGAGAAATGGTAAGAGTCAGGGTGTGGATGCTGTCTGGCAAATCGCGCTGGCAGTCACCCTGATAATGATGCTAATGCCCTCATCATGAGAAGCGAGGGCAGCCCCCTGAGTACTGAGGTTTTGCTCAGACCAGAAACTGTCGCTGGTACCTCCCTAGAGGCTTCCATATTCTGTCACGGACTGTACTGGGTCAGAGGACCAGGTGCGACAGTGGGAATCTTAAAGCGCTGGAAACAGCGCCACTACAACGGAGAAACACTCCGCGATAGGGAAAAAACAAGCAAAACAAAAAAAACAGTCTTTCTCTCACTCAAGTATAGAAGATATTTTAGGAGGAGACTGAAAAATAGTGGGAGAACGAAAAACAACTTGCAGTAAGGCGAGCAAACTCGTAAACAGGAGAGATAAGCAGATCCTCACTATGTGAGAGGAAATTCGATAACTAATAGTAACCCGGAGCGGGCGAGGAAGGCTCCAAGATAAGGAGCGTGTAGAAAACAAAACAAAAAGAAAGAACCTCTCACTCTATATAATAAAAAGCAATATAACAGAGAGGTAAAAACAGAAAAGGTGAAGAGAACTGTCTTGGGATATGTAAACGGGTAATAGAAAAACAGAGTAAAGTAGAGGATGGAAATGAGTAGGAGATTTCCTAAGGAACTCTAAAACATCAGAGTCAAGTCCCCTGTTACGTCAACAACTTTGTGTTGAGGGTAATGAGGTCCAACTCAAGCTGTCTGTCCTGTACCATACCGGCTTTCCGTGTCAAACAATAGACAATATGGAAGTGTCCAAAAAGAAAGACGCCAGATTTAAATAAGAAGCGGAAATGCGGCACAGGTGAAAACACTGAGTAGCAGGTCAAGCAAAAACACGAGACGGATAACTACGGAGAGGTGGCGACCTAACAAAGAGCAGACTGAGAACCCATGACAGCATGTCGGATGTACATGAATCAATAAAATTATTTATGTAAGATATTTAATGTTTTATCAACTTTATAAATTTTCGTAAATATACGCTAATTCCGAATTGGATGCCTGCAACACGTTCTAAAAAAGTTGGGACAGGGGCAAAAAAAAAAAAAAACTGGGAAAAATGCCTGTTTGGAACACTCCACAGGTAAACAGGTAATACTCATGACTGGGTATAAAAAGATATAAAAAGACTCTTGAGATCTTATTTTCAGGTACTGTTACAAGTGATACTACAACCTCTCTGCATTTGAATGGAACTCGGGAATTGGGTGTGGACTATATTAAGTTGTGAATTACACGGGAATAGTATGGAACCCATGGTCGGCTAAATGGCTGTAAGTCATCAAGGGTCTGAGGTATAAAAACGAGCCTCAAACTATCACTCTGCTGCCAGATATGCAGTAGATATGGATGGATCACTTTAAGGGTTGTTTTTCCTGACTAATTTTCCTATTGAACTATATGGAAAAAATAAGTCAGGAGAAACAACCCTTAAAGTGATCCATCCATATCTACTGCATCTCTGGTCGAGACTTTTTTGGAACGTGTTGGAGGCATCAAATTTGGAATTAGTGTATATTTACAAAAATCGATAAAGTTGAGATGGTAAAACATTAAATATATTTTCTTTGTACTGTTTTCAATTATATATATGTAAAAAAAGAATTTACAAATCACTGATTTCAGCTTTTATGTGCATTTTACATACTGTCCCAACTTTTTTGGAATTGGCGTTTGTACATTACCACGCATTTAAACTCTTTATTAAATGATTGTACTATCATGGCTACATTCTGTACACAGAAAGGTGATTAAGATTTTACATTCAGTCTACCATGCCCAACAATGAAAGCAAAATCTGAAAGAAAATCTAAAACTAAGAGAAAAACAAGATGTTACAATACCGTTGTTATGGAAGATGTCATCGAACAATGGAATTGAGGGACGATCCACAAAATTTTCCCCATGTTGAATAAAGGCCTCTTTGAATCGTTTCAGGCCATTTAGGACAACAATCCTTGTTCCCAAATGAATACTAAAAATGTCACCATATTGCTCAGCAAACTAAAGGGAAATAATGTTCAGTTATTTAGTTTTAGTTTTTTAATATTGCAAAAAGAGGTATAGCTGAACTGTATAAAAATTTAAAAATTAAAAAAAAAACACTCCATGAAATATTGTTGAAAACAATCCTCTGTCCAGGCAGAATTACTATGGCTGCTAGTACACTACATTATTAATGTTTTAGAATGACACTTTTTTTGTGGTTCAATAAGTAGGATCTCAAAATAAATAGTTTTCAATGTACAAAAATGCCAAGTCACTCACTGTAAGTGTAATTCAGTAATTATATTTACAAGTGTAAGACATCTGAATTGCATATTATTTCCACTATAAATTATTGATATTTGACACTTTGGCATGGCATATAAAGTTTGAATGACCACAATTTCTTCAGATGGTAAAATTAAAAAACACAGAGCCAAGTTGCATAAAATAATTTCGAAAAGACTGGGTAGCATTGCTTTGAAATGGCAATTGTTTGTTGTAATTTGCAGCTTTCTCGAGAAGCGCTCATTCAATCAACTTCAGTCGACACTGCACTTCCTTGGGTCCTGAGCAATACACCGAGCAAATTTCAACTTCATACAGTGCCTGGTTGTCGAGCAAATCAAAATACAGACAGACAGGATTTCTTTTTCAGGATTCCTTTATAGTTATATGACTTGCAGACAGTGCTTTGCAGGCTATGCATAACCTGCCATTTAATTTCTTTTTGTACTATGTTTGACTGATAATGCATAAAAATGTATGAAGCATAAGATAATTAAATCTAGATTGACATGCATATACAATACATGCAAACACACATACATTTAGGTATTTTTGTAAAGACATAGGCATGGATTGTGTTTTTTACTGCGAACTACAAATAAATACGTGTTTCCAATACTTTTAAATGGATGACGGTACGGTTTTAAAGGGTTGTATACACGGTAGACGTAGCCATTAGATGATAGGGGCTTAGCTACCTAAAAACTTGGCGTTAGCAAGATAGCTACAGTGGCCAACTTAAAGTAACGTTAGCTAATAGCAGAAACGCAGCAGTCATTGTCATTTTGAGAAAGTCTGCCGTCATGATCGCGGGGAAGGACGTTACTCACCATAAAGCCAAGGCGGAATCATGGCCATAGCTACGCATAGTAGGGCTTTTGTCTGTGTATCCTGCGATACTTTTATCAGTCAGACTACCTTGAACAGACATTCTTATTGACAGATCAGATTGTTATCCAATGGGGAGAATTATTCTTTGAGGGCATGGAATATTTTTGATGATGAAATAGGCAGGAAAAACAATAGGAAAGATTTAAAAAATAACCCAAATCTAGGGCTATATTGTGTGAATGTGTGAATCTGAATCTGAATTATGTGTGGTTACATGAGGTCAGATGGTACAGAAATGAATGTTTTTAAGGTCTGGAAATCATGTGGTCATTGTGGTTATTGAAAAGTGGCAAACCCTCGGTGCTGTATAGGTACAGGGCAAGCTGTAACTTGGCGGAAGGCATAGAGTACTCAAATGACAACGTCACATTGGTTTCGTAAATACATTCCCCATTCATTTAGAGCGTAGACATTAACTAAAACTGACTTTTAAACCATTTATAGTGATTACGTCACCATCAATTTCCTGGATTGTTCAATTTAACGCCCATTAGCAAAATATCGTTTTTCTGGACCAGCTTTGAGTATATTTTACGTTTTAGTATTTTTTTGTGAATATACCAGCACTGGTAGAGTTTAAAAATTTGACGTCCCATAATTCCCTCCGGACGAGCAGCGTTGTCTCCAAATGTTGTCATATAACGCTAGCCAGCAGTAGCACACAGCTCAGTTTTTTAAACACTTTTTTTGAACATTAGCTAGCTAGCTTGAAGGACTAAAAGCTAGAATTGCTTCATGTGGTTAACCGTAGCGTAGTTTCTGACCTTGTTGGGCGGGCTTCTCAACTTTGCAAGCTAACTTTGAAGCTGGTCTTCAGCAGCAGTACTTCCATTACTGCCAAAAATGTCCAGACAGACGAATGATATCTTATTGGTCGAGAACCACCCGTGCGTTGCAGTACTGGATATGAAGTCCGTTAAAGTGGATTACGAGTCGAACTGCAATCATTAATCAATAATTTTA
Organism: Ilyophis sp. 1 JC-2022; assembly: GCA_022702515.1. Taxonomy (NCBI): domain Eukaryota; kingdom Metazoa; phylum Chordata; class Actinopteri; order Anguilliformes; family Synaphobranchidae; genus Ilyophis; species Ilyophis sp. 1 JC-2022. Next base: position 102,658,443 of record CM040403.1, read on the forward strand.
AAAAATAAAAATTGGAACATGCAATATATGGTCTATATCCTTATACCACACAGGCTAATGCAGGAACGTTTCGGCTCATTTTATAAATCAGATTTCAAGAAATAGCCGATAGTAATCTTTGAAGCCCGTTCAATCGGTCATAGGGAATTTACTTCCGAAAACAGACTCCGCTCACGTCTGACGTACTCACGCGAGTAATACCTGCCATCCCAATTTTAAGGGCACTTTTAAGGGCATCATTCACAAGGGAAGGTGTGAGGGTTTGTGTTTAGTGCCTGACTTTAATTAAAGCCCAAAATCCACTATGTAAATAAAGGAATATGTTGAAATAAAATTTGACTTACTGTTTCAGTTAACTAATAACATTAGGCTTTTAAAATATATTATGATCTTTCTGTCTCTACAAGATAGTTTTTGTTTTATTACCCATGTATGTGTAGTTTCTTGGTTTGTAGACATTGTTGCATTTACTAAATGTATGCCTAACCTTTCTTCATTCCTTTCACACACTTAAACTATGACCGTAGCTTAGGCCAGTGGTTTCCAAAGCTCTCCTCAGGTACCCCCAGCCAGATCCAGGTATTTGATGCATTTCATCCCACACCTGATGAAACTAATCAAGGGCTTGATTTGGGAACCACTGACTCAGGCTACGCACTTATTGTTACCATTGCTTGTTCGACACAAAATAGAAGAAAGTTGAACTTGCAATTTATTGTCTATATTGCTTCCACAAATGTTGCAGTGTTGTATCATTCTCCCAGCCAGAAGAGGCAACTGAGGTTGGATAATTTTTCTTAAATTTATTTACAAAACAAATGGAATAATTAGCATAACAGCCAGTTAGCCCCTGCAGCAGGGATACTCGAATCTGCCCTTGGGGGCCAGTAGTGCTGATGGTTTTCATTCCTCCCATCTAATCAGGGACTGATTTAAACTCGACGCACAATATGAGTGTAATCAGTGATACATTATTGGACTATGGACTAAGAGAAAGCCAGCAGCACTTGAGGGCCATATTTGAGTATTACTGGCCTACTGGTTAATAAAAAACAAGGTGATTAGGAATTAAGCATGTTCAAAAGCAGACATATTTTGTGGGCTAGACTACTAGAGTTTGCAAATTGCACACACAATTCACACATTTTCACAACAAGAAAAATTATGTTTGTAAGACTTACTTTGACAACAGAAATTCGGGTCAAATGTTATTTCCATAGGTACAGTTAAATTCAAAAGTATTGGGACAGTGCCACGATTTTTGTTGTTTGCGCTCTGTACTGCTGCATATTGGACTTGAAATAAAACAATGAAAATGAGGTTGAAGTGCAGACGGTCAATCTCAGGGTATTTACATCCATATCGGTTGATCTGTGTAGGAATTACTGCTCTTTTTATACAGTCCCCCCATTTTATGGGATTGGGTATTGAGACATACCCAACATAATCTGATGTAAAGTTATCATATTTAGTACTTGGTTACAAATCATTTACATTTGATGACTGCCTGACTGCGACCTATGGACGTCAACAGACGCTGGGTACCTTCCCTGGTGATGCTCCGTCAGGCCTGTACAGCAGTCATCTCCAGTTCCTCTTTGTTTCTGTGGCATTTTGCCTTCAGTCTTGTCTTCAACAAGTGATATTCATGTTCAGTTGGATTCAGGATGGGTAATTGACATGGTCAGTCTAGGATATTACAGTCCTTGGTTGCTTTAGTAGTATGTTTGGGGTCATTTTCCTGTTGAAAGGTGAAGCACTGTCCAATGAGTTTTGAGGCATTTGGTTGGAGCAGATACGATGCTTCTGTACACCTCACAATTCAGCAGTCACATCAGCAATGAAAACAGGTTAGCCAATTCTATTGCCAGCCATACATGCCTAAGCCATAACACTATCTTCACCATGTTTCACAAATGGGGGGTGGGGGGTAGTTCTTTGGATCATGAGCAGTTCCTTTCTTTCTCCACACTTTCCCCTTTCCATCACTTTGGCACAGGTTCATACTCATCTCATCTGTCCAAAAGACCTTGTTCTTTTTTAATGTACTTTTTAGCAAAGCCTAACCTGGCCGTTCTGTTCTTGAGGCTTACCAGTGGTTTACATCTTGCGGTGAGGTTATGCTGGTGTAGCATTCTCTTTATGGTAGTCTTTGACACATCTATGCTTAAATCCTGGAGAGTGTTCTTGATTTGTTCGACTGTTGAAAAGGGGTTTTTCTTCACAATTGAAACTTCTTTAGTCATCCAATGCGGTCGTCTGTGGTCTACCAGGTCTTTTTCTATTGCTAAGCTCACCAGTGCGTTCTTGCTTCCTTACAATGTATGAAAACTGTTGATTTTGACACACCCAATGTTTTGGCCATGTCTCTTACTTGATCCTCATATTGAGAGACAACAGCAAAATCCACACATAGCATCATTAATTCATACACAAAAAAGCTAACAAAGGTCTACAGTTGATTCTAAGACACACCACTGGCCAAGAAACAACTGAACAGCCAATTGTCCAATTACTTTTGCTCCCTTAAAATGGGGGCTGAAAGTCCTACACTGATCACCCAATATGTTTATTTAAATACCCTTACATTAAAGCTGAAGTCTGCACTTTAACCTCATTGTCATTGTTTTATTTCAAATCCAACATGCTGGAGTAGAGCCAAAACAACAAAAATGTCCCATTACTTTTGCATTTAACTGTATCTGTTGTGTGGCTTTCTTCATATCGCATGTCTGACAGGCTATACAACACTGCTTGGCAACAGATTTTAAAGCTTATCAATTGTGCAATAAAGCATGTAAACCCGACCTTAAAAAAGGTTATACGTTGCAGTCTTTTTGTTTGTAGGGAGCCTGGACACAATTAGACAATTATTAGCAAAACTCACCTTTGCCAGCTGTAAATGGATTTTTGTAGAATCAATACGAAGGAGATCACCGACAAATGGTAATGACCATGGTCCTGGTGGAAATCTTTTGGGAGATTTATGTTTTAAAATGTAGGTAAGAGTCAAAAACACAGCAAGAAAAACGAACCAAAACTTGGTGTAGACTAAATCCAAAAAAGAGAGCACTGAAAATGCGGTCATTGTGAGTCAATACCCAAAGCTCAAGCGGACTACTACAGTATACAAAGATTGCTCGTGGGCATCGAATAAAACACGCCCTCTCACAGCCTGGCTGTCCAAGGTGTTATTTTTTTTCTTCACGCAGGGCATTCAGAATATCTGCTCCGCCCATACAGAACAAGCTCACAGGAAAGCGCAGCGGATGTGTCATGAACGCCAAATTTAGTATTGCATTCAGGCCACCAATCAGGATTAAGACAATGGTAGTTCACCCAGCATGGGACAGGACTTAGGTTATTTTAGTTTAGTGCAGCCTCACTAGACAGGTAATTAATCAAATAATGCCTTGCATGCTGATACTTTTCAAATTTAGCCTGCAAGACTGGTACTCATCGAACGGGTACCAGCCATGGAGGCGAAATCCCAAAAGTATTTTTTTATTTATTAATTAATGTGAGTCTGCATTACGTTTCAAATGAAAGGTGTGTTTTATAACCGGCATCAAAGGCTGGAACAGGATCTAGCCTTCCGCAACTGATTCAAATGGGACAAATCAGCGGGTAAGGAAGATGCACAGTGAACCAGCACACTTAGTAGTAAGTACAGTTCAGGTTCCCTTACAAAAATATAAGCCTTCTGGTAAATTTGCGTCAAACATTTGGCATTGTTGGCACAGGTTTGTGGCAAGCTCATATTTTCACATGCAAATTAGCTTTGTGGGAACTGCGCATTCACTTCTGGCAAAGACTTTAGTTCACCACTACTGGCAAAACTCTGGTAACATTTTGTGGTAAACAATTAAGTTTGTGGAAAATGCGCTATATTCAGGTGCAGCTCAAAAAATTAGAATATCGTGAAAAAGTTCAATATTTTTTATCACTCATGTCAGAAAGTGAAACTCATATATTAGATAGATTCATTACACATAGAGTTAAATATTTCAAGCCTTTATTTCTTGTAATTTTGATGATTATGGCTTACAGCTAATGAAAACCCCAAATTCAGTGTCTCAGAAAATTAGAATATTACATAAGATCAATAAAAAAGGATATTTTAAACAGAAATGTCAGCCTTCTGAAAAGTATGTTAATTTCTATGCACTCAATACTTGGTTGGGGCTCCTTTTGCATGAATTACTGCATCAATACGGCGTGGCATGGAGGCGATCAGCCTGTGGCACTGCTGAGGTGTAATGGAAGCCCAGGTTGCTTCGATAGCGGCCTTCAGGTCATCTGCATTGTTGGGTCTGGTGTCTCTCATCTTCCTCTTGACAATACCCCATAGATTCTCTGTGGGGTTCAGGTCAGGCAAATTTGCTGGCCAATCAAGCACAGTAATACCATGGTCATTGAACCAGCTTTTGGTACTTTTGGCAGTGTGGGCAGGTGCCAAGTCCTGCTGGAAAATGAAATCAGCATCTCCATAAAGCTTGTCAGCAGAAGGAAGCATGAAGTGCTCTAAAATGTCCTGGTAGATGGCTGCGTTGACTGTGGACTTCAGTAAACACAGTGGATCAACAAATCATCACTGACTGTGGAAACTTCACACTGGACTTCAAGCAACGTGGATTCTGTGCCTCTCCACTCTTCCTCCAGACTCTGGGATCTTGATTTCCAAATGAAATGCAAACTTTACTTTCATCTGAAAAGAGGACTTTGGACCACTGAGCAACAGTCCAGTTCTTTTTCCCCTTAGCCCAGGTAAGACGCTTCTGACATTGTCTCTGGTTCAGGAGTGGCTTGACACGAGGAATGCGACATTTGTAGCCCATCTCCTGGATTCGTCTGTGCGTGGTGGCTCTTGATGCACTGACTCCAGCCTCAGTCCACTCCTTGTGAAGCTCCCCTAAATTCTTGAATGGATTTTGCTTGAAAATCCTCTCAAGGCTGCGGTTATCACTGTTGCTTGTGCACCTTTTCCTACCACACTTTTTCCTTCGACTCAACTTTCTATGAATATGCTTGAATACAGCACTCTGTGAACAACCAGCTTTTTTAGCAATGACCTTTTGTGGCTTACCCTCCTTGTGGAGGGTGTCAATGACTGTCTTCTGGACATGTCTTCCCCATGATTGTGTAGCCTACTGAACCAGACTGAGAGACCATTTAAAGGCTCAGGAAACCTTTGCAGGTGTTTTGAGTTAATTAACTGATTAGAGTGTGACACCATGAGTTTCCAATATTGAACTTTTTCACAATATTCAAATTTTCTGAGACACTGAATTTGGGTTTTCATTAACTGTAAGCCATAATCATCAAAATTACAAGAAATAAAGGCTTGAAATATTTCACTCTATGTGTAATGAATCTATATAATATATGAGTTTCACTTTCTGAAATGAGTGACAAAAAATATTGAACTTTTTCACGATATTCTAATTTATTGAGCTGCACCTGTACACCCACTACATTTCAAAATAGAGCCTCTCTTTTTCGAGTACCCACTTATTTTCTGTGGCTCTTAATTTTGAGTGAAATTATAGCTCTTGTACATATAGAGGAAGCCATGAATGCTATGCTAGTCATTGTACATATGACTAATTTGATCTCTAATGGTTGCTTGTTGAGAAATTGGAGCCGCAGATCTGGAAAGGCTTTGCGACTCCAGACTCAACTCCACCCCAGGTGGAGGAGAGAGGGTGAATTGCTGGAGAAGGAATATAAAGATCAGAAACACCTCTATCCCAGCCAATTGCTCCCCCAGGCACATCCTGTTACCTGGTGAAAACATGGTTTCAGGTTCACCAGAGAGTATGAAAATGGGCAGAATTATTTCTGCTTGGTTTGCCATTATTAAGGTGTGCACACATTAGAATGAGCTCAAAACAATCTGACAATGCAGTGAGTGGTAATGTGAGAAAGGAAAGACTGAGACACACCTGCTGAAGATGGAAGATTTGCTTCTCTTCTCTGAAACTGGCCCAGAGAAACCAGAAAATGTCCCGGATAGAAGGTATCCGGCATCTCCCACTCGTTTTGGCCATTTAACACATCAGAAAAAATCTGCAACTATGACTGTAACTTTTTGCCACATGTACTGTAATTTTTTTTTCAATCTGTTAAATTCAGCAAGTAATTGTGTTATGTGTAATGGTGCGTTGCAATTAACAAAAATATGTCATATTTAAGTGTGTTCCCTGCAGAGGTTGCCTTAACATTGGTTCAGTTTAAAAAATCCAAAAAAATAGTAATTGGTTATGGCTTTCTTCGTTTGCAATGGTTTTCTTCCTCTCTGCGCCGGTTAGCAATCTATCCGATTTTTTCTGCATTCCATCTTGGGGTTTTGCTCTTCCCCGCTAATTATTAATTTCACCCGTTTCCCTACCTGTTAGGTATTTAAGGCTCTTGCTTCTGCTTCCGGATTTCTGCTTACTTCACCTATTATCGGGCGTTATAGTCACGTCTCGAAGGTGCCTTGGTTTCCCTTTTCTCCTCTCGCTACTTTATTTAGTGGTGGCTATTCTGAGTCTCTTTTTTGCCCGTGTTTACGAGGCTAGCCCGTTTTATAGGGGTGAGTTATTGTTTGGCTACGGCCAGGAATTTTATATTCCTTTTTTTTGTTGCGATTGACTCATCGTTATTCTGCACAAACCCTCACAGTATAACAAAGCCAGTATGGATGAGTCAGCGGTTTCCCCTCCAAAGCAATTAAGAGCTTCATACACAACAGCAGGTGCTGAAGAGCTGAACATCCCTTTACTGTGTGGACTGACCACAGAAATTTAGAATACGTTCAACAGGCGAAAAGACGTAATTCTCGGCAGGCACGCTGGGCATTATTTTTTACCCGGTTTAACTTTGTGCTGACTTACCGTCCAAGTTCCAGAAACGTTAATCCGGATTCCCTGTCGCGCATCTTCTATCAGTCTGACAGCCCAGCTACCCCAAAGCCTATTGTGCCAGCTGCCCAGATCGTAGCTCCTGTATTGTGGGAAATTGAAATGGCGGTCCAAGAGGCGTTGCGCATAAACCCGAGTCCGGGAGGGGTCCCGCCAGTTGCCTTTTTGTGCCTTCCGGTGTGAGGTCTTGAGTACTCCAGTGGGCTCATGCCTCACAATTCGCTGCACATCCTGGCGTTCACCGCACCAAAGAATTTCTCTCCAGATGTTTTTGGTGGCCTGGGATGGATGGGGATGTGCGCGGATTTGTTGCCACCTGTGCTGTTTGCGCTCGGAATAAGGGTTCTCGACTCCCGCCCTCTGGGTTATTATGCCCTTTACCCATGCCCAGTCAACCATGGAGCCATATCGTTTTGGACTTTGTAACCTGGTTGCCTGTTTCTCAGGGTAACGCGGTCACCTTAGTCATAGTCGATAGGTTTTCTAAGGCGGTGCATTTTTTTGCTCTGGCCTAATTACCATCGATGCCGGAAACTGCTCAGCTGGTGGTCGATCACGTGTTCCGCATTCACGGATTGCCCCAGGACGTGGTGTCGGACCGTGATCCTTTTGTGCGCAGTTGGCCGCGTTCGTTAGTCCTCCGGTTTACATCCGCAGACTAACGGACAGACGGAGCATACCAAACCCACACTGGAGAACACCCTTCGCTGTTTGGCGGCCTCCAATCCCACTTCATGGAGTCGTTACCTTCTCTGGGCTGAATATGCCCATAACACCCTGCGTAACGCCTCCACGGGTCTTTTTCCATTCAAGGCCCAGGTGGGTTATTTGCATCCACTTTTTCCTGAGCTGGAGAGGGACGTGGAGGTGCCCTCTGCAGGCTCGTTTGTCCGGAGGTGTCGTGCAGTTTGGAAGTGGATTCGTTCCTCACTTTTGCGAGCTTCCGCGAGTCAGAAGATTTCTGCCGACAAACATCGTCGTTCAGCTTCCTCCTAATGAGTGGGTCAGCGTGTCTGGCTTTCCACGCGGGATTTGCCTCTGCGGGTTAAGTCCCGCAAACTCGCTCTGCGCTATCTGGGTCCTTTTAAGATCATCCGAAAAATGTACCCGTTACTGTCCGCCTCCAGTTGCCACACTCCATGTGTGTTCACCCCACCTTTCACGTTTTCCGACTCAAGCTGGTGCTTTGGCCCCTGCGGAAAGATCTGCGCCTCCTCCTCAGGTTGTGGAGGGAGGTCCGGCTTATACGGTCTGCCACATTTTGGCAGAAAGACGAGTGGGTAGGGTTTTTCAATTTTTAGTGGGTTGGGAGGGTTATGGCCCTCAGGAGCGATGTTGGGTCCCATCTAGAAACATTTTGGACCCTGAATTGATTAAGGATTTCCGTAGGGATACGCCTGGGGGATCGCCTGGGGTCGTCCCTTAGAGGGGGGTCCTGTCATGGGTTGTGGCTTTCTTCCCTCGTTTGCTACGGTTTTCTTCCTCTCTGTGCCGGTTAGCAATCTATCAAATGTTTTCTGCGTTCCATCTCGGGGCTTTGCTCTTCCCCGCTAATGATTAATTTAATTGGCCTCTCACTTCCGCTTCCAGATGGTTCGTTATCATTTCGTGCCTTTACGAAGTCAGCGTTAGATTTCTGGCCTTGAAGCCAATGGAATTCGTCTTTCTGTTCCCTTTTCTCTTTTCCTCTCTATGCTTCTACTCTCTCGTTTCTGAGGGTGTGAGTTTTATTTTTATTTAGTTTATTTCACCAATTATCGGGCGTTATAGTGACGTCTCAAAGGAGCCTTGGTTTTCCTTTTCTCCTCTCGCTACTTTATTTAGTGGTGGCTATTCTGAATCTGTTCTCTGCCCGTGTTTACGAGGCTAGCCCGTTTTATAGGGGTGTGTTATTGTTTGGCTACCGGAAGAAATTTTATATTCCTTTTTTTTTTGTCGCGTTTGGCTCATCGTTATTCTGCACAAACCCTCACAAAAATTTAATTTTACTAGGAGTGCCCAAACTTTTGCGTAACATTGTATATGTACATTATGTATGTATATTGGATTTTGTTGAAATGTGGGTCATTGGAGCCAGAACAAAAATTTCTGAAATAGAAAAACAGTATTGCTTTCTTGGTGGATGATTAGTTGTTCAGACTGTGCTAAAAAGTAAATTATGGGTATCATTCTCTTACATGCAGGTCTGAGGTTTTATGTCATAATTTCTTCTGGATGTCACTTTAATCCTGTTAACATCTGCCTGATCTGAGTAATGTAAAATAAAAGTTTGTTTGTCTTCCAATTATTTTACTGTACTGACCATTGCAATGTACAGTCACAACACTAAAAAAGATCACTTACTAAATAAAATTTTATAAACTAATTTATTGGGGAAAAAAGCATATTGCATGTTGATACAGTTTTAGCTTGTTAATGTAGATTTAGATTGTAGATAGACTGCATTTACCACAGTGAGTGAAAGTTCAGTTGTAAAGCACTTCACCAGTTTGGCTGGTTCTCCAAAAAAGGGTCAATCACCTTTTTAAAAATGTTTGCATTCTGTATAGTAGCTCTCAGATGTAATGTACATGTAATTATCTTTTCTTTAAACATTTTTAATCATGTAAAATCTAACTGTAGCCTAATGGTACACACCAAAACAACAGGAGGGGAGTAAAATATATACACTCAGTGGTCACTTTATTAGGTTCACCTGGTCGTTAATGCAAATAGCCTCCTCCTCTAAAGTGAATCATGTGGCTACAACTCAAAATATAACCATGGTTTGATAATGTAAGACTGAAAAAGGCATGATCAGTCATAAACCCTTGCAGCTGGTGGTGATTTCCTGGAGGGTGCAATAAAACAATTTACCTGGTGGCCTGAGAACCTGTTCCTCTGACCTCTCACGGCCTCGTAAACTACAGCTGGGGTTGAGCCTACAACTGGACATCAGAAGGAAACGGCATCCGAATGACGCTGGGAACTCACAGGTCTTTTACGGCCTAGATTCTGGACTGAATGGTGAACATATTAAACAAAGCTGTATATGTATATTGAATCATATGTATGTGCATGTAAATTGATAATTGTGGAAGTATAAAGTAATTGTGGATAATATGATAAATGTGGTGAACCTGGATAATACTAATTGAAGTGTGTGGTATGTGAAAGTATAGGAGGGGGAGAAATAAAGAATGTGAAAGGAGGATTGTATAGGTTATCAGGGATGTGCTTGTCCATATAAGTGTCTGGAACCTAGAGTGGCCATCACCGGGACCTCAACTGATATCTAGATATGATAGAGAAGATCATAAGATCACGCGCCGTCGTTCAAAGAGTCTTATTACTGTCACTAGATTGGGAGAGGTAGACTCTGTTTCTCTCCATGGAGGGGGGTCCCTGGGGGTGAAACTTCTCTTCCTGCCAGACCTTATTTGGACAAACAAAGGGACTTGTGGAGTGTGCATACCGGCGCTGTACTGCATTTAAGGACATCCCAAAGGGATATTCGAGGAGAATCTGCTTAACAGTTCTCCTGGTACCATAGCCACACCGTACGGAATCACTTGGTGATATACTTTGTTTGTGAATTTGTTCATGTTTATTTGTCTTGGCAGCATGTTATCCTGTGTTTAGTTATAGGCATTGAATGTGTTCGTGTTTGCTCTCACAGTCTTAACCAGTGATTATTTGTCATTAATAAATTACCATGTTTTCATATCAACTGCATCTTTCTTTTAATCCTTTTTCCAGCTTCAATTGTCTGCATGATCTGAGCTGCAGCGTTCCAAGCTAATGACCTCCCTGCCTGTTATCCAATTATTTTTATATTTAACGTGCGTGGCTCTCATCCATCGTATACCCTTTTCAGCCTAAATTATGACTGAAGACTCAGGGGGACAATTCTGACCCAGGACCGACTGATCAGCGGCCTGGTACAGACGTGGCGTACTCAAGTTGGGTAGGCAGCAAGTGACGGTCCAAATATAAGGTTGGGTGGTGTATGGTTCTGGTAATTTGATATGGGAACCCATGGGCGTCATACGCCGGTTCTTGTCAAATTTGCCTTAAGGAGCCCTTTAAATACACCCAGAGTAGTGCATGGTTCTGGTGTTTTGATATGGGAACCCATGGGCGGTTTACGCCGGTTCTTATCAAATTTGCCTTAAGGAGCCAGGTTCTGGTGATTTGATATGGGAACCCATGGGTGTTTTTACGCCGGTTCTTGTCAAATTTGCCTTAAGGAGCCCTTTAAATGTACTCAGACTGGGGCTCGCAACTATCTATGATAAATGAATATCATGTATTGTGTTGACTAGACCCCCAACCTCTGCGTTCGCCACCGAACTGAGCTTCAGCAATAATGTTGATTCCGGCAAACATATATTGAAGTAATGATGGTACCTAAGGGCGAGTTGAGTGTAAACACTCCGAGCTCCACGCATGTTTAACCAAAATTCTAAATTATAATTATAAATGGAGTCAGATAAACGAGTAAATAAAATAATAATATTTCTAAATAATTTTACCTTTTCCCACAGCAAGAGTGGAATACATCACGTTTAAACTTTCGCTCCGAGCTATTCCCTCATTGGTCTAGTAATTGCGGATTCTACAATAATGTAGCCTGCTCCACCAAACAGTAGAAATGGCAAGATACATGATCTTAGTAATTTTGACCTTGGTATGTTAGTGCCAAATGTGGGGGTTCCAGAATCCATACTACAGGCCCTAGAGTTTACAGAAAAGGTGTGAGAAACAAAAACATCCAGTGAGCGGCAGTTCTGTGCTCAGTGAGGGACAGCACAGAGCTTGAAAGGTTGGGGGCTGCGTGTGGCTCCCATTCTGTACTCAAGGGTGGGCTCCACTCCAGGGGGAGGAGAGAAGGTGAACCTCTGGAGGAGAGAGGTGAAGAACAGGAACAGCTCCATCCGAGCCAGCTGCTCCCCCAGACACATCCTCTTACCTTAGAGAACCAAAAGGATGTGCAGTGATTCATTTGAGAATTGAATACCACATTTTCATGATTACTTCAGAATTTGATATCAGAATGCTTTTTGATTATGTCACATGGCGCTGTAATGGTGACATGTAGTCCAGCTGTCTCTCGTGTTCGTGTTTGTTAATTTGAATGTATTTTGTTGTGTCGCGTTTTTGTCTTTTGTTTTTTTCATGCACTGTGTGTCTGTTGTGGGATGGGGAAGTGGGCTGGAGACTGTTCAGGGCACTCCTGCTGCTTGTTTGGATATTGACAAATTGCCTACTCAAGATAATTTTGTTTGTGGTCGTCACCATAGAGACACATTCGCAACATATGCTCAGGAATGTCCCTTGGATCTGCAGCTACAAAGTTTACCATCGCTCTTCACTGGAGATGAAGATGTCGAGACTGATCCAGGACTGCAGGCAATCTTCAAAAGGCCACCAGAGAAGGGATGTTTGGCTGTAGGCTATTCCACTTTAATTAATTTAATTAGTTTGATTAATGCAATGATTCTATTGAATGTCTTTATTTGATATGTTTGGTTGTTTGTTTGTTGTGGGTCTGCCCCACTGTCTATGTCTTTTTGTTGTTGCTGGTGGCTACAACTGAAGTTCCCTAACGGAAAAATTAAAGTTATTCTATTCTATTCTACAATGGCGAACCATCAATAAAATAAATACCACATTTATGTGGTATACATCCTTCAATTACATTTTTAGGAACAGTAAAAAAAGTACTCTTAGTAATTGTTGACTGACTATAACTGCATGGCAGAAAGAACTTTACCAGTTGAAAATGGCATGAAGGCATCTCGTCTTCTGAAGTTCCCTTCTGCATCCAGGAAATGTCCTGGATTAAAGGTGTGTGGAGTCTCCCACTCACTCTCATCAAAGAGTACAGACATTAAATTTGCCAGCAGCATTGTACCCTAGAGTAAAAGGCCAATTACAGCATCAATCCCTGCTGATTTGATTACATTCCCCTATGAGGGTCTGACTGCCATGTGTCCTCTTTTCCTCATCAATGTTGTTATGATTCTTATCGAGTAACTAATACAATATATCATATTGGATGCAAGTTTCAAACAATAAGAGATAATATCCAAACAGCACCATGCTGTAAAACTACCTGGTGCATGGCTGAATCTTGACATATTAATATCATAAGTACAGTATAGAAACAGTACCTTTGGTATGTGTAGTCTCCCAATTTTGTGTCTTTGACAGCCATACGGGCCAAATTCAGGGGTAAAATGTTTCCCATCCTCTGAATCTCATGGATCACAGCATCAGTGTAGGGCATGTTCGGTCTGTCTGCCATGGAGGGTGGGCGTGTCTGCCCAATCACATGGTCTATTTCTGCCTGCACTTTTTCTAAAAGTATATGAAAGACAAAACAGCTGCAACGGTCACATGTACTAATGGCTGGGTTACATTGCTCTAATGATACGGATTGGTATATGTAATATTGTTGAATCATTTTATTTTATATTATTTATAACATATGTATGAACATTCCTGAGCATGCTTTCAGTTGTACTAAAATACATACATTTTACTAAGAAGATTCAAATAAAACGAATAGCTTGAACTAATGGAGTGTGTGAGGTTATTGTGAGTTCCCTACCTTGTACATCAGGATATTTGATCATGAACAACAGGCCCCAATTCAGTGTTGTTGATGTGGTCTCAGTTCCAGCCACAAACAAATCCAAAGTGCAGTAACACAAGTTTTCTTCATTACAGTAATCCATCCATATCTGGCAGCAGAGTGATGGTTTGAGGCTTGTTTGATATCTCAGGCCCTTGATTATTTACAGCCATTTTACCAGTATGTACTCCATACTGTTCCAGCATAATTTACAGCTAAATCTAGTCCCACCCCGCCATTCCCATAGAGATCCATTCAAATGCAGAGACATTATAGTATCGCTTGTAAGAGTACCAAAAAATAAGATGTCAAGAGTCTTGATGTTGTTTGGTCACAGACATCAGAAAGTCATGGCATGCAAAGGATATGCAACCAAATATTTAAAATTCTTACTTTATTCTATATATAAATGCAGGGGTGCCAATAATTGTGGCACATGTGGGTTTGTTAAAAATAATTTCTTTATGAGGGATTTTTTTTCTCATAATAAATTTACTTCAATGAAAGGTTGGATTTTTCTAATTTTTCCAGTGTGAGATTTACAAAACGGTGAATTTTTTAATAAGCCTTTTTACTCATCTTTACCAGAGGTGCCAATAATAGTGGAGGGCACTGTAACATTCACATTTACAAACACACATTTATACCAAGAAACTTTCATCTACACTAGAGAAAGGGGGGGATGAATAAATAATTACAAATAAAGTCTATGTGCATGTTTGTGGGTTAGATAAAGTTTAGTCAAATAAGTAGTAAAATGGTATAATGTATTTTAAAATGTAAAGCAACAAAAAAAAAATCTTATTTGTGAACACAATTTTACAATTGTGTAAAATTAACAATAGTAATATAATGCATTTTACTCATGATGTGGTTTTCATACACCAAAGCACTGAATGCAGACAATTGTATGGTATAGTCATTTGTATAGTGTAACAGCTGACTTGAACATTATTTACATTATAAATCATTTGACACTTTCACATGACCACATTCACTTCGGATGGTAAACACATGGCCAAGTTTCAATTAATTATTTACAAAACATTTGGTAGCATTGCTTTGGAATAGAGCTTGTTTAATTTGTGTGAGCTAAGATGGCCAATATTGTTTGTTGTAACTTGGCCTCATTTTGATATCAATAGGCCTATTGGCAGGCCTTGGTTTTGCTAGTTTTATTACAGACAGTGCTTTGTATGCGTAACTTGGCATTTTTGTACATTGATAACGTTTTATGTTATAGGCTACTTCCAGCCCCACACAACTATAAGCACTAATCAATCTTGTATTATAAAGTTACATAAAAAATGGAATAAGATCTAGCTATATAATTGAAATGCATGTGTCCAAGTGTTAGTTTTAGACTTGTACAGAAGTTTAAACTTTTTAAATCGCATTCAAAACACTAGACATTAACACAATATACAAAGCCTAACTATTTAAGCTTTCAAACAACCAATGCACAGTGGTTTGTCCATTAAAAATATGAAAATGAATGCTTTCCCATTGACGGAATTGGCTGAAACGGCTAGAAATTGTAGTACCGGCATGCACGTTTATTAGAAATGACCTGTTTGGTTTAGATGCAGCTGTATTTACGCTGAGATCGCCAACATAACTTAATGCAATATTACGGCACTTGCCAAAAATGACACCCTGTAGGTGCAGCTATTACCAGACTCTAATCAGACCATAACTTTAAAGAAAGGGTATACAGCAGCCAACGTATCTTTCCACACAGTCATGGTGGTGCAGCGGTAATGGTCACGTGTTAATATAAAACAAATAGCCTATAGCCTATCAAAGTTCGAATCTCGGCAAGCTCTTCAATAAAAATAAATGTTGAAAATAAATTTTAAAAAGGTACTCCACAATGTGTGCTGGCTACCCTTGATCCTGTCACAAGGGATGTCATGCCAAGTTTATTTATTTATTACTTTTTAACAAGCACTGTTTGCTTTAAGTTATTATTGATGGTGAAACAACATGTGACTGGTAACATGGCTCAAGAAACGATTTATTGACATTGTCTATAACATTGTGATTAGGGTGTAATTTCTCACATAGCCGCAACCATCTTATTAGGAAACTTTCATTTCCAACCGTAATGGAATACAAAATCAATGTCAGAGTTTGTCTGTCAAATTGCAATATTATTATGATGTTTGATTTTGTATGGTGCCACAACATTGTAATCTTAACATTGAATAAACTTTATATAATCAGGCTACGTAAATCGCTTAAAAATAGTCAAAAATGGTAGGCCTACGTCAATAACAACAGCCTACATGGCAGCAATTGGATAGATCTTTGTCTTTTTTTCTTTTCTCAGAAAACTAGTAAGAATGGCTGTGGCCACTGTATTGGATTTGCTATCATATCTGCCTTGGCAGTAGATTGATACACAGGCAGTTCTCCTCTTCTTGAGTGTTCTGATTGTGTCAAAGTATATTAGTGGACTGCCCCCAAAAGACTCTCCCCCTGGTCCCTTTTCTTGGCCTATTATTGGAAACTGGCTGAACATCGGCACCAAGGACCCAATCGGCTCCTTCAACAGGGTAAGTTCATATACAAGTGCAAAGACCAATAAATGTATCTAAGAGTTATAATGACGGATGTGTATTTGCATGTGTTTATTTGGGAAATACATTCTGTACAATACACTTGCTAGTTCAAACAACTGTGTTAATCAGTTACTAAATACTAAATTAGATTGCAAACCCTGTGTACAACACACTTACCACACTTAAATCCCTAACTGGTGACATCGCAATGCAACTGTATTATGGAAGAGCCATATTTCTCAGTTCTGGTTCATTATGTGAGATTCCTGCAGAAAACACATGGCCTTTGTTGCAATTATTCAGCCGTAGAAAAGTATTTGATATTTTAGAGTTCCCAGTATTTATTTTCATTAAGGATAACGTATGCCAAAGTAACATATGTTGTGGTGTACATGATATTAACAGCAAATAACGTGGCAGCCTAGTATATTAATTTTATTTTTTTCATCTCTATACAAGTAACAAAGATGGTGAAATTAAATGAAGTAGTTTGATGTCTTCAGAATTATATTTTTAAAAAAACACCTGAAAATTACTTAATTGATAACAACCTGAATTGGCCCAGATGCATTCCATTTTCTTGAGCGATCACACTAAATACAAGGTCCACCTATCTTGAGATAAAATCGACCTTTGTTACATTGCATGATTTCAGAATAAAAATCACCCGTTTTGTTAGGTCTCAAAATTGAAAGATTAGATCATCCACGGTGTTATGAAGGTAAAGAAAGTGCCCTTGGAACCTCAAGATGCAGTTGTTGGGAGGTAAAAAGCTGGAGAAGGTTATTAAAAGATTGGCTAAGCTTTTAACCTTCCCAGGAGTCCATTGTAACAAAATGAGCTGCCGAGTTCATTGGCTGAAATTGGAGAAACTGTCCAGATATCAACAATATCTTTAGCACTTCACTTTTTGTGAGGGTAGCTATACAGAAGCCACTTCTGAGAAAGGCCAGCGTTAAGTAAGACCAACTGTGTGAGTCATTAAAGCAGGTGCCAATTGTGTATCAGTTTGTAGATATATATGGAGACGTGTCAAGAGTGGATCTTGGAATTGGCCGGTGTGTGCTTCTGTCTGGATATAAGGGCTTTAAAGAGGCGTTTGTTGAGAAGGCAGATTCCTTCACTGATCGCCCTTAAAACCCTTTAAATGACAGACTCTGCAAAGGCCTGGGTAAATGTCTTCTATGTTTTTATATGCTCTGCAGTCAGCATTCATGAATGTTCAGAATTATGTTTGCAGAACAGAATTTTCTTGATTGTTGTCGATTAAAATAGTTGATTATGTTCTCTAATATTAATGTGAACTGTGCACCACATCAGAACACTGCTACATGTTTTCATGGTTTAAATGTGTATGTAAAAAAAAAAAGAACCATTCAATGCTAAATCTGGCTTTGCATTTTCTTTATATTTCTCAGTAATTAGTTCAATATTGATAGCAAACAGATACTTCCACCCACGCCATTGAAAAATATGAAGCAACACCTGATACACGTTATTCTACTACTAAGGCTTAATTTCATCCAATGGACCCATGTGGAGGCAGCAGAGGCGCTTTGCTCTGTCCACTCTTAAGTATTTTGGAGTTGGGAAAAAGACCCTGGAGAATTCCATCTTGGACGAGAGCCAGTTACTCTGTGAAGCCTTGCAAGCAGAAGAAGGTAAGACAGGCTTTAGGATACAGGAAAGCATATTGGAATCTTTACTTTCTACATGGATGCACATGCTTTAAAACCCGCTCATCCCCTATCACTTTTTTTCAGGTTCCCCTCTTGATCCCCATTGTTTAATGACCAACACAGTGGCAAATATTGTGTGCACTCTGGTTTTTGTCCACAGGTTTGAATATGATGATCACAATTTCCATCATATAATAGAGTGTTCAAATGACATTTTTCAGCTGCCAATTACTTTCTGGGGACGGGTACGTTCACTCTTCTGTACTCATGCTCAAATGTTTTGTTGTCATATTTATCAGCTGGGTGCTAAAGTAGTCAATTAAGTGTTATATCTGATCTTCTAATTCCCTGAATACTTTTGCAGATGTACAACCAATCCCCAACATTGATGAATTTTCTTCCGGGAAAGCACCAGACAGCTTTTTCAAATGCCAATAAATTAAAGCGATTTATTATGGAGGAGGTGAAAAGACACAAGGAAGACCGGAAACCATCAAATCCAAGAGACTATATTGACTGTTACCTGGAAGAAATGGATAAGGTACATTTGAGACTTTTTAAGTTCAGCTAAATAAAGGTGAGACTGATCAATTTTATATTTTTCTTTAGCATGCTATTCTGAGAAGTCATCTAATATTTATATAATGCAATTGCTCCCTTAAAACTTTTGAAAATTTTAACTGGCATAAACTACTACAACAGTATTCGTTTTAAAGTTGCCCTAAGGAGCATATTAATCAAATCATTAAAGGTGCTTATGAGTGCATTTCTCATCAGATTAAACAAAGGGAAATTTAATCAGTTCTCTTTTAATTCAACATATTTAAGTGCTCCATTCTATCATAAAAGCTATAGGGTCTCCACCAATGCCACAGATATAAGCAAACATTGTTAGATTGAAATGGGTAAGGTTTAGGACCGAACTGAACTTAACCACTGTTTTGTGCACTGAAGAATAAGGATGAAATGGCTGGATTTAATGAAGAAAATCTTATTTACTGTCTGGTGGATTTGTTTGTGGCTGGTACTGAGACAATGGCCAGCAGTCTAAAATGGGCAATGCTGTATATGGCCAAATATCCTACAGTTCAAGGTATAGTAAATTTGCAATAATACACATCCAGATTTCCCTTGATTTTTGTGACTCAAAGTATCATTTTAAAGGCGAAAAATTTAGTTACAGAAACATATGTGATGGTTACCCGGATTTAACGTGTGATTTAATTTTATTAGTTGTAGTCTTTTTGTTTCGGAAAAGTTACTTGTTCACTTGTATTATAGTTTTAATTGTTGAAAACTTTAAGATTAAGGAGCCCATATCAAATAATCAGCTGAAACTTCTTGCATTATTTGTCCAGGAGAGTCATATTTTTAAAACGGCAAATGAGTGGTATCGCTTGCTTATTTATATCAACATCTTGGACTTCATTGAAAAACTCATGTTCTTGGAAAATATGTTCCTTTTAGACTGACATTGACAATTCTCATCACATCTCTGCAATAAAATTTCTATCAATGATTTTCAATATGATATTTTCCATCACAGAGAAGGTTCAAGTTGAGATTGACAGAATGATAGGCCAGTCACGGAAGCCCACCATGGCAGACAGAGCCAACATGCCCTACACATAGGCTGTGATCCATGAGATACAAAGATTTGGAAACGTAGTTCCATTCACTTCCCCTAAAGTGACAAATGAAGACACCACTATATCTGGATTTCGTGTTCTTAAGGTAAGCGTATTGTAGAGGGAGGCTGACAATAAAATCTAACATGGAAACACTATTTCCACTTATACCAGTATATAAGACCAAACATCTTTATAGTATATTTAAACTGCTCTAGCAAATGAGAACTTGGTTGTCTTGACTGTCACCAATTTTCAACGGACATGCCAAAGCATAATATGGTCACCAGCACAACCCAGGGTTTTCCAGAAATGCCAGCATCCAGTATCTTCACTACTTCAGACAATTTAGTCATTTTACCAACACTTTAATGTTGATTCACAAATGTGAATTACATTTTATTCTGCTAATGTACTAAACTTGAAATGTATTAAGCCACAGTTAACTGGTATATAGACACAATTCCAGAGGTCTTGTATTTCTACTCAGTTTAAACGGTCTTAATATTTCTGCTTGCTACCATCTCCTAGGGAACGTTGGTGTTACCCATGTTGAAACCCATATTCCAAAATAAGAATGAATATGCCTTGCCTTATCAATTTCACCCTGAGCATTTTCTGGACAAAAATGGAAAATTTGCAAAAAGAGAATCTTTCATCCCCTTTTCAATAGGTAAAGTTGATTACTAGGTTACTATCAAACATTACCATTCGGTGCAGAATACAACCTGATATTTAATCAGGTTGTGTTCTGCACCAAAGGGCTATATGATTTCTGCGTCTAACAAGGTACTGTAAAACACATAGTTGCATAATATAATGGTACAACCCCAATTCCAAAAAAAGTTGGGACGGTATGTAAAATGCACATAAAAGTAGTGATTAGTAAATGTATTTCATTGAAAACAATACAAAGAAAATGTATTTAATGTTTTACCTTATCAATATTGATTTTTGTAAATGTATGCTAATTCTGAATTTGGAACGGGGGCAAAAAAAAAAGGACTGGGAAGCTAAAAAAATAAAAAAACACTTGTTTGGAACATTCCACAGGGAAACGGGTGATGCCATCATGACTGGGTATAATAGGATATCAAAAGACTTAATATTTTATTTTCAGGTACTCTTACAAGCAATACTATAACCTCTGCATTTGAATGGATCTCTATGGGAATTGTGGGGTGGGACTAGATTTGGCTATAAATTGCACTGGAACAGTATGGAACACGTGGTTGGCTAAATGGCTAACTCCTCAAGGGCCTGGCGTATCAAATGAGCCTCAAACCATCACTCTGCTGCCAGATATGCAGTAGATATGGATGGATCACTTTAATGGTTGTTTCTCCTGACTCATTTTTCTATTTAACTCTATGGGAAAAATAAGCCAGAAGAAACAACCCTCCAAGTGATCAATCCATATCTACTGCATATCTGGTGGCACAGTGATGGTTTGAGGCTCGTTTGATACCTCAGACCCTCGATTACTTACAGCCACTCAGTCAACCATGGATTCCATACTATTCCTATGTAATTTACAGCTAAATCTTGTCCCACCCCCAATTCCCATAGAGATCCATTCAAATGCAGAGAGGTTATAGTATCGCTGAAAATAAAATATCAGTCTTTTGACATCCTTTTATACCCAGTCATGATAGCATCTTAACATATTAACTTTTTTTTTGTACAGTTTTCAATTAAATATATGTAAAAGAGAATGTACAAATCACTGCTTTCTGCTTTTATGTGCATTTTACATATTGTCCCAACTTTTTTGGAATTGGGGTTGTAGTAACGGTATTGCATCAAACATGTTGTTGCTTCTTGTGGCTAGCCCTACTTTAAAAATAGGGACAAATGCTAAAAACAATTTTAAAAAAGTACGAGAGTATTCTGTTAATTAATCTTTCTGAACATATCGGTCTTATATTGTGAATAATTATCAATTGTGGAGGATTACAGAAGCACTGAAATAATGTATATTGCTTTTAATGCATATTTTGTCTATTGAGAGAGCAACAGTTCTGTATGGTGTGCTGTAAGATTATTCCTCACTGATATGGTTACTCTTGCATATTTGTTTCATATAGTAATCTCATTGCACATTATAATCTTTATACCCATATTTCCATTTATACTACAGGAAAAAGGATGTGTCCTGGGAAATCGCTTGCTCAGATGGAGCTGTTCCTGTTTTTTACCTCGCTGCTGCAGAGGTTTACATTCCACCCCCCAAGGGGCAAGGAGCTGACCCTAGAGTCTCAGGTTGGCATCACATGTGGACCAAAGCCTTTAAAAATCTGTGCTGTCCCCCGTTTGACACACAGCACTAGTGCCAAACATGACTATTGGCACAATCACTTAATTTAAATTCTAAAAATTATGAACCATCACCAGTTTTTTTTTTTTTTTACACAGTACAAATATTGATTTTTACTTTTATTGTAGTACACTTTTTCACACTAATGCTTAATACACTGATATTTTCCAATCATTAGTGCTTAAATAAATTATATTGTGTACGTACAGATGGTATCATATGCAAGCCTTCAACTGTAAAAAAAGACCATGTTCTACTCAAAAAGCACCTCCCATGTTTGTTTTGTGTTGCATGAATATTTTTAAAGGTAGCAGGAAACGCATCAATAAAATTTGAATGTCACTATTTGCTTCGATGACTTTCTGTATGCACTTATTGCATGTTGCTTTGGATAAAGGCATCTGCTAAATGAATGTAATGAATGTATGGTAGCATTTAAAAGGGAAAAAATGCCATGTCCTTTCAGAGTGCTGCATAGTGTGGAATAGCAAGTATCAGATATTTGTTTCAGCCCATTAGGGACAAGTCAGGAGTTTTGTCTTGAATCCCCGCTCATCAACCTTCTGCAATATGTCTGCTGAGAGAAATCAAACGTTTATCAAGAGGACATACGTACCCATTTTTGTCATGCTAGCCTCTATAGTCCAGAATGCAACAGTGTGGCTTCACTGGGGATTGGGGGCATGGCCACAAACTCCCACTTTGCTTCGTTCTCACAATAGGGGGTGGTGGAAGCAGTTCTGGGTAACGTAGAAAAATCCCTTTACCACTGGATATTTGCATTATGCAAGAAACTCGTGCACTATGATACATGGTGTCCTTCTTCTGGAGACAGGATAGCACATAAATAAAACATACTTCACTTATATTAATTAATGTATTGTCTATTCATATGTATTTATATCCTTAGCATGTTGCCACCGGGACGATGGAGTTGTGGAGAGAACAGTATGGCAGCTTTTTCTTTGTATTTGTGAGTGTAAGCCTCACTTTATAGCCATGTGTCTGGTCTACCTCATTCAGCCAGCACTAAGGCATTCAAGTGTAAAGTACAGATGTAGTTGACTTAACTCATTTTATTTATCCTGGACTATGAAGGCGAGTGCCACAAAATAAAGCCGCTTCACTGCCTTAAAGGTCCACTATGCAGGATTTTTAGCCTTGCAGTGGTCCTGCATTTACAATCAAATAAGTCTCCTAAACCCTGCTCATTCACCACCATTGAGGGCAAGAAACAGACGAGTGCAGCAAGGAAAATAAGATTTTTAGCAGCATTGTTCTATATGGATTGTTGCAGTAATTAGGAATAACACAGGTTACAAATGATAGAATCCCCCATTGTAACTATTTTAACGTGTACAGTTGTTAAAAAATAAATAGCAGTACAGCATCAGTAACCTGATTGACTACTGTTATTAGTAGTAGTGATATTTCTGCATGGCAAATAATTTACTTTGTAGATGTAGTAGTGTAATAGAAAAACAACAGACCCAACTGTCATGCCATGCAAAACGACCAACTACTGTTAAAACGGATCGAAGAATAGTCAGAATGGCAAAGATTCAGCCAATCATCACCTCCAGAAAGATCAAAGATGATCTAAAATTACCTGTAAGTGCCGTTACAGTCAGAAGACGTTTGATCTAAGCTAAGCTAAGCTATCAGCAAGAAGCCCCCGTAAAGCACCATTGTTGAAAAAACGGCATGTGCAGCATCGGTTAAAATTAGCCAAGGAACACATCGATTGGCCCAAAGAGAAATGGCATAACATTCTGTGGACTGATAGTTATTTTCGGGTCTAGTGGTCGTCGACAGTGTATCAGACAACCCCTGGGGACTGAATTCAAGCCACAGTACACTCTGAAGACAGTGAAGCATGGTGGCGCAAAAATCATGGTATGGAGACACTATGGTGTTGGGCCTATTTATCATATACCAGGAATCATGGATCAGTTTGAATATATCAAAATACTTGAAGAGATTGTTGCCATATGCCGAAGAGAAAATGCCCCTGAAATGGGTGTTTCAACAAGACAATGACCCCAAACACACGAGTAAGATCATCACAGGCAACATCTTGGTTCCAGACAAAAAGGATTGAGGTAATGGAGTGACCAGCTCAATCCCCTCAATCCCGCAACCCCATTGAAAACTTGTGGGGTGACATTAAAAATGCAGTTTCTGAAGCAAAACCCAAAAATTCACAGGAACTGTGGAATATAGTTTGTTCATCCTGAGCTAAAATACCTATTTTTAGGTGCCAGAAGTTGGTTGACTCGATGCAACGCAGATGCACAGCAGTTATCAAAAACAATGGTTATGTAACTAAATATTAGTTCAGTAATTTAAGTGAAGTAAAAAATTTCTTCAGTTTATACAGTAAGTGTTTGAGTTTGAAGAGAAAAATGTTGACACTGCTATTTATTTTTTTGAACAGATTAATATTTATTTTCTTTGCTTCCTGTAAAAGAATAATGCAGGCTTGATAAAATTGTTAATGCTTTGATTTGGAATTGAATGTGTAATGTTTCCACTACATTTGAAATATGGACCTAAAGGCAATTAAAACATATTTGCACTTCACTTTTTTATTTGAACACTACTGTAAGCTACCGTTTTCCGGTGCGAGAGTGGATAACATAAAACATCAAGCTCCCACAATCATTAAAAAACACTCCGCTAAAGCTGAAATCATTCATGCGGGCAAAAATGACACAGGTTGAGAAAATAGGAAGTTTTAAAGAATGATTTTATTTTCATTTATATAATTGTGTCAAACCCATTTGCAAGCTTGTGATATCCTGTTTTAAACCGTGACAGTGAGAAATTCAGTCAGCTCAGTGCCATGAATGTCTGGCTGAAAAAAATGGTGCGCTTGTTCAATATTTAGCGAATGGCATTTTGAAAAATGATTTAGAACCGGGATGTAAAGACCGAATCCTGTGAGTAATAAGTAATATTAGCAGACCATATATTGTCTATCATAGCAAATAGTAAATTCAAGGGTAAATTCAGGAAAGAACTATCAGTTCAGTGTCCCCGTGATGTCATGGATTTCCAAGACTTGTGCATTTTGGGTTAGTTTGCAGTCACACGTGATTGTAGGAGGTTTTACATGCTAGATATGTGATGAGGCCTAACTGCTATGACTGATAAACCAGGCTTTGAAACCAGACTGCTCTGACTGCTTGTATCAGTTACAGGGTTAATTGCTGGTTTGTTATTTGAGTAAATATTGAGCCAAACTCAAGGTCAATGTGGAACTTTGCTCTTTGACAGTCAGATACCAGACACATAAAATAATTTGAATAAACAAAATGACAAAATGTATGATTAAATGACACCCTGCAAAAGAAGACCTGATGCTCAAAGAAATTAAGGGAACACTTAATCAACACAGTATAACACCAAGTCAATTAAACTTCTGGGATATCGATCTGTCCAGTTAGAAAGCGTAAAAGATTGTGAATCAATTTCACCTGCTTTGGTGCAAATGAAAGTGACAACTGGTGGACAGGAGAGGCAACAGCAAGACGACCCCAAAAAAGTTAATGGTTTTGCAGGTGGCGGCCACAGACAATTTTTCTCTCCTTATCCTTTCTGACTGATTTCTTTCTAGTTTTGCATTTTGCTAGTGCCATTGTCACTACTGGTAGCATGAGGGGGTACCTGCAGCCCATTCAGGTTTAACAGGTAGTCCAGCTCCTCCAGGATGGCACATCTATACGTGTTGTTGCAAGAAGGTTTTCTGCGTCTCCCAGCACAGTCTCAAAAGCGTGGAGGAAATGCCAAGAGACGGGCCATTACACGGGGAGAGCTGGACAGGGCCGTAGAATAGAATAACTGTTATTTCCCTTTAGGGAACACGTCTTTAAGACAGACCCCACACACAAACATATCAAATAAAGACATTCAATAAAATCATTGCATTAATCAAGTGAATTAAAGTGGAATACAGCCATGATTAAAAATAGCCCCGCTTTCCCGAGATGTCCTGTGTCATAAGCAGTCCAACACAAACTCCGCCTCCACGACTTTCCTCCATACACGCAGTGTTGCGGTCTCTGTCCACTGTAGAAACGGAGCTCAGCCTTCCCAGTCGCGGCCTCGCTCCTCCGCATTATCTTCTCCTTCCCTGGTGGCCTGCCCGCAGTCTCGGATCAGTCCCGACATCTTCAACTCCGGTGAAGAACAATAGTCAACTCCGTGGCTGCAGATCCAACGGACATTCCCGAGCATAATGTGAATGCGTCTCCATGGTGACGACCACAAACAAAATCATCCCGGCTAGACAATTTGTTAATATTATAAAAACGAGCAGCAGGAGTGCCCTGAAAAATCTCCATCCGCTTCCCCGTCCCACAACAGACACACAGCGCATGAAAAAAACAAAAGGCAAAAGCCAGACCCAAAAAAACACATTCAAATTAACAAACACGACCATAAAAAACAGCTGGACTACATGTCGCCATTACATCGGCAAAACCAGTATCTGCTCCTTTGTGTGAGGAGGAACAGGAGGAGCACTGCCAGAGCCCTACAAAATGACCTCCAGCGGGCTACTCGTGTGCATGTTTCTGACCGAAATGTCAGAAACAGACTCCATGAGGGTGGCATGAGGGCCCGACGTCCTGTAGTGAGACCTGTGCTCCCAGCCCAGCACCGTACAGCTTGATTGGCATTTGCCAGAGAACACCAGAATTGGCAAGTTCGCCATTGGCGCCCCATTCTCTTCACAGATGAGAGGAGGTTCACACTGAGCACATGTGACAGACGTGAAAGAGTCTGGAGACGCCGTGGTGAACGTTATGCTGCCTGCAACATCATGCAGCATGACCGGTTTGGCGGTGGGTCAGTGATGGCCTGGGGAGGCATATCCTTGGAGGGCCGCACAAACCTTCACGTGCTAGCAGCCAACGGTACCCTGACTGCTGTTAGGTACCGGCATGAAATCCTCAGACCCATTGTCAGATCTTACACTGGTGCAGTGGGCCCTGGGTTCCTCCTGGTGCAGGGCAATAGAATATTACTAAAGTATTCTACAAGGTAAATATGTATGTATGCTTGTTATGGAGGAGTATGTGATTTTATTGGGAATCAGGTAGTTTGAGCCAGAACAAAAAATAGTCATAAATACAAAAGCAACAGGCCCATTATTTTGTTAATTCCCTGGGGGAAATGTGTTACTCTTCTAAATCCCAAAGGTTTCCTACTGCAGTGCTTTATGATCCCTGTTTCTTCTTCTGATGTGAAGCACCCTAAAAATAACCAAAAACGGGAATCAAGGACATCTCTGCAATTGCCTGTGTATGATTCTCACATAACCTGAGTGTTTGATTTTGGACAAATATAAACAGGGACATAATCACATAAGACTACATTGCCCGATTTAAAAGTAGGTACCAGACAAGGTAAATTACCAGAACTAAGGTGTGTATGTGTCTTACCTTAATAGTCTGATCGTGGACTTTGAGTCCTGCTTTGAGTGGACTAAAGGGGTGTGTTGGAAGAGATTATTGAAATGATAAGGTGTTACTTCAAATGTGCCAGTGTGTATTAACCAAATGATGCCTGACGTTTTTTTTGTTGTTTAGATAAAAAAAACTATAATAAACTCCCCCTGGGGATTTCACAACATTTATGGATATATTAGCATAAGCAAGTAGTTACATAGTAAAAAGGAAACTATAATAAAAGGTGATCAAACTGAAGATCACATTCTGAATCATCATCAGTACAGATACAAAATAAAGGTAAGAATTGGCTAAATATACATAAACATTTGTTTGTATACATATCCATTCACTTTTTTTCAATGCTTATACACAAATTATTTTGTACTGACATTTTATTTCACGTATTTATATAATGTATAATTTACAGATTCACACTAAGCAGTAGTGCCATGTCTTCAAGATAAGTCCACATTAAGCATATATTTCCAGTGTATAGGAAACAATGTATTGTTTTTTCAAAAAAATAAATTTTTATATAAGAATATAAATAAATCTACAGAAATGTGCATTCGGGGAAGGTTAGAGCAAGTGCAGCTAGAAGTAGCTTTGAAATACTGAACAGGTCATACATTTGAAATATCTGTGAAGACTTTTTGATTTTATAATAATGAATTGTGATTTAATCTATCAGAAGGCCAGACAGAAACTTTGTCTTCTCCAAATTGCGTCAATCAATCCAGTAAAATAATATTCATATACTCATTCATATGCATATACTCAAGACTTATTTGAGTTTTGAATGAAATTTTAATTGAAATTGATTTAAAGAAATAACTTAATTGCTGAACCAATTTAGAATTATGTATCTTATACATAATAAACTATCTTATATCATTGGAAAGTCTGTTCATTTCCCTTTACAATGATCATGTAACAATGCTTCTTGGCAATACATTTTATACCGTTGGAAAGCCTGTTTATTTCCCTTTTAAATGGTTCCCCATTTGTAAGGATCATGCATTTGTGGGATGAGCAGCACAGCTGATTATGTGGGTGGGGCCCCAAATGAAATGTGTCAAATTTCCCTGCCAATGTCAGTGTATTCTCCTGTTGGTATTGACTCTATTGTTTTGAGTTTGGGGGGGTTGGATGCGTTTTGAATGGCAGTTTGTGAGACTGGATGTTAACCCATGTCATTTGTCAGGAGGTGCCAGGCGGTTGTGGCTGCGTACGGTTCTTCCACTCACTACTGAGGCTCCTGACTGTTTGTTCAATGAATAAAGTGTAAAATTACCAATATGTCTTGTTTGTTCCTTGTTACTGATAGATCCCCCAAACAACTCAAAACAATAGAGTCAATACCAACAGGAGAATACACTGTTTGACATTGGCAAGATGTTGGCAAGTAATATGTGCCGCTCTTGTACTACAAGTTTTAGTTTTTACTTCTGGTTTACTTGCTGAAATTGTCGAATGTTCTGTGGATGAGTGTGCTCCTGAACCCCCTCAACAAAACCGAAATAAGGGTTTAATCCGGGGATTTTAAGTGCCCCCATTTGCAAGAAAAAGTCGCCCACTCAACAGCTTTTTTACAAAGTTGACTCAAATATGCGCCCTCAAAGGGGTGAAGGGATCATATTCGGTCATAGCCCTGGTCTCTTCTGTAAACCTTGGGAGTTTGTTTTCCATGAGTCAGAATTACTGAAGTACAATAAGTATTACTGAAACAAACAGAAGCTCAAACACACTTGCCTAAAAGGTTAGTTTTACTTAATTACATTTTTTTGCCAGGATTTTCCCATACGAAAAAAAACACGTCAACTTAAAACGGACACATTCATAACGATTTTCCTCTTGCACACAGGATCCGAAACAGTCATACGTTAATTGTTTAATCGGATCCAGTTGAAAAGGCTTGTTGACCAATCAGATTTCTGAATGTATTCATGGGACTTTACGTAGCAACCGGACATAACGTAGATACAAGCAGAGATTTTTGATACAAGGTAAACAGTTTTTCTGCTGCTTTGTAGTGTATGGCACTACCAGGCAAAGCAGTGCCTCGAACTCGCGAACGGACATCCTGAAGTATGTTTTACAACGGTCATTGTAGCCTACAATTTAAGTTCTTGAATCAACTTTTGAGAACTTGTGATCTTTTCGTTTCTTGAGGATGGGACGTATCCAGTGTCGCCGTCGTTTACTGGTTTTAGTGAGAATATATAAGGAGCTCTTAGTCGCTGCTACTAGTTGAGTCCATAGCCCCTTTTCTAGTTTGACAGGTCCGTTAGTTTTGGTTCTCACTCTGTAGCATGACGTTGTATTCTCGGCGGTCACCCAACATTAAAAAAAAATGTATTGTACTTGGTGTGAAAGGTTTGAATACATAAAATCGGATTGTCATACTCTATAGTCGCATCGGACTTGGGCCTTTAGGATACTGACCAGTGGCGGCTGGTGATCTAAATATAGGTTGGGGCGCTAGCATTTCTAAAAAAAAACAAATACATCTGACTTTGACTTTAAACAGAAAAAACAAGCCACCTTGTGTCTCAGTTG
Source organism: Ilyophis sp. 1 JC-2022 (assembly GCA_022702515.1). Lineage (NCBI taxonomy): Eukaryota > Metazoa > Chordata > Actinopteri > Anguilliformes > Synaphobranchidae > Ilyophis > Ilyophis sp. 1 JC-2022. Next base: position 102,688,170 of record CM040403.1, read on the forward strand.
CATAAGACAGTTTAATTGGCAACAGTGGAGGACAGTTTTTCAAGTAAGACATCACTGATTGTTTCTAATGCCAATTCTGTAGCCTTCATCGAGTTGTTCAGCAATGCTAAGCCTGCCAAAAAAGTTTAGCTTCATACTAGCTATGTTTCCATCTAAATGTCATTCGAATTTTAAGCGAACTTTTGGAAAGTTCGCAAAAAGAAAAAAAAAGAAAATGCGAATTAGGTGCGTTTCCACCAACTGAGTTGGAGCGAAGAAGTAGAGGTTGCATATCGTAAACAAAACCAGTTGCCTTGGTAACATACCCACGTGGAGAACATAACGCTTGGCAATAAAATGGAAAGAGGTCTGCAGTAATTAGTTTCAGCTGGGCAAGTTGTAATTGTTCTTTCAATTCAACTAATATTGGCCGTGTTTAATGCTATCCGAAGACGAAGACAGAGAGATGCATTGATTTTGATGGAAACGGCTGATCAGTCACGTGAGTTCAATGTTCGCTACGTCAGAACTTATTCGGCAAATGTGTTTCCATCTACCGTTTTGCGCATTAACTCTTTTTTGCAAAAGACAAAAACCACCTCAAGCGAGCGTATAAACTTTTTGCGAATTAGAGTAAGTTTTTTCGAATTTTGCCGTTTCCATCAACCTTTTCTGATGCGATACTTGAAAATGCGCATAAAATTAGGTTGATGGAAACCTGTTGTCAAGATGGCTGCGGCTACTTTCATGCCGTTTGCACTTTTCAGCAAGATGTTTTAGGTCTCGTACCCCAGGGAAAGCAATAGAACGCATGACTCACAGCACATCCAGCTAGCCAACTCCGTTTGTCATAACACGAGCGAGAGAAGCCCCGGGTATAAGACCGACCGCGATCACTTGTTTGCTGTTGAATGTGCAAATCTGGTCGCTCTGGTCCAAGTTCCTTTACTCTTTTCTTTTCTTCCAATGAACGCCTTGAGAAAGGTTCTTTTTGCAAAGAAATAACCGAATTTTCTTTGCTTTCTGTTCCACTTGAAGAAGCCATTTCGAATTATCTCTCTCGCTTGGTCTAGGTCTACTTGAATTAATGAGTAGCAGCCGACTGAACCTATCCGTAGTACTTGCGCACTCGCAGTGATATCCTGCTAGATGCCGGCTGGGCGTGATAAACATACCTTAAATCCAATCCAATAATATCATAAACCATGAGGACTAATCAGAAAAGGGTAGGATAGTCCGGGGCGCACAGGCCTGCGCCCGGGGGCTACTTTTTTGGCCGCGAATCAGGCAGCAGAATCAGGGGGCTCGCATGAAAATGAATGAGTGCTCTGATTCACCATAACATTACCGGCGCCCTGCAGTCCCCTGAACATGCATATGTAATGTATTAAACTTTAGACAACGCAAGGCCAACATATAACATGTTTAAGCTACTAAAAAATAAAATAATAATAAAAAATAATAATAAAAAATAATAAAAAATAATAATTTTTTTAAAACTTTTTTTAAATTTGTATGTGGGGGAGGGGGGGCGGCGCCCCAGCGCCCTCTATAGGCCGGCCGCCACTGATACTGACTTTACCATTATTCGTATCGTCTTTCGTTGTCCATGGAACACATAGAATGTACAGAGTCATCATTTTCATTGTGCCTGTTTTGTCTTATGTTACAAAATGAGGAACCGTTGTGTAGAATCATGAGTTTTATCACTTGCAATTGGTTTATTGTGTGACCAGATTATGTAGGAATTTCTACTGCAATGAATACAAATAAACTAAACCACTTGGCTCGTTAAGGGGTTAATGAACATTTTTAATACAATAAAAAGTGATTGCACAATCTTTAAGATATCACCACATTTTTTGTGTGAGGAAGTTATGTTTGTCAATACAAGATCTTCATGGAATAAAATTTTCCTGTTAAATCAAAAAAAAATTCTGAGGGTTATCATACAGATCTGTGCTCAGCGGGGGACAGCACAGAGCTTGAAAAGTTGGGGGCTGTGTATGGCTCCCATTCTGTTCTCAAGGGTGGGCTCCACTCCAGGGGAAGGAGAGAAGGTGAACCTCTGGAGGAGAGAGGTGAAGAACAGGAACAGCTCCATCCGAGCCAGCTGCTCCCCCAGACACACCCTCTTACCTTAGAGAACCAAAAGGATGTGCAGTGATGCATTTCAGAATTGCATGCCTACAATTAAATACTACATTTATTACATCTATCTATGACTACAATGGTGAACATTTGCTAAAATAAAGCAAATGTCTGCAGTCTTTCAATCACATCTTTAAGAGCAGCAAAAAAGTACCGTTGCTAAGTGTTGACTGACTATAACTGCAGAATAGAAAAGAACGTACCAGCTGAAAATGGCATGAAGGCATCTCGTCTTCTGAAGTTCCCTTCTGCATCCAGGAAATGTCCTGGATTAAAGATGTGTGGAGTCTCCCACTCACTTTCATCAAAGAGCACAGACATTAAAGTTCCCAGCACCATTGTACCCTAGAGTGAAAAGTCATTAACATCAATCCATGCTGATTTGCATTTTGATTACATTTCTCTGTGATGTCTCCTATCCTCACCAATGTTGATGTTATATCATCATGGATGAGTGTCAAAGAATAAAATATATAATAACCAAGTAGCAACATGCTACTACCTACCTTTGGTATGATGTATTCTCCTATTTGAGTGTCTTTGACAGCCATACGGGCCACATTCAGGGGTAAAATGTTTCCCATCCTCTGAATTTCATGGATCACAGCATCAGTGTAGGGCATGTGGGGTCTGTCTGCCATGGAGGGTGGGCGTGTCTGCCCAATCACATGGTCTATTTCTGCCTGCACCTTTTCTAAAAGTAAACACAAGACAATACGGCTGCAACTGTCACATGCACTAATGATTGGGTTAGGGTTATGGTTACATTGCGTTAATTATACAGATTTGTATATGTAATAGTCTGATAATCATTTTATTTTATATCATTTTGAAAATGTAATTTACTGTGCTCCTGAGAATGCTTTCAGTTGTATATTTTAGTAAGAATAGCTTGAACTAATAGATTAACTAATAGTGTAAGATTCAGTAGGAAGGATTCCGTTAAAATGTATAGCTTGAACTAATAGAATGTGTAAGTTCTCAAAGGTTTGTTTGTTATCGTGAGTCCCCCTACCTTGTACATCAGGATATTTGATCATGAACAACAGGCCCCAATTCAGTGTCGTTGATGTGGTCTCAGTTCCAGCCACAAACAAATCCAAAGTGCAGTAACACAAGTTTTCTTCATTAAACCCAGCATCCTCATCATCTTTCCACTGAGAAAAATGCATTAAATCAGTTGAATTTACATGGAACCAATATTGGAAATAATAAATCTACTGTGAAAGTCTCAAACATTCTGAAAGTCTCAAACATTTCCTTCCAGGTTGTCTATCTGAAGTGCACAATTGACATGGGTTTATTTTACAGACATTGTACCATGAGGTGCTGAACTAAATCCTGACTATGCCAGTGGTTGAGAGTCCCAACAACAACACACAATGGGTCACGATGCCACTCTGGGAGGGAGAGCTTTGCAAAGTTGGTATCGGGTGTTTTATGCAGTCTGCATAAATCTGCTGTGCACTAAACATACTCCTCTGGCTCAGACGCAGGTGTCCACAGCTTAGCAGACTGACTGTAGAGCCCAAATAAGTGGAGGCAACAGGCAGCACATGCTTTAGAGAATATGCATGCTCACCTGAGCTGCAGCAATGGGACATGCCAACAACTATCTTTAAGCTTTCCAAAATAGGAAGAAAAAGATTGTTGAGAGAGTGGGATACCTTTTTCATCTCAGCCAGGAAGCAGTCGATATAGTCTCTGGGTGCTGATGGGTCCCAATCATTCTTGTGCTCTTTTATTTTCAACCTCACAAAGGAGAGCACCTTATCCCAATGTTCAAATATTTTTCTGTGGGGTCCCGGTACCCTGCGCATTATCCAAGGAAATGCATTGTATATCTAAAGTAAAGAAACTGAAAATGACTCAACGACATTGTCCACAGGCACACAATAAATCAAGCTATTTCATAAACTATAAGTGGATTGAAGTGGGTTCAGATGTAATAATAAAATGTGATAAGCAACAGTACTAGTAATTTCTACAACCTGATTAACTCCACTGTTAGGGAACATTTTACATTTACATATGTGCTTTGCTAATGCATTAAAACTCGCTTGCTAATGTTAGACTGACTTGATGACTCGAGTGACTCCAAAACCAGACTCTCTTTGGTGAGTGACTCATACAAACTCGAGTTAGTAAAAAGAGTCAAACCTCCCATCTCTACTATCAGTAGTTTTGTTCAATATACTGAAATGTCACTTATCTTCCCTGGCCTCTGCATGCATCTGACTTCTCTAAAGTGGTTTTTGTGTCCGCCATCCCTTGCATGCTACTAGGCAAGCATGCTCAATATTAATGTTTTCTTTTTGGTGGCAAGGTATTCGATGAGGGTGATGCCAAAGGCTACGACTAAATTATACATATTGTACATATGTATTTACATGTCAATAAAACATACTGTCAGTTTTTCAAATTCACATGTGAAATCTTAACTGAAATAGGCTTGGGTTTAATGCTGCAGCTGCTACCACCACATACATGCTGCCATGAGAGATACATCTGCTCAAATACAAAATGTAAATAACAGCAAATATGAGTTATACGTACCTGCACCCAGATGCTTCCTTCTAAATAGATGACTTCATTTATCAACCTCAGCAGATCTTGAAATTGTCTGTCTGTGTACTCAAACCGATCGCCAAATACCAGACAACAGATAACATTTGAAATGGCATTGTTAATAACAAACTGTGGATCAAATGGCTGGCCTTGAATCAGAAAACAAGAAACAAACAAACAAGAAATTGAGCTTACTAGGATCCTAACTGAAGTTCTCAGCTTCTGATGTTGAGTTCAGTGACTGAATCATTCCCCCCATGATTAAGATTCATCACAAACTCAGTCCCTTTTGCTGCAGATTGTACCTTGTTCATTGCCCAAGGCTTCACTCAGCCATTTACTTTCTGCCTGGATGGAAGACTCAAGACTCTTCTTGCCCACTCCAAAGTTCTTCAACGTCATGAGAGCAAACCTCCTCTGCTGCTTCCATGTGTAGCCATTGGAGAAAGCCAAACCTTATCATCACAAAAAATGTACTTTAACTTAGGGTAAATTAATGCCAAGAGTTTAGTGTACTTTAACTTAAGAGTAAATGAATCCTAGTACAAATGTTACAATCTTTGCCCAAAATCAATCTCTTTTAAATGTTCTCAAGTCTGCCAAGAGTTTACAATTATGGCAAAAAAAAGAAATGGCTGACAGTACAGACTTCAGAGAAGCACTGGTTCAGTGCAGTGATGAGCCTCATGATTTGAGTCAGGAATAGAATTTTGACCAATACTGACCACTGACCATTACTGGTAGTCTTATAGATTTGTAAATAATTTGCTGTAGCATGGCATAGTTTGGTTTTTGTTTTAGTTTATTTGTTTTCACAATTAAAAAAACAAAGAAACAACAACAATAAAAAAATCACAAAAGCATCAAAGAAGGGTGTGTGTATGCATACATGGTACAGGGAGAAACTGCATGTGTCACAGACTGTACTGGGTCGGAGGACCAGGCGAGACAGTGGGAATCTTAAAGCGCTGGAAACAGCGCCACTAGAATGGAGAAACACTCCGTGGTAGGGAAAAAAACAACAACAAAAAAAACTGTCTCTCTCACTCTCATGTAGAGAATATATTTTAGGAGGAGACTGGAAAATACAGGGAGAACGGAAAACAAATTGCAGTAAGGCGAGCGAACTCGTAAACATGAGAGAAAATGCGGAAATGCGGCGGAGGTGAAAACACTGAGTAGCAGGACAAGCAAAAACACGGGACGGATAACAAAATCCAAAGAAAGAGGACACTACACGAGCGCTCTACAGAGAAGTGGCCACCTAACGAAGAGCAGGCTGAGAACCCATGACAGGACCCCCCTCTAAAGGACGGCCCCAGACGATCCCTCAAGCCTGTCTCCCCGGAAATCTCTAATAAGTTGAGGGTCCCGGATGTTTCTGGAGGGAACCCAACAATGCTCCTCCGGGCCATAGCCCTCCCAATCTACCAAAAATTGGACCCCTCTTCCCACCCGTCTCTCGGCTAAAATGCGCCAAACAGTATAAACTGGACCTCCATCCATGATCCAGGGAGAAGGCGGCGGTTTGTCCATCGGGGCCATAGAACTAATAAGCACAGGCTGTAGCCGAGAGACGTGAAAAGTGGGGTGGATGCGCATAGAGCGTGGAAGCTGTAATCTCACGGTAACCGGATTAATTCGCCATATGATTAAACAGCCCAATGAAGCGAGGGGTGAGTTTCTGAGATTCTACCCTCAAAAAAAGATCCCGCGTAGCGAGCCACATGTGTTGACCCACCCTGAAAGAAGGAGCCGGACAACGGCGCTTATTAGCCGCGATATTCTGTCTAGATTTAGCGCGTTGGAGAGCCGCGTGCACCCGCCTCCAAACGGACCGACACCTCCGAATTAATGATCCCGCGGAGGGAACCTCTACGTTTCTCTCCAGCTGATCCCCTCGCTAAGCTTAGAAAGGCAAGAGCCCTGTGGAGGCATTGCGCAGGGTATTATGGGCGTACTCTGCCCAGGATAGGTGTCAACTCCAGGATGTAGGGTTGGAGGCAGCCAGACACCAAAGAGTGTTATCCAGCATCTGGTTAGTGCGCTCGGTTTGCCCATTAGTCTCAGGTTGGAAACCAGAGAATAAACTGACCGAGGCACCAAGCAGAGAACAGAACGTGCGCCAGAACTTAGCCGCAAACTGCGGACCGCGATCAGAAACCACGTCCAAAGGCAGGCCGTGTAGCCAGAAAACGTGATCTACCATTAGTTGCGCTGTCTAGGGAGCTGAAAGAAGTTTAGGTAAGACGATAAAATGAGCCGCCTTGGAGAAGAGATCCACGACCACTAAGATCACCGATTGACTCCAAGGTCAGCTGGGAATGGGCAAAGGGTGCAAAAAAACAGAGAGTGGGAGATGTGAACCTTTGCTACGGGCACAAACCGGGCAGGCAGCAGCAAAACTCTGTATGTCCCTCTCCAGATTGGGCCACCAAAAACACAGAGCTAAGAATTCCTTAGTACGGTGAACGCTCGGGTGAGCAACCAACTGAGAGGTGTGTCTTCATTGCAATACTCGGAGCCTAATCCTAAACAAAACTAACAAGCAGTGGGGTGGGCCCCCATCCTGGGCCTGGGTCGGAGCGCAGCGCCTTCTGCACTGCTGCCGCAACGGCCCCCATAACCGGAGCCACTATGTGGTCGGCGGGGACGATAGGTTCGGGGACAGGGTCCCTGTCTGAGCGGTCAAAGATGCGTGACAAGGCGTCTGGCTTCATGTTCTTGGAGCCGGGGCAGTTTCCTCCTCCTGCTCGCTATCCGAAACAATCGGAGTAAAGAACGGGGGAACCTCCTGATGTGACCGGCCTATTTTTTAGAGCAGTGGGATCTGCACTGGGAACCCCACCGGCCCATCTGCCCCCTAGTTAATGAAAGGGTTATGCTGAGCCAGCCACAAATGGCCCAGTACAAGAGGGTATGTGGGAAAATCCACAAAAAAAAACTGGGTCGACTCCACATGGTCAAGATACGAAACGGCCATGTTTAAGGGAATCGTCACCCGACGGATGGTACCCGTGCCCAGAGAGTGGCTATCAAGTGCCGTTACTAGCCTAGGGGAGGGAAGGGAGAGAGTGGGAATTCCCTGCTCCCTGGCCTACTTGATATCCATGAGACATTCAATCGCCCCGAAGTCTATGAACGCGTCTCAGCTGGACTAGCAATTGGGTTCGAGGAGAGGTGTCATTAAGTCTCACTAGGGACCTCGAGAGACTCCCCTTTTCCCGCCAGTTTGGGACACTGGTCACGGAGATGACCCATGCGCTTCCAGTAATGGCACCATGTGTCTCGCAAACTGGAAGTATTGGACTCGCGTACTGCCACCCCATCCACCTGCATGGGCTCCTCTGACACCGAGAAGAACAGGGTAGCTGCAGGGGGAGAAGAATAACAAAACGAGCGACCTCTGCGGTCTCCCGTGACTCTCTCTCTCTCTCTCTCTCTCTCTGATACGGTTGTCCACCCGGATGGCTGTGGAAACCAGAGCACCGAACGTGGAGCATGGCTCGAGCACTGACAGCACGTCCTTAATGGAGTTGGAGAGGGCGTTAAGGAAAAGGGAACTAAGTGGCCTATCGAGCCACCCAGTCTCCCCTGCCAGTGCTCGAAACGCAATGGAAAATGTAGCCACCGTGTTGGTGCCCTGGCGAAGATGGGTCAGCCGCGTGGCCGCCTCCTGACCGGAAACGTCATGGTCAAAAACCGACGTCCTCTCCTCTATCAGCCCATCCGTGGTGGACATCCCAAGGGAATTATCCGTAATTAAGGGGTCCGCCCAGACGAGAGCAGTGATGGTAAGGAGAGAGAGCACGGACGAAACCTGAGCCTCCTCGGTAGAGAAGCGGGAGGGCTGCGCTTTAAAAAAGGCATTGGGTAAGGAACTGTAAGAAAAAAGGAACTACGTCTCCGATGTTCGTTGAAAATGACAAAGTTTATTCTTCGTAACAGCAGTTGACAGAGATACAGCAATGCACTCTGGATTCAGCGGAGTTAATCTGAATCCTGTTCTGGGAATTGTATCACTTTAAATACCATTTTCGGGCTTTGTTTTCTACAGGCGGGAAACAGAAATACTATGCCTATTAGTGGTGACGAGTCACTGCTTAGACTTACGCTTCAACCTACATTGTATTTATGATAAGTTTGTTACTTCGGCCAGCGGCGCGGTTGATTTGTCAGTGTTTGAGTGGATCACGTAAATTTAGAATCTTACAGAACCCCCTACACCTCCCAGTCTCCCCCCCATAATGGGGCAGGAGCTTCAATTTGGGCTCTTTGGAGTCAAGTGGGATGGGTATAGAGGCGGGGTCAACGGGTGCTTGTGCAGAAACGGGTGCTTGTGCCACTGGAGGGGGAGAAATGGTTAGAGTCAGGGTGCGGATGCTGTCTGCCAAATCGCGCAGGCAGTCACCCTGATAATGGAGCTGAGTGGAAAGCTGCGTCTGCTGAATGTGCAGAGTCTGAACAGAAACCTGAAGAGCCCTAATACCCTCCTCATGAGATGCGAGGGCCGCCCCCTGAGTACTGAGGATTTGCTCCAGACCAGAAACTGTCGCTGGTACCTCCCTAGAGGCTTCCATATTCTGTCACAGACTGTACTGGGTCGGAGGACCAGGCGCGACAGTGGGAATCTTAAAGCACTGAAAACAGCGCCAGTCTTTCTCACTCTCACATAGAGGATATTTTAGGAGGAGACTGAAAAATACAGGGAGAACAAAAAACAACTTGCAGTAAGGCGAGCAAACTGGTCATCACGAGAGATAAGCAGATCCTCACTATGTGAGAGGAAATGCGATAACTAATAGCAACCGGAGTGAGCGAGGAAGACTGAGTTAAAGAGCGCGTAGAAAAGGAAACAAAAAGAAAGAACCATCCCGCTCTCTATAATAACAAGCAATATAACAGAGAGGTAAAAACAGAAAAGGCGAAGAGAACTGTCTCGGGCTATGGAAACGGGTAATAGAAAAACAGAGTAAAGTAGAGGATGGAAAAGAGTAAGACTTCCTAAGGAACTCTAAAACATCCGAGTGAAGTCCCCTGTTACATCAACAACTTTGTGTTGAGGGTAATGAGGTCCAACTCGAGCTGTCTGTCCTGTACCGTACTGGCGTTCCGTGTCAAACAATAGACAATATGGAAGCGTGGAAAAAGAAAGACGCCAGGTTTAAATAAGTGGAAATGCAGCACAGGTGAAAACACTGAGTAGCAGGTCAAGCAAAAACACGGGACGGATAACTACGGAGAGGTGGCCACCTAACGAAGAGCAGACTGATGAACCCATGACAGCATGTGGATGTACATGAATCAATAAAATTATTTATTTAAGATATTTAATGTTTTATCAACTTTATAGATTTTTGTAAATATACGCTAATTCCGAATTTGATGCCTGTAACACGTTCTAAAAAAGTTGGGACAGAGGGAAAAAAAGACTGGGAAGTTTAAAAAAACACCTGTTTGGAACATGCCACAGGTAAACAGGTGATGGTACCATGACTAGGTCTAAAAGGATATCAAAAGATACTACAACTTCTCTGCATTTGAATGGAACTCGGGAATTGGGGGTGGGACTACATTAAGCTGTAAATTACACGGGAACAGTATCGAACCCATGGTCGGCTAAATGGCTGTAAGTCATCAAAGGTCTGAGGTATCAAACAAGCCTCAAACCATCACTCTGTTGCCAGATATGCAGTAGATATGGATGGATCACTTTAAGGGTTGTTTTTCCTGACTCATGTTCCAATTGAACTATATTAAAAAAATAAGTCAGGAGAAACAACCCTTAAAGTGATCCATCTACTGCATCTCTGGTCGAGACTTTTTTGGAACGTGTTGGAGGCATCAAATTCTGAATTGGTGTATATTTACAAAAATCGATAAAGTTGAGAAGGTAAAACATTAAATATCTTTTGCTTGTACTGTTTTCTATTAAATATGTGTAAAAACTAATTTACAAATCACTGCTGTCTGCTTTTGTGTGCATTTTACATACTTTTTTGGAATTGGGGTTTGTACATTACCACGCATTTAAACTCTTTATTAAATTATTATAATATGAAACATTGTACTATCATGGCTACATTCTGTACACAGAAAGTTATTACAATTTTACATTCAGTCTACCATGCCCCAGAATGAAAGAAAATAGCAAAATCTGAAAGAAAATCTAAAAATAAGAGAAAAACAAGATGGGTTACAGTACCGTTGTTATGGAAGATGTCATCGAACAATGGAATTGAGGGGCGATCCACAAAATTTTCCCCATGTTGAATAAAGGCCTCTTTGAATCGTTTCAGGCCATTTAGGACAACAATCCTTGTTCCCAAATGAATACTAAAAATGTCACCATATTGCTCAGCAAACTACGGGGAAATAATTTTCAGTTATTTATTTTTAGTTTTTTAATATTGCAAAAAGAGGTATAGCTGAACTGTATTAAAAAAAAACACTCCATGAAATATTGTTGAAAACAATCTTCTGTCCAGGCATAATTACTATGGCTGCTAGTACACTACATTATTAATGTGTTAGAATGACAATTTTTTGTGGTTCAATAAGTAGGATCTCAATAAAAGTAGTTTTCAATGTACAAAAATGCCAAGTCACTCACACATAGCCTACAAAGCACTGTCTGTAAGTCAGTAATTATATTTACAAGTGTAACACATCTGAATTGCATATTATTTCCACTATAAATGATTGACATTTGACACTTTGGCATGGCACACTTCAGATGTTAAATAAAAAAACACAGGGCCAAGTTACATAAAATAATTAAGGAAAAACTGGGTAGCATTGCTTTGAATAGGAGCAATTTTAATTACTATGAGCTACAAAAGCCAATATTGTTTGTTGTAACTTGCAGCTTTCTCGAGAAGCCGCTCATTCAATCAACTTCACAGTCGATACTGCACTTCCTTGGGTCCTGAGCAATACAACTAGCAAATTTCAACTTCATACAGCGCCTGGTTGTTGAGCAAATCGAAATACAGACAGACAGACAGGATTTCTTCCTTTATAGTTAGATGACTTTCAGACAGTGCTTTGCAGGCTATGCGTAACCTGCCATTTAATTTCTTTTTGTACTGTGTTTGACTGATAATGCATAAAAATGTATGAAGCATAAGATAATTAAATCTAGAGAGACATGCATACACAATACATGCAAACACACATACATTTTAGTATTTTTGTAGACATAGGCATGGATTGTGTTTTTTACTGCGAACTACAAATAAATACGTGTTTGCAATATTTTTAAATAGATGACGGTATATGTTTTAAATGGTTGTATACATATGTAGCTAACTAAAAACCACTGGTGCTGGGTTAAAAAAAACCCTCGGTGCTGTATAGGTACAGGGCAAGCTGTAACTTGGCGGAAGGTGTACTCAAGTGACTACGTCACACTGGTTTCGTAAATACATTCCCCATTCATTTAGAGTGTAGACACTAAAACTTACTTTTAAACCATTTATAGTGATTATGTCTTACCATAAATTTCCCGGATTGTTCAATTTAACGCCTGTTGGCAAAATATCGTTTTATATTTTACGTTTTAGTATTTTTTTTGTGAATATACCAGCACTGGTACAGTTTAAAAATGACGTCCATAATTCCCTCCGGACGACGAGCAGTTGTCTCTCCAAACGTTGTCATATAATGCTAGCCAGCAGTAGCACACAGCTCCGTTCTTTTAAATTTTTTTTAGAACATTAGCTAGCTAGCTTGAAGGACTAAAAGCTAGAATTGCTTTATGTGGTTAACCGTCGAGTAGTTTCTGACCTTGTTGGGCGGGCTTCTCTACTTAGCAAGCTAACGTGAGCTCGTCTTCAGCAGCAGTACGACCATTCTGCCAAAAATGTCCAGACAGACGAGATGATGATATCTTATTGGTCAAGAACCACCCGTGCGTTGCAGTACTGGATATGTAGTCTGTTAAAAATGGATTACAAGTCGAACTGCAATCATTAATCCATTACTTTAAAAAATAAAAATTGGAACATGCAATATATGGTCTATATCCATAGGCTAATGTAGGAACGTTTCGGCTCATTTTATAAATCAGATTTCAAGAAATAGCCGATAGTAATCTCTGAAGCCCGTTCTATCCGTCATAGGGAATTTACTTACGAAACCAGACTCCGCCCACGTCTGACATACTCACGCGAGTACTCTATACCTGCCATCCCAATTTTAAGGGCACATCATTCACAAGGGAAGGTGTGAGGGTTTGTGTTTAATGCCTAACTTTAATTAAAGCACAAAATCCACAATGTAAATAAAGGAATATGTGCAAATGAAATGTGACTTACTGTTTCAGTGAACTAATAACATTAGGCTTTTAAAATATATTATTATCTTTCTGTCTCTACAAGAGAGTTTTTGGACTATGGACTAAGAGAAAGCCAGCAGCACTTGAGGGCCAGATTTGAGTATTACTGGCCTACTGGTAATAAAAAACAAGGTGATTAGGAATTAAGCATGTTCAAAAGAAGACATATTTTGTGGGCTAGACTACTAGAGTTTCCAAATTGCAAACACAATTCACACATTTTCACAACAAGAAAAATTATGTTTGTAAGACTTACTTTGACAACAGAAATTCTGGCCAAATGTTATTTCCATAGGTACAGTTAAATTCAAAAGTATTGGGACAGTGCCATGATTTTTGTTGTTTGTGCTCTGTACTGCTGCACATTGGACTTGAAATAAAACAATGAAAATGAGGTTAAAGTGCAGACGGTCAATCTCAGGGTATTTACATCCATATCGGTTGATCTGTGTAGGAATTACTGCTCATTTTATACAGTCCCCCCAATTTATGGGATTGGGTATTGGGACATACTCAACATAATCTGATGTAAAGTTATCATATTTAGTACTGGGTTACAAATCATTTACATTTGATGCCTGAAGTCTGCGACCTATGGACGTCACCAGACGCTGGGTACCTTCCCTGGTGATGCTCCGTCAGGCCTGTACAGCAGTAATCTCCAGTTCCTCTTTGTTTCTGTGGCATTTTGCCTTCAGTCTTGTCTTCAACAAGTGATATTCATGTTCAGTTGGATTCAGGATGGGTAATTGACATGGTCAGTCTAGGATATTACAGTCCTTGGTTGCTTTAGTAGTATGTTTGGGGTCATTTTCCTGTTGAAAGGTGAAGCACTGTCCAATGAGTTTTGAGGCATTTGGTTGGAGCAGATACGATGCTTCTGTACAGCTCACAATTCAGCAGTCACATCAGCAATGAAAACAGGTTAGCCAATTCTATTGCCAGCCATACATGCCTAAGCCATAACACTACCTTCTCCATGTTTCAGAAATGGGGGGTGGGGGGTGGGGGGTGGGGGGTAGTTCTTTGGATCATGAGCAGTTCCTTTCTTTCTCCACACTTTCCCCTTTCCATCACTTTGGCACAGGTTCATACTCATCTCATCTGTCCAAAAGATGTTCTTTTTTAATGTACTTTTTAGCAAAGCCTAACCTGGCCGTTCTGTTCTTGAGGCTTACCAGTGGTTTACATCTTGCGGTGAGGTTATGCTGGTGTCGTCTTCTCTTTATGGTAGTCTTTGACACATCTATGCTTAGATCCTGGAGAGTGTTCTTGATTTGTTCGACAGTTGAAAAGGGGTTTTTCTTCACAATTGAAACTTTTTTAGTCATCCAATACAGCGGTCGTCTGTGGTCTACCAGGTATTTTTTATTGCTAAGCTCACCAGTGCGTTCTTGCTTCCTTACAATGTATGAAAACTGTTTTTCATGTGTCTGATTTTGACACACCCAATGTTTTGGCCATGTCTCTTACTTGATCCTCATATTGAGAGACAACAGCAAAATCCACACATAGCATCATTAATTCATACATTACTTTTGCTCCCTTAAAATGGGGGCTGAAATTCCTACACTGATCACCCAATAGGTTTATTTAAATACCCTTACATTAAAGCTGAAGTCTGCACTTTAACCTCATTGTCATTGTTTTATTTCAAATCCAACATGCTGGAGTAGAGCCAAAACAACAAAAATGTCATTGTCCCATTACTTTTGCATTTAACTGTATCTGTTGTGTGGCTTTCTTCATATCGCATGTCTGACAGGCTATACGACACTGCTTGGCAACATATTTTAAAGCTTATGAATTGTGCAATAAAGCATGTAAACCCGACCTTAAAAAAGGTTATACGTTGCAGTCTTTTCGTTTGTAGGGAGCCTGGACACAATTAGAAAATTATTAGCAAAACTCACCTTTGCCAGCTGAAAATGGATTTTTGTAGAATCAATACGAAGGAGATCACCGACAAATGGTAATGACCATGGTCCTGGTGGAAATTTTTGAGGAGATTTCTGTTTTAAAATGTAGGTAAGAGTCAAAAACACAGCAAGAAAAACTAACCAAAACTTGGTGTAGACTAAATCCAAAAACGAGAGCACAGAAAATTTGGTCATTGTGAGTCAATACCCAAAGCTCAAGCGGATTACTACAGTATACAAAGATTGCTCGTGGGCATCGAATAAAACACGCCCTCTCACAGCCTGGCTGTCCAAGGTGTTATTGGTTTTTTCTTCACGCAGGGCATGCAGAATATCTGCTCCGCCCATACAGAACAAGCTCACAGGAAAGCGCAGCGGATGTGTCATGAACTCTGAATACTGAATTTAGTATTGCATTCAGGCCACCAATCAGGGTTAAGACAATGGTAGTTCACCCAGCATGGGACAGGACTTAGGTTATTTTAGTTTAGTGCAGCCTCAGACAGGTAATTAATCAAATAATGCCTTGCATGCTGATACTTTTCGAATTTAGCCTGCAAGACTAGTACTCATCGAACGGGTACCAGCCATGGAGGCGAAATCCCAAAAGTATTTTTTTTGAATTAATTAATGTCTGCATTACGTTTCAAATGAAAGGTGTGTTTTATAACCGGCATCAAAGGCTGGAACAGGATCTAGCCTTCCGCAACTGATTCAAATGGGACAAATCAGCGGGTAAGGAAGATGCACAGTGAACCAGCACACTTAGTAATAAGTACAGTGGCAAATTTGCGTCAAACATTTGGCATTGTTGCCGCAGGTTTGTGGCAAGCTCATATTTTCACATGCAAATTAGCTTTGTGGGAACTGCGCATTCACTTCTGGCAAAGACTTTAGTTCACCACTACTGGCAAAACTCTGGTAACATTTTGTGGTAAACAATTAAGTTTGTGGAAAATGCGCTATATACAGGTGCCGCTCAAAAAATTTGAATATCGTGAAAAAGTTCAATATGTTTTGTCACTCATGTCAGAAAGTGAAACTCATATATTATATAGATTCATTACACATAGAGTGAAATATTTCAAGCCTTTATTTCTTGTAATTTTGATGATTATGGCTTACAGCTAATGAAAACCCAAATTCAGTGTCTCAGAAAATTAGAATATTACATAAGATCAATAAAAAAGGATATTTTAAACAGAAATGTCAGCCTTCTGAAAAGTATGTTCATTTCTATGCACTCAATACTTGGTTGGGGCTCCTTTTGCATGAATTACTGCATCAATGCGGCGTGGCATGGAGGCGATCAGCCTGTGGCACTGCTGAGGTGTAATGGAAGCCCAGGTTGCTTCGATAGCGGCCTTCAGGTCGTCTGCATTGTTGGGTCTGGTGTCTCTCATCTTCCTCTTGACAATACCCCATAGATTCTCTGTGGGGTTCAGGTCAGGCGAGTTTTCTGGCCAATCAAGCACAGTAATACTATGGTAATTGAACCAGCTTTTGGAACTTTTGGCAGTGTGGGCAGGTTCGAAGTCCTGCTGGAAAATGAAATCAGCATCTCCATAAAGCTTGTCAGCAGAAGGAAGCATTAAGTGCTCTAAAATGTCCTGGTAGATGGCTGCGTTGACTGTGGACTTCAGAAAACACAGTGGACCAACACCAGCAGATGACATGGCACCCCAAATCATCACTGACTGTGGAAACTTCACACTGGACTTCAAGCAACGTGGATTCTGTGCCTCTCCACTCTTCCTCCAGACTCTGGGACCTTGATTTCCAAATGAAATGCAAAATTTACTTTCATCTGAAAAGAGGACTTTGGACCACTGAGCAACAATCCAGTTCTTTTTCTCCTTAGCCCAGGTAAGACGCTTCTGACGTTGTCTCTGGTTCTGTAGCTTGTGTACTTCAGTGTCTCCAAACTCCAGACAAAAAATGTCTAAAAATAAAATGCAGCTGTTTCCATCATTTTCTTCATTTTCTGCTTGGTATTCTTTCTTATTTGTTAGATTCTGATGCTTATTATTCATTTGTAGCATTTGCAGTGCATAATTTCCGTTCAAAAAGCAGCTTTGTAATGTCAAATACATGGAAATAACATTTTAAAGACAAATTAAAAAGATATGTTCAAATGAACACTTGCCATATGATGTATGGCTAAAACCATTGAGACATGTACCACGGGGAAATCAGAAAATTCCTTTATAATTTATATTGCATATATTATTTAATTGCCATATCCTGGAATGATAAAGGTAACTGTAACATCCTGGAGTGACTTAGTTACAGCATGTGAAAAAGGTGCCGGTTCTACTGTGAAATCCTGGAGTGATGCAATAGAGGCCTGTCACCTACGTCACAATTTGGCCAGACACGCTCACCTTTTTTCGCCAACCGCCATCTTGGAGGACCAAATGCCGGTGTTCCATAATGTTATGCATTGTTACCAAACTTATAGGCTATCACATTTATTCAGGAGGTTGCTTAATTTTCCTTTATTGCCATCATCGGAATTTGCTTTGCGCAATGCTTACAGGTAGCTCAGCAATATACAAAATATACAGTGCACAACATCACAAAACAATTTCTCAGTTTCGGCGGTGTACGGAGACCGCGGCACTGCATGTATGGAGGAGAGTCGTGGAGGTGGAGTTTGTGTGTTGGACTGCTTGGTGACACTGGGCATCTCGGGACAGCAGGGGCTATTTTTAATCATAGTTGTATTGCACTTTCATTCACTTGATTGATGGAATGATTCTGTTGGATGTCTTTGTTTGATATGTTTGTTTGTGTGTTGTGGGTCCCACTGTCTTTTTTGTTGTTGCTGGGGCTACAACTGAAGTTCCCTAGTAGGAAATAAAAGTTATTTTATTCTATTCTAATAATACCAACATAAACAAATATTATAAGGAGTATTGGGGGGGTATACGTACGAAGCAGGATTCATTACTGAGTAAAACCCGGAACCCTCCCTAATCTGGAACTTGCATGGTCTGAAGTAAAAAGAGCTGTTCTGGGTTTTATTGAGTTATCCAGCTAGTACTAACTCGGTAATCCTGCTTCGTAGTATACCACCTTGGTAAGTAAAGTGCTTGTGCAGTTCATATGGGAACAAAGTGATACGTTACATGTTAAAGTATTAACGGTAGGCTACAGTAGCCTACTTCAGCAATAAAACATATTTTAGCTCGATGGATAGAATAGAATAACCTTTATTTTCCCTGATAGGGAACTTCAGTTGTAGACACCATAAAAGGCAAATCAGTTAAACACAAAGTACATTTACTGTTACTTTCATCATTACTTAAAATGCATTGTAATTTACCATTATTGATCCGAGCCTACGCTGTAATGACCCGAGCCTGGTTGCGGTCTAAATGCAGCTCACTCCATCGCCACTGCTTTAAACCACCAGTCTCTTCTTTCGGTCGTAAAATTTCATTTGTTCACCCTGCCTGATGGCTTAGCTACTATGGTCTGTACTCAGATGATCATGTAAAAGGACATTTTCCCCTTTTCCAAGCTTTATTCGCACATCAATACGTAGTGCAGAAGTTCGTCATTGTAGGACAGCAATCATAGTAGCGTTAGCATCAAACTTGTTTCATGGAGTAGCGAACACTACTAGTTCAGTGGTAACGTTAAGCATCTCTGTTAGGGTTGGTCCTCCAACATGGCGGCGTGTCACTGTAACCATTGGTAACGACAGTGCTAATTCTATGCGACAGGCCTCTATACATGTGAAAAAGGTACCCATTAAACTAACATTCTGGAATGATGTATAGCAAGAAAAGAATTGCAGGAGCAAAAGTGCAAAAATATCTATTGACAAGTGCAAAAAAGTGAGAGCAAACAGTTCAGTCCATAGGACTTTCCTCAGTGCAAAAAGACAATGCAGTAGGCAACACAGCAAACAAAATTACCCTCAGAATCTGATGGCTATGAAATACTAGATGCTGAAGTGTGGGCATTGTCAGGAAAACATTACATTAGTCATTTAGCAGATGCTTTTATGCAAAGCGACATACAGTAAGTGCATACAGAAACATCATCAAAGTAACTACAGAACAGAAGACAAAGCACATCCTTCCCATAAAGTAGCACCTATCCCTAGTAATGAACATTGAATGCAGTTAACAGTAAACTGTGTAAATCAGCATTGCTACAATTCTATTCTAAATAGTATAAACTTCAACACACAGTTAAACAAGAACAAGTACCATGAGAGGTCCAAGATAAGTATTAGTCCAGGTGGAGTCTGAAAAGGTGTGTTTTCAGGCCATGACGGAACGCAGGCAGGGTTGGCATAGAACGTAGGGGAATGGGAAGTTCGTTCCACCACTGGGGAGCTAGGGTGGAAAAGCTCCGCAGGAGGGATGAGCGAGCGCCGTTGACACGGGGGGGGGGGGGGGGGGGGGGGGGGGGGGGGGGTGGGGGGGGGGGGGGGGGGGGGGGGGGGGGGGCGAGTCGCCCTGCTGTAGACGAGCGAAGTGGTCGAGCAGGAACATAGTTCTGGATCAAGTCCTGCAGGTAGATGGGGCCTGTACTATTAGCTGCAGTGTAGGCCAGGGTCAGAACTTTGAACCTGATCCTGGCTGCAACTGGCAGCCAGTGGAGTGACCTCAACAGGGGGGGTGACGTGAATTTCGGGAGGTTGAACACAAGCCGGGCAGCTGTGTTCTGGATCAGTTGAAGAGGCAGGATGGTGCAGGCTGGAAGGCTTGCGAGCAGAGAGTTGCAGTAGTCCAGGCCTGAGGTGACCATACTCTGGACCAGAAGGTGGGTGGAGTATGTGGTCAGGTACGGTCGAATCCTTCTGATGTTGTACAGGAGGAACCTGCAGGACCGTGCTGTCGTCCTGATGTGCTCTTTGAAGTCCAGCTGGTCGTCCAGGACCACCCCAGGTTCTTTGCAGAGCGGGAGGCAGCCACCATAGTACCGTCAACGGTGATAGAGAAGTCATGTAGTGGGGAGGTCTTGTATGGCACGAAGAGGAGCTCTGTCTTATCGAGGTTGAGTTTCAGGTGATGGGTAGTCATCCACTCAGATGTCGGCCAGACAAGCAGATATCCTCTCCTTCACCTGTTGGGTAGAGGAAGGGAAAAGGGAAGAGTTGAGTATTATCAGAATAACTATGGTATGAGAAGCCATGTGAATTAATTACTGAACTAAGAGACTTGGTATAAACGGAGAACAGCAGAGGACCCAGTACAGATCCCTCTGGGACTCCTGTAGACGGGATGGGGTGCAGAGACAGAACCCTTCCAAGAGACTTGGTAGGATCTATCAGTGAGATATGATACAAATCAAGAGGGCAGTCCCAGAAACGCCCATCTCAGAGAGTGTGGAGATCAAGAGTTTGTTGTTGACCGTGTCGAACGCCAGACAGGTCAAGTAGAATCAGGACAGAGGAGAGGGATGAGGCTCTAGCAGTGGAGAGTGCCTCAGTCACAGCCAGGAGAGCAGTTTCCGTGGAATGTTCGGTTCTGAAGCCGGACTGACAGGAGTCAAGCAGGTTGTTCTGGTGGAGAAAAACAGACAGTTGGTTATGGACAGCTCATTCAAGAGTTTTGGACAGGAAGGGCAAGAGATACAGGACGGTAGTTCCTGACATCAGAGGGGTGTAAGCTAGGTTTTTTTTTATTTTTTTTAAACGAGTGGGATTACACGGGCAGTCTTAAAAACAGCAGGAACATGGCCACAGGTTAGGGAGGTGTTGATAATAGAGGACAGATATGGAACGGACTGCTGACGGGATGGGGTCCAGTGGACAGGTGGTTGCGCGATGTGGGTGGGTTCGGTATGGGGGATGTAGGGTGTCAACGGATGTGTGAAGGAGTTCCGGATCATGGCCACCTTCCCCTCAAAGTAGGTCAGGAAGTCATCTGCAGAGAGGGAAGAGGATGAAGGGGGGATAAGCAGAGAGGAGAAGGTGGAAAAGAGTTTATGTGGATTAGACACACATGCATTGGGCCTCCTGGAGCAAGGCATAGAGCACAGAGGAATGGGGGTTAGACACATGGTAAGGGGTGATAAGCCAAGTTAGGTAGTGACAGATAAGGACAAACAGACAAGTACTACAAATTGGCGACGAGGCTGCCGTATTTTTGACAGCCTCTGCTTTTAATTTATACACTATTTGCTAATTTACCGATTACATTCAGCTGCTTGCAGGGATAATTCACTCAAGTGAAGCTAGTTGAGATTAGCAACACAAAAGGCCGGTTGTTGGCTTAATAATAGCTACAAATCAAGTTAAACAGATCGGACATATCTGCACCTAGAGGTAGGCAACTTATCATTGGAGAGCCATGGATAGACTTTCCCATCTCTATAATCAATACTGTCTCTTCTGAATTATTTGCTTCTGTACTTCTAATTGGTATTTCTCAGTGGTGGATATCATTTAATCTAAAAAAAACTTAAACTCTTATTTTAGAGTCTTTTCAACATAAGCATTTCTAGCTGTATTTTTGTAGGCTCCATCTGTGTCAATTCAATTATAAGAACAATAACTTTATTAAAGTTTATGTTAATTTATCCAATTACTTTTGGTCCCCTAAAATGGGGGGGATCTATGTATAAAAATGGCTACAATTGCTACACCGTTCACCCGATATAGATGTAAAAACCCAAAAATTAAAGCTGAAAGTCTGCACTTTAACCTCATAGTCAGTGTTCTATTTCAAATCCAATGTGCTGGAGTACAGAGCCAAAACAACAAAAATTCTGTCACTGTCAATTTAATTTCCTTTATTTTCTTTGTCCATTTCGTGCGTTTGGGTTTTCTTCTACTCGGTGTGTTTACCTGTTCCGTGTTTCCTTTCATTATTTAAACCTCGCTTCGTCTTTGTTTGACGCTTCCATATTGCCATTCATTTGACAATAAGCCGGTAATTCACGGTATGGGACTGACAGTTTGTGACAACCGTATCACATCAACGTGTTGTCGTTCCATGGGACTTGTCGCAGGTGTCTAAAGGTTTATTAGAAACTTCGCTTAGGTTATCCTTTATATCCTGTCCCTTTTCTTTCCCGCTGTCTCTCTGTCTTAGACAGATTGTCTTCGCCGTCGTCTTTTACCTCTTGTTTATGTTTTTGGGCTCCCTCGTTATAGGATTTACTTTGTTGTTTGTCTTAATTTCTAGTGTTAGAGTGTTCGCCCTATACGGGTCGCTTTGAGTTTGGTAGCGGAATCTCTCGTTGTAAGGAGAGTTTATTCTTTTCTTTGTACTGTTATTGATTCCCTGTTTGCGGGTTTTTCTTCCCCCGCTTTGTGGTGTTCAGTTTGAGCACTTTACTGTCGCGTCTGGTCCTTCGTTCATACGCTACCCCTGACATGTCCATATACTTATGGACCTAATTAATCAGTTTCCTTGAAATCAAAATTGTGATACTAAAAGTTTTAAATTCTGCTAAATAAAGAGAAATATAAAAGATAAGTCACGTTGTAGAATCCTCACTGCTTCTTTCTGAGCAATTTAATATCCAGCTGACGCAGCACGTGACGGCCTTACCGTAATCTCTTGTATATTTGCGCAAAAAAGTGGTGATGGCTTGCATCACGACAAAAGGGAGAACCTACAGTGGGAGAAGCAACTGCTTAAACCAATGTTTAGCGCAATAAGTTTTGTGCTCTGTAAACTGTCGTTTTAAGGGTTTGCGGGACTTTAGGACTTTCGTCCTGGGTGCTCTTCTGAATGTTGTGCGCTATATTTGTTCTGCAAGTGTGGCTTTTAGGTGAAACATT
Organism: Ilyophis sp. 1 JC-2022; assembly: GCA_022702515.1. Classification (NCBI taxonomy): domain Eukaryota; kingdom Metazoa; phylum Chordata; class Actinopteri; order Anguilliformes; family Synaphobranchidae; genus Ilyophis; species Ilyophis sp. 1 JC-2022. The sequence continues at coordinate 102,710,878 of CM040403.1, forward strand.
GGTAGATCTAAATGGTGACGTTGTATCAGCGGGTTAACAATGGCCTTAGCCTTGTTGGAGCCACGACTTTCACTCTATAGCAGGTGTCTTCAATCTTATCCAGTAAGGGCCGGTGTGGGTGCAGGCTTTTGTTCCAACCGAGCAGCTACACACCTGATTCTACAAATCAAGGTGCTTAGCAAAGACTCTAGTGATTGATTAGTGGAATTAGGTGTGTAACTGCTTGGTTGGAACAAAAGCCTGCACCCTCACCGGCCCTTTCTGGATAAGATTGAGGACCCCTGCTCTATAGAAACGTGTTCGTGCCCTGCCAAATCCCTACCATTAAGTAATTTTTTCCGACAAAAACTGCACATGTTATGCTTTTCACATAAGAATGTTCTTTTCACATTACATAACGTGTTTTTATTGCAAAGGCAAAACAATTGAACAATATTTATTGTTAAATGTTAAAATTATTATACTGTGCCTAAACAGAGGTCAGAGTATGCAGACATGGTCCGGTAATTGCTACCACCAAAAGATTTACTGCAGGTAAATTTGCACAGTACCAGAAAAAATATAACATTTGTCAGGCAGAGGAAATAAAGTTTAAACACAAATGAAGTATTTGCTAGCTCTGTCACTTTCCCAGTAGCTTATATAGCTTCCCCCTTTATTGCTAGCACAAGTCATACAGTATCTTAATAAACAATGATTCTTTACTAGGCAACACAATCACATGTGGCAACCTTGTCATTTCGCAACAACTTTACTGATCAAACGTCGCAAGACCAACATTATCAATTATACAGGCAAGATAAATGATCAGTTTCACCGTTCATGGCCATTTAAGTAAGTGCTTATAACTTTATTTCAGTTATGGTCTGATTATCATCTGGTAATAGCTGCACCTACGACGTGTCATTTTTGGCAAGCGCCGTAATATTGCATTAAGTTATGTTGGTGATCTGTGCGTAAAGACGGCTGCATCTAAACCAAACATGTCATTTCTAATAAAAGTGCATACAATTTCTAGCTGTTTCAGCCAATTCCATCAATGCATTCACTTTCATAGTTCATGGACAAACCACTGTGCATTGGTTGTTTGAAAGCTTAAATAATTTTACTTTGTATATTGTTTTAATGTCTAGTGTTCTGAATGTGATTTAAAAAGTTGACACTTCTGTACAAGTTTAAAACTAACACTTGGACACATGCATTTCAATTATACAAGTAAATTAAATATTTTATGTAACTTCATAATGCATGGGTTGACAGGGAGATTGATTAGTGCTTATAGTTGTGTGGGGCTGGAAGTAGTCTATAGCATAAAACGTCATCAACGTACAAAAATGCCAAGTTACGCATACAAAGCACTGTCTATAATAAAACTAGCAAAACCAAGGCCTGTCAATAGGCCTATTGATATCAAAATGTGGCCAAGTTACAACAAACAATATTGGCTGTGTTGGCTCACACAAATGAAACGAGCTCGATTCCAAAGCAATGCTACCCAATGTTTCGTAAATAATTTAATGAAACTTGGCCCTGTGTTTTTTCATATTACGGTCTGAAGTGAATGTGGTCATTCAAACTTTGTCACGTGAAAGTGTCAAATGTCAATTTGTAAATAGAGGTAGCCTACCTTATAGTGTAAATAACAATTCAGCGGTTACACTTAAAACATTTACAAATGACTATATCGCTATATCTTTAACAATTGTCTGCATCCAGTGCTTTGGGCATATGGAAACCACATCATGAGTAAAATGTATTATATTATTATTGTACATTTTTAAATAAATTGTACTATTTTACTACTTATTTGACTATACTTTATCTGACCCACAAACATGCACATACACATAGTAGATTTTCTGTATTTATTTATGCCCCCCCCCCCCCCCCCTCTAGTAGTGTAGATTAATATTTTGTGGTATAAATGTCTGTTTGTAAATGTGAATGTTATATGCTGCTAGAAAAATATCTCCATCAGGATAATTAAGTAGCCTGTCTAGCTAATTACAATGTTAAAACATTTTGTACTTGACAACCAAGTGGAAATATATCCTTTCTGGAGTGTAATTTTTCCTCCGCTGCTTACAACATTAATTTAAATGTCTTCTTACATGAAGCATTTTTTGTTGGTTAACACTGATGTGACGCACAAAGTTTGAATGACCATCTTTCACATGGTAAGATGAAAAAGCACAGGGCCAAGTTGCATGAAATAATTTAGGAAACATTGGGTAGCATTGCTTTGGAATAGAGCCTGTTTAATTTGTGCAAGGTAAGATAGCCAATATTGTTTGTTGTAGCTTGGCCTAATTTTGATATCAATAATTTTAATGGTAAGCCTAGATTTAGCTAGTTTTATTATAGACAGTGCTTTGTATGCATGAGTAACTTGGCATTTTTGTTGAAATATAATTTATTTTTGTACTGTGTTTGTTATGAGTAACTGATAATGACAATGCATATACATTTATGAACCATAAAATAATTAAATCTAGAGCGAGAGATGCATACATATACGCGAACACACATGCATTGGCTAAAAAAAACACGTATGCCTGGATTCTGGCATTTCCCCTTTACTGTGAATTACAACTAAATTAAAGATTTGGTCATATTTTTAATTGGATTACCATACTTGTTTTTAACGGGTTATTGTAGCCTACATAATAGACCTACTAATGGTGTGTATGTCAGTAGATTATCTAGCTAATATAGTTTTACAAACGTGCCTTTTTCAAGGTAGCTACAGTAGCCTATAAATCTGCTGTCATGGAATCCATATAGCTATCCCTTTGACTTTTCCTAAACGTATGTATTTAACATTCTGATATAATTTGAATATTAATATTGCATAAGGAAATAAAGTTATAAACACTTATTTAAATGGCCATGAACGGGGAAACTGACCATCATTTATCTTGCCTGTATAATTGATAATGTTGGTTTGTGATGTTTGATCAGTAAAGTTGTTGCAAAATGACTAGGTTGCCACATGTGATTGTGTTGCCTAGTACAGAATCATTCTTTATTAAGCTACTGTATGACTTTTGCTAGCTATAAAGAGGGAAGCTATCTAAGCTACTGGGGAAAGGGACAACTAGAAAATGCTATACTTTGTGTACATTTTACTTTCTTTGCCTGACAAATGTTATATTTTTTTCTGGTATTATGCAAATGTAGGTGCAGTAAATATTTTGGTGGTAGCAAGTACCGGACTATGTCTGACCTGTTTTGGCAAAGTATAATTGAAGCATTTAACAATGAATATTGTTCAATTTCTTTGCCTTTGCCTTATTTAATGTGAAAAGAACATTCTTACATGTGAAAAACATAACATGTGCACATAGTTTTTGTCGGGGAAAAAAAAAACTTAACGGTAGGGATTTGGCAGGGCTTGAACACGAGTCTACAGCTACCAATGTTTCAGCTAAATGCCACACTAGCAGAACAAATATAGCACTCACAAAGTTCAGAAGAGCACCCAGGACGATGCCCTCACAACCACACCCTACACTCAGTGGCGCCCCCAGAAATTTTTCATAGGGGGGGCCAGGGGGGGGCCACTGAAAATCTTGGGGTGGCACACCAAAACCAAAAGCCATAACTGAATTTCAGGAATTCTATTATGTTGTTGTAGTATATAAAAATATATACATTATATACAAAAAAAATACATTATTGATTTAAATGAATAGTACCTAATGTAAAATATCAGATAGAAGCATATTATGCATATGCGACTCGCGAGCCGCAAGGGGGGGCCAGTGGGGGGGCCAGCAATTTTATCAGGGTGGCCGTGGCCCCCCCTGGCCACCCCTTGGCAGCGCCACTGCCTACAGTCCCACAAACCCTTTGCCTTAAAGTGACAGTTTACATAGAGCACAAAAATTCTTGCACTCACAAAAACTTTCCTCTTAAAGCCTGAGGATACACCCTTTTTAGAATTCTCTGGTGGTGCATTGTTTTAAGCAGTTGCTTCTCCCGCTGTAGGTTCTCCCTTTTGTGGTGATGCAAGTTCGAATCTCACTTTTGCAAAAAATCTTTTCTTATAAAAAAAAGTTATTATAAAATCGCCCTCAGTTCACTGATCAGTTTAGGTTTTTGATATGTTCTGATGGAAAGCATTATCCTCTTCACGACAATAATTATTTATAAAAAAAACAAAAAGAATCAGATGCTGCAGAGTGGGATTCGAACATTAAACGCCGGAAGTAGCCTAAACGTTTCCAGAGCCACATATGATCACATTGTGCCACAGAACACACTGCTAGGCCGAAAATAGGCCTACGCTTTTTTTCAAAGAATGATGCGCAATCTTCTTTTTAAATTTTTTTTAAAAATTTTATTTATAAAACCAGGGTGGTATGTTACATTTGCATTCTTCCGTAGATCGCACTCTGATAATTGCTTCTATGGAATCATTTGATTTGAATATCGGAACCTGAATGTCTGCCTATGCTTGTTGATGTTCATAACGTGTTAAGATGTGCATCTTCTGTGGGAGTTCGATATAGGCCTAGGCTACTTTCATTTATTGATTTGATTATAGGCTAACACGTTGCAAGCAAAAATAATCTTTATTTTTTATGCATTTGGACAACAGTGTAGGCCTACTACAAATTAAAATGTTTTCTAGACCTCCATTCTTATTGGCTCCCCTGGTAAAGATGAGTAAAAAGGCTTACTAGAGGCTTACAAGAAACTTGAAGGGTTTCTTCTCCTGTCTTTTTTTTCTTTTTCTCCCCCATAGAGTTCAATAGGAAAATTTGTCAGGAGAACTAACCCTTAAAGTAATCCATCCATATCTATTGCATATCTGGCAGCAGAGTGATGGTTTGAGGCTTGTTTGATATCTCAGGCCCTTGATTATTTACCGCCATTTCACCAACCATGTACTCCATACTGTTCCAGCATAATTTACAGCTAAATCTAGTCCCACCCCGCCATTCCCATAGAGATCCATTCAAATGCAGAGACATTATAGTATCGCTTGTAAGAGTACCAAAAAATAAGATGTCAAGAGTCTTGATGTTGTTTGGTCACAGACATCAGAAAGTCATGGCATGCAAAGGATATGCGACCAAATATTTAAAATTCTTACTTTATTCTATATATAAATGCAGGGGTGCCAATAATTGTGGCACATGTGGGTTTGTTAAAAAATAATTTCTTTGAGGGATTTTTTTTCTCATAATAAATTTACTTCAATGATTTTTCTAATTTTTCCAGTGTGAGATTTACCAAACGGTGAATTTTTTAATAAGCCTTTTTACTCATCTTTACCAGGGGTGCCAATAATAGTGGAGGGCACTGTAACATTCACATTTACAAACACACATTTATACCAAGAAACATTAATCTACACTAGAGAAAGGGGGGGATGAATAAATAATTACAAATAAAGTCTGTGCATGTTTGTGGGTTAGATAAAGTTTAGTCAAATAAGTAGTAAAATGGTATAATGTATTTTAAAATGTAAAGCAACAACAAAAAAAATCTTATTTGTGAACACAATTTTACAATTGTGTAAAATTAACAATAGTAATATAATGCATTTTACTCATGATGTGGTTTTCATACACCAAAGCACTGAATGCAGACAATTGTATGGTATAGTAATTTGTACATTTTTTAAAGTGTAACAGCTGAATTGTACGTTATTTACACTATAAATCATTTGACACTTTCACATGACCACGTTCATTTCGGATGGTAAACACATGGCCAAGTTTCAATTAATTATTTACAAAACATTGGGTAGCATTGCTTTGGAATAGAGCTTGTTTAATTTGTGTGAGCAAAGATGGCCAATATTGTTTGTTGTAACTTGGCCTCATTTTGATATAAATAGGCCTATTGGCAGGTCTTGGTTTTGCTAGTTTTATTATAAACAGTGCTTTGTATGCGTAACTTGCCATTTTTGTACATTGATAACGTTTTATGTTATAGGCTACTTCCAGTCCCACACAACTATAAGCACTAATCAATCTTGTATTATAAAGTTACATAAAAAATGGAATAAGATCTACCTATATAATTGAAATGCATGTGTCCAAGTGTTAGTTTTAGACTTGTACAGAAGTTTAAACTTTTTAAATCGCATTCAAAACACTAGACATAACACAATATACAAAGCCTAACTATTTAAGCTTTCAAACAACCAATGCACAGTGGTTTGTCCATTAAAACTATGAAAATGAATGCTTTCCCATTGACGGAATTGGCTGAAACGGCTAGAAATTGTATTACCGGCATGCACGTTTATTAGAAATTAAATGTTTGGTTTAGATGCAGCTGTATTTACGCTGAGATCGCCAACATAACTTAATGCAATATTACGGCACTTGCCAAAAATGACACCCTGTAGGTGCAGCTATTACCAGACTATAATCAGACCATAACTTTAAAGAAAGGGTATACAGCAGCCAACGTGTCTTTCCACGCAGTCATGGTGGTGCAGCGGTAATGGTCACGTGTTAATATAAAACAAATAGCCTATAGCCTATCAAAGTTCGAAGCTCGGCAAGCTCTTCAATAAAAATAAATGTTGAAAATAAACTTTAAAAAGGTACTCCACAATGTGTGCTGGCTACCCTTGATCCTGTCACAAGGGATGTCATGCCAAGTTTATTTATTTATTACTTTTTAACAAGCACTATTGGCTTTAAGTTTTATTATTAATGGTGAAACAACATGTGACTGGTAACATGGCTCAAGAAACGATTTATTGACATTGTCTATGTAACATTGTGATTAGGGTGTAATTTCTCACATAGCCGCAACCATCTTATTATAACGCTTAGGAAACTTTCATTTCCAACCGTAATGGAATACAAAATCAATGTCAGAGTTTGTCTGTCAAATTGCAATATTATTATGATGTTTGATTTTGTATGGTGCCACAACATTGTAATCTTAACATTGAATAAACTTTATACAATCAGGCTACATAAATAGCTTAAAAATAGTCAAAAACGGTAGGCCTACGTCAATAACAGCAGCCTACATGGCAGCAATTGGATAGATAACTAGTAAGAATGGCTGTGGTCACTGTATTGGATTTGCTATCATATCTGCCTTGGCAGTGGATTGATACACAGGCAGTTCTCCTCTTCTTGAGTGTTCTGATTGTGTCAAAGTATATTAGTGGACTGCCCCCAAAAGACTCTCCCCCTGGTCCCTTTTCTTGGCCTATTATTGGAAACTGGCTGAACATCGGCACCAAGGACCCAATCGGCTCCTTCCACAGGGTAAGTTCATCTACAAGTGCAAAGACCAATAAATGTATCTAAGAGTTATAATGACGGATGTGTATTTGCATGTGTTTATTTGGGAAATACATTCTGTACAATACACTTGCTAGTTCAAACAACTGTGTTAATCAGTTACTAAATACTAAATTAGATTGCAAACCCTGTGTACAACACACTTACCACACTTAAATCCCTAACTGGTGACATCGCAATGCAACTGTATTATGGAAGAGCCATATTTCTCAGTTCTGGTTCATTATGTGTGATTCCTGCAGAAATCACATGGCCTTTGTTGCAATTATTCAGCCGTAGAAAAGTATTTGATATTTTAGAGTTCCCAGTATTTATTTTCATTAAGGATAACGTATGCCAAAGTAACATATGTTGTGGTGTACATGATATTAACAGCAAATAACGTGGCAGTCTAGTATATGAATTATTATATATTTTTTCCATCTCTATACAAGTAACAAAGATGGTGAAATTAAATGAAGTAGTTTGATGTCTTCAGAATTATATAAAAAAATAAACACCTGAAAATTACTTCATTGATCATTGATAACAACCTGAATTGGCCCAGATGCATTCCATTTTCTTGAGCGATCACACTAAATACAAGGTCCACCTATCTTGATATAAAATCCACCTTTGTGACATTGCATGATTTCAGAATAAAAATCACCCGTTTTGTTAGGTCTCAAAATTGAAAGATTAGATCATCCACGGTGTTATGAAGGCAAAGAAAGTGCCCTTGGAACCTCAAGATGAAGTTGTTAGGAGGTCAAAAGCTGGAGAAGGTTATTAAAAGATTGGCTAAGCTTATAACCTTCCCAGGAGTCCATTGTAACAAAATGAGCTGCCGAGTTCAGAGTTCATTGGCTGAAATTGGAGAAACTGTCCAGATATCAACAATATCTTTAGCACTTCACTTTTTGTGAGGGTAGCTATACAGAAGCCACTTCTGAGAAAAGCCAGCGTTAAGTAAGACCAACTGTGTGAGTCATTAAAGCAGGTGCCAATTGTGTCTATCAGTTTGTAGATATCTATGGAGACGTGTCAAGAGTGGATCTTGGAATTGGCCGGTGTGTGCTTCTGTCTGGATATAAGGGCTTTAAAGAGGCGTTTGTTGAGAAGGCAGATTCCTTCACTGATCGCCCTTCAAACCCTTTAAATGACAGACTCTGCAAAGGCCTGGGTAAATGTCTTCTATGTTTTTATATGCTCTGCAGTCAGCATTCATGAATGTTCAGAATTATGTTTGCAGAACAGAATTTTCTTGATTGTTGTCAATTAAAATAGTTGATTATGTTCTCTAATATTAATGTGAACTGTGCACCACATCAGAACACTGCTACATGTTTTCATGGTTTAAATGTGTATGTAAAAAAGAACCATTCAATGCTAAATCTGGCTTCGCATTTTCTTTATATTTCTCAGTAATTAGTTCAATATTGATAGCAAACAGATACTTCCACCCATGCCATTGAAAAATATGAAGCAACACCTGATACACGTTATTCTACTACTAAGGCTTAATTTCATCCAATGGACCCATGTGGAGGCAGCAGAGGCGCTTTGCTCTGTCCACTCTTAAGTATTTTGGAGTTGGGAAAAAGACCCTGGAGAATTCCATCTTGGAAGAGAGCCAGTTACTCTGTGAAGCCTTGCAAGCAGAAGGTAAGCCATCACTTTTTTTCAGGTTCCCCTCTTGATCCCCATTGTTTAATGACCAACACAGTGGCAAATATTGTGTGCACTCTGGTTTTTGGCCACAGGTTTGAATATGATGATCACAATTTCCATCATATAATAGAGTGTTCAAATGACATTTTTCAGCTGCCAATTACTTTCTGTGGACGGGTACGTTCACTCTTCTGTACTCATGTTCAAATGTTTTTGTGACGACCAGCAGGGAAGGACCCAAATGCACGACGAGACAGTCTTTCTCTTGAAAAGAAGGGTTTTTATTTTTGTAATTCCGGGTCGGATCCACACCGGGAAATCAGGTCTTAACAATAAACAATAAACTGTGGAACCCGCAGAGAGCTGGTGAACAAGATCCAGCGAAGTGGCCAGGAGTGGTCTTAGCCTGGGTAGTATTGAAGGGTCAGGCGGAGGTAGAGTCAGGATCCACACTGGGAAGCAGGTGTGGCAAATCCAGACCGGGGTAGTCAGCTAGAGTCAGAAGCTAGCACATAGGGAAACAAGTACAACGCGACAAGGACCGTATACTCTGACAACAATTCACAGGAACAGCACGGTAAATATAACTAGTGTCATTAGAGCTGATAATCAGCAGCTTGCGGGAAATGCGTGCGAAATCAGCGAATTGATTGAACAATTAGGAAATGCATGAGGAATGCGGTGAAGGCAATTAAGTGTGAATTGTGTAATTAAGATGTGGTGCGAGAAGTAACTGTGCAATGTAGACACAATTAGGCAATGAACGCGGACATGACACAATCAGGTTCAGGGAAAACAGAGGAAAACACCAAGGAAGGAACGGGGAGCGGAGCGGATCGTAACAGTTTTGTTGTCATATTTATCAGCTGGGTGCTAAAGTAGTCAATTAAGTGTTATATCTGATCTTCTGATTCCCTGAATACTTTTGCAGATGTACAACCAATCCCCAAAATTGATTAATTTTCTTCCGGGAAAGCACCAGACAGCTTTTTCAAATGCCAATAAATTAAAGCGATTTATTATGGAGGAGGTGAAAAGACACAAGGAAGACCGGAAACCATCAAATCCTAGAGACTATATTGACTGTTACCTGGAAGAAATGGATAAGGTACATTTGAGACTTTTTAAGTTCAGCTAAATAAAGGTGAGACTGATCAATTTAATATTTTTCTTTAGCATGCTATTCTGAGAAGTCATCTAATATTTATATAATGCAATTGCTCCCTTAAAACTTTTGAAAATTTTAACTGGCATAAACTACTACAACAGCACTCATTTTAAAGTTGCCCTAAGGAGCATATTAATCAAATCATTAAAGGTGCTTATGAGTGCATTTCTCATCAGAATAAACAAAGGAAAATTTAATCAGTTCTCTTTTAATTCAACATATTTAAGTGCTCCATTCTATCATAAAAGCATAACAGAATAGGGTCTCCACCAATGCCACAGATATAAGCAAACATTGTTAGATTGAAATGGGTAAGGTTTAGGACCGAACTGAACTTAACCACTGTTTTGTGCACTGAAGAATAAGGATGAAACGGCTGGATTTAATGAAGAAATTTGTTTGTGGCTGGTACTGAGACAATGGCCAGCAGTCTAAAATGGCCAATGCTGTATATGGCCAAATATCCTACAGTTCAAGGTATAGTAAATTTGCAATAATACACATCCAGATTTTCCTTGATTTTTGTGACTCAAAGTATCATTTTAAAGGCGAAAAATGTAGTTACAGAAACGTATGTGATGGTTACCCGGATTTAACGTGTGATTTAATTTTATTAGTTGTAGTCTTTTTGTTTCGCAAAAGTTACTTGTTCACTTGTATTATAGTTTTAATTGTTGAAAACTTTAAGATTAAGGAGCCCATATCAAATAATCAGCTGAAACTTCTTGCATTATTTGTCCAGGAGAGTCATATTTTTAAAACGGCAAATGAGTGGTATCGCTTGCTTATTTATATTAACCTCCATCTTGGACTTCATTGAAAAACTCATGTTCTTGGAAAATATGTTCCTTTTAGACTGACATTGACAATTCTCATCACATCTCTGCAATAAAATTTCTATCAATGATTTTCAATATGATATTTTCCATCACAGAGAAGGTTCAAGTTGAGATTGACAGAATGATAGGACAGTCACGGAAGCCCACCATGGCAGACAGAGCCAACATGCCCTACACATATGCTGTGATCCATGAGATACAAAGATTTGGAAACGTAGTTCCATTCACTTCCCCTAGAGTGACAAATGAAGACACCACTATATCTGGATTTCGTGTTCTTAAGGTAAGCGTATTGTAGAGGGAGGCTGACAATAAAATCTAACATGGAAACACTATTTCCACTTATACCAGTATATAAGACCAAACATCTTTATAGTATATTTAAACTGCTCTAGCAAATGAGAACTTGGTTGTCTTGACTGTCACCAATTTTCAACGGACATGCCAAAGCATAATATGGTCACCAGCACAACCCAGGGTTTTCCAGAAATGCCAGCATCCAGTATCTTCACTACTTCAGACAATTTAGTCATTTTACCAACACTTTAATGTTGATTCACAAATGTGAATGACATTTTATTCTGCTAATGTACTAAACTTGAAATGTATTAAGCCACAGTTAACTGGTATATAGACACAATTCCAGAGGTCTTGTATTTCTACTCAATTTAAACGGTCTTAATATTTCTGCTTGCTACCATCTCCTAGGGAACGTTGGTGTTACCCATGTTGAAACCCATATTCCAAGATAAGAATGAATATGCCTTGCCTGATCAATTTCACCCTGAGCATTTTCTGGACAAAAATGCAAAATTTGCAAAAAGAGAATCTTTCATCCCCTTTTCAATAGGTAAAGTTGATTACTAGGTTACTATCAAACATTACCATTCGGTGCAGAATACAACCTGATATTTAATCAGGTTGTGTTCTGCACCAAAGGGCTATATGATTTCTGCGTCTAACAAGGTACTGTAAAACACATAGTTGCATAATATAATGGTACAACCCCAATTCCAAAAAAAGTTGGGACAGTATGTAAAATGCACATAAAAGTAGTGATTAGTAAATGTATTTTATTGAAAACGGTACAAAGAAAATGTATTTAATGTTTTACCTTATCAACATTATTGATTTTTGTAAATGTATGCTAATTCTGAATTTGGAACGGGGGCAAAAAAAAAACTTGTTTGGAACATTCCACAGGTAAACGGGTGATGCCATCATGACTGGGTATAAAAGGATATCAAAAGACTTAATATTTTATTTTCAGGTACTCTTACAAGCAATACTATAACCTCTGCATTTGAATGGATCTCTATGAGAATTGGGGGGTGGGACTAGATTTGGCTATAAATTGCACTGGAACAGTATGGAACACGTGGTTGGCTAAATGGCTGTAACTCCTCAAGGGTCTGGCGTATCAAATGAGCCTCAAGCCATCACACTGCTGCCAGATATGCAGTAGATATGGATGGATCACTTTAATGGTTGTTTCTCCTGACTCATTTTTCTATTTAACTCTATGAGAAAAATAAGCCAGAAGAAACAACCCTCCAAGTGATCAATCCATATCTACTGCATATCTGGTGGCACAGTGATGGTTTGAGGCTCGTTTGATACCTCAGACCCTCGATTACTTACAGCCACTCAGTCAACCATGGATTCCATACTATTCCCATGTAATTTACAGCTAAATCTTGTCCCACCCCCAATTCCCATAGAGATCCATTCAAATGCAGAGAGGTTATAGTATCGCTGAAAATAAAATATCAAGAGTCTTTTGACATCCTTTTATACCCAGTCATGATAGCATCTTAACATATTAACAGTTTTCAATTAAATATATGTAAAAGAGAATGTATAAATCACTGCTTTCTGCTTTTATGTGCATTTTACATATTGTCCCAACTTTTTTGGAATTGGGGTTGTAGTAAAGGTATTGCATCAAACATGTTGTTGCTTCTTGTGGCTAGCCCTACTTTAAAAATAGGGACAAATGCTAAAAACAATTTTAAAAAAGTACGAGAGTATTCTGTTAATTAATGTTTCTGAACATATCGGTCTTATATTGTGAATAATTATCAATTGTGGAGGATTACAGAAGCACTGAAATAATGTATATTGCTTTTAATGCATATTTTGTCTATTGAGAGAGCAACAGTTCTGTATGGTGTGCTGTAAGATTATTCCTCACTGATATGGTTACTCTTGCATATTTGTTTCATACAGTAATCTCATTGCACATTATAATCTTTATACCCATATTTCCATTTATACTACAGGAAAAAGGATGTGTTTTTTAATGGAGCTGTTCCTGTTTTTTACCTCGCTGCTGCAGAGGTTTACATTCCACCCCCCAAGGGGCAAGGAGCTGACCCTAGAGTCTCAGGTTGGCATCACATGTGGACCAAAGCCTTTCAAAATCTGTGCTGTCCCCCGTTGACACACAGCACTAGTGCCAAACATGACTATTGGCACAATCACTTAATTTAAATTCTAAAAATTATGTACCATCACCAGTTTTTTTAATTATTTTTTTATTTTTTTGACACAGTACACATATTGATTTTTACTTTTATTGTCGTACACTTTTTCACACTAATGCTTAATACACTGATATTTTCCAATCATTAGTGCTTAAATAAATTATATTGTGTACGTACAGATGGTATCATATGCAAGCCTTCAACTGTAAAAAAGACCATGTTCTACTCAAAAAGCACCTCCCATGTTTGTTTTGTGTTGCATGAATATTTTTAAAGGTAGCAGGAAACGCATCAATACAATTTGAATGTCACTATTTGCTTCGATGACTTTCTGTATGCACTTATTGCATGTTGCTTTGGATAAAGGCATCTGCTAAATGAATGTAATGAATGTATGGTAGCATTTAAAAGGGAAAAAATGCCATGTCCTTTCAGAGTGCTGCATAGTGTGGAATAGCAAGTATCAGATATTTGTTTCAGCCCATTAGGGACAAGTCAGGAGTTTTGTCTTGAATCCCCGCTCATCAACCTTCTGCAATACTTCTGCTGAGAGAAATCAATCGTTTATCAAGAGGACATACGTACCCATTTTTGTCATGCTAGCCTCTATAGTCCAGAATGCAACAGCGTGGCTTCACTGGGGATTGGGGGCATGGCCACAAACTCCCACTTTGCTTCGTTCTCACAATAGGGGGTGGTGGAAGCAGTTCTGGGTAACGTAGAAAAATAACTCACTGGAGCAGATCCAGGAAATCCCTTTACCACTGGATATTTGCATTATGCAAGAAACTCGTGCACTATGATACATGGTGTCCTTCTTCTGGAGACAGGATAGCACATAAATAAAACAAACTTCACTTATATTAATTAATGTATTTATATCCTTAACATGTTGCCACCGGGATGATGGAGTTGTGGAGAGAACAGTATGGCAGCTTTTTCTTTGTATTTGTGAGTGTAAGCCTCACTTTATAGCCATGTGTCTGGTCTACCTCATTCAGCCAGCACTAAGGCATTCAAGTGTAAAGTACAGATGTAGTTGACTTAACTCATTTTATTTATTTATCCTGGACTATGAAGGCGAGTGCCGCAAAATAAAGCCGCTTCACTGCCTTAAAGGTGCACTATGCAGGATTTTTAGCCTTGCAGTGGTCCTGCATTTACAATCAAATAAGTCTCCTAAACCCTGCTCATTCACCACCGTTGAGGGCAAGAAACAGACGAGTGCAGCAAGGAAAATAAGATTTTTAGCAGCATTGTTCGATATGGATTGTTGCAGTAATTAGGAATAACACAGGTTACAAATGATAGAATCCCCCATTGCAACTATTTTAACGTGTACAGTTGTTTAAAAAAAATAAATAAATAGCAGTACAACATCAGTAACCTGATGAACTACTGTTATTAGTAGTAGTGATATTTCTGCATGGCAAATAATTTACTTTGTAGATGTAGTAGTGTAATAGAAAAACAACAGACCCAACTGTCATGCCATGCAAAACGACTAACTACTGTTAAAACGGATCGAAGAATAGTCAGAATGGCAAAGATTCAGCCAATCATCACCTCCAGAAAGATCATAGATGATCTAAAATTACCTGTAAGTGCCGTTAGTCAGAAGACGTTTGATCGAAGCTAAGCTATCGGCAAGAAGCCCCCGTAAAGCACCATTGTTGAAAAAACGGCATGTGCAGCATCGGTTAAAATTTGCCAAGGAACACATCGATTGGCCCAAAGAGAAATGGCGTAACATTCTGTGGACTGATGAGAGTAAAATAGTTATTTTCGGGTCTAGTGGTCGTCGACAGTGTATCAGATAACCCCCGGGGACTGAATTCAAGCCACAGTACACTCTGAAGACAGTGAAGCAATAGTGTTGGGCCTATTTATCGTATACCAGGAATCATGGATCAGTTTGAATATATCAAAATACTTGAAGAGATTATGTTGCCATATGCCGAAGAGAAAATGTCCCTGAAATGGGTGTTTCAACAAGACAATGACCCCAAACACACGAGTAAGATCATCACAGGCAACATCTTGGTTCCAGACAAAAAGGATTGAGGTAATGGAGTGACTAGCACAATCCCCTCAATCCCACAACCCCATTGAAAACTTGTGGGGTGACATTAAAAATGCAGTTTCTGAAGCAAAACCCAAAAATTCACAGGAACTGTGGAATGTAGTCTGTTCATCCTGGGCTAAAATACCTATTTTTAGGTGCCAGAAGTTGGTTGACTCGATGCAACGCAGATGCACAACAATGGTTATGCAACTAAATATTAGTTCAGTAATTTAAGTGAAGTAAAAAATGTCTTTAGTTTATACTGTAAGTGTTTGAGTTTGAAGAGAAAAATGTTGACACTGCTATTTTTTTGAACAGATTAATATTTATTTTCTTTGCTTCCTGTAAAAGAATAACGCAGGCTTGATAAAATTGTTAATGCTTTGATTTGGAATTGAATGTGTAATGTTTCCACTACATTTGAAATATGGACCTAAAGGCTATTAAAAAATATTTGCACTTCAGTTTTTTTAACGCTCTGCTATTTATTTGAACACTACTGTAAGCTACCGTTTTCCGGTGCGAGAGTGGATAACATAAAACAAGCTCCCACAATCATTAAAAAACACTCCGCTAAAGCTGAAATCATTCATGCGGGCAAAAATGACACAGGTTGAGAAAATAGGAAGTTTTAAAGAATGATTTTATTTTCATTTATATAATTACGTCAAACCCATTTGCAAGCTTGTGATCTCCTGTTTTAAACCGTGACACTGAGAAATTCAGTCAGCTCAGTGCCATGAATGTCTGGCTGAAAAAAATGGTGCGCTTGTTCAATATTTAGCTAATGGTATTTTGGAAAATGATTTAGAACCGGGATGTAAAGACAGAATCCTGTGAGTAATAAGTAATATTAGCAGACCATATATTGTCTATCATAGCAAATAGTAAATTCAAGGGTAAATTCAGGAAAGAACTATCAGTTCAGTGTCCCCGTGATGTCATGGATTTCCAAGACTTGTGCATTTTGGGTTAGTTTGCAGTCACACATGATTGTAGGAGGTTTTACATGCTAGATATGTTATGAGGCCTAACTGCTATGACTGATAAACCAGGCTTTGAAACCAGACTGTTCTGACTGCTTGTATCAGTTACAGGGTTAATTGCTGGTTTGTTATTTGAGTAAATATTGAGCCAAACTCAAGGTCAATGTGGAACTTTGCTCTTTGACAGTCAGATAGCAGACAGATAAAATCATTTGAATAAACAAAATGACAAAATGTACGATTAAATGACACCCTGCAAAAGTAGACCTGATGGGGATTAATTATACACTGCTCAAAGAAATGAAGGGAACACTTAATCAACACAGTATAACACCAAATCAATTAAACTTCTGGGATATCGATCTGTCCAGTTAGAAAGCGTAAAAGATTGTGAATCAATTTCACCTGCTTTGGTGCAAATGAAAGTGACAACTGGTGGACAGGAGAGGCAACAGCAAGACGACCCCAAAAAAGTTAATGGTTTTGCAGGTGGCGGCCACAGACAATTTTTCTCCTTATCCTTTCTGACTGATTTTTTGCTAGTTTTGCATTTTGCTAGTGCCATTGTCACTACTGGTAGCATGAGGGGGTACCTGCAGCCCATTCAGGTTTAACAGGTAGTCCAGCTCCTCCAGGATGGCACATCTATACGTGTTGTTGCAAGAAGGTTTTCTGCGTCTCCCAGCACAGTCTCAAAAGTGTGAAGGAAATGCCAAGAGACGGGCCATTACACAGGGAGAGCTGGACAGGGCCGTAGAATAGAATAACTGTTATTTCCCTTTAGGGAACACGTCTTTAAGACAGACCCCACACACAAACATATCAAATAAAGACATTCAATAAAATCATTGCATTAATCAAGTGAATTAAAGTGGAATACAGCCATGATTAAAAATAGCCCCGCTTTCCCAAGATGTCCTGTGTCATAAGCAGTCCAACACAAACTCCGCCTCCACGACTTTCCTCCATACACGCAGTGTTGCGGTCTCTGTCCACTGTAGAAACGGAGCTCAGCCTTCCCAGTCGCGGCCTCGCTCCTCCGCATTATCTTCTCCTTCCCTGGTGGCCTGCCCGCAGTCTCGGATCAGTCCCGACATCTTCAACTCCGGTGAAGAACAATAGTCAACTCCGTGGCTGCAGATCCAACGGACATTCCCGAGCATAATGTGAATGCGTCTCCATGGTGACGACCACAAACAAAATCATCCCGGCTAGACAATTCGTCAATATTATAAAAACGAGCAGCAGGAGTGCCCTGAAAAATCTCCATCCGCTTCCCCGTCCCACAACAGACACACAGCGCATGAAAAAAACAAAAGGCAAAAGCCAGACCCAAAAAAACACATTCAAATTAACAAACACGACCATAAAAAACAGCTGGACTACATGTCGCCATTACATCGGCACGTGACGTAGGGCAACAACCCAGCGGCAAAACCAGTATCTGCTCCTTTGTGTGAGGAGGAACAGGAGGAGCACTGCCAGAGCCCTACAAAATGACCTCCAGCGGGCTACTCGTGTGCATGTTTCTGACCGAAATGTCAGAAACAGACTCCATGAGGGTGGCATGAGGGCCCGACGTCCTGTAGTGAGACCTGTGCTCCCAGCCCAGCACCGTACTGCTTGATTGGCATTTGCCAGAGAACACCAGAATTGGCAAGTTCGCCATTGGCGCCCCATTCTCTTCACAGATGAGAGCAGGTTCACACTGAGCACATGTGGAGACGCCGTGGTGAACGTTATGCTGCCTGCAACATCATGCAGCATGACCGGTTTGGCGGTGGGTCAGTGATGGCCTGGGGAGGCGTATCCTTGGAGGGCCGCACAAACCTTCACGTGCTAGCAGCCAATGGTACCCTGACTGCTGTTAGGTACCGGCATGATATCCTCAGACCAATTGTCAGATCTTACACTGGTGCAGTGGGCCCTGGGTTCCTCCTGGTGCAGGGCAATAGAATATTACTAAAGTATTCTACAAGGTAAATATGTATGTATGCTTGTTATGGAGGAGTATGTGATTTTATTGGGACTCAGGTAGTTTGAGCCAGAACAAAAAATAGTCATAAATACAAAAGCAACAGGCCCATTATTTTGTTCATTCCCTGGGGGAAATGTGTTAATCTTCTAAATCCCAAAGGTTTCCTACTGCAGTGCTTTATGATCCCTGTTTCTTCTTCTGATGTGAAGCACCCTAAAAATAACCAAAAACGGGAATCAAGGACATCTCTGCAATTGCCTGTGTATGATTCTCACATAACCTGAGTGTTTGATTTTGGCCAAATATAAACAGGGACATAATCACATAAGACTACATTGCCCGATTTAAAAGTAGGTACCAGACAAGGAAAATTACCAGAACTAAGGTGTGTATGTGTCTTACCTTAATAGTCTGATAGTGGACTTTGAGTCCTGCTTTGAGTGGACTAAAGGGGTGTGTTGGAAGAGATTATTGAAATGATAAGGTGTTACTTCAAATGTGCCAGTGTGTATTAACCAAATGATGCCTGACGTTTTTTTTGTTGTTTAGATAAAAAAATCAATAATAAACTCCCCCTGGGGATTTCACAACATTTATGGATATATTAGCATAAGCAAGTAGTTACATAGTAAAAAGGAAACTATAATAAAAGGTGATCAAACTGAAGATCACATTCTCAATCATCATCAGTACAGATACAAAATAAAGGTAAGAATTGGCTAAATATACATAAACATTTGTTTGTATACATATCCATTAACTTTTTTTCAATGCTTATACACAAATTATTTTGGACTGACATTTTATTTCACGTATTTATATAATGTATAATTTACAAATTCACACTAAGCAGTAGTGCCATGTCTTCAAGAGAAGTCCACATTAAGCATATATTTCCAGTGTATAGGAAACAATGTATTGTTTTTTCAAA
Source organism: Ilyophis sp. 1 JC-2022 (assembly GCA_022702515.1). Taxonomy (NCBI): domain Eukaryota; kingdom Metazoa; phylum Chordata; class Actinopteri; order Anguilliformes; family Synaphobranchidae; genus Ilyophis; species Ilyophis sp. 1 JC-2022. The sequence continues at coordinate 102,730,267 of CM040403.1, forward strand.
AAAATAAGTTTTTATATAAGAATATAAATAAATCTACAGAAATGTGTTCGGGGAAGGTTAGAGCAAGTGCAGCTAGAAGTAGCTTTGAAATACTGAACAGGTCATACGTTTGAAATATCTGTGAAGACTTTTTGATCAAAGGCTTTTATTTTATAATAATGAATAATGCATTTGTGGGATGAGCAGCACAGCTGATTATGTGGGTGGGGCCCCAAATGAAATGTGTAAAATTTCCCTGCCAATGTCAGTGTATTCTCCTGTTGGTATTGACTCCATTGTTTTGAGTTTGGGGGGGGGGGGGTTGGGTGCGTTTTGAATGGCAGTTTGTGAGACTGGATGTTAACCCATGTCGTTTGTCAGGAGGTGCCAGGCTGCATATGGTTCTTCCACTCGCTACTGAGGCTCCTGACTGTTTGTTCAATGAATAAAGTGTAAAATTACCAATATGTCTTGTTTGTTCCTTGTTACTGATAGATCCCCCAAACAACTCAAAACAATAGAGTCAATACCAACAGGAGAATACACTGTTTGACATTGGCAAGATGTTGGCAAGTAATATGTGCCGCTCTTGTACTACACGTTTTAGTTTTTACTTCTGGTTTACTTGCTGAAATTGTTGAATGTTCTGTGGATGAGTGTGCTCCTGAACCCCCTCAACAAAACCGAAATAAGGGTTTAATCCGGGGATTTTAATGCCCCCATTTGCAAGAAAAAGTCACCCACTCAACAGCTTTTTTTCAAAGTTGACTCAAATATGCGCCCTCAAAGGGGTGAAGGGATCATATTTGGTCATAGCCCTGGTCTCTTCTGTAAACCTTGGGAGTTTGTTTTCCATGAGTCAGAATTACTGAAGTATTACTGAAACAAAGTAACAGAAGCTCAAACACACTTTCCTAAAAGATTAGTTTTATTTAATTACATTTTTTTGCAAGGATTTTCCCATACGAAAAAAAACACGTCAACTTAAAACGGACACATTCATAACGATTTTCCTCTTGCAAACAGGATCCGAAACAGTCATAAGCTAATTGTTTAATCGGATCCAGTTGAAAAGGCTTGTTGACCAATCAGATTTCTGAATGTATTCATGGGACTTTACGTAGCAACCGGACATAACATAGATACAAGCAGTGATTTTTGATACAAGATAAACAAACAGTTTTTCCGCTTTGTAGTGTATGGCACTACCAGGCAAAGCAGTGCCTCGAACTCGCCAACGGACATCCTGAAGTATGTTTTACAACGGTCATTGTAGCCTACAATTTAAGTTCTTGAATCAACTTTGAGAACTTGTGATCTTTTCGTTTCTGGAGGATGGGACGTATCCAGTGTCGCCGTCGTTTACTGGTTTTAGTGAGAATATATAAGGAACTCTTGGTCGCTGCTACTAGTTGAGTCCATAGCCCCTTTTCTAGTTTGACAGGTCCGTTAGTTTTGGTTCTCACTCTGTAGCATGACGTTGTATTCTCGGCGGTCACCCAACATTAAAAAAAAATGTATTGTACTTGGTGTGAAAGGTTTGAGTACATAAAAACGGATTGTCATACTCTATAGTCGCATCGGACTTGGGCCTTTAGGATACTGACTTTACCATTATTCGTATAGTCTTTCGTTGTCCATGGAACACATAGAATGTACAGAGTCATCATTTTCATTGTGCCTGTTTTGTCTTATGTTACAAAATGAGGAACCGTTGTGTAGAATCATGAGTTTTATCACTTGCAATTGGTTTATTGTGTGACCAGATTATGTAGGAATTTCTACTGCAATGAATACAAATAAACTAAACCACTTGGCTCGTTAAGGGGTTAATGAACATTTTTGATTGCACAATCTTTAAGATATCACCACATTTTTTGTGTGAGGAAGTTATGTTTGTCAATACAAGATCTTTATGGAATAAAATTTTCCTGTTAAATCAAAAAAAAATTCTGAGGGTTATCATACAGATCTGTGCTCAGCGGGGGACAGCACAGAGCTTGAAAAGTTGGGGGCTGCGTGTGAATCCCATTCTGTACTCAAGGGTGGGCTCCACTCCAGGGGGAGGAGAGAAGGTGAACCTCTGGAGGAGAGAGGTGAAGAACAGGAACAGCTCCATCCGAGCCAGCTGCTCCCCCAGACACACCCTCTTACCTTAGAGAACCAAAAAGACGTACAGTGATGCATTTCAGAATTGCATGCCTACAATTAAATACTACATTTATTATATCTATCTATGACTACAATGGTGAACATTTGCTAAAATAAAGCAAATGTCTGCAGTCTTTCAATCACATCTTTAAGAGCAGCAAAAAAGTACTGTTGCTAAGTGTTGACTGACTATAACTGCACAACAGAAAAGAACGTACCAGCTGAAAATGGCATGAAGGCATCTCGTCTTCTGAAGTTCCCTTCTGCATCCAGGAAATGTCCTGGATTAAAGATGTGTGGAGTCTCCCACTCACTTTCATCAAAGAGCACAGACATTAAAGTTCCCAGCACCATTGTACCCTAGAGTAAAAAGTCATTAACATCAATCCATGCTGATTTGCATTTTGATTACATTTCTCTGTGATGTCTCCTATCCTCACCAATGTTGGCGTTATGATTCAGAGTAACCAAAACAATATATCATCATGGATGAGTGTCAAAGAATAAAATAGATAATACCATAAGTAGCAACATGCTACTACCTACCTTTGGTATGATGTATTCTCCTATTTGTGTGTCTTTGACAGCCATACGGGCCACATTCAGGGGTAAAATGTTTCCCATCCTCTGAATTTCATGGATCACAGCATCAGTGTAGGGCATGTGGGGTCTGTCTGCCATGGAGGGTGGGCGTGTCTGCCCAATCACATGGTCTATTTCTGCCTGCACTTTTTCTAAAAGTAAACACAAGACAATACGGCTGCAACTGTCACACGCACTAATGATTGGGTTAGGGTTATGGTTACATTGCTTTAATTATACAGATTTGTATATGTAATAGTCTGATAATCATTTTATTTTATATCATTTTGAAAATTTAATTTACTGTGCTCCTGAGAATGCTTTCAGTTGTATATTTTAGTAAGAATAGCTTGAACTAATAGATTAACTAAGAGTGTAAGATTCAGTAGGAAGGATTCCGTTAAAATGTATAGCTTGAACTAATAGAATGTGTAAGTTCTCAAAGGTTTGTTTGTTATCGTGAGTCCCCCTACCTTGTACATCAGGATATTTGATCATGAACAACAGGCCCCAATTCAGTGTCGTTGACGTGGTCTCAGTTCCAGCCACAAACAAATCCAAAGTGCAGTAACACAAGTTTTCTTCATTAAACCCTGCACCCGCATCATCATTCCACTGGGAAGAATTCATGAAATCAGTTGAATTTTCATGGAAATAATAAAATGTCAATCATTCTGAACATTTTCTGCCAGTTTGTCTATCTGAAGTACACAATTGAAAAGGGTTTCTACTACAGATATTGCAGTGATGTGAAGTCCTGAACCAAATCCCGACTGTGCCAGTGGTTGAGAGTCCCTACAACAACACACATTGGGTCACAGTGCCACTCTGTGAGGGAGGGCATTGCTCAGTAGGTATCGGGCATCTTATGCAGTCTGCTTACATCAGCTGTGCATGAAACACACTCCTCTGGCTCCTCAGGTATTCACACCTTAGCAGACGGACTGCAGAGCGCAAAAAAGTGGAGGCGACTGGAAGCACATGCTTCAGAGGATACGCATGCTCACCTGAGCTATTCCAAATTCAGGAAGACGCTGCAGCGATAGGACGTGACAACAACTATCTTTAAGCATTCCCAAATAGGGAGAGAAAAAAAACAGGGCTGTAAATTTGTAAGTTGATACCTTTTCCATCTCAGCCAGGAAGCAGTCGATATAGTCTCTGGGTGCTGATGGGTCCCAATCATTCTTGTGCTCCTTTATTTTCAACCTCACAAAAGAGAGCACCTTATCCCAATGTTCAAATATTTTTCTGTGGGGTCCAGGTACCCTGCGCATTATCCAGGGAAATGCGTTGTATAGCTAAACGTAAAGAAACTGTGAAAATGACTCGGACATTGTCCACACAAATATTTAACTGACTATAAGCAGATTGAAGTGGGTTCAGATGCAACAGTACAATTCATTTCTACAACCTGATTAACTCCACTTATCAAAAACCATCAATTTTCCAGTGACAAATACTAATATCTAGCGGTTATCTAAAAATGTATTTTTATATTATGCTGTATATATATATATATATATATATACAGGTGCAGCTCAAAAAATTTGAATATCGTGAAAAAGTTCAATATTTTTTGTCACTCATTTCAGAAAGTGAAACTCATATATTATATAGATTCATTACACAGAGTGAAATATTTCAAGCCTTTATTTCTTGTAATTTTGATGATTATGGCTTATAGCTAATGAAAACCCAAATTCAGTGTCTCAGAAAATTAGAATATTGTGGAAAAGTTCAATATTGGAAACTCATGGTGTCACACTCTAATCAGCTAATTAACTCAAAACACCTGCAAAGGTTTCCTGAGCCTTTAAATGGTCTCTCAGTCTGGTTCAGTAGGCTACACAATCATGGGGAAGACTGCTGACTTGACAGATGTCCAGAAGACAGTCATTGACACCCTCCACAAGGAGGGTAAGCCACAAAAGGTCATTGCTAAAGAAACTGGTTGTTCACAGAGTGCTGTATCCAAGCATATTCATAGAAAGTTGAGTGGAAGGAAAAAGTGTGGTAGGAAAAGGTGCACAAGCAACAAGGATAACCGCCGCCTTGAGAGGATTGTCAAGCAAAATCCATTCAAGAATTTGGGGGAGCTTCACAAGGAGTGGACTGAAGCTGGAGTCAGTGCATCAAGAGCCACCACGCACAGACAAATCCAGGACATGGGCTACAAATGTTGCATTCCTTGTGTCAAGCCACTCCTGAACCAGAGACAACGTCAGAAGCGCCTTACCTGGGCTAAGGAGAAAAAGAACTGGACTGTTGCTCAATGGTCCAAAGTCCTCTTTTCAGATTAAAGTCAATTTTGCATTTAATTTGGAAATCAAGGTCCCAGAGTCTGGAGGAAGAGTGGAGAGGCACAGAATCCACGTTGCTTGAAGTCCAGTGTGAAGTTTCCACAGTCAGTGATGATTTGGGGTGCCATGTCCACTGTGTTTTCTGAAGTCCACAGTCAACGCAGCCATCTACCAGGAAATTTTAGAGCACTTCATGCTTCCTTCTGCTGATAAGCTTTATAGAAATGCTGATTTCATTTTCCAGCAGGACTTGGCACCTGCCCACACTGCCAAAAGTACCAAAAGCTGGTTCAATGACCATGGTATTACTGTGCTTAATTGGCCAGCAAACTCGCCTGACCTGAACCCCATAGAGAATCTATGGGGTATTGTCAAGAGAAAGATGAGACACCAGACCCAACAATGCAGACGACCTGAAGGCCGCTATCAAAGCAACCTGGGCTTCCTTTACACCTCAGCAGTGCCACAGGCTGATCGCCTCCATGACACACCGCATTGAGGCAGTAATTCATGCAAAAGGAACCCCAACCAAGTATTGATTGCATAGAAATGAACATACTTTTCAGAAGGCTGACATTTCTGTTTAAAATATCCTTTTTTATTGATCTTATGTAATATTCTAATTTTCTGAGACACTGAATTTGGGTTTTCATTAGCTGTAAGCCATAATCGTCAAAATTGCAAGAAATAAAGGCTTGAAATATTTCACTCTATGTGTAATGAATTTATAGAATATATGAGTTTCACTTTCTGATGAGTGACAAAAAATATTGAACTTTTTCACGATATTCTAATTTTTTGAGCTGCACCTGTATATATATATATGCTGAATATATTCAATATATTGAAATCACAGTTATCTTCCCTGGCCTCTGCCTGCATCTTATTTCTCGAAAGACGTTACTCCTGTGCCCCCCATCCCTGTCATGCTACTTGGTAAGCATCCTCAATGTAAAACAATTATTTTTGGTGGAAATGTATCCTGTGAGGGTGGTGCCATAGGCTCAGACTAAATTATGCATCACTGTAAAAAACGAATTCCATTAAAAAATAGTGAAAAGACTGACAGCAATGTTGCCAGTGAAAAACCATTTAATGAAAGGAAAAACTGTATAAATCATGTTATGGCCGTTAATGATTTATTGTCATTATTCTACATGACCTAGAGTTTCTTTTGGAAAAAAATGAAATCCTGTACATTTTTACCTTAAAAATACAGATTTTATAGTGTGATATGCATTACCTTGTCAATAAAAATACATACTGTCAGTTTTTCAAATCCACATGGGAACTCTTAACTGAAACAAGCTCTGGTTTACTGCTGCTACCACCTGTATAAATGCTGCCACAAGAAATACATCTGCTCAAATACAATATGTAAATAACAGCAAATAAGCTTTTATACCTGTGCCCAGCTGCTTCCTTCTAAATAGATGGCTTCATTTATTAGCTTCAGCAGATCTTGAAATTGTCTGTCGGTGTACTCAAACCGATCGCCAAACACCAGACAACAGATAACATTTGAAATGGCATTGTTAATAAGAAACAGTGGATCAAGTGGTTGGCCTAGAATCAGAAAATAAACAAAAAAACAATCGATCATTCGATCATTCCCCCGTAAGATTCACAACATCAACTCTTGCTGCATTCACAACATCAGCTCTTTTTACCTTGTTCATTGCCCAAGGCTTCACTCAGCCATTTACTTTCTGCCTGGATGGAAGACTCAAGACTCTTCTTGCCCACTCCAAAGTTCTTCAACGTCATGAGAGCAAACCTCCTCTGCTGCTTCCACACATAGCCATTGGAGAGAACCAAACCTTACAAGAACAGCAACACAAAGCCGAGTACAAACATTACAACCTTGCTCAAAATGTATACTTTTAACTGTTCACCAGTCCGCTAAGAGTTTCCCATTCTTGGCAAAGTGAAAAAAACAGCTCACAGCACCGGCTTCAAAGAAGAGCATGTGCTAGCCTCCTAACTTGATATTGGCTCTGCTAGAATGCCCAGCAGAAGCACTGGTTCCCAGTGCAGTAATAAGCCTCAGAGTCAGGAATTTAATTCTGACCAAAACTGACCACTGACTAGGAAGGGGAGTCTTCCAGATTTGTGTATAATTGGTTGTAGAACTGCCTACAGCTCAACAGGTAGAATACAGAGTGATCCGGTGAATACTATTAAAACAGAAATTGACAGTCTCTTACAACATGCATTTGGCTGTAATTGGATAACAAAAGGTGAATTTGATTTCCTACAAGTGCCTTATCCTGTCACCCGTTATCGACAGATAAGATTTATAAAAATCCAACCGAACCTCCGCCTAGACCAATCATTAGGTCAATAATGGAACCCATTTTTCTAAAAAACATGGTATTCAAATTGCCGTCCTTTCTTAAAGACACAAAAAATTTATTAAACTGCCTCAGTGATTGCCAAGTAGACATCGACACGCTACTGGTGACCCTAGCTGTAGCCAGTTTGTATACCTGCATACCCCACTCTGTTGGCTTCTAAACACTTGCTCCCTACACGTCATGTAATGACCAAATACCCCCAAATAACTTCCTACTGGAACTTCTGAATCTGGTTCTAACTACAAATAATTTCAGATATGATAAGTTTTACCTGCAAACCCTGGGCACGGCAATGGGCACAGCTGTGGCACCCAACTTTACTAATCTTGTGTTCGGACACTGGGAAGCCACCCAGCCATGTACACAATGCAAGCAAAAATAAATACATTTTTACCCCATATAAAACTTTGGAAACGTTATATCAATGACATTTGATTATTCCGGGGATCCGCAAAAGATATAAATGTGGCTAGTTTGTCAGACTTGAACAATAGCGCAGATTTTTTGAAATTCACGATGGGATGTGACTTGAAGGCTGCCCATTTTTTAGACCTCAAAATCTAAATCCAAACCACAATATATAACGAAAGCCCACCGAGCGTAATTTTATTCTCCACCACAGCAGCAACCACCCTCGTTACCTAAAAACAAATATACCTACGGGACCATTTCTAAGACTAAGGTGTAACTGTTCCACACTAGAGGAATTTAACTCCTAAGCCGAGAACATGGGCCAGCGATTCTCCCCAGGAGCTACTCCGACTCGATTATAGAACAAGCCTATACCCGTCCATGTGACACACCCATATCTGCACTTTTATCGCAGAAGATACGCACGGACAGTGTGACCCGCCTCTGCTTTGTGACCGATTTAAATTACTGCGCCAACAAGATAAAACAAATAGTCACAAAACACTGGCCTAAGCTTAAGACAGAGCCTATGCTCCACCCCCGTCATTGAGCAACCCCCGCTCTTCTCATATAGACGTGTGCGCACCTTCAAAGACTCATTGGTTCACTCGTTCCAAAAGCCTGACCACTCAAACTGGCTTTCACTGCAAGGGAACTACAAATGTGGGAGATGCAATAATACTGTGAACTGCAAACATTTTACACATCCACACACCGGCCGCAAGTTCAAGTATTCGCAGTTCATCAACTGTAATTCCACCAACGTGTTGTATATACTGACCTGCCCATGCGGCAAAGCGTATGTTGGCCAGACAAAACAATGCCACAAAGTAAGGATATCTGAACACAAAACCAGCATACGCACGGGCAACTTTGATTACGCAATTGAATTTACTCTGTTGCTGTTGAACAAGTGAACTCTCCCCGTGGCGGCAACCTACCAAAAATGCTGTCCCAAAAAAATATGTTTTGGATAGACAAATTGAATACCATGCCACAAACCTTGTAACTCGAGTGACCATGACTTATTATAAAGTGATTGACTATTGATGGGCCCATATTGTATGCTGCTGTATTGGTGATTTTAAATATGATGACATTTACAACCTACACTTGTTGTGTTGATATTTCAAGACTGATCCTCTGTAATTATGATGACCTATATTTAAACATGATTTGTTGTCGCTGATCTGTGTATTGGACATACGTAAAATACCCCTGTCTTTTTCAATTTTGCACATGTATATACCTGGCTCTGCATATTGCACTTTATGCTCTGATGAAGGCTTTATAAATGGTAAATTATGAGTGTCTTTTAAAAATTTTATTCAAGTCTGGCGTGCTGTCATTCTTTGGTACCTTCTTTTGAGCAAAATAGTTCATTTGACATTCCAAATAAGGGTGGGAATTGGACATGTTCAACACTACATTTGGGGGCCAACATTTTTAAAAGACAGAGCAGCTGACTGTTCACTATTCTGAGGACAAACCTACAAGCAAAACTGAATTGTGACAGCAAGGGGTGGGCTTACAACTGGGATTCAGCAACCCACTAGTGGAATAAAATAAAGAGGTTGAAAAATTGGGGAATGGTAGTGTGTGCTAGGCTAAAACCTGTACATGCTAGCAGATAAACATGATCCTGCCTAGAATGTCAAGAATGACTCTTTAACGATTATAATATAAAAAATTGTTCTATCATGGCTACATTCAGCAAATAGAAGGGAAATGGTGATTGACAAAATATATTTTACATTCAGTTCACCATGCTAAATAATTCATGAAAATAGCTGCTTAAATATCTCAAAATAAAAGAAAACCAAGATAAGTTACAGTACCATTGTTGTGCATGATGTCTTCAGCAATTGGGATTGAGGGCCGATCCACAAAATTTTCCCCATGTTGAATAAAGGCTTCTTTGAATCGTTTGAGGCCATTTAGGACAACAATCCTTGTTCCCAAATGAATACTAAAAATGTCTCCATGTTGCTCAGCAAACTAGTGGAAATAAAATGTGTTATTGTTTACCATAAATCATCACTTACAACTGCAAAATGAGACAGAGCATATATGAGTTTTTGTCACATCTACAAACTCCCCAACTTTCTACTAAATCTGTAAAACCCAACATAAAGGCTAACAACACACTAACATTTTTTTTTTTTTTTTAAGTTTCATAACTACTACAGTGAAGTTAAGTCAACAAACTACGTTTTCAGTGAGAAATGTATTGTTGAGCTCACATGCACTGTTGTGTTTTGGGCACATGCGCTCCTGTATTATTTTGTCGTTTGTATTCACTTATGTGTTCTTTTATAGGCTAAGATCTGCCTGGCTCCCCTTTATCAGCTGGATCTGGTCCTGCTGATTGCCTTCTCAGCTGGAGCTGGTCCGGCTGATTAGGTCCCACCCTAAAGTGGGCTATAAATGGAGGCAGACCTCAGCTCTATGGCTCCAATTGCTAAAAAAGCAATAAAGAGAGAAGAAATTCTACATATACCATTTGGTAAAGGGGAAGGAAAAGCAATAATTAAAAAAGGGGTGATGAGGAAATGGCAGGAAAGATGGGACGGGGACAGTAAAGGGCGAACATACTACAAAATACAGAAATCTATATGTGCACAAGATATTAGGAAGGGAAATAGGAGGGAAGAAGTCAAGTTAAGTAGGTTAAGGTTTGATCACACAGGACTCAATAAAACACTATTCATGATAGGAAAAAGTATGTCAGTAGAATGTGCTTATTGCAATAATACAGAAAATGTTGAACATGTACTCATGGAATGCAATAAGTACACTGAAGAGAGGGAACAACTCTGCAGTAGGATTAGAGAGGCAGGTAGAGCATGGAGCCTAAAGGGAATATTGGGGATTGATGGAAGGGGGGTAATGGATGCCCAGAAGGCTGTGATAGAATTTTTGAAAGTTACAAAATTATATAATAGAATATAGTAAATAGATAGATATATAATTGTATGTAGTGTTAATATATATGGATTGTAATATTATACAGTATTAAGGTATAGGGATTTGATTAAAAATAAATAATTCTCCATTCTGTATGTTGTATTAAATAAATCATGACTGCATACTCCGGTACAGTAGGTGGCGGTATGCACCTTCAAAGTAAAAGAATGCAATCCGCCATTAAACAAAAAGAAGAAGAAGAAGCTCTATGGCTCTCTCCACTCATGCTGGTAGCACCACTCAGGTGCTCTTCTTAGGGGTTGTTTTGGGTTTATTGTTTTACTTTGCTTAATCTATTATACTTTAGGGATAGTGGGTTGGTAGTTCTGTTTTCGTGGCTTTATTTTGATAGTTTAGTTTCTTTGAATGATTTGGTAGTTTAAGGGAGTCCCCGGCTCAGTTTTTTTGACATATCTGGACAGTATTTTAGGTTTATTTTAATTTCAACCATATTGATTGATTAAGGTAAACTAATTCAACAAATGATGCTAAAAAGTAGACTTTGGAATCACGTAAGCAATTGAAATGAACATGAATGCAAATTCCTCATGAGGAAAAAGTAAGTACACCCTTACATTTACTATCAAATATATTGATTAAAATTGATGTCTGGTGCGCAAAACGGGTAAATGATTGTCCAATTATTAGATCATAATTTGAAAGTTCTATGATTACATAAAAACAGACAATTTGTCTGGTTTGGACCTAACCATCGAGCTGTGTGCTAACATATCATGCCTGGTCAAAAGAGCTAGCTGGAGCCCTGAGAAAAAAGATTATTGATTCTCATTCATGAGACTGGGAGGGGTTACAAAGCCATTTCAAAGCAGTTTGAAGTACATCATTCAAATGTTCGATGCATCATATCCAAATGGAGAAAATTCCACATCACCGGAAATCTATGCAGGACAGGCCGTCCCACCAAATTTACCCCAAGAGCTGACAAAGATGCTCCTAGAAGTCTCCAAGAACCCAAGGGTAACATCTAAGGACCTACAAACTTCAATTGCCACAGTTAAAGTGAAAGTGCATGAGTCAATAATCAGAAATAAATTGCACAAACTTGGCCTACATGGGAGGATAGGAAGGAAGAAGACCCTGCTCTCCAAAGAAAATATAAAAACACGACTGAACTTTGCCGAACAACATCTGGATAAAGGTAAAAAACTACTGGGAAAATTTACTCTGGACTGATGAGTCAAAGTTGGAGTTGTTTGGGCGCAATGCAAAACGTCATGTTCGGCGAAGATGCAACACTGCCTTTGAGCAGAAGCACCTCATTCCAACGGTGAAACATGGTGGAGGGGACGTTATGGTTTGGGGCTGCTTTGCTGCCCCAGGGCCTGGTAAACTTACCATAATAGATTCAACCATGAATTCAACTTTATACCAGGCCATTCTTGAGGAGAATGTGAGGCTGTTGGTTCTGAACCTGAAGGTGAAAAAGTCCTGGATCCTCCAACAGGATAATGATCCTAAACATACAAGCAAATCTACTACAGAATGGCTCAAAAAAAAATGGAGGGTTATGGAATGGCCAAGTCAAAGTCCAGACCTCAATCCTATCTAAATGCTTTGGGGGGACTTGAAGCGGGCTGTGCATTCAAGGAAGCCCTCTGACATCACACAATTAAAGCAGCACTGCAATGAAGAATGGCTGGGAATTCCTCCCAGTCGATGTAAGAGACTTATAGTCAATTAGAAGAAACGCCTAGTAGAGGTTATGGCTGCCAAAGGGGGCAACACCAGTTATAGAAGCCAGGGGTGTGCTTTTTCCTCACAGGATAATTGCACTTCTGTTGATTTCTGATAAATAAATCATTTAAAAGCATCATTTATTTGTGTCCTTTGTTAAATTAGACTACCTTTAACAATAAAAAGCATTGGAATAAGGATCAAATATCCACGTGTCCAAATATGTCTAAAAAGATAAGATAAAAACTTATCTGGGGGTGTACTCACTTTTGCACATGACTGTAACTGAAAACATTGGGCGTGTTCGGCTAGAGCCGATTTACGTCATATCTGCGTCGGACTGCGTTGGCCTGCATCGGAAACTGTCCGAGATGGCTGAAAAATCGGTGCTGCGTGAACTAAGGCGGAAATGACAACAGAAGGTTAAGCAGGCGCCTGGCAGCAGCGGTGCAGCTGCTCTCGGGCGCCTTCAACAACATCGCCGTGCCTTCAAACTAACCAACGACAGAATTAGTTGGAGAGCGAGGAGAGTGGTGTTTCCTCACGACAAACGCTGATAATTTCACAATATCGCCACCTATCTCGGCGTATTGATTCTGCTCTCAAAAAAAAAATCTAAATGAAATGTACCACTCCCTAAGTGTTCAAACACAGGTATAAGGGTTATTTATTTAATCCTACAATGTAATAGCAGTATTTTCTTCTTTCCCTTATCTGTTCTTTTTTATAATTTCACAATGCATATTTATTCCGTTTTTTCTTTGTATTGCTATATTTAAAAATATTTTTTAATATAATACAATCCTTTATTGTTCTTCAATTAATGTGATTTTGTTTCGTAAAGTGAGCTTCTAGTATAAGCCCTGTAGGGTTTCCAACCTCTAGCATATTTCTGAAAATTACATTGTGTACTTGTATTTATTATTTACGTAAAAATAATAAATAAATGTGTTTTGAGAGTGTGGGATTGAGTAACATAAGGTTGCTACTCTGGTTATTATATACTGTACCGTACATGTACTTTCTTGAAGTAATGTTAAGCCTATATGAATACGAAAAGTACAATATTGGTAATGCTACACAAACAAATGTGTAGCAAAAAGTTGCCAATTCTCATTCTTGACTGCTTCTGTAATCCATCTGCCTTGAGATAAATTAAGAAAAAATTAACCCCTAACAGTAGGCCTACATAAAATCTGTTGACTGAACCAAAGTGTATGAAGAAATTATAACAATAAAAAGGCCTGTCCAAATATAGGTAACTTAATGTTTTATTCAATACCTTATTCAACTATATTTGTAATTATACCATATTCTATAGAAAAGGAGATTCAACTTTGTTAGAAAAAGTGGTTTGTTTTTGTAACCGCTTAAGTGTAAAATCCTAATTGGACTGTTGTCCAAAAAAAGTGTCCTCTCTAGAAAATTTTGGTGTGAGCATATAGAACATTAAGGTAGGACCACCAAATGATTGGAAAATGAAACTCATTTATTTCAAAGTATTTGGATGTCTTTTGATGGGAAAAACTATTACCTAATCAGTAAGACACCTTATCAAGATCTGAAGGTATGTCCTGCTGTCCGTCATTGTGTTGAGAAGTGGAGTTTTCCCTATCTCCAGATGGGACAGTATAGCCAGGCCTCTGCATGTCACATTCCAGCAGAGGGGACCACATACAAACAACCCAATGCCATAATAACATGAAGGGTATTAACAATTAAACAACATTAAGCAACACAACCTGCACACAATGCTGTACATCCATCGTGCAAATTGTTGTAAGATTAATGATTGAGATTACAGATCTAACACTGCTATTATGGCTATGGGTTATTAGATGTGGGTGGTCTGGTCTCCAGAACAAAACATAAATTATACCAGCAATTAAGCAAAGAGAATATTTATTTCACACAACATGGTGACATTCAAAAAAGGTAAATAAACTGTAGGACTATTCCCCTCCACCACCATTCAAGCCACAATGACACCGGGTCATTTTGTATGTTTATTGTCAAATCAGAAATATACGAACAATGATTGGTGACAGGTAAAAGGAAGACATGTTGATATTGGAATACATCTTATGCAAATACAATTCTATTTATCCATACGTTACCATAACTGGCAAGGAAAATGTCATCTTTCTTGTCATTGTTCCCTCAAAACACATAACGACTCCCAGTATCCCAATGTCCATATATGTACTATATTAGTTATTCATTCATACAAACTCAATTTATCTTGTTAAAGACATTGAATGGCATTCAATTCAATACGTTCATCGTCAGGGTCAAATGGGACCACGTGCTGTCATGTAATTTGAATAAATCATGAACACTGACATTATGAGTAGCTGAATCAAGTATGCTATGTAATGTTTTAGTGTGAAAAAAAATCTCAACAGACTGGTCAAGTAAAGGATATATACAGTGAACAGTGAATATTTTTTCCTATGTTTTGGCTCCGTATTCCAGCACTTTGGATGTGAAATGATACAACGACTGTGAGGCTAAAGTACATACTGTAAGCTTTAATTTGAGGGCATTTTCAGAAGAAGGCTGGAGTACAGGCCTGGCATCTTCAATGCATTAAATGTACAACTCTTTAAAAAAAGTCCCATGAAAGAGACATTTCTCATTTATATTGGTACAGATATTCTGCAATAAAATATGCTTTAGAACCACCACTCAAAGGTCTATGAAAACATGCATGTAAGTTATGATACTTAACATAGCTACATAGATTCTCACATTACAATGTATGACTACCGATGGCTACGATGTCTTCTGGGTTTAGATGAACTAAAATGACATGTCTACCATGTTTGCTAGTCTAAACAGAAATGACAGGTGTAGTTTAGGCCATCTCATGAATTGACAGACAAGAAACTGCTGAATATGAGCAATAGAACATAAGCAGCCTAATGTTTACAGGTATGTTACCATAACACATGACAGCTTAGCTAAATAATTTAGTTATTCGATAATGAAACGGCACCCAGCGCTTTAATTCCAATGGAAATGATACGTACTTATTCAATAACTTTAATTGGAGTTTCACTGTGGTACAATTCAGGGTGATAGCCAAAGTCGCGTAGCAAAAGATAAATATTGACTACTCGAACAATACAAGTCATGAAATAATGTAAGTCAGTATTAAAACAACCTTCATTCGTTCTCCTCCATTTCTTCAAGATTTTGAAGTAAAACGGACATCTGTGTCGCCTCCAAGTCCTCCGCAACCACAAACAACACGGATAATTCCTCCATGTTGTTTTTCTTCCAGCCGGTTTAAGAAACGTCCGAAACTGTCCCAGTTGGATCTGCTCAGGCGATTTTCATTTCCGCCTGAGGCAGGTAAGCCGACTGCTCACCGATGTCTACTCGAACACGCCCATTGTGTTTGCAAGATAACAGGCTAGTTAAAGCAACATTAGGTAATCAGCGGTTCTTGTCCCTTTAAAATCTATAAATCTGTCGTCATGAAATCCATATGCCTTCCGACTCTTCCTAAATACATTGTGATATAATGTGACTAACAATATTGCATAAGGAAAAGTTATGAACACTTACGGAAATGGTCCGACATGGAGGTAGGCTATCTTGCAGTATGCTCTGGTCATGCGTGTAACAAGTTACTGGCATAGGCTAGCCTACTTGTGTTGCGTAGTAGGCTAAATGTAATCGTTATTACGCCATAGGTTAATTCATAATTAATAGGCTATGAATTATGCTAGCCGTCCAGCTAACGTGTTATTAGGCTATTCATACTGCATATGGCAGTGCTAGCTGTAACTGTTACACTATTCTGTGTTGTGATCCGGATAGAAAAGAAAACTAATCTCCTGATCAGGCATTCACATTGCACGCACAAATCACACATTTTCACTAACGTTAAAAGAAAATCGATGTTTATAAGACTCATTTTAAATTTAACAGAAACTCGGGCCGAAGTTTGTGATATCCTGTATCCAATTTAATTTATATTTATGCGTTTGCTGTGTGGCAACATTTCATCATATCGCTTGTCTGACAGGCTTTAACACTGTTCGGCGATATAATTTAGCATCTTATCAACTGTGCAACAAAAAACGTAAACTATAGGCTACTGGATGTAACGTTAGATAATTATGAGCAAAACTCACCTTTGCCAACTGAAAATGGATTTTTGTAGAATCAATTCGAGGGAGGTCACCGACAAATGGTAATGACCATGGTCCTGGTGGGAACCTTTTCGGAGATTTGTGCTTTAAAATGTAGCTAAGAGTTTTAAAAAAACAGCAAGAAAAAGCAAATAAAACTTGGCTTGGATGAAATACAAAAAAGAAAGTATGGAAAATGCGGCCATCGTGCCCCGATGCACAAAACACAAACGGACTGCAAAGCTAGCTGGTGGTAATGACTCGATTAACAAACACGCCTACTCGCAGCCTGGCTGTCCCAGGTGTATTGGTGTTTTCTTAAGAAGGGTGTGCCTGCAATACCGGAGCAGTGCCCTGTCAGGGCCGGGACGGTCTCAGGACCCTAGAGTCCTGCCCATGCACAAGAGAAACAAGAAGATGGACGACATTCTGAATGTGACAAAACTGAATGTGAATCAAGTTTTATTTGTTTAATGTTAAAAACAATTCTGGTGTCTTGAATCCGACAGCAAAGTTAACGTTAGCTAGCTAGTCGAAGTGCGAGTTATGTTAGCTTATGATAGTGTACATATATGATATATGTTTGTGTAATACTAATTGTTTTACCATTTTAATTAAGTTTAAATAATCTTAATAATTAGCTAAACTGTGCTGACTGCCTGTTTACCCCCACTGTATGTGTTATCAGTCAGTCTCTTCATTTGGACATTGTTTTGTAATGTTGGGTATTTTAATAGTCAGTTATTATGTATTCTGCATCTATAGGCTTACACTACTTACTCGTGTTAGATTCTGTCAAGTGCTGTATATATGAAGTGATTTCACAGACGCAGATTAAGCTCAATCCAGGACAGAATATTCAAAATGTCTTTTGGTCCAGTACTAGGCTGAATTTGTGTCAGTGAAATTAACTAAGTGTTCAAATTGACCGATTAGGCTTTCTCTTTTTCAAGATTTATATAACAATATAAAAAGAATGATCCTTGCCACTTACGAGATGCACCACATGCTGCAAGAAGTTTCACTGCCAGTTCTGCAAGGCATCTTTGTTCCAACCAACAAAATGGAGCTAGGCCAAAACCCATTTGGAAGTCAAATGTCAATGCCAAAAGTCAAATGTCAATAACATGTTATTTCTATTTTGTTTTCTATTGTATTCTCTCTCTCTTTCTTTCTCTCTCTCTCAGAACAGGAAACCAGGCCCAACGGTGAACCTCCGATGAGGCGGAATGTACAACGCTGGGAACATTAAAGTGGAGCCTCTGAAAATTGCCATGTACTTCCCTGCGCAAATAAAAGTTATTTGTTTTCAATTTTGTGCACACATTTGTTTACATTCACGCTACTAAGCATTTCTCCTTCAATGAGATAATCCACCACTAGACAGGGTGTGACCTTTACACTGACACAACTTTTGCTGGGGACAATAAAAAAAACACTCAAATGTGTGTTTTTGTCACATGACACGATGCCACAGATGTTGCAAGTCTTGAGAAAGCATGCAATTGGCATTTTCAATGCTGGGAACTTAAACCCCCCCCCCCAAATTTATTTTTTCACAAATTGACAAATTTCTTGTGTGAAATATTACTTCATTATATTTTCACTTGGAAACCACTTCCATCTTATTTAAAGAGATGAACACACACAGGAGCTGTACTAGCTTAAAATAATAGATGTTTGCATTTTTTTCTGGACACCGCCATTGGTGGTTGTGAGAAATCTGCGCCTTTTGCATATTCTACAAGTCTCTGGAACTCTACTGGAGGGAAGCAACACCATTCTTCCAAAATAATGTTAAATTGGGTTGAGATCTACTGGCTGCAAAGACCATAGCATATGATTCCCATCATTTTCGTACTGTAAGCCACTGTATTTTCCTCATAAAATAAATGCATTTTGGGGTAAAATTAGTTCTGTGTCAAATGAAAGCTCTTGATGAGCTCTATCTAGTGCCAAAAGGACAGCTGAAATCATGAACAGTATTGAATAAAGAAACAAAACAAAGATCTAACGCAAAATTTATGGTCTTTTTGGAGCCAGAGGTCTCATTTTTTATACAGCTTTATTATTGACATGCTAGAACTGCGGTCCTGCCATGGTTGCACTGTTGCGGTCATCCAGTTCGGTAGGTGGCGTTGTCGTGAAAAAACTAGGGTCCTGAGACTGCCCCGGTCCTGACACTGTCCTGGTCCTGACACTGCACTGCTCCGGGCCATGGTTGAACTGTTGCGGTCATCCAATTGAGTAGGTGGCGCTGTCGCGAAAAACTATTGCAGGCACATACTATTGGGTTTTTTTCACGCAGGACTTTAAGAATAGTTCTATTTCATCCCCACTAATCGCCAGAGGCGGTGCAAAGCACTGGGGTGCGTCCCATTACTCGAAAAATGCACCCTCCTTTCTTCTACTACCACCTCCTCTCCTACGTGCCCCGGAAACGGGTCTTTGTGTTTTAATCTAATGTTGCTGATTTCATCTTAATTATGTATAAATGGTTACATATGAATTAATGTCTCGACGCAATCCGCAATGTCAGGTACATTGTATACTTTACATGTAAATACTTGTACTCGAAACATTCAGGCAGTTTTGCTTCTAGGTAGGGGAGGAGTGGTAGTGGGGGAGTGGAGGTATGGAGGTGGGGAGTGAAGAATATTGGGACCACAGAACTACACTGCTCAAAAAAATGAAGGGAACAATTAATCATCACAGTATAACACCAAGTCAATTAAACCAAACCGGTCATGCTGGATGATGTTGCAGGCAGCATAACATTCGCCACGGCGTCTCCAGACTCTTTTACGTCTGTCACATATGCTCAGTGTGAACCTGCTCTCATCTGTGAAGAGAACGGGGCGCCAATGGCGAACCTGCCAATTCTGGTGTTCTCTGGCAAATGCCAATCGAGCTGTATGGTGCTGGGCTGTGAGCACAGGTCCCACTACAGGACGTCGGGCCCTCATGCCACCCTCATGGAGTCTGTTTCTGACAATTTGGTCGGAAACATGCAGACGAGTAGCCCGCTGGAGGTCATTTTGTAGGGCTCTGGCAGTGCTCCTCCTGTTCCTCCTTGCATAAAGGAGCAGATACCGGTCCTGCCGCTGGGTTGTTGCCCTTCTACGGCCCTGTCCAGCTCTCCTCGTGTAATGGCCCGTCTCCTGGTATCTCCTCCACGCTCTTGAGACTGCTGGGAGACACAGCAAACCTTCTTGCGACGGCACATATGGATGTGCCATCCTGGAGGAGCTGGACTACCTGTGCAACCTGAATGGGCTGCAGGTACCGCGTCATGCTACCAGTAGTGTCAAGGGCACTAGCAAAATGCAAAACTAGAGAAAAATCAGTCAGGAAGGATAAGGAGAGAGAAATGGTTTGTGGCCACCACCTGCAAAACCATTTACTTTTTGGGGGTTGTCTTGCTGTTGCCTCTCCTGTCCATCTGTTGTCACTTTCATTTGCACCAAAGCAGGTGAAATTGATTCACAATCGTTTACGCTTCCTAACTGGACAGATCGATATCCCAGAAGTTTAATTAACTTGGTGTTATACTGTGTTGATTAAGTGTTCCCTTCATTTCTTTGAGCAGTGTATATAGTTCTGCGATTGGGATGCAGTCCTGGACTATCATCGCGCTGGAGGTGCGCAGGTCGATAGTCTGAACAACAACGAACGTCATCCCATGACATATGACGTGGTACGTTCTACAAGTACCGGTGTCATACAACAATCTACTCTTTTAATTTTCTCACTTCAGAGACGCAGGTCTCAGTACTTGAGGCGTCATTGCTGCCTGTCGGTCACATGACCAGAGAATTTGGCAGACTGATGGACAACCTGGTGCAAACCCGCTGCCAGGTTTGGTTGGCTCAATCTCGTTTGCCATAAGTGTGCAAAACCAACCTGCGGAACCTTCCGCTGGTTGTTAGTCAGGTCTTTGGCCCTGCAGCTGCAGTGGCTCTTGAATGATGGCGCAGGTAGCCGAGCACCAAGACAGCACCACATTCCGACTCAGCATGGCTCTTTTTTCGGAGTGCCATCATCACCAGCCCCACGGCGGGCATTAGGTGCCCACTACTCCGTGCACAATCGGGGCTACAAGCTTCAATTCCGGTGCCGGCCCCCACCTTTCACTGGGATCAAATAAACAACCGTTACAGAGACGGCGGGTTTCACCCCATTCTCGACTTGAGAGGCCTCAATTAATTTCTGAAGGCGCTCCATTTCCACATGTTGCGCACAACCAATGTTTTTCAGGTTGTGGCGAGGGGGAAATGGTTGAAGTTCATCGACTTGAAGGACGCTTATTTTCATGTTCCAATTGCCAGAGAGCACAGACAGTTCCTAAACTTTGCTTTCTTGGGTCAGACATATCAGTTTGTGGTGCTGCCCTCACTGGGGCCCTGCGTGTTTACCAGGTGCATGAAAGCCGCCCTGTCACATGCCCAGTCCTCAGAACTGAAAGTACTGCCTTACCTCGACGACTGGCTAATTTGTGCCCTGTCACGAGAGCGGGAAACAGGGAACACTTATCTCCTACTGAATTATGTGGCGAGTTTGGGGTTGACGGTGAACTTCGAGAAGAGTTTGTTGGATCCCAGTCAGTCCATCCCATTCATCAGCATGGTGCTGGACTCACGCAACATGAAAGCTTGCCTGTCCCCACTTCGGGTGGATGATATTCTCAAGCTTCTTACACTATTCCAAGCAGGCAAATTTCTGTCTTGTGGTGTAATTCTCAGGCTGTTGGTCTTGTTAGCGGCAGCCTCGACTGTGGTTCAGCTTGGCCTTCTTGCACTACGACAGCTGCAAGTGTGGTCCAACAGCCTCCAACTGGACCCCAAGCAGAACAGAAACACCAGGGTTCTGGTTACGCGACGATGCCTCCGAGCTCTGCAGCCATGGAGATGGAGAGTATTTGGCGGTGGGTGTGCCTATGGACTCCATCCCCTCTCGCTGGGAACTGGTGACAACGGACGCCTCCCTGACTGGATAGGGAGCCGTTTGGAATCACAGAGGCACCAGGGGGACGTGGGGGTCCAGTCTGACCTCAGGTCACATGAACCAGCTGGAGCTGAGGGCTGCTTTTTTAGCCCTTCAATAGGGTGTTAGGGGTGACATCAAACAATGGATGCTATCTGAGAATTCTAAAATAAAACAGCGGTATACAAATACATTTGCTCTAAATGTCAACATTGTGATAGTCAAAACATATAATAAATCATTTGAAAACATGAATGTGGTTGTTGTTACTAATGTCTAAAAATCCCAATACTCTGTGTTAAGTCATTTCCATGATATAAACGCAAATGTAACACAAGCACCTTGCTTAGAATGTTCAGCTCGCATAGCTTGCTTTTTTCTCAAAACTGCGAAAGCTGGTGTGTTTGTATTTTCTTTTCGTGGAGGATATTCCTCTATCTATCGGAATAAGATTGATTTTACATTGTGTTAAAAAGTATCACTAGGTCCACCAGGTGTTTCACAGTGATCGGATGTCCATTGGCTGAAATATCAGGTAAGAAGGATTTACGTCCACTTTGTCATTTCAATATTTTTCACATACACGAAAAAATATGACATGGACTTTATTGGCTACATTTTGGTGTATGGGTTGTCAGGGGTTGGTCTAAATTCACCTTCCCCCACCCCGATAATGACAAGATGCTAGCCAGCTTGTTAGACGGAGTTTGACGGCTCCTCACTGTTAACGTTCTGAACAGCTTACCGGCGTTAGCTTGTTAGCTCGGCCGGGTACGTCTCTCTCACCCTCTCCACACAATGAAATTAGACATGTAGCTATCGAATTAATAAATACATGATTGTGACTTCGCTCCACTATTTTCATGTTCAAGATGCGTCCCGTAATGTAACTGCACGTCATTAAACTGATAACTAGTTAACGTAGTAGCTAGCAAGGTTGCCTTCCAACTGTGTGAGAGTAAAATAAAAAATAAAATAAATGTACAGGTGCAGCTCAAAAAATTAGAATATCGTGAAAAAGTTGAATATTTTTTGTCACTTATTTCAGAAAGTGAAACTCATATTATATAGATTCATTACACGTAGAGTGAAATATTTCAAGCCTTTATTTCTTGTAATTTTGATGATTCTGGCTTACAGCTAATGAAAACCCAAATTCAGTGTCTCAGAAAATTAGAATATTGTGAAAAAGTTAAATATTGGAAACTCATGGTGTCACACTCTAATCAGCTAATTAACTCAAAACACCTGCAAAGGTTTCCTGAGCCTTTAAATGGTCTCTCAGTCTGGTTCAGTAGGCTACACAATCATGGGGAAGACTGCTGACTTGACAGATGTCCAGAAGACACCCTCCACAAGGAGGGTAAGCCACAAAAGGTAATTGCTAAAGAAGCTGGTTGTTCACAGAGTGCTGTATCCAAGCATATTTATAGAAAGTTGAGTGGAAGGAAAAAGTGTGGTAGGAAAAGGTGCACAAGCAACAGGGATAACCGCAGCCTTGAGAGGATTGTCAAGCAAAATCCATTCAAGAATTTGGGGGAGCTTCACAAGGAGTGGACTGAGGCTGGAGTCAGTGCATCAAGAGCCACCACGCACAGACGACTCCAGGATATAGGCTACAAATGTCGCATTCCTTGTGTCAAGTCACTCCTGAACCAGAGACAACGTCAGAAGCGTCTTACCTGGGATAAGGAGAAAAAGAACTCGACTGTTGCTCAGTGGTCCAAAGTCCTCTTTTCAGATTCAGATTCAGATTCAGATTAAACTTTATTGTCATTATCCATGTACAGGTACAAGAACAACAAAATGCAATTTAGCATCTGACCAGAGTGCAAAGAGGCAGTAAAGTGCATTGTGTATAATATGGTACACTATAAACATTATGTACAGGACTATAAATGTGGATATATAAATAATCTCAATAGTATAAATAACATGAATAGACAGTAGTAAGGGACAGTAATTGTAAGAAAAATATAAGTCTATACAGTATGATACAGTATGGTACAGGATGATTAGTATGGGCATTATGTACAGCGGTATATTTAACAGTAAAAGTCTCTGGGGGAGTGACTGGGGTGGTCCGGAGGTAGGGCGGGGGGTTGGTATCTGGGGGGGGGGCACAGGTGTCCGGGGGGGGGGGGTCACCGAGGTGCAGAGTTCAGCAGGGTGACAGCTGAGGGGTAGAAGCTGTTTTTGAGCCTGCTGGTTCTGGAGAGGAGGGTCCTGTAGCGCCTCCCAGAGGGGAGGAGGGCAAACAGTCTGTGTTTGGGGTGGTAGGAGTCCTTGACTATGCTGCGTGCCTTCCTCAAACACCGTTTGTACTGTACCGTCTCGATCGATGGGAGAGTGGTATTAGTGATTCGTTGGGCGATTTTCACCACCCTCTGCAGCGCTTTCCGGTCAGAGACAGTACAGTTTCCATACCAGACTGTGATGGTGCTGGTGAGGATGCTTTCTATGGCACACCGGTAGAAGTTCACCAGGATCTGAGGAGACAGATGGGCTTTCCTCAGTCTCCTCAGGAAGAAGAGACGCTGGTGAGCCTTCTTGACCAGGACCGAGGTGTTGAGGGCCCAGGAGAGATCCTCGGAGATGTGGATACCCAGGAACTTGAAGCTGGAGACACGCTCAACCTCCGTCCCGTCGATAAGGATGGGGGTGTGCGTGCCTGCTTTGTTCTTCCTGAAGTCCACAATGAGCTCTTTGGTCTTCTTGGTGTTGAGGGCCAGGTTGTTGTCAGCACACCACTCCGCCAGGTGCTGGACCTCCTCCCTGTAGGCCGTCTCATCGTTGTTCTTGACGAGGCATACCACCGTTGTGTCGTCTGCAAACTTGATGATGGAGTTGGAGCCATGTACAGGAGTGCAGTCATGGGTGAAGAGGGAGTAGAGGAGGGGGCTCAGCACACAGCCCTGTGGGACGCCGGTGTTCAGGGTGATGGTTGAGGAGGTGAGACTGTCTAGTCGCACATGTTGGGGTCTGTTGGTGAGGAAGTCAAGTAACCAGTTGCAGAGGGAAGGGTTGATGCCAAGGTCGCCGAGTTTGGAGATCAGTTTGGAGGGGATTATGGTGTTGAATGCTGAGCTAAAGTCAATGAACAGCATTCTCACATAAGTGTTACCACCCTCCAGGTGGGAGAGCGCGGAGTGAAGCACTGAGGAGATGGCGTCCTCCGTACTCCTGTTCTCCCGGTAGGCGAATTGGTGGGGGTCCAGTTGGGGGGATAGGCCTGATTTGAGGTGAGCCAGGACTAGTCTCTCGAAGCACTTCATGATGGTGGGGGTGAGTGCAACAGGGCGAAAGTCATTTAGGCTCACAGCAGAGGTGTGTTTCGGCACTGGCACAATGGAGGTGGTTTTAAAGCACGTGGGGACAGCTGCTTGGGCCAGTGACAGGTTGAAGATGTTAGTCAAGACCTCAGTCAGCTGTTCAGCGCAGACCCTGAGCACCCGACCGGGGATGCCATCGGGGCCAGCAGCCTTGCGTGCATTAGTCCTGCTCAGTACAGCACACACATCAGTGGGGGAGAGAGTGAGGGGCTGGTGGTCAACAGGAAGTATGGCCTCGTGGTTGTCCCTGTCGAAGCGGGCATAAAAGTAATTGAGCTTATCAGGGAGGGAGGTGTCGTTGGTTGGGGGGGAGTTGTTGGTGGGTTTGTAATCCGTAATGGACTGGATGCCCTGCCACATGCGTCGGGGGTCGGAGTTGATGAAGTGCTCCTCAATCCTTAGCTTGTGGCTGTGCCTGGCCCTCTTGATACCCCTTTTCAGATCGGCCCTGGCTGAGCTGTAGGCCTGCGCGTCACCTGATCTGAAGGCGGTGTCGCGTGTCTTCAGCAGAAGACGGACCTCTTTGTTCATCCAAGGCTTCTGATTGGGGAATGTTGTAATCCGTTTGAGGGTGGTGACATCGTTGACGTTGATGTAGTCCAAGACGGAGGTGGTGTAGGAGTCAATGTCTGTGTGGGAGTCCAGGGTGGCCTGTGTGGCAAACGTACTCCAGTCCGTGTGTTGAAACCGGTGCTGCAGTAGAGAGTCTGCCCCCTCAGGCCAAACTTTGACTGTCCTCACAGAGGGTTTCACTCGTTTGATGAGTGGGGAGTACTTGGGGAACAGGAACAAAGAGAGGTGATCAGATTGTCCAAGGTGGGGGAGGGGGACGGCTTTGTAAGCTTCAGCCATGTTGGTGTAAACATGGTCTAAAATCTTATCACCTCTTGTAGGACAGGAGATATGCTGGTGGAATTTAGGGAGAACAGTCTTCAGGCTGGAGTGGTTGAAATCCCCCGCAACAATAAAGGCTGCCTCTGGGTGTGTGGTCTGTTGTTTGCTAATGGCTGCCTGCAGTTGTTTCATGGCTAGCTTAGCATTAGCATCCGGAGGGATATATGCTGCAGTCACAATTGTAGAAGTGAATTCTCTAGGCAGATAGAAAGGTCTGCTCTTAACCATGATGTGCTCTAGGTCAGCAGAGCAGTGGCTCTCAAGGATGGTATTGTCCGTACACCAAGCCTTGTTGACATAAATGCACAAACCCCCACCTCTGGTCTTACCGGAGCCCTCCTCTGTTCTATCCGCTCTGAAGATTTCACGTCCCGGTAGCACAATAGCGTTGTCGGGAACGTCACTATTGAGCCATGTTTCCGTGAAAATCATGACGTTGCAGTCCATAATCCATTTATGAGTGGTGATCCGCAGCCGCAGTTCATCCATCTTGTTCACCAGAGACCGAACATTCGCGAGAAAAAGGCTGGGAATTGATAGTCGGTTAGGAGTTAGCCGTAGCCTAGCTCGTAGGCCTCCGCGTCTTCCCCTCCTTTGTTTACGCTCTCTGCGCCGTCTGGGAGCACTTCCGGCCGGTCGAGCTGGGTCGCTGATCTCCGGTGTCCTTATGATCTCAGCGTGTGGCGTGAGATCGCCGTTAAAGTTGACTGAACATTGTCCTGCTATGTCCAAAAGTTCTTGTCGGGTGTAAGATGTGTTGGCAAGACTTTTCAGATGAAAGTAAATTTTGCATTTAATTTGGAAATCAAGGTCCCAGAGTCTGGAAGAAGAGTGGAGAGGCACAGAATCCACGTTGCTTGAAGTCCAGTGTGAAGTTTCCACAGCCAGTGATGATTTGGGGTGCCATGTCATCTGCTTGTGTTGGTCCACTGTGTTTTCTGAAGTCCACAGTCAACGCAGCCATCCATACCAGGAAATTTTAGAGCACTTCATGCTTCCTTCTGCTGAGAAGCTTTATGGAGATGCTGATTTCATTTTCCAGCAGGACTTGGCACCTGCCCACACTGCCAAAAGTACCAAAAGCTGGTTCAATGATCATGGTATTACTGTGCTTAATTGGCCAGCAAACTCGCTTGACCTGAACCCCATAGAGAATCTATGGGGTATTGTCAAGAGGAAGATGAGAGACACCAGACCCAGCAATGCAGACGACCTGAAGGTCACTATCAAAGCAACCTGGGCTTCCATTACACCTCAGCAGTGCCACAGGCTGATCGCCTCCATGCCACGCCGCATTGATGCAGTAATTCATGCAAAAGGAGCCCCAACCAAGTATTGAGTGCATAGCAATGAACATACTTTTCAGAAGGCTGACATTTCTGTTTAAAATATCCTTTTTTATTGATCTTATGTAATATAAAAATTTTCTGAGACACTGAATTTGGGTTTTCATTAGCTGTAAGCCATAATCATCAAAATTACAAGAAATAAAGGCTTGAAATATTTCACTCTATGTGTAATGAATCTATATATAATATGAGTTTCACTTTCTGACATGAGTGACAAAAAATATTGAACTTTTTCACGATATTCAAATTTTTTGAGCTGCACCTGTAAATAAAATAAATAGAGAGAGAGCTCTTGTGAGACGCACCAGTGATGAGCTCTTAAATTTTTTTCCTTTTAACATAGTTCTTGATGAGACAAATTTATATATAACAGCAGAATACCAAAGAAAAGAACACTGAACATGTGTAGAACAGAAATATTACTATACGATTGAAAAATATCCAATAAAGAAAACCATATAAAACTAATTAGCATAAATCAGCAAGAAAAGCTAATTAGCAAGCTGATTTAGCAAGTCAAGCGAACTGGACTGGACTGGACACCTGAAAAACAAAGAAGGGAGAATAAGAAAGATCAAACCAGAAGAGCACAGAAGGTAGGCCTCAATTATAGTATTAATGAATTAAATAAAATGTTTTTAAAAATAAAACTAAAGGCTCAACAACAAATTAGCAAGCTAAACATTAGCCAAGTACCAACAGACAGTTGAAGAAAGTGACAGTTGGACAAAGCCTCGGTGTAACAATTTTTGTTTACCATGGCAACGGAGCAGCCTGCAGGCAGCACAGAGATACAGTACCCTGTAGAAGCCACCAATGCCCAGTCCAGGAAACAGTACAAACTGTCACTTTTGAAGAGCAGCCCTGAGTCCCTGTACTGTGATTATGCTCATATAGAGGACAGGAAGATCAAAAACAAACTGATCTTCCACACTGAGCACCCAACAGCCTGGCACACAGTTGTGTGTGAGCCTTTTCACAACGTCAAGTAAAAAAGGCATCTGTCATGGAAGACAGATTGTAATTGGAGAACAATCAGATGACAGCCCCACAGTTTTAACTGTTAATATATACCACAATGGTACACTATGAATTCAGGGCAGTGAGGTCAGCTTGCACTCCTGTGAGGAGATATTTTTACTTTTAAAAGATGAGGCAGACAAACTTAAAGGCATGCATGAAACCACCAGCCCTGACCCTTACATCAGTGCTGAATCCCCAACCACTGACAGCACAGTCAGTACAAGCGAACATCCCAATACCACACCTGCGTCTACCAACGCCACCTCTGTACCCCCCAAGTACATGGAGCAAATGCGGGAGACCCTGGCCCTGCTGGAACAGGACTTCAGAGAATTCAGGGAGTTCACCATGGCCAGACTGTGTGAACACAGCCTCTCCCAGCAGCTACGGGATGAGGTTTGCCAGGTGAAGAGAAGAGTGCAGGATGGCACTCAATGAAGCAATGGCCAAAGTGAAAGAGCTGCAGGAGGACAATGCAGCTCTTAGAGCCCAGCTGGCTAACTGGCTAACAAGAAGCACAGGGACAATGTGTACAACACAGAGCTGCACAAGCTAAAAGAGCAGCTCCACAGGTACACACACAGCACAGCCCTACCTGACGCACACACACCCACTAACACACAGTCTACTCCCAAAATACAATCCCCTACTGACACACTCACACACCCTAACACACCCACAAACCTTACATTACAAACCCTAACTGACACACACACACATACTGAGACGCCCACACCCCTTAACACACAACCTCCTACTAACACAAAAAAAAGAGCCCCAGTGCCGAGGTGGACCTGCTCATGGACTCCAACGGGAAGCACCTAGACACACAGAGGATGTTCCCAGGCCGGTGGGTCAGCTCAGTGCACTGCGCGAACACAGAACAGGCCCTGCAGCTACTGAAGAGGGACACACTGGGGACCCCCACCTGCATCGTCATCCACACTGGCACCAACGACCTGCGAGCCCTACAGCAGCACACCGCCCACGCCGTGAGGAAGGTGGCAGTGAGGGCCACACAGGAGTTCCCTGACTCCAGAGTGGTAATCTCCACACTGCTGCCCCGAGCAGACACGCCCCCACACATCATTGCATCCATCAACGCAGAGATCACCAGAGGATGTGCCACCCTACCCAGCGTACACCTGGTACACCATCCAGCCATGGGCCCCTGGCACATACATGACGCTGTGCACCTGAACAGACCTGGGGTGATTATCTTTGCTAAGTCCCTAAAGGACATCGCCCTGGGCCGCAGCCCTACCAGCACTTTCCTCCTGCCCCCCAGCAGAGCCCAGTACAGCAGGAGGCCCCCCCTTCTCCCAACCCCATCCCACCAGCACCACAGCATGTTGGCACCTGCTGCCCATCAGCGCCCCGCCCAGCCCAATCCCCCCAGGCTCCCCTACAGGCCCAGAGTCAACCAGAAGCAGCCAGTGGCGCCGCCAAGGGGGGGCCAGGGGGGGCCACGGCCACCCTGAGAAAATCGCTGGCCCCCCCACTGGCCCTCCCTGGCGGCTCGCGAGTCGCATATGCATAATATGCTTCCGAGTACAGTAAAACCTTGACATACGAGTGCACTAACTTACGAGTATTCCGAGTTACGAGCCGTTGCTCGGACAATTTCTTGCTTCGCCTTACGAGCCTAGACCCGAGTTACGAGCCGAGTAAGCGGAGCGAGCTTAGAGACGCCTCTGCGAACACCCGCATCTCCCGCCACTCACTCGTTCAGTTCACGTGGTTATCTCGTTGTGGAAGCATCTCGTAGTAATCTGTGTTGTGTTTAGCTCTCGTTTTTTCATTGGTGCAGTTATTTTGCCAAATTTCTTTGTTGTAACTCAACCATGGGTCCTAAGAAAGTAATTGCAAAGGACAGTGATAAGAAGAAGCGAATGATGTCGCTTGAAATGAAGCGTGAAATCATTGCAAAACATGAACGTGGTGTGCGTGTTGTCGACTTGGCGAGGGAGTTTGAGCGTAGTACTTCAACGATATGTACTATTCTCAAGCAGAAGGATTCGTTGAAGGCTACATTTCTCGTTTTTATAACTACGTAACAAAGAAATTAGGGTGTTTTTTGTGGGGCTGGAACGGATTAATGGTATTTCAATTAATTTCAATGGGGAAAATTGATTTGATATACGAGTAAACCGAGTTACGAGCTCGGTCACGGAACGAATTAAACTCGTATGTCAAGGTATTACTGTATGTATAATATGCTTTTATCTGATATTTTACATTAGGTACTATTCATTTAAATCAATAATGTATATTTTTCATAATAGTTAATGTGAAAGAAAATAACAAACGCATAGCCAGCCAGCCGCTTTTGACCGTCCGTCATTGCGTCACACTCCGACCCCTCCCCCGGCCTGCTGCTGCACACAGTGCACTGCCAGATGACAGTCTGCGTCTGAGCTCAGCCTCTTGTCTCTGGTGGCATAATCGGAAGCTAGCGTAGCTGGCAGCTGCTTGCAGAGTTGAGTTGAGACAACCAGACTGCTAACGGGTAAATAAGTCATACAATACTTACTTATAGTAAAAAAAAATAATAATAATTATGTATTTAGTAAACTGTTCGTTTTTTGACGGTGTCGAATTGCCTAGCTAGCTAAATTAGGGCTTAGCTAGCTAGTTTATGCCTTAAAGGAACACGCCAACTTTTTTATTTGAAGATGATGGATACCCTTCTCCTCTTTGTGTGTGCAGGAGGAAGCATAGAGACCCGCACCGTTAGCCTAGCTTAGCCGCAATCACTGGAAGAGGGTTAGTCCTGTTAGCCTAGCTCCCTCAAAAGTGACGAAATACATTTTCCAACAACCATTTGCCATCTTCCCAAAAAGTTGGCGTATTTATTTAAGGTTACGCTGCAGCATAGAGAGTGTTAGCTAACTATAGTTAGAGTTATCGTAGCGAAGCAAACTAGTGGCTTGGAAACACCAACCAGTTTAATAGAGCTCACAGTCTTCCTTAAGCCATATAGGGAGGTGTTCCACGAGATGTTTAAACTTTGCATAATTGCCCTTGCATTACCTGTGAGCACTGCAGCATGTGAGCGCAGTTTTTCTGTGCTAAAGTTAATCAAGACTGTCAATGATTGACGAGCGATTGAGCAATTTGGGGGTGTTAAGTATAGAGTCAAGAAGGGCTAGGGCCATAAATCTTGATGAATTTGTGGATGTGTTTGCCAAAAGACACAGCAACAGGCGAATAAAGCTGTATTGAAAAGAGTGTAGCCTAATAAAGCAGGGATATGAATAGGTTGTGAGTAGGCTACAGTAAAATGTATATTGTTGTCCATGATTATGCTTTTGTTTTTCATTTTTGGACATATATAATCAAATATTTTTGTTTACAAAAAGACACAGCAACAGCGGAAAATAAAGCTGTATTGAAAAGAATTGGAGGCCTCTGTGTGGTGTTTTTAAACTTCCCAGTATATGTTTTGTTCCTTACAATCAATGTACTCCTTCAAATTAAAGCTGTATATTTGTCTTTTTAAGGAAAAGGACAACTAGCCTATTTGAAGAACAATGAATCGCCTAACACATGTATACAAATACAAACACATTAAAACAGGATTGTTGTGGGACTCAAAATGTTAACTGTACCGGTATTAGTCTGTGCACATCAGATAATTAGGAACATTAACTGTAAAATAAGAAACCAAAGTATATCAGTATGCGATTCCTTAACTCTCATATTGACATAGTTTTCAACTAGCCTATATACTACAACAACATAATAGAATCCCTGAAATTCAGTTATGACTTTTGGTTTTGGTGTGCCACCCCAAGATTTTCAGTGGCCCCCCCCTGGCCCCCCCTATGAAAAATGTCTGGGGGCGCCACTGGAAGCAGCACCTCAGCTATGCTGCAGTCCTGGTCCAGCCAGCCCCCCGACACACCCCGTCTGAGATTAAGAATCTCCTCAGCATCCTCTGCAGCAAACTGATGGGCTAAAGCTCACCAAAGTGGGTAAGAGGGACACTACTGTTCCTATTTGAAAATGTAAATTTTAAAAAAAGAGCAAAGTTTTAAAATTCAGTTGTTATGTATGTATTTTGTCTCATTTTGAACTGTTAAAAATATATATGAAAACACTATCAATTCGTTTGTGGAATGTTCAGGGTATGTGCTCCTCGACTTTTGGGCTCAAAAGCACAAGCCTTGATTTTATTCAAAATGTAAATAGTTACGATATAATTGTTTTGTTAGAAACATGGTGCCGTGCTGATGCACGGACTCACTGTCCCTCAGGTTACAGAGAAATCATAGTGCCATCATCTAAATTAAAACATGTCAAGCACGGCAGAGATTCTGGAGGAATCATAATATGGTTTAGGGAAGGCCTAGCAGCGCACATCACCCCAATAAAACAAGGCCGCACACATATATGGCTAAAGATTAAACAGGGAATAGTCATGTGTGATAATGATATTTACCTGTGTGCGGCCTACACCCCTCCTACTGAATCTCAGGAACAGAGCCAGATTGCATTAACAACAACGGCAATAAACATATATTTGGACAGACCCCTCTAAATTTAATACAGTAACACAGAGAAACAACCCTGACCGTGCTGTAAATAAAAATGGTAGGGAGTTAGTGCATCTCTGTCGAGCCTTAGGTCTGTACATCCTTAATGGCAGGATGAAAGAAGGGACTCTTTAGGAAGGTTCACTTACTGCTCAGCTCTTGGGACAAGTGTAGTCGACTACGCCATCACTGACATGGACCCCTCTTTCATTATTAGTGCATTCACTGTCAGACCACAAACCCCATTTTCAGACCACTGTCAAATCAATGTGTACCTGAAAAGATTTGGACAACCCAGGAACATTGAAACACAGCCCTCTAAACTGTATAATCTCAATCAAAAATACAGATGGGCTTCAGACAGCATAGACAAATTCACTAAAGCAATCAGTTCCTCTGAAATTACTAACCTCATTAACAGTTTCCTTTTCACACAATTCGAACCAAATAAAAATGGCATAAATCTGGCAGTTACAATGATAAGTGAAATTTTCAATCAATCAGCAATTAAAGCAAACCTCAAAATAATTAAACAGACAAATGATCAAAAATCAACCCAAAAAGAAAAATGGTTTGATGACAAAAGCAAATCAATGAGGAAAAAATGAAGACAGTTATCAAATCTGAAACATCATCAACCACAAAACCAAGATTTACGCCACAGATATTGTGAAACATTAAAACTATATAAACAAACCCTTAAAGAAAAGAAACGAAAACACATTCACAAAACTCTCATCGAGATTGAAGACTCTATTCACCAAAACCAGTTCTGGGAAAAATTGAATAATCTAAGTAACAAAACAAATCATGAATTGGCCATACAAAATCAGGAAATCTGGAAAAAAACATTTAAAGACCTATATAAGGAATTTGCTCCAAACAATCTCAAATTCGAACAGAGACAAATCCAAAAAAAAAAATTAAATATTAGAATCAACAATAAAGGACAATCAAAACCCATTAGACAACCCAATTACCTTTAAAGAGCTGAAAAATCTACAAAAAAAAATCTAACCTAAAAAAGCATGTGGCCCTGACAGTATCAGAACACAAATGCTGAAACACAGTAACTCTGAACTGCAGAAGGCCTTACTTAAATTATTCAACCTTGTTCTACAGACAGGATGCTTTCTTGACATTTGGTATCAAGGGCTTATATCCCCAAATTACAAAAGTGGAGACAAATTTGACCCCGACAACTACAGAGGCATCTGTGTGAACAGTAACCTGGGGAAGGTTTTCTGCAGTATACTAAACGCCCTAATACAGGCCTTCCTTACCGAGCACAATGTCTTGAGTAAGAGTCAGATTGGCTTTCTTCCAAAACATCGCACTAGTGATCATATTTACACCCTACATACCCTAATTAATAAACATGTGCACCAAAAAAACTAAGGAAAATTTTTTGCCTGCTTTATAGACTTCAAAAAAGCATTTGATTCAATTTGGCATGAGGGCCTCTATTACAAAATTCTGCAAAGTGGTGTAGGGGGTAAAGCTTACAATATAATTAAATCAATATACAGGTGCAGCTCAAAAAATTTGAATATTGTGAAAAAGTTCTATATTTTTTGTCACTCATGTCAGAAAGTGAAACTCATATATTATATAGATTCATTACACATAGAGTGAAATATTTCAAGCCTTTATTTCTTGTAATTTTGATGATTATGGCTTACAGCTAATGAAAACCCAAATTTAGTGTCTCAGAAAATTTGAATATTATATAAGAAGCTACAAGCTTGGCACACTTGTTTCTGGACATTTTTGTCCATTCCTCTTGGCATATCCTTGCAAGCTCCGTCAGGTTGGATGGGGAGCGTCAGTACACAGCCATTTTCAGCTCTTTTCACAGATGTTCAATTGGATTCAGGTCTGGGCTCTGGCTGGGCCACTCAAGGACATGCACAAACTTTCTCCAAAGCCACTCCTTTGTTCTCTTGGCTGTGTGCTTCTGGTCGTTGTCATGTTGGAAGGTAAACCTTCGCCCCAGTCTGAGGTCCAGAGCGCTCTGGAGCAGGTTTTCTTCAAGGATCTTGGTGTACTTAGCTACATTCATCTTTCCCTCTATCAAGACTAGTTGCCCCGTTCCCGCTGCTGAAGAACATCCCCACATCATGATGCTGCCACCACCATGCTTCACTGTAGGGATGGTATTAGCCAGGTGATGAGCAGTGCCTGGTTTCCTCCAGACGTGATGCTTGTTATTCAGGCCAAAAAGTTTAATTTTGGTTTCATCAGACCAGAGAATCTTGATTCTCATTGTTTGAGAGTCCTCTAGGTGCCTTTTGGCAAACTCCAAGCAGGCTGTGATGTGCCTTTTACTAAGGAGGGGCTTACGTCTGGCCACTCTACCATAAAGGACTGATTGATGGAGTGCTGCCTGGATGCTTGACCTTCTGAAAGGTTCTCCCATCTCCACAAGGATACGCTGGAGCTCTGTCAGAGTGACCCTCGGGTTCCTGCTCACCTTCCTGGCTAAGGCCCGTCTTCCCCAATTGCTCAGTTTGGCCGGGCGGCCAGGTCTAGGAAGATTCTTAGTGGTTCCGAATTTCTTCAATTTACGAAGGATGGTGGCCACTGTGCTCTTTGGGACCTGTAAAGCTGCAGAGATTTTTCCTTACCCTTCTCCAGATCTATGCCATGACACAATCCTGTTTCTGAGGTCTGCAGATAATTCCTTTGACCCCATGGCTTGGAGTTTGCTCTGACGTGCACTGTCAACTGTGGGACCTTATATAGGCAGGTGTTGGCAATCCCCAATCATGTCCAATGAATTGAATTTATCACAGGTGGACTCCAATTAAGTTGTAGAAACATCTCAAGCAGTATCAGTGGAAACAAAATGCACCTCAGCTCACTTTTGGGTGTCATATCAAAGGGTGTGCACACTTGTGTACATATGATATTTAGCATTTTGATTTTTAATAAATTAGCACAAATGTCTAAAAACCTGTTTTCACTTTGTCATTATGGGCTATTTTGTGTAGAATTTTGAGATAAAAAATTAACTCAATCTATTATAGAATTTGTCTAACGTAATAAAACGTGGAGAAGGTGAAAGGGGTTTGCAGACTTTCTGGCTTGACTGTATACAGTTGTGTTAAAAAATTAGCAGTACAACATCAGTAACCTGATGAACCAGTTATTACTAGTAGTGGTATTTCTGCATGGCAAATAATTTACTTGTAGATGTAGTAGTGTAATAGAAAAACAACAGACCAAACTGTCATGACATGCACACTGCTTATTCTGAGTAATTGACTCATTCATTGAAAGGAGCGTGTTCAAAATAATAGCAGTGTGAAGTTTAATTAGAGAATTCATTAATTCTGTGAAAAAACATGTGTCATTAATTGTCCTTTATTAAGGAAGAAGGGAAGCAAATGTTTCACACATTGTTATAAAATATATTTCCTGCTAAGTAAAATGGGCCGTTCCAAACATTGTTCGGAGGAACAACGTTATTTGATTAAAAAGTTTATTGGAGAGGGGAAAACAGCAAAAGTGCAGCAAATTATAGGATCCTCAGCTAAAAAGATCTCAAATGCTTTAAAATGGCAACAAAAACCCGAAAAACGAGCAACTACTGTTAAAACGGATCGAAGAATAGTCAGAATGGCAAAGATTCAGCCAATCATCACCTCCAGAAAGATCAAAGATGATCTAAAATTACCTGTAAGTGCTGTTACAGTCAGAAGACGTTTGATCGAAGCTAAGCTATCTACAAGAAGCACCATTGTTGAAAAACCGGCATGTGCAGAATTGGTTCAAATTTGCCAAGGAACACATCGATTGGCCAAAAGAGAAATGGCGTAACATTCTGTTGACTGATGAGAGTAAAATTGTTTTTTCCAGGTCTAGTGGTTGTCGTCAGTACGTCAGACAACCCACAGGTATTGAATTCAAGCCACAGTACACTGTGAAGACAGTGAAGCATGGTGGCGCAAAAATCATGGTATGGGGACACTACGTGTTGGGCCTATTTATTGTATACCAGGGATCATGGATCAGTTTGAATACATCAAAATACTTGAAGCGATTATGTTGCCGTATGCCAAAGAGGAAATGCCCCTGAGATGGGTGTTTTAACAAGACAACGACCCCAAACACACGAGTAAGCGAGCAACATCTTGGTTCCAGACAAAAAGGATTGAGGTAATGGAGTGGCCAGCTCAATCCCCAGACCTCAACCCCATTGAAAACTTGTGGGGTGACATTAAAAATGTAGTTTTTTAAATTCACAGGAACTGTGGAATGTAGTTTGTTCATCCTGGGCTGAAATACCTGTTTCTAGGTGCCAGAAGTTGGTTGACTCGATGCAACGCAGATGCGCAGCAGTTGGAAAAAAACAATGGTTATGCAACTAAATATTAGTTCAGTAATTTAAGTGAAGTAAAAAATGTTGACAGTGCTATTTTTTTGAACAGATTAATATTCCTTTTCTTTGCTTCCTGTAAAAGAATAAAGCAGACTTGATAAAATTCATTAATGCTTTGATTTGGAATTGAATGTGTAATGTTTCTACTACATTTGAAATATGGAACTAAAAGCTATTTAAAAATATTTGCACTTTATTCACTTTTTTTAACGCACTGCTATTTATTTTACCACCGCTGTACATAGGGACAGATGATCAGTTTATGAGCCTTTGTGTTGCTAACAAAGCACCAGTAAGGGAGTCAGGAAGTGATAGCGTCTGATTAGCTCATACATGGAAAAGAGGCACTGTTTGCTGACAAAGCATCAGTAATCAAAGACAGAAACTTACTGACTAATCAACTCACTCATTCCTATGCAGATGACCTTGTCAAAATGGCGCAGTTAATGTATTTTACAACAGAGAGCATACACAATTCTTCAGTATCATTCTCTTACATGCAGATCTGAGGTTTTACGTTATAATTTTCTCGGGTTGTCGCTTTAACCCTGTTAACGTCCATCTGCCTGATTTGGGTAATGTAAAACAAAAATGTATTTTTCATAATGGCGAGTAATTAAGTGTTTCTTTCAATTATTTTACTATACTGACCAGGGCAATGTACCCTGTCACAACAACACTGAAAAAGATGACATACTAAATACAATTTTATAAACGGATTTATTGAAACAAAGCACATTGCATGATACAGTTTTAGATTTAGATTGTAGACTGAATTTACCACAGTGAGTGAAAGTTCAGTTGTAAAGCACTTCACCAGTTCGGCTGGTTCTCTGAAAAAGGGTCAATCACCCTTTTTAAAATGTTTGTGTTCTGTATAGTAA
Organism: Ilyophis sp. 1 JC-2022; assembly: GCA_022702515.1. Taxonomy (NCBI): domain Eukaryota; kingdom Metazoa; phylum Chordata; class Actinopteri; order Anguilliformes; family Synaphobranchidae; genus Ilyophis; species Ilyophis sp. 1 JC-2022. The sequence goes on from CM040403.1 coordinate 102,768,241, forward strand.
TTCTCAGATGTAGTGTACATGCATTACGTATTCTTGGTCAAGCTGCTCTCTTGTTTTTCTTTTCTTGTATGCGTGTGTGATGTAGGTAATTTGTGCAATGCGGCACAGCTGCAAGCGTGGGGAAATGGTGGCTGACTTTCCCCACAGTCGTTCGTCCATGTCGGCACCTTTTGTTATTGTTAGTCGTCTTTACTTAAAACGTTTAATTTATGTTCATTTGCACCTTTTCATGATTAGGACAAGAAAGAGTAGTTAGACGAGTTGCCCGGAAGACTCACATATTCAGAAGTGCAGGGCGAGTTGAGGGACTGACGTGCTTGCTCTGTCCAGCAATTATTTGTCGTGGTTTTGGTTACTCTGCATTATTTATCTTATACAAATTAAACAATTGTTTTGATGGCAAACTTTGCGATTTTTGGTGCTTTTTGCATGTTGTGTCTCTTTGTATTTGACTTGAGCATTTATGGTAAACGGGTTGAACATGGTGAGAGGTAACACATGTAATTATCTTTTCTTTAAACATTTTTAATCATGTAAAATCGAACTAATAGTACACACAAAAACAACAGGAGGGGTGTAAAATATATACACTCAGTGGTCACTTTATTAGGTACACCTGGTCGTTAACGCAAATAGCCTGAAACGTCTGGACTCAGAAAACCCAATCGCAGACTAGGATAAGGCAAAAGAACATTGTTTATTTCAGTCCAGATCAAAAGCCAGGTAATCAGATGTAGAGACAGTGCCAAATCAAAAGGCAGGAGAATAATCAGGCAGTTCAAAAATCTAAACCGGGAAATCACAGGCAGAGGTGCAAAAACGGCAGGAAAAGGCAAAGTCACAAAACAATCAAAAAGTCAAAACAACAAAAGCAAACAAACAGAATCGATAGGCAAACTCTGAGTCGGAAAACAGAAGGGTGTCTCAGGAATCTCGATAAATCACTGGCTTTACCATCACAGGCACAGGAAATACGATCAACGTTCTGACAAAGAGGAAGTGGAAATATGGGTCTTAAATACACATAGGAAGGGGAGGGGTAACAAACAACGTAAGGTTAACACACTAGGGAAACAATAATACAATCATGAGGAAAGAACGAATACATGGAAGGGACTCGGAAAACATGCATGACAAACAACGGCCTTGAGTAGGAATGGAGTGTTCACAGTAATCAGAGGAGGGGAGATCTCTAAGTACAAACAGCTGGAACAAATTAAACGGGTAGCTCAGGAGCAGTTAGAAATGCAGGTAGAAAAGATAAAGTGGAGAAGCTGGTTAAATGTTAGTATCTAAGACAGACAATTAGTTTGTTAGTATACATTTATGTTAATTGGTTTAGTAAAGTGCACGTAACTAATAAAGCACCCGAGTGATTGTTAGCGCGAGTTAGTAATATATACAATAATACACGAAAAGGAAAGCAGGAAGTAGCAGAAAACGCGACATCGGAATAGGGTTAAACCACGGAAAATCCCGAAGTCACCCGAATAGTGCATGCACGAGACTGGGTAAACAAACACACAGATGAGATTCGGACAACCGACGAACAGAGGGGAATGCACTGAAATATGGAAAATAATAAATCAAGAATATACAAAACAGACAGACAGAAATACAGAACATAACATAGCCTCCTCTTCTAAACAGTGAATCATGTGGCTACAACTCAAAACATAACCATGGTTTGATAATGTAGCCTGCGCCTCCAAACATTAGAAATGGCAAGATACATGATCTTGATGAGTGATTTTGACCATGCTATGATGGTGCCAAATGTGGGGGTTCCAGAATCTCAGAAACAGCTGCCCTCCAGTGTTATTCATGCACTACAGTCCCTAGAGTTTACAGAAAATGGTGTGATAAACAAAAACATCCAGTGAGGGGCCGTTCTTTGCTCAGCGGGGGACAGCACAGAGCTTGAAAGGTTTGGGGCTGCGTGTGGCTCCCATTCTGTACTCAAGGGTGGGCTCCACTCCAGAGGGAGGAGAGAAGGTGAACCTCTGGAAGAGAGAGGTGAAGAACAGGAACAGCTCCATCCGAGCCAGCTGCTCCCCCGGACACACCCTCTTACCTTAGAGAACCAAAAAGGCGTACAGGGATTAATTTCAGAATTAAATACTACATTTATTGTATTGATGATGACTTCAGAATTTAATAATATGAGAATATATCTATGACTACAATGGTGAACATTTGCTAAAATAAAGCAAATGTCTGCAGTATTTCAATCACATCTTTAAGAGCAGCAAAACTGACTATAACTGCACAACAGAAAAGAACGTACCAGCTGAAAATGGCATGAAGGCATCTCGTCTTCTGAAGTTCCCTTCTGCATCCAGGAAATGTCCTGGATTAAAGGTGTGTGGAGTCTCCCACTCACTCTCATCAAAGAGCACAGACATTAAAGTTCCCAGCACCATTGTACCCTAGAGTGAAAGGTCAATTACAGGATCAATCCCTGCTGATTTGATTACATTCCCCTATGAGGGTCTGACTGCCATGTGTCCTCCTTTCCTCATCAATGTGGTTGTATTCCCAAATAACTAATACAATATATCATCTTGGATGAAAGTTTCAAACAATAAGAGGTAACATCCTAAACGGCAGCATCCTGTAACACTACCTGGTGCATGGCTGAATCTTGACACGTGAATATTAAGTACAGTACCTTTGGTATGATGTAGTCTCCCAATTTTGTGTCTTTGACAGCCATATGGGCCAAATTCAGGGGTAAAATGTTTCCCATCCTCTGAATCTCATGGATCACAGCATCAGTGTAGGGCATGTTGGGTCTGTCTGCCATGGAGGGTGGGCGTGTCTGCCCAATCACATGGTCTATTTCTGCCTGCACTTTTTCTAAAAGTATATGAAAGACAAAACAGCTGCAACGGTCACATGTACTAATGGCTGGGTTACATTGCTCTAATGATACGGATTGGTATATGTAATATTGTTGAATCATTTTATTTTATATTATTTAAAACATATTTATGAACATTCCTGAGCATGCTTTCAGTTGTACTAAAATACATACATTTTACTAAGAAGATTCAAATAAAACGAATAGCTTGAACTAATGGAGTGTGTTAGGTTATTGTGAGTTCCCTACCTTGTACATCAGGATATTTGATCATGAACAACAGGCCCCAATTCAGTGTTGTTGATGTGGTCTCAGTTCCAGCTGCAAACAAATCCAAAGTGCAGTAACACAAGTTTTCTTCATTAAACCCAGCATCCGCATCATCTTTCCACTGGGAAGAATGCATGAAATCAGTTGAATTTACATGGAACCAATATTGGAAATAATAAATCTACTGTGAAAGTCTCAAACATTCTGAAAGTCTAAAACATTTCCTTCCAGGTTGTCTGTCTGAAGTGCACAATTGACAGGGGTTTATTTTACAGACATTGTGCCATGAGGTGCTGAACTAAATCCTGACTATGCCAGTGGTTGAGAGTCCCAATAACAACACACAGTGGGTCACGGTGCCACTCTGGGAGACAGAGCTTTGCGAAGTAGGTATCGGGTGTTTTATGCAGTCTCCATAAATCTGCTGTGTATTAAACATACTCCTCTGGCTCAGACGCAGGTGTTCACAGCTTAGCAGACTGACTGTAGAGCCCAAATAAGTGGAGGCGACAGGCAGCACATGCTTAGGGAATATGCATGCTCACCTGAGCTCTACCAAATTCAGGAAGAAGCTGCAGCAATGGGACATGCCAACAACTATCTTTAAGCTTTCCAAAACAGGGAGAAAAAAGGGCTGGAAATTTGTTACAGTTGATACCTTTTTCATCTCAGCCAGGAAGCAGTCGATATAGTCTCTGGGTGCTGATGGGTCCCAATCATTCTTGTGCTCCTTTATTTTCAACCTCACAAAAGAGAACACCTTATCCCAATGTTCAAATATTTTTCTGTGGGGTCCCGGTACCCTGCGCATTATCCAGGGAAATGCGTTGTATATCTAAAGTAAAGAAACTGAAAATGACTCAACAACATTGTCCACAGCCACACAATAAATCAAGCTATTTCATAAACTATAAGTGGGTTCAGATGTAACAGTACTAGTCATTTCTACAACCTGATTAACTTCACTGTAAGGGATCATTTTACATTTACATATGTGCTTTGCTAAGGCATTAAAACTTGCTTCGTAAGCTTAGAAAAGGATTAAACAGGACCTTATGAGAAACAAAACATTCTGCTCATTCCTCCTGCTATGTTGTTGTTATGATTAGATATCTGCATGAGTAAGGCTGCATTTGAGCGGACAAGAACGGTTGACGACAAACATCTTGTTTATATCTCTTAATGACATGCAAAACAAGAACTAGCTATCTTAACTGTCTAGCTAAGCCACCTGACTTCTGCATGAGGCAAAGGTTCTGAGGGGTTTGGGTATTGGGGAATGCCTATGCTTGTGTATGAAGATATATACATTGTATAAATTCTCTGAGAAATCAGGAAGCTTAGGTGAGAGCTCTCTCATTCTGTTTGTTTCCGCTTGCAAGAGAAATAAAAGTCTTATTGTGTTTGAATCTGTCTCTGCTGTGGAATCATATTGGTATGATCGAAAACTTCAGCCCTGGTCATAAGAAGGGAAAATAGAATTTCAATCACACCACTTTGAATTTTTCAGTGACAAATACTAATATCTACCGGTTATCTAAAGATGTATTTTTATCTTATGCTATCAGTAGTTTTGTTCAATATACTGAAATGTCACTTATCTTCCCTCTGCCTGCATCTGACGTCTCTAAATCGGTTTCTGTGTCCGCCATCCCAGGCATGCTACTAGGCAAGCATCCTCAATATTAATGTTTTCTTTTTGGTGGCAAGGTATTCCATGAGGGTGATGCCAAAGGCTACGACTAAGTTATACATATTATGCATTTACATGTGAATTAGAAAAACTGACAGTATGTTTTATTGACATGTGAAATAAGCTTGGGTTTACTGTTGTAGCCGCTACCACCACTATTGCATACATGCTGCCATGAGAGATGCATCTGCTCAAATACAAGACATAAATAACAGCAAATATGAGTTATACCTGCACCCAGATGCTTCCTTCTAAATAGACGACTTCATTTAACAACCTCAGCAGATCTTGAAATTTTCTGTCGGTGTACTCAAACCGATCACCAAACACCAGACAACAGATAATGTTTGAAATGGCATTGTTAATAACAAACTGTGGATCAAATGGCTGGCCTAGAATCAGAAAACAAGAAACAAACAAACAAAAATTGAGCTTACTAGGATCCTAACTGAAGTTCTCAGCTTCTGATGTTGAGTTCAGTGACTGAATCATTCCCCCCATGATTAAGATTCATCACAAACTCAGTCCTTTTTGCTGCAGATTGTACCTTGTTCATTGCCCAAGGCTTCACTCAGCCATTTACTTTCTGCCTGGATGGAAGACTCAAGACTCTTCTTGCCCACTCCAAAGTTCTTCAACGTCATGAGAGCAAACCTCCTCTGCTGCTTCCATGTGTAGCCATTGGAGGCGACCAAACCTTATCATCACAGAAATAACTTAGGGTAAATGAATGCCAAGAGTTTAATGTACTTTAACTTAAGAGTAAATGAATCCTAGTACAAATGTCACAATCTTTGCCCAAAATCTATCTATTTTAAATGTTCTCAAGCCTGCCAAGAGGTGAAAAGCGAAGCTCAAGCTTTGAAAAAACAGACACCCCCTGGAGACGTTCAAATGCCGAATTAATGAGGGAAAGGGGGTAACGATTCCTGATTGTGACATCATTGAGTCCCCTGTCATCAATGCACGGCCTGAGACAACCATCCTTTTTCTTTACAAAAAGGATGGTAGCGCCAGCCAGCAAAGTGGAGGGTCTGATGAAGCCGTTGGCCAGGGATTCTTCAATATATTGCCTCATAGCAGCACTCTCAGGGGCCGATAGGGAGTAAAGCGCACCCCTAGGAGGAATAGTGCCCGGATATAGGTCGATAGCGCAGTCATAAGATCTATGAAGAGGCAAGGAGGTGGCGCGTTGTTTGCTAAAGACCTCAGCAATTTCCGCATTTTGCTGCGGTGCGTTAGCCGGCAAAAGAAAGTGAAAAGGTCCGCCCACCTGAGTACTCTCACAGTCAGAGAGAATCAAGTGGCATGTCCCAGTCAATCTCAGAGTGAGAGGTTTTCTCCCTCCACAAACTGTGTCCGTCAGCAAATGAGTCCCAGGAAAGACTCCCTGGTGTTTTGAGACAAAGCCACCAAATCGCGAGTACAACAGGGGGCAGTTTCCTCCTCCTGCTTGCTATCTGAACAAGAATTGGGGTAAAGGGCGGGGGAACCTCCTGAGGTGACCGGTCTATTTTTTAGAGCAGTGGGATCTGCACTGGGAACCCCACCAGAAAATAACCGGCCCATTTGCCCCCCAGTTAATGTAATGTAAGTTAACGAAACGGCCATGTTTAAGGGAATCTTCACCCGACGGATGGTACCCATGCCCAAAGGGTGGCTGTCATGTGCCGTTACTAGCCGTGGGGAGGGAAGGAAGAGTGGGAATTCCCTGCTCCCTGGTCAACTTGATGTCCATGAGACATTCAACCACCCCGGAGTCTATGAACGCGTTACAGCTGGTGGAGTGCTTCCTCCAACTCAACTGGACAAGTAATTGGGTTCGAGAAGAGGTGTCATTAAGTCTCACTAGGAACCTCTGTCTCCCTAGCGAGACTCCCCTTTTTCCGCTAGATTAGGACACTGGTCACGGAGATGACCCGCACGCTTACAATAATGGCACCAGGTGTCTCGCGACCTGAGAGTATTGGACTTGCTATTTGCCGCCCCATCCACCTGCATGGGCTCCTCTGACACCGAGAAAAATGGAGTAGCCGCAGGGGGAGGAGAATAACAAAACGAGCGACCTCTGCGGTCTCCTGTAACTCTCTCTCGCTCTCTTTCTCTGATACGGTTGTCCACCCGAATGGCTGTGGAAACCAGAGCACCGAATGTGGAGGGCGGCTCGAGCACTGACAGCACGTCCTTAACGAAGTTGGAGAGGGCGTTAAGAAAAAGGGAGCCAAGTGGCCTATCGAGCCACCCAGTCTCCCCTGCCAGTGCTCGAAATGCGATGGAAAATGCAGCCACCGTCTCGGTGCCCTGGTGGAGACGGGTCAGTCGCATAGCCGCCTCCTGACCGGAAACGTCATAGTCAAAATCCTACGTCATCTCCTCCATCAGCCCATCCATGGTGGACATCACAGGGGAATTAGCCTTAATTAAGGTGTCCGCCCTGGACAGCAGTCCCTGTAAGGAGAGTACGGACGAAACCCGAGCCTTCTCCGTAGAAAAGCGGGAGGGCTGCGCTTTAAAAAAAAAAAAAGGCATTGAATAAGGAACCCCCAACACCACCCAGTCTCCCCCCCATAACAGAGCGGGAGCTGAAATTTTGGCTCTTTGGAGTCATGTGGGATGGGTATAGAGGCGGGGTCAACGGGGGCTTGTGCAGAAACGGGTGCTTGTGCAACAGAGATGGGAGAAATGGTAAGAGTCAGGGTGCGGATGCTGTCTGCCAAATCGCGCATGCAGTCACCCTGATAATGATGCTAATGCCCTCCTCATGAGAAGCGAGGGCCGCCCCCTGAGTACTGAGGATTTGCTCCAGACCAGAAACTGTCGCTGGTACCTCCCTAGAGGCTTCCATATTGTCACAAACTGTACTGGGTTGGAGGACCAGGCGCGACAGTGGGAATCTTAAAGCGCTGGAAACAGCGCCACTACAATGAAGAAACACTCCACAATAGGGAAAAAACGAACAAAACAAAAAAAGTCTCTCACTCTCACGTATAGAAGATATTTTAGGAGGAGACTGAAAAATACAGGGAGAACGAAAAACAACTTGCAGTAAGGCGAGCAAACTGGTCATCACGAGAGATAAGCAGATCCTCACTATGTGTAAGCGTCTACGCGACTGTACCAGGCTACTTTGTTTTGTTGTAGGCTTGGTGTAATTCCCCGTTTTAAAAGCCCGTTTTAAATTTGCGTTGTGCAAGTATATTTATTTTGTGTTTGAAGCAAAAATACAGCAACTATTTAACTTCGCTTGCTAGCTGGATAAAAACAAACTTATGTTAGCTACCAGCTAAAACTGGAGTAATGAAAAGTGGCGATTGTCTTCTTGAAGTTGGAACAAAAACAACCTTAAATACGGTTCGTTTTAAAAGGTAATTACCTTAATTAATGCTACACACTATGTTTGCCATCTTCGCAGCTTAATCAGAATATCGCCGCATGATAGACCTATCATAGAAATCGGATACGTTACTGAACGCGATTCTGGTTTTGAAGAATATGAGTAACTTTTTGTTCGAGAAAAACTATAATCCGTAGATCCGCTTTTACTATCGAGGCTGTTTGCCTCGACTGCTAGCCAGCTTGGTTCGCTTTTAGCCAGGTGGCTGGCTAGCAACAAAACTCATCTGCTTTTACGGTGGACTTTACTTGGATATTCGTGGACAATTTAAACTGCTTTTATGGTGGACTTTACTTGGATATTCGTGAAAAATTTAAATGTGTTTCAAGGACTGCTAATCGTTCTAAAACACAGCCCCCGTCTGCCTTGACTGCTAGCTAGCTTGGTTTGTTTTTAGCCAGGTGGCTAGCTAGTCAGTCGGCTAGCTGTCACCATGCCGTCCCCACCACCATCCGTCTTCCTTGAATGCATGAACTGTACGCATCTAGAAAATGAACAACTCCGTCTGGTCCTTAGAGTGAGTGCACTGGAGAATATACAGTTTATGAGCTTTGTGGGAAACCCACCGCTGAAGCATGCAGGGAGATCTTGGATGATACTCTCCCTCTCCTAGCTGAAACCATCCTCCCAAGGGAGGAGAGGACGGGCTCCTGGGGCCAAAATAGCACCTGGGAGGTAAAACCCAGGTCCACCTCCACACCACATGGAACAGTGTCATGGAGGTCAGTCGGGAGGGGTCGGAGGTCAGGTAGAGTACCCCCCCAACTACCTTCTACCCACCACCCTGTGGAGTTGAGTAACCCCTTTGACATCTTGGCCATGGATGAGTTCCCCCCCTTGCAGCGGGCCGACCGGGTCTCACCCCCCCCCTTACCATGGACTCACGGGTGTCGGCCCATCGAAACTCACGCTCCCTCTCTCTGAATACGCCAGAGTCACCGGAATTTCCGGACCTGGTACGTAGTCGGCGAGTGGAGTCAGTAAGTTCCAACCCATCCCTAGGTGCTGCCGCCGGGAGTTCTATCCAAGTCCCTGCTCCGGACAGGGGTCCTGCAGCTGCTGTGGAGGCGGACGTGATCCGCTCTCCTGCTGCTCCTGCTGCTGCTTCTGCTGTCGAGGCGGGCGTGGCCCGCTCTCCTGCTACTGCTCCTGCTGTGGAGGCGGGCGTGGTCCGCTCTCCTGCTGCTCCTGCTGCGGACGTGGTCTGCTCTCCTGCTGCTCCTGCTGCTGCTCCTCCTGTGGTCTGCTCTCCTGCTGCTCCTGCTGCTGCTCCTGCTGCGGGCGTGGTCCGCTCTCCGGCTGCTGCTCCTGCTGCGGGCGTGGTCCGCTCTCCTGCTGCTCCTGCTGCTGCTCCTGCTGCGGGCGTGGTCCGCTCTCCTGCTGCTCCTGCTGCGGGCGTGGTCCGCTCTCCTGCTGCTCCTGCTGTGGACGTGGTCCGCTCTCCTGCTGCTCCTGCTGCTGCTCCTGCTGCGGGCGTGGTATGCTCTCCTGCTGCTCCTGCTGCGGGCGTGGTCCGCTCTCCTGCTGCTCCTGCTGCTGCTGCGGGTGTGGTCCGCTCTCCTGCTGCTCCTGCTGCGGGCGTGGTCCGCTCTCCAGCTGCTCCTGCTGCGGGCGTGGTCCGCTCTCCTGCTGCTCCTGTTGACGGGGCTGGCGTGTTCCGCTCTCTTGCTGCTGCTCCTGCTGCTGCTGCTCCTGCTGCTGCTGCTCCTGCCTACAACACCATCATTGTTGGTGACTCCATCGTGCGCCGGGTGTCTGTGAAGGGCTGCGAGACCAGGTGCCTCTCGGGCGCTAGAGTGGAGGACATTCAGAACTCGCTCCCAAGCCTACCGCCATCTGCCGAGTGCCTGGTGGTCCACGTTGGGACTAACGACGTGAAGGCTGAACAGTCTGTGCAGCTGGAGAGAGACTTCAGCCTACTGCTCACCACTCTCCTGGAGTCACATAAGCTTTTTGTTGTTTCAGGCCCACTGCCATGTATAGGACGTGGAGACATGAGGTACAGCCGCCTCCGCCGGCTTCACCTCTGGTTGAAGCTGTACTGTTTGGATTACAACATCCCATTCATTGATAATTTCCTGCTGTTCTATAATAGGCACGATCTGTTCAACAGGGATGGGATCCACTTGAATGCTGAAGGAGCCAAGCTGCTTTCGTCAAACATCCTTCTTACATTACAATCTCTCCAGTGTATTTATTGACATCACATAAGCCCAAGCCCCCTCTTTAACCAGACTCTAGATTCTGTCCAAATCTCCCCCAAATCTGGGTTTGGGCAAGTGTCTGCAAAAAATGTAGCCTCTCTTAGTGCTTGTAATATTGAAATTATTGTCTCGGTCAGGGATGTTTTAGCTACTAGGCGGTCGAGGAGAGGGCCGGTTTTGGTTCCCGTCCCCCTCGGAGACCTCGGTCCAGCTAAGATGCGATCAGCACATGCGACCAGTGTGACTCCAAACATCATTTTAAATATGGCTCTGATTAATGCCAGATCGCTAGCAAATAAGACTTTCCTGCTGAACGATTTTTTCACTTCCCGTGAGCTGGATTTTATGTTCTTGACGGAGACCTGGCTACATGTCGGTGAGTCCACACCTTTCTCCGAACTCCTCCCTCCTGACTGTACATTTCTCAGCGCCCCACGGACCACTGGCAAAGGTGGTGGGCTTGCTTGTGTTTTTAAATCAACTTTTCACTGTCGGCAGATTCCATCTGTCACTTACTCTAGCTTTGAGCTGCAGCTCTTTGAACTGAATTCCTCTCCTCCCTTGCTGTGTGCGGTGGTATATCGTCCACCTAAGTATAATAAGAATTTTATCCAGGATTTTGAGAACTTTCTATCTGGAACTATGGTGGATTTCGATATTTTTTTAATTTCTGGTGATATGAACATTCATGTCTGTTGTGAATCCAGTCCTCTGGTTAAAGATTTCTTGTCTCTGATTGATTCCTTTAATCTTACTCAGTGGGTCTCTGGTCCGACGCATGAAAAAGGGCACACACTAGACCTAGTGCTGTCTTATGGTTTGAGTGTCTGTGTTAAAGAAATATGTGATAGTGCTTGTATTTCTGATCACATGCCTGTTTTATTTTCTGCTGTTGTTCCATGCGCTGTAGTAGCTACTCGTCCCCCTGCACGCCGTTTTCGTGCTATAAACACTGACACCTCGTTGCAATTTTCTACAGCTTTTAATGACTTTGTGCTTTCTAGTGTGGATGGGTATGGTGCCCTAAATGTAGAGGAGCTTGTTGCTCTTTTTAACTCCACTTGCACTAGCATCCTGGACTCCATCGCCCCCTTGAGGAGTAAACACCCCAAGGCACTTTCTGAACCATGGATAAATTACTCTATCCGTGCGCTCAGACGCTCATGCAGGCGTGCTGAGAGAAAGTGGAAGAAGGACAAGTTGCATGTCTCGTTTGGGATTCTACAGGACTGTTTAATGGAATACCAGAGAGCCATGAAGGCTGCTAAAACCGAGCACATTTCCAACCTTGTCTCTAAGAATATTCGTAATCCCAAGGTTCTGTTTAATACTCTTGACTCTCTTGTAAACCCTCGTGATACTGCCCCTGTTGTACCATCGCCTGCTCTCTGTAATGATTTTCTCAATTTCTTTGTTGAGAAAATCTTGTCTCTTCGGTCTGTACCCTCTCTCGCTGCTCCTGACCCCTCTGCTCCACCTGTGTGCCCAGCTGTTTTTGACGAGTTTAAGCCCATATCCTTGTCCTCACTGTCTGATGTTGTTCATGAGCTGCGGCCTACAAATTGCCTCTCTGACAGTGTTCCCTCTCGCCTTTTAAAAGAGGCATTTGATTCAGTTGGCTCTTCTATTCTTGTTTTGGTTCATGCCTGTTTTAGTTCAGGAGTTTTTCCAGCTCCTTTTAAACATGCTATAGTGCAGCCACTAATCAAAAAGCCTAATTTGGACCCCTCTGTTCTCTCAAATTTCAGGCCCATCTCTAAACTGCCTTTTCTGTCCAAAGTATTGGAGAAAGTAGTCTCTATCCAATTGCAATCTTTTCTAGAGAAAAATGACGTCTATGAGAAGTTTCAGTCTGGTTTTAGACCTCGTCATAGCACTGAAACTGCTCTTTTAAGAATGTTTAATGATCTTGTGTCAACTGTTGATTCTGGGTGTGCTGCTATCTTGGTAACATTAGATCTGACCGCTGCCTTTGATACTGTGGATCATAAGACCCTTTTATCCCGCCTAGAACAGTGTGTTGGCATCAAAGGTGCTGCCCTCATGTTACTTCAGTCGTATTTGACTGACAGGAGTTTCTCTGTCCATTTGGGTGAATTCTCCTCAAATGTGGCCCCTCTTACCTGTGGTGTCCCCCAAGGCTCCATTTTAGGCCCTTTATTATTTTCTCTTTATATGCTGCCCCTGGGTTCCATTTTACGTAAGCATAATATTTCTTTCCATTGTTATGCTGATGATGTCCAAATCTACCTTCCTTTAAAAGTAAAGTGCAAGGACTCCCTCGAGCCTCTGCTAGCTGGTCTTAGCGACATTAAGATTTGGATGGATACAAATTTTCTCAGTCTTAATGACGCTAAGACAGAGGTTATTGTGTTTGGTCATCTGGTTAGTTTAAATGACTCTGTTGGTGTTTTAGGGCCCCTCGCCGCCAAAAATCGCTCTTTTATCAAAAGCCTCTGTGTCACTTTTGATAGTGGTTTTAAATTTGACAGACAAATTGGCTCTGTGGTCAAAAGTTCCTTTTTTCAGTTGAGGCTCCTGGCCAAAGTAAAGCCCTACCTCTCTCCTAAGGACTTGGAGAGGGTTATCCATGCCTTCATCTCATCTAGGCTGGATTATTGTAATGCTTTGTATGTGGGTCTAGACCAGCTCTCCCTACGACGCCTGCAGTTAGTGCAAAACGCTGCTGCGCGCCTTTTGACCGGCACAAAGAAGCGTGACCACATTACACCGGTGCTGGCTTCCCTGCACTGGCTTCCTGTTCGCTTCAGGATTGATTTTAAAATTGTGATGTTTGTGTTCAAGGCGTTGAATGGTCTGGCCCCTCAATACTTAGCTGAACTTCTCCATGTTCGCACCCCAGCTAGAGCACTGAGGTCATCAAATGAATTACTTTTAGATGTCCCAAGGTCTAGGCTAAAGACAAAAGGCGACCGAGCTTTTGCGGTGGCTGCCCCTAAGTTGTGGAACAGTCTGCCACTGCAAATTAGGTCTGCCCAGACCCTAGAGACTTTCAAGTCACAGTTGAAGACTCATTTATTTTCATTAGCTTTTTAAATTTTTGTATTGAATTTGTAATTTGTATTTGTATTTTGTATTTCTTAAATTGTACTTGTATTTTTATATTTCTTATTGTATTTATTTATTTATTTTTGACTGTGCACTTTATATTGTATTTTGTAATTCTGTTTTTATATTGTAAAGCACTTTGGTGCAACGGTGGTTGCTTTTAAATGTGCTATATAAATAAAGTTGACCTTGACCTTGACCTTGAGAGGAAATGCGATAACTAATGGCAACCCGGAGCGGGCAAGAAAGGCTCCAAGATAAGGAGCGTGTAGAAAAGGGAAAAAAAAGAAAGAACCTCTCGCTCTCTATAATAACAAGCAATATAACAGAGGTAAAAACAGAAAAGGTGAAGAGAACCATCTCGGGCTATGGAAACGGGTAATAGAAAAACAGAGTAAAGTAGAGGATGGAAATGAGTAGGAGACTTCCTAACTCTAAAACATCCGAGTCAAGTCCCCTGTTACGTCAACAACTTTGTGTTGAGGGTCATGAGGTCCAACTCGAGCCATCTGTCCTGTACCATACCGGCGTTCCGTGTCAAACAATAGACAATATGGAAGCATCGAAAAAGAAAGACACAAGATAAAATTACATTTTAAATAAAGAGCGGAAATGCAGCACAGGTGAAAACACAGTAGAAGGTCAAGCAAAAACACGGGACGGATAATTCCGGAGAGGTGGCCACCTAACGAAGAGCAGGCTGAGAACCCATGACAGCATGTAGATGTACATGAATCAATAAAATAATTTATTTAAGATATTTAATGTTTTATCAACTTTCTAGATTTTTGTAAATATACGCCAATTCCAAATTGGATGCCTGCAACATGTTCTAAAAAAGTTGGGACGGGGACAAAAAAAAAAAAAAAACTGGGAAAAATGCCTGTTTGGAACACTCGACAGGTAAACAGGCAATACTCATGACTGGGTATAAAAGAATATCAAAAGACTCTTGATATCTTATTTTCAGGTACTGTTACAAGTGATACTACAACCTCTCTGCATTTGAATGGAACTCGGGAATTGGGGGTGGGACTAGATTAAGCTGTGAATTACACGGGAATAGTATGGAACCCATGGTCGGCTAAATGGCTGTAAGTCATCAAGGGTCTGAGGTATCAAACAAGCCTCAAACCATCACTCTGTTGCCAGATATGCAGTAGATATGGATGGATCACTTTAAGAGTTGTTTTTCCCGACTCATTTTCCTATTGAACTATATGGACAAAATAAGTCAGGAGAAACCACCCTTAAAGTGATCCATCCATATCTACTGCATCTCTGGTCGAGACTTTTTTGGAACGTGTTGGAGGCATCAAATTCGGAATTAGTGTATATTTACAAAAATCGATAAAGCTGAGATGGTAAAGCATTAAATATATTTTCTTTGTACTGTTTTCAATTAAATATGTAAAAACAAATTTACAAATCACTGCTGTCTGCCATTATGTGCATTTTACATACTGTCCCAACTTTTTTGGAATTTGCATTTGTACATTACCACACATTTAAACTCTTTATTAAATGATTGTACTATCATGGCTACATTCTGTACACAGAAAATTTTTACATTCAGTCTACCATGCCCAACAATGAAAGAAAATAGCAAAATCTGAAAGAAAATCTAAAAATAAGAGAAAAACAAGATGGGTTACAGTACCGTTGTTATGGAAGATGTCATCGAACAATGGAATTGAGGGGCGATCCACAAAATTTTCCCCATGTTGAATAAAGGCCTCTTTGAATCGTTTCAGGCCATTTAGGACAACAATCCTTGTTCCCAAATGAATACTAAAAATGTCACCATGTTGCTCAGCAAACTACGGGGAAATAATTTTCAGTTATTTATTTTTAGTTTTTTAATATTGCAAAAAGAAGTATAGTTGAACTGTATTAAAAAAAAACACTCCATGAAATATTGTTGAAAACAATCTTCTGTCCAGGCATAATTACTATGGCTGCTAGTACACTACATTATTAATGTGTTAGAATGGCACTTTTTTTGTGGTTCAATAAGTAGGATCTCAAAAAAAAAAAGTTTTCAATGTACAAAAATGCCAAGTCACTCACTGTAAGTGTAATTCAGTAATTATATTTACAAGTGTAAGACATCTGAATTGCATATTATTTCCACTATAAATTATTGATATTTGACACTTTGGCATGGCATATAAAGTTTGAATGACCACAATTTCTTCAGATGGTCAAATTAAAAAACACAGAGCCAAGTTGCATAAAATAATTTAGAAAAGACTGGGTAGCATTGCTTTGAAATGGAGCCATTTTAATTACTGTGAGCTACGAAAGCAAAAATTGTTTGTTGTAATTTGCAGCTTTCTCGAGAAGCGCTAATTCAATCAACTTCAGTCGACACTGCACTTCCTTGGGTCCTGAGCAATACACCGAGCAAATTTCAACTTCATACAGTGCCTGGTTGTCGAGCAAATCAAAATACAGACAGACAGAATTTCTTTTTCAGGATTCCTTTATAGTTATATGACTTGCAGACAGTGCTTTGCAGGCTATGCATAACCTGCCATTTAATTTCTTTTTGTACTGTGTTTGACTGATAATGCATAAAAATGTATGAACCATAAGATAATTTAATCTAGAGAGACATGCATACACAATACATGCAAACACACATACATTTAGGTATTTTTGTAAAGACATAGGCATGGATTGTGTTTTTTACTGCGAACTACAAATAATTTCCAATACTTTTAAATGGATGACGGTACGGTTTTAAAGGGTTGTATACACGGTAGACGTAGCCATTAGATGATAGGGGCTTAGCTACCTAAAAACTTGGCGTTAGCAAGATAGCTACAGTGACCAAGTTAAAGTAACGTTAGTTAATAGCAGAAACGCAGCAGTCATTGTAACTTTGAAAAAATCAATAAGTCTGCCGTCATGAAATCCAGCGGGGAAGGCCGTTACTCACCATAAAGCCAAGGCGGAATCATGGCCATAGCTACGCATAGTAGGGCTTTTGTCTGTGTATCCTGCGTTACTTTTATCAGTCAGACTACCATGAACAGACATTCTTATTGGCAGATCAGATTGTTATCCAATGGGGAGAATTATTCTTTGAGGGCATGGAATATTTTTGATGATGAAATAGGCAGGAAAAACAATAGGAAAGATTTCAAAAATAACCCAAATCTAGGGCTATATTGTGTGAATGTGTGAATCTGAATCTGAATTATGCGTGGTTACATGAGGTCAGATGGTACAGAAATGAATGTTTTTAAGGTCTGGAAATCATGTGGTCATTGTGGTTATTGAAAAGTGGCAAACCCTCGGTGCTGTATAGGTACAGGGCAAGCTGTAACTTGGCGGAAGGCATAGAGTACTCAAATGACAATGTCACATTGTTTTCGTAAATACATTCCCCATTCATTTAGAGTGTAGACATTAACTAAAACTTACTTTTAAACCATTTATAGTGATTATGTCACCATCCATTTCCTGGATTGTTCAATTTAACGCCCATTAGCAAAATATAGTTTTTCTGGACCAGCTTTGAGTATATTTTACGTTTTAGTATTTTTTTGTGAATATACCAGCACTGGTAGAGTTTAAAAATTTGACGTCCCGTAATTCCCTCCGGACGAGCAGCGTTGTCTCCAAATGTTGTCATATAACGCTAGCCAGCAGTAGCACACAGCTCAGTTTTTTAAACACTTTTTTAGAACATTAGCTAGCTAGCTTGAAGGATTAAAAGCTAGAATTGCTTTATGTGGTTAACCGTAGCGTAGTTTCTGACCTTGTTGGGCGGGCTTCTCAACTTTGCAAGCTAACGTTAGCTGGTCTTCAGCAGCAGTACTTACATTACTGCCAAAAATGTCCAGACAGACGAATGATATCTTATTGGTCGAGAACCACCCGTGCGTTGCAGTACTGGATATGAAGTCCGTTAAAGTGGATTACGAGTCGAACTGCAATCATTAATCAATTATTTTAAAAAATAAAAATTGGAACATGCAATATATGGTCTATATCCTTATACCACACAGGCTAATGCAGGAACGTTTCGCCTCATTTTATAAATCAGATTTCAAGAAATAGCCGATAGTAATAGGGTTTGTGTTTAGTGCCTGACTTTAATTAAAGCCCAAAATCCACTATGTAAATAAAGGAATATGTTGAAATAAAATGTGACTTACTGTTTCAGTTAACTAATAACATTAGGCTTTTAAAATATATTATTATCTTTCTGTCTCTACAAGAGAGTTTTTGTTTTATTACCCATGTATGTGTAGTTTCTTGGTTTGTAGACATTGTTGCATTTACTAAATGTATGCCTAACCTTTCTTCATTCCTTTCACACACTTAAACTATGACCGTAACTTAGGCCAGTGGTTTCCAAAGCTCTCCTCAGGTACCCCCAGCCAGATCCAGGTATTTGATGCATTTCATCCCACACCTGATGAAACTAATCAAGGGCTTGATTTGGGAACCACTGACTCAGGCTACGCACTTAGTGTTACCATTGCTTGTTCGACACAAAATAGAAGAAAGTTGAACTTGCAATTTATTGTCTATATTGCTTCCACAAATGTTGCAGTGTTGTATCATTCTCCCAGCCAGAAGAGGCAACTGAGGTTGGATAATTTTTCTTACATTTATTTACAAAACAAATGGAATAATTCTCATAACAGCCAGTTAGCCCCTGCAGCAGGGATACTCGAATCTGCCCTTGGGGGCCAGTAGTGCTGATGGTTTTCATTCCTCCCATCTAATCAGGGACTGATTTAAACTCGACGCACAATATGAGTGTAATCAGTGATACATTATTGGACTATGGACTAAGAGAAAGCCAGCAGCACTTGAGGGCCATATTTGAGTATTACTGGCCTACTGGTTAATAAAAAACAAGGTGTTTAGGAATTAAGCATGTTCAAAAGCAGACATATTTTGTGGGCTAGACTACTAGAGTTTGCAAATTGCACACACAATTCACACATTTTCACAACAAGAAAAATTATGTTTGTAAGACTTACTTTGACAACAGAAATTCAGGTCAAATGTTATTTCCATAGGTACAGTTAAATTCAAAAGTATTGGGACAGTGCCACAATTTTTGTTGTTTGCGCTCTGTACTGCTGCACATTGGACTTGAAATAAAACAATGAAAATGAGGTTGAAGTGCAGACGGTCAATCTCAGGGTATTTACATCCATATCGGTTGATCTGTGTAGGAATTACTGCTCTTTTTATACAGTCCCCCCATTTTATGGGATTGGGTATTGAGACATACCCAACATAATCTGATGTAAAGTTATCATATTTAGTACTTGGTTACAAATCATTTACATTTGATGACTGCCTGAAGTCTGCGACCTATGGACGTCACCAGACGCTGGGTACCTTCCCTGGTGATGCTCCGTCAAGCCTGTACAGCAGTCATCTCCAGTTCCTCTTTGTTTCTGTGGCATTTTGCCTTCAGTCTTGTCTTCAACAAGTGATATTCATGTTCAGTTGGATTCAGGATGGGTAATTGACATGGTCAGTCTAGGATATTACAGTTTTTGGTTCTGAATAACTCCTTGGTTTTTTTAGTAGTAAGTTTGGGGTCATTTTCCTGTTGAAAGGTGAAGCACTGTCCAATGAGTTTTGAGGCATTTGGTTGGAGCAGATACGATGCTTCTGTACACCTCACAATTCAGCAGTCACATCAGCAATGAAAACAGGTTAGCCAATTCTATTGCCAGCCATACATGCCTAAGCCATAACACTATCTTCACCATGTTTCACAAATGGGGGGTAGTTCTTTGGATCATGAGCAGTTCCTTTCTTTCTCCACACTTTCCCCTTTCCATCACTTTGGTACAGGTTCATTCTCATCTCATCTGTCCAAAAGACCTTGTTCTTTTTTAACGTACTTATTAGCAAAGCCTAACCTGGCCGTTCTGTTCTTGAGGCTTACCAGTGGTTTACATCTTGCGGTGAGGTTATGCTGGTGTAGTATTCTCTTTATGGTAGTCTTTGACACATCTATGCTTAGATCCTGGAGAGTGTTCTTGATTTGTTCGACAGTTGAAAAGGGGTTTTTCTAACTATCTAACCATGTGTTCATGTTTACCTTACGTTTCTCATGCATGTTGATTACTAATTTACTAACGCTAGGTCAGGATAGGTTAACTACTAACGATTTACTAATTGCCTCGTTACGTGTCTCATTTTCTCAAGCTGTTGTGAATTTCCTGCTGCTCTCAAGCTAAATGTTTGCACCTGTCTACACCTGCATTTAAGCTCAGTGTTCATGTCTGTTTGTTGCGAAATTGTTGCCTATTGTCACTCTTGAGCGTTTTTCCATTGATTTGACCACCGTTATTGATCTAGCCTGTTTATTGACCATCGTTACTGACTGCCTATTATTTCCACTGCCTGTTTTTGACCACGAGTTTTGCCTGCTGTCTGTTTGTACCTCTGCCCCGCGGATAGGACTTCGGTCTGACTCCTGCTACGCCCCACGACTACGAACTTTGCTTTTTCCCTGTTTTGTACTTCTGCTCCGCTGACAGCTACTCTGGTTAACAAACTCTTGCATGGATACCGAGACTGCCTTCTCCCTCAGTACTGTATTTTTGGTCTGGCTGGATTTATTGGTTTTTGGACTTTGCTTGTGTGACTACGATTTTGGATTTCCCTATAATAAAGCCCTTGCGGGTATTTATTACCACGTCAGTGTTCTGAGTCGTGCATTACGGGTCCAACCCGCACACATTCGTCTCAACTTGATCCTCATATTGAGAGACAACAGCAAAATCCACACATAGCATCATTAATTCATACACAAAAAAGCTAACAAAGGTCTACAGTTGATTCTAAGACACACCACTGGCCAAGAAACAACTGAACAGCCAATTGTCCAATTACTTTTGCTCCCTTAAAATGTGGGCTGAAAGTCCTACACTGATCACCCAATATGTATATTTAAATACCCTTACATTAAAGCTGAAGTCTGCACTTTAACCTCATTGTCATTGTTTTATTTCAAATCCAACATGCTGGAGTAGAGCCAAAACAACAAAAATGTCCCATTACTTTTGCATTTAACTGTATCTGTTGTGTGGCTTTCTTCATATCGCATGTCTGACAGGCTATACAACACTGCTTGGCAACAGATTTTAAAGCTTATCAATTGTGCAATAAAGCATGTAAACCCGACCTTAAAAAAGGTTATACGTTGCAGTCTTTTTGTTTGTAGGGAGCCTGGACACAATTAGACAATTATTAGCAAAACTCACCTTTGCCAGCTGTAAATGGATTTTTGTAGAATCAATACGAAGGAGATCACCGACAAATGGTAATGACCATGGTCCTGGTGGAAATTTTTGAGGAGATTTGTGTTTTAAAATGTAGGTAAGAGTCAAAAACACAGCAAGAAAAACTAACCAAAACTTGGTGTAGACTAAATCCAAAAAAGAGAGCACAGAAAATGCGGTCATTGTGAGTCAATACCCAAAGCTCAAGTGGACTACTACAGTATACAAAGCTTGCTCTTGGGCATCGAATAAAACACGCCCTCTCACAGCCTGGCTGTCCAAGGTGTTATTGGTTTTTTCTTCACGCAGGGCATGCAGAATATCTGCTCCGCCCATACAGAACAAGCTCGCAGGAAAGCGCAGCGGATGTGTCATGAACTCCAAATTTAGTATTGCATTCAGGCCACCAATCAGGGTTAAGACAATGGTAGTTCACCCAGCATGGGACAGGACTTAGGTTATTTTAGTTTAGTGCAGCCTCAGACAGGTAATTAATCAAATAATGCCTTGCATGCTGATACTTTTCAAATTTAGCCTGCAAGACTGGTACTCATCGAACGGGTACCAGCCATGGAAGCGAAATCCCAAAAGTATTTTTTAAAAATGAATTAATGTGAGTCTGCATTACGTTTCAAATGAAAGGTGTGTTTTATAACCGGCATCAAAGGCTGGAACAGGATCTAGCCTTCCGCAACTGATTCAAATGGGACAAATCAGCGGGTAAGGAAGATGCACAGTGAACCAGCACACTTAGTAATAAGTACAGTTCAGGTTCCCTTACAAAAATATAAGCCTTCTGGTAAATTTGCGTCAAACATTTGGCATTGTTGGCACAGGTTTGTGGCAAGCTCATATTTTCACATGCAAATTAGCTTTGTGGGAACTGTGCATTCACTTCTGGCAAAGACTTTAGTTCACCACTACTGGCAAAACTCTGGTAACATTTTGTGGTAAACAATTAAGTTTGTGGAAAATGCGCTATATACAGGTGCAGCTCAAAAAATTTGAATATCGTGAAAAAGTTCAATATTTTTTATCACTCATGTCAGAAAGTGAAACTCATATATTAGATAGATTCATTACACATAGAGTGAAATATTTCAAGCCTTTATTTCTTGTAATTTTGATGATTATGGCTTACAGCTAATGAAAACCCCAAATTCAGTGTCTCAGAAAATTAGAATATTACAGAAGATCAATAAAAAAGGATATTTTAAACAGAAATGTCAGCCTTCTGAAAAGTATGTTAATTTCTATGCACTCAATACTTGGTTGGGGCTCCTTTTGCATGAATTACTGCATCAATGCGGCGTGGCATGGAGGCGATCAGCCTGTGGCACTGCTGAGGTGTAATGGAAGCCCAGGTTGCTTCGATAGCGGCCTTCAGGTCATCTGCATTGTTGGGTCTGGTGTCTCTCATCTTCCTCTTGACAATACCCCATAGATTCTCTGTGGGGTTCAGGTCAGGCGAGTTTGCTGGCCAATCAAGCACAGTAATACCATGGTCATTGAACCAGCTTTTGGTACTTTTGGCAGTGTGGGCAGGTGCCAAGTCCTGCTGGAAAATGAAATCAGCATCTCCATAAAGCTTGTCAGCAGAAGGAAGCATGAAGTGCTCTAAAATTTCCTGGTAGATGGCTGCGTTGACTGTGGACTTCAGAAAACACAGTGGATCAACACCAGCAGATTAAATGGCACCCCAAATCATCACTGACTGTGGAAACTTCACACTGGACTTCAAGCAACGTGGATTCTGTGCCTCTCCACTCTTCCTCCAGACTCTGGGACCTTGATTTCCAAATTAAATGCAAACTTTACTTTCATCTGAAAAGAGGACTTTGGACCACTGAGCAACAGTCCAGTTCTTTTTCCCCTTAGCCCAGGTAAGACGCTTCTGACATTGTCTCTGGTTCAGGAGTGGCTTGACACGAGGAATGCGACATTTGTAGCCCATCTCCTGGATTCATCTGTGCGTGGTGGCTCTTGATGCACTGACTCCAGCCTCAGTCCACTCCTTGTGAAGCTCCCCCAAATTCTTGAATGGATTTTGCTTGAAAATCCTCTCAAGGCTGCGGTTATCCCTGTTGCTTGTGCACCTTTTCCTACCACACTTTTTCCTTCCACTCAACTTTCTATGAATATGCTTGGACACAGCACTCTGTGAACAACCAGCTTCTTTAGCAATGACCTTTTGTGGCTTACCCTCCTTGTGGAGGGTGTCAATGACTGTCTTCTGGACATCTGTCAAGTCAGCAGTCTTCCCCATGATTGTGTAGCCTACTGAACCAGACTGAGAGACCATTTAAAGGCTCAGGAAACCTTTGCAGGTGTTTTGAGTTAATTAGCTGATTAGAGTGTGACACCATGAGTTTCCAATATTGAACTTTTTCACAATATTAAAATTTTCTGAGACACTGAATTTGGGTTTTCATTAACTGTAAGCCATAATCATCAAAATTACAAGAAATAAAGGCTTGAAATATTTCACTCTATGTGTAATGAATCTATATAATATATGAGTTTCACTTTCTGAAATGAGTGACAAAAAATATTGAACTTTTTCACGATATTCTAATTTATTGAGCTGCACCTGTACACCTACTACATTTCAAAATAGAGCCTCTCTTTTTCGAGTACCCACTTATTTTCTGTGGCTCTTAATTTTGAGTGAAATTATAGCTCTTGTACATATAGAGGAAGCCATGAATGATATGCTAGTCATTGTACATATGACTAATTTGATCTCTAATGGTTGCTTGTTGAGAAATTGGAGCGGCAGATCTGGAAAGGCTTTGCGACTCCAGACTCAGCTCCACCCCAGGTGGAGGAGAGAGGGTGAATTGCTGGAGAAGGAATATAAAGATCAGAAACACCTCTATCCCAGCCAATTGCTCCCCCAGGCACATCCTGTTACCTGGTGAAAACATGGATTCAGGTTCACCAGAGAGTATGAAAATGGACAGAATTATTTCTGCTTGGTTTGCCATTATTAGGGTGTGCACACATTAGAATGAGCTCAAAACAATCTGACAATGCAGTGAGTGGTAATGTGAGAAAGGAAAGACTGAGACACACCTGCTGAAGATGGAAGATTTGCTTCTCTTCTCTGAAACTGGCCCAGAGAAACCAGAAAATGTCCCGGATAGAAGGTATCCGGCATCTCCCACTCGTTTTGGCCATTTAACACATCAGAAAAAATCAGCAACTATGACTGTAACTTTTTGCCACATTTACTGTAATTTTTTTTTCAATCTGTTAAATTCAGCAAGTAAAAAGTAATTGTGTTATGTGTAATTGTGCGTTGCAATTCACAAAAATATGTCCTATTTAAGTGTGCTCCCTGCAGAGGTTGCCTTAACATTGGTTCAGTTTAAAAAATCCAAAAAAATAGTAATTGGTTATGGCTTTCTTCGTTTGCAACGGTTTTCTTCCTCTCTGCGCCGGTTAGCAATCTATCCGATTTTTTCTGCATTCCATCTTGGGGTTTTGCTCTTCCCCGCTAATTATTAATTTCACCCGTTTCCCTACCTGTTAGGTATTTAAGGCTCTTGCTTCTGCTTCCGGATGCTTTGTTATCATGTTGTGCCTTTACGATGTCAGGGTTAGTCATTTCTGGTCTCTCTGCAGTTTACGAAAAAGATAAATTTTTTTGTTTTTCGCAGCTTTAGAGATTTCCGGCCTTGAAGTCAACAGAATTAGTTTTTCTGTTCCCTTTTCTTTTTTCCTCTCTACACTTCCACTCTCTCGTTTCTGAGGGTGTGAGTTTTATTTTTATTTCGCTTACTTCACCTATTATCGGGCATTATAATCACGTCTCGAAGGTGCCTTGGTTTTCTTTTTCTCCTCTCGCTACTTTATTTAGTGGTGGCTGTTCTGAGTCTCTTTTTTGCCCGTGTTTACGAGGCTAGCCCGTTTTATAGGGGTGTGTTATTGTTTGGCTACGGCCAGGAATTTTATATTCCTTTTTTTTGTCACGATTGACTCATCGTTATTCTGCACAAACCCTCACAGTATAACAAAGCCAGTATGGATGAGTCAGCGGTTTCCCCTCCAAAGCAATTAAGAGATTCATACACAACAGCAGGTGCTGAAGAGCTGAACATCCCTTTACTGTGTGGACTGACCACAGAAATTTAGAATACGTTCAACAGGCGAAAAGACGTAATTCTCGGCAGGCACCGAGATTTACCCGGTTTAACTTTGTGGTGACTTACCGTCCAAGTTCCAGAAACGTTAATCCGGATTCCCTGTCGCGCATCTTCTATCGGTCTGACAGCCCAGCTACCCCAAAGCCTATTGTGCCAGCTGCCCAGATCGTAGCTCCTGTATTGTGGGAAATTGAAGTGGCGGTCCAAGAGGCGTTGCGCATAAACCCGAGTCCGGGAGCGGTCCCGCCAGTTGCCTTTTTGTGCCTTCCGGTGTGAGGTCTTGAGTACTCCAGTGGGCTCATGCCTCACAATTCGCTGCACATCCTGGCGTTCACCGCACCAAAGAATTTCTCTCCAGATGTTTTTGGTGGCCTGGGATGGATGGGGTTGTGCGCGGATTTGTTGCCGCCTGTGCTGTTTGCGCCCGGAATAAGGGTTCTCGACTCCCGCCCTCTGGGTTATTATGCCCTTTACCCATGCCCAGTCAACCATGGAGCCATATCGTTTTGGACTTTGTAACCGGGTTGCCTGTTTCTCAGGGTAACGCGGTCACCTTAGTCGGGGCGGCTGTGGCTCTGGAGGTAGAGCAGGTCGTCCGCTGATCGCAGGGTCGGCGGTTCGATCCCCGGCTCCTCCTGCCCACATGTCGAAGTGTCCTTGGGCAAGACACTGAACCCCAAATTGCTCCCAATGAGCAGGCTAGCGCCTTGCATGGCAACTGCCGCCATTGGTGTGTGAATGTGTGTGTGAATGGGTGAGTGAGAGGCCATTGTAAAGCGCTTTGGATAAAGGCGCTATATAAGTGCAGTCCATTTACCATTTAGTCATAGTCGATAGGTTTTCTAAGGCGGCGCATTTTTTTGCTCTGGCCTAATTACCATCGGTGCCGGAAACTGCCCAGCTGGTGGTCGATCACGTGTTCCGCATTCACGGATTGCCCCAGGACGTGGTGTCGGACCATGATCCTTTTGTGCGCAGTTGGCCGCGTTCGTTAGTCCTCCGGTTTCCATCCGCAGACTAACGGACAGACGGAGCGTACCAAACCCACACTGGAGAACACCCTTCGCTGTTTGGCGGCCTCCAATCCCACTTCATGGAGTCGTTACCTTCTCTGGGCTGAATATGCCCATAACACCCTGCGTAACGCCTCCACGGGTCTTTTTCCATTCAAGGCCCAGGTTGGTTATTTGCCTCCACTTTTTCCTGAGCTGGAGAGGGACGTGGAGGTGCCCTCTGCAGGCTCGTTTGTCCGGAGGTGTCGTGCAGTTTGGAAGTGGATTCGTTCCTCACTTTTGCGAGCTTCCTCGAGTCAGAAGATTTCTGCCGACAAACATCGTCGTTCAGCTTCCTCCTAATGAGTGGGTCAGCGTGTCTGGCTTTCCACGCGGGATTTGCCTCTGCGGGTTAAGTCCCGCAAACTCGCTCCGCGCTATCTGGGTCCTTTTAAGATCATCCGAAAAATGTACCCATTACTGTCCGCCTCCAGTTGCCACACTCCATGTGTGTTCACCCCACCTTTCACGTTTTCTGACTCAAGCTGGTGCTTTGGCCCCCGCGGAAAGATCTGCGCCTCCTCCTCAGGTCGTGGAGGGAGGTCCGGCTTATATGGTCTGCCACATTTTGGCGGAAAGACGAGTGGGTAGGGTTTTTTAATTTTTAGTGGGCTGGGAGGGTTATGGCCCTCAGGAGCGATGTTGGGTCCCATCTAGAAACATTTTGGACCCTGAATTGATTAAGGATTTCCATAGGGATACGCCTGGGGGATCGCCTGGGGTTGTCCCTTAGAGGGGGGTCCTGTCATGGGTTGTGGCTTTCTTCCCTCGTTTGCTACGGTTTTCTTCCTCTCTGTGCCGGTTAGCAATCTATCAAATGTTTTCTGCGTTCCATCTCGGGGCTTTGCTCTTCCCCGCTAATGATTAATTTAATTTGTTTCCCTACCTGTTAGATATTTAAGCCTCTCACTTCCGCTTCCAGATGCTTCGTTATCATTTCGTGCCTTTACGAAGTCAGTGTTAGATTTCTGGCCTTGAAGCCAACGGAATTCGTCTTTCTGTTCCCTTTTCTCTTTTCCTCTCTATGCTTCTACTCTCTCGTTTCTGAGGGTGTGAGTTTTATTTTTATTTAGTTTATTTCACCCATTATCAGGCGTTATAGTGACGTCTCAAAGGAGCCTTGGTTTTCCTTTTCTCCTCTCGCTACTTTATTTAATGGTGGCTATTCTGAGTCTCTTCTCTGCCCGTGTTTACGAGGCTAGCCCGTTTTATAGGGGTGTGTTATTGTTTGGCTACCGCAAGAAATTTTATATTCCTTTTTTTTTTGTCGCGTTTGGCTCATCGTTATTCTGCACAAACCCTCACAAAAATTGAATTTTACTAGGAGTGCCCAAACTTTTGCGTAACATTGTATATGTACATTATGTATGTATATTGGATTTTGTTGAAATGTGGGTCATTGGAGCCAGAACAAAAATTTCTGAAATAGAAAAACAGTATTGCTTTCTTGGTGGATGATTAGTTGTTCAGACTGTGCTAAAAAGTAAATTATGGGTATCATTCTCTTACATGCAGGTCTGAGGTTTTATGTTATAATTTCTTCTGGATGTCACTTTAATCCTGTTAACATCTGCCGGATCTGAGTAATGTAAAATAAAAGTTTGTTTGTCTTCCAATTATTTTACTGTACTGACCATTGCTATGTACAGTCACAACACTAAAAAAGATCACTTACTAAATAAAATTTTATAAACTAATTTATTGGGAAAAAAAGCATATTGCATGTTGATACAGTTGTAGATTGTTAATGTAGATTTAGATTGTAGATAGACTGCATTTACCACAGTGAGTGAAAGTTCAGTTGTAAAGCACTTCACCAGTTTGGCTGGTTCTCCAAAAAAGGGTCAATCACCTTTTTAAAAATGTTTGCATTCTGTATAGTAGCTCTCAGATGTAATGTACATGTAATTATATTTTCTTTAAACATTTTTAATCATGTAAAATCTAACTGTAGCCTAATGGTACACACCAAAACAACAGGAGGGGAGTCAAATATATACACTCAGTGGTCACTTTATTAGGTTCACCTGGTCGTTAATGCAAATAGCCTCCTCCTCTAAAGTGAATCATGTGGCTACAGCTCAAAATATAACCATGGTTTGATAATGTAGCCTGCTCCACCAAACAGTAGAAATGGCAAGATACATGATCTTAGTGATTTTGACCTTGGTATGTTAGTGCCAAATGTGGGGGTTCCAGAATCCCTACTACAGGCCCTAGAGTTTACAGAAAATGGTGTGAGAAACAAAAACATCCAGTGAGTGGCAGTTCTGTGCTCAGTGAGGGACAGCACAGAGCTTGAAAGGTTGGGGGCTGCGTGTGACTCCCATTCTGTACTCAAGGGTGGGCTCCACTCCAGGGGGAGGAGAGAAGGTGAACCTCTGGAGGAGAGAGGTGAAGAACAGGAACAGCTCCATCCGAGCCAGCTGCTCCCCCAGACACACCCTCTTACCTTAGAGAACCAAAAAGATGTGCAGTGATTCATTTGAGAATTGAATACCACATTTTCATGATTACTTCAGAATTTGATATCAGAATGCTTTTTGATTATGTCACATGGCGCTGTAATGGTGACATGTAGTCCAGCTGTCTCTCGTGTTCGTGTTTGTTAATTTGAATGTATTTTGTTGTGTCGCGTTTTTGTCTTTTGTTTTTTTCATGCGCTGTGTGTCTGTTGTGGGATGGGGAAGTGGGCTGGAGACTGTTCAGGGCACTCCTGCTGCTTGTTTGGATATTGACAAATTGCCTACTCGAGATAATTTTGTTTGTGGTCGTCACCATAGAGACACATTCGCAACATATGCTCGGGAATGCCCCTTGGATCTGCAGCTACAAAGTTTACCATCGCTCTTCACTGGAGATGAAGATGTCGAGACTGATCCAGGACTGCAGGCAATCTTCAAAAGGCCACCAGGGAAGGGATGTTTGGCTGTAGGCTATTCCACTTTAATTAATTTAATTAGTTTGATTAATGCAATGATTCTATTGAATGTCTTTATTTGATATGTTTGGTTGTTTGTTTGTTGTGGGTCTGCCCCACTGTCTATGTCTTTTTTGTTGTTGCTGGTGGCTACAACTGAAGTTCCCTAACGGGAAAATAAAAGTTATTCTATTCTATTCTACAATGGCGAACCATCAATAAAATAAATACCACATTTATGTGGTATACATCCTTCAATCACATTTTTAGGAACAGTAAAAAAAGTACTATTAGTAATTGTTGACTGACTATAACTGCACGGCAGAAAGGACTTTACCAGTTGAAAATGGCATGAAGGCATCTCGTCTTCTGAAGTTCCCTTCTGCATCCAGGAAATGTCCTGGATTAAAGGTGTGTGGAGTCTCCCACTCACTCTCATCAAAGAGTACAGACATTAAATTTGCCAGCAGCATTGTACCCTAGAGTAAAAGGCCAATTACAGCATCAATCCCTGCTGATTTGATTACATTCCCCTATGAGGGTCTGACTGCCATGTGTCCTCTTTTCCTCATCAATGTTGTTATGATTCTTATCGAGTAACTAATACAATATATCATCTTGGATGCAAGTTTCAAACAATAAGAGATAATATCCTAAACAGCACCATGCTGTAAAACTACCTGGTGCATGGCTGAATCTTGACACATATTAATATCATAAGTACAGTATAGAAACAGTACCTTTGGTATGATGTAGTCTCCCAATTTTGTGTCTTTGACAGCCATACGGGCCAAATTCAGGGGTAAAATGTTTCCCATCCTCTGAATCTCATGGATCACAGCATCAGTGTAGGGCATGTTGGGTCTGTCTGCCATGGAGGGTGGGCGTGTCTGCCCAATCACATGGTCTATTTCTGCCTGCACTTTTTCTAAAATTATATGCAAGAC
Organism: Ilyophis sp. 1 JC-2022; assembly: GCA_022702515.1. Lineage (NCBI taxonomy): Eukaryota > Metazoa > Chordata > Actinopteri > Anguilliformes > Synaphobranchidae > Ilyophis > Ilyophis sp. 1 JC-2022. The sequence continues at coordinate 102,798,075 of CM040403.1, forward strand.
AAAACAGCTGCAACAGTCACATGTACTAATGGCTGGGTTACATTGCTCTCATGATACTGATTGGTATATGTAATGTTGTTGAATCATTTTATTTTATGTTATTTATAACATATTTATTAACATTCCTGAGCATGCTTTCAGTTGTACTAAAATACATACATTTTACTAAGAAGATTCAAATAAAATGAATAGCTTGAACTAATGGAGTGTGTTATTTAATGTGTATTATGTTATTGTGAGTTCCCTACCTTGTACATCAGGATATTTGATCATGAACAACAGGCCCCAATTCAGTGTCGTTGATGTGGTCTCAGTTCCAGCCACAAACAAATCCAAAGTGCAGTAACACAAGTTTTCTTCATTAAACCCAGCATCCTCATCATCTTTCCACTGAGGAAAAATGCATTAAATCAGTTGAATTTACATGGAACCAATATTGGAAATAATAAATCTACTGTGAAAGTCTCAAACATTCTGAAAGTCTCAAACATTTCCTTCCAGGTTGTCTATCTGAAGTGCACAATTGACAGGGGTTTATTTTACAGACATTGTACCATGAGGTGCTGAACTAAATCCTGACTATGCCAGTGGTTGAGAGTCCCAACAACAACACACAGTGGGTCACGATGCCACTCTGGGAGGGAGAGCTTTGCAAAGTTGGTATCGGGTGTTTTATGCAGTCTGCATAAATCTGCTGTGCATTAAACATACTCCTCTGGCTCAGACGCAGGTGTCCACAGCTTAGCAGACAGACTGTAGAGCCCAAAGAAGTGGAGGCGACAGGCAGCACATGCTTTAGAGAATATGCATGCTCACCTGAGCTGCAGCAATGGGACATGCCAACAACTATCTTTAAGCTTTCCAAAATAGGGAGAAAAAGAAAAACCGGGCTGGAAATTTGTTACAGTTGATACCTTTTTCATCTCAGCCAGGAAGCAGTCGATATAGTCTCTGGGTGCTGATGGGTCCCAATCATTCTTGTGCTCTTTTATTTTCAACCTCACAAAGGAGAGCACCTTATCCCAATGTTCAAATATTTTTCTGTGGGGTCCCGGTACCCTGCGCATTATCCAAGGGAATGCGTTGTACAGCTAAAGTAAAGAAACTGAAAATGACTGAAAACGACATTGTCCACAGCCACACAATAAATCAAGCTATTTCATAAACTATAAGTGGATTGAAGTGGGTTCAGATGTAATAATAAAATGTGATAAGCAACAGTACTAGTAATTTCTACAACCTGATTAACTCCACTGTTAGGGAACATTTTACATTTACATATGTGCTTTGCTAATGCATTAAAACTCGCTTGCTAATGTTAGACTGACTTGATGACTCGAGTGACTCCAAAACCAGACTCTCTTTGGTGAGTGACTCATACAAAGTCAAACCTCCCATCTCTACTATCAGTAGTTTTGTTCAATATACTGAAATGTCACTTATCTTCCCTGGCCTCTGCATGCATCTGACTTCTCTAAAGTGGTTTTTGTGTCCGCCATCCCTTGCATGCTACTAGGCAAGCATCCTCAATATTAATGTTTTCTTTTTGGTGGCAAGGTATTCGATGAGGGTGATGCCAAAGGCTATGACTAAATTATACATATTATGTATTTACATGTCAATAAAACATACTGTCAGTTTTTCAAATTCACATGTGAAATCTTAACTGAAATAGGCTTGGGTTTAATGCTGCAGCTGCTACCACCACATACATGCTGCCATGAGAGATGCATCTGCTCAAATACAAAATGTAAATAACAGCAAATATGAGTTATACGTACCTGCGCCCAGCTGCTTCCTTCTAAATAGATGACTTCATTTATCAACCTCAGCAGATCTTGAAATTGTCTGTCGGTGTACTCAAACCGATCGCCAAATACCAGACAACAGATAACATTTGAAATGGCATTGTTAATAACAAACTGTGGATCAAATGGCTGGCCTAGAATCAGAAAACAAGAAACAAACAAACAAGAAATTGAGCTTACTAGGATCCTAACTGAAGTTCTCGGCTTCTGATGTTGAGTTCAGTGACTGAATCATTCCCCCCATGATTAAGATTAATCACAAACTCAGTCCCTTTTGCTGCAGATTGTACCTTGTTCATTGCCCAAGGCTTCACTCAGCCATTTACTTTCTGCCTGGATGGAAGACTCAAGACTCTTCTTGCCCACTCCAAAGTTCTTCAACGTCATGAGAGCAAACCTCCTCTGCTGCTTCCATGTGTAGCCATTGGAGAAAGCCAAACCTTATCATCACAAAAAATTTACTTTAACTTAGGGTAAATGAATGCCAAGAGTTTAGTGTACTTTAACTTAAGAATAAATGAATCCTAGTACAAATGTTACAATCTTTGCCCAAAATCAATCTCTTTTAAATGCTCTCAAGTCTGCCAAGAGTTTACAATTATGGCAAAAAAAAGAAATGGCTGACAGTACAGACTTCAGAGAAGCACTGGTTCAGTGCAGTGATGAGCCTCATGATTTGAGTCAGGAATAGAATTTTGACCAATACTGACCACTGACCATTACTGGTAGTCTTATAGATTTGTAAATAATTTGCTGTAGCATGGCATAGTTTGGTTTTTGTTTTAGTTTATTTGTTTTCACAATTAAAAAAACAAAGAAACAACAACAATAAAAAAATCACAAAAGCATCAAAGAAGGGTGTGTTGTATGCATACACGGTACAGGGAGAAAGTGCATGTGTCACAGACTGTACTGGGTCGGAGGACCAGGCGAGACAGTGGGAATCTTAAAGTGCTGTAAACAGCGCCACTAGAATGGAGAAACACTCCGTGGTAGGGAAAAAAACAACAACAAAAAAAACTGTCTCTCTCACTCTCATGTAGAGAATATATTTTAGGAGGAGACTGGAAAATACAGGGAGAACGGAAAACAAATTGCAGTAAGGCGAGCAAACTCGTAAACATGAGAGAAAATGCGGAAATGCGGCGGAGTAGCAGGACAAGCAAAAACACGGGACGGATAACAAAATCCAAAGAAAGAGGACACTACACGAGCGCTCTACAGAGAAGTGGCCACCTAACGAAGAGCAGGCTGAGAACCCATGACAGGACCCCCCTCTAAAGGACGGCCCCAGACGATCCCTCAAGCCTGTCTCCCCGGAAATCTCTAATAAGTTTCTGGAGGGAACCTAACAATGCTCCTCCGGGCCATAGCCCTCCCAATCTACCAAAAATTGGACCCCTCTTCCCACCCGTCTCTCGGCTAAAATGCGCCAAACAGTATAAACTGGACCTCCATCCATGATCCAGGGAGAAGGCGGCGGTTTGTCCGTCGGGGCCATAGAACTAATAAGCACAGGCTGTAGCCGAGAGATGTGAAAAGTGGGGTGGATGCGCATAGAGCGTGGAAGCTGTAATCTCATGGTAACCGGATTAATTCGCCATATGATTAAACAGCCCAATGAAGCGAGGGGTGAGTTTCTGAGATTCTACCCTCAAAAAAAGATCCCGCGTAGCGAGCCACATGTGTTGACCCACCCTGAAAGAAGGAGCCGGACGACGGCGCTTATCAGCCGCGATATTCTGTCTAGATGTAGCGCGTTGGAGAGCTGCGCGCACCCACCTCCAAACGGCCCGACACCTCCGAATTAATGATCCCGCGGAGGGAACCTCTACGTTTCTCTCCAGCTGATCCCCTCGCTAAACTTAGAAAGGCAAGAGCCCTGTGGAGGCATTGCGCAGAGTATTATGGGCGTACTCTGCCCAGGATAGCTGTCAACTCCAGGATGTAGGGTTGGAGGCAGCCAGACACCAAAGAGTGTTATCCAGCATCTGGTTAGTGCGCTCGGTTTGCCCATTAGTCTCAGGTTGGAAACCAGAGAATATGCTGACCGAGGCACCAAGCAGAGAACAGAACGTGCGCCAGAACTTAGCCGCAAACTGGGGACCGCGATCAGAAACCACATCCAAAGGCAGGCCGTGTAGCCAGAAAACGTGATCTACCATTAGTTGCGCTGTCTAGGGAGCTGAAAGAAGTTTAGGTAAGACGATAAAATGAGCCGCCTTGGAGAAGAGATCCACGACCACTAAGATCACCGATTGGCCTAGTGACATAGGCAAACTGGTGACGAAGTCGAGGGTGATATGACTCCAAGGTCGGCTGGGAATGGGAAGAGGGTGCAAAAAAACAGAGAGTGGGAGATGTGAACCTTTGCTACGGGCACAAACCGGGCAGGCAGCAACAAAACTCTGTATGTCCCTCTCCAGATTGGGCCACCAAAAACACAGAGCTAAGAATTCCTTAGTACGGTGAACGCCCGGGTGAGCAACCAACTGAGAGGTGTGTCTTCATTGCAATACTCGGAGCCTAATCCTAAACAAAACTAACAAGCAGTGGGGTGGGCCCCCATCCTGGGCCTGGGTCGGAGCGCAGCGCCTTCTGCACTGCTGGCGCAATGGCCCACATAACCGGAGCCACTATGTGGTCGGCGGGGACGATAGGTTCGGGGACAGGGTCCCTGTCTGAGCGGTCAAAGATGCGTGACAAGGCGTCTGGCTTCATGTTCTTGGAGCCGGGGCAGTTTCCTCCTCCTGCTCGCTATCCGAAACAATCGGAGTAAAGAACGGGGGAACCTCCTGATGTGACCGGCCTATTTTTTAGAGCAGTGGGATCTGCACTGGGAACCCCACCGGCCCATCTGCCCCCTAGTTAATGAAAGGGTTATGCTGAGCCAGCCACAAATGGCCCAGTACAAGAGGGTATGTGGGAAAATCCACAAAAAAAAACTGGGTCGACTCCACATGGTCAAGATACGAAACGGCCATGTTTAAGGGAATCGTCACCCGACGGATGGTACCCGTGCCCAGAGAGTGGCTATCAAGTGCCGTTACTAGCCTAGGGGAGGGAAGGGAGAGAGTGGGAATTCCCTGCTCCCTGGCCTACTTGATATCCATGAGACATTCAATCGCCCCGAAGTCTATGAACGCGTCTCAGCTGGACTAGCAATTGGGTTCGAGGAGAGGTGTCATTAAGTCTCACTAGGGACCTCGAAAGACTCCCCTTTTCCCGCTAGTTTGGGACACTGGTCACGGAGATGACCCATGCGCTTACAGTAATGGCACCATGTGTCTCGCAAACTGGTAGTATTGGACTCGCGTACTGCCGCCCCATCCACCTGCATGGGCTCCTCTGACACCGAGAAGAACAGGGTAGCTGCAGGGGGAGAAGAATAACAAAACGAGTGACCTCTGCGGTCTCCTGTGACTCTCTCTCTCTCTCTCTCTCTCTGATACGGTTGTCCACCCGGATGGCTGTGGATGCCATACAAAACCTCCCCGCTACTTGACCTCTCCATCACCGTTGACGGGACCGTGGTGGCTGCCTCCCGCTCTGCAAAAAACCTGGGGGTGGTCCTAGACGACCAGCTGGACTTCAAAGACCACATCAGGGCGACGGCACGGTCCTGCAGGTTCCTCCTGTACAACATCAGGAGGATTCGACCGTACCTGACCACCTACTCCACCCAGCTTCTGGTCCAGACTATGGTCACCTCACGCCTGGACTACTGCAACTCCCTGCTCGCAAGCTTACCAGCCTGCGCCATACTCCCTCTTCAACTGATCCAGAACGCAGCTGCCCGGCTTGTGTTTAACCTCCCGAAATTTTCACATGTCACCCCCCTGTTGAGGTCACTCCACTGGCTGCCAGTTGCAGCTAGGATCAGGTTCAAAGTTCTGACCCTGGCCCACACTGCAGCTAATAGGACAGGCCCCGTCTACCTGCAGGACCTGATCCAGACCTATGTTCCTGCTCGACCACTTCGCTCATCTACAGCAGGGCGCCTCGCACTTCCCCCCCTCCGTGTCAATGGCGCTCGCTCCTCCCGACTGCGGAGCTTTTCCACCCTAGCTCCCCAGTGGTGGAACGAACTTCCCATTCCCCTACGCTCAATACCAACCCTGCCTGCTTTCCGTCGTGGCCTGAAAACACACCTTTTCAGGCTCCACCTGGACTAATACTTATCTAGGACCTCATGGTATGTCTTGTTGAACTGTGTACTCAAGTTTATACTATTTAGAATAGAATTGTAGTAGAGATGATTTACCCAGTTCACTGTGAACTGCACTGTGTTCGTTACTAGGGATAGCTGATACTGTATGAGAAGAATGTGCTTTCTTATCTGTTCTGTAGTTACTTCGATGACCTTTCTATATGCACTTACTGTACGTCGCTTTGGATAAAAGCGTCTGCTAAATGACTGTAATGTAATGTAATGTAATGTAATGAAACCAGAGCACCGAACGTGGAGCATGGCTCGAGCACTGACAGCACGTCCTTAATGGAGTTGGAGAGGGTGTTAAGGAAAAGGGAACTAAGTGGCCTATCGAGCCACCCAGTCTCCCCTGCCAGTGCTCGAAACGCAATGGAAAATGTAGCCACCGTGTTGGTGCCCTGGCGAAGATGGGTCAGCCGCGTGGCCGCCTCCTGACCGGAAACGTCATGGTCAAAAACCGACGTCCTCTCCTCTATCAGCCCATCCGTGGTGGACATCACAAGGGAATTATCCGTAATTAAGGGGTCCGCCCAGACGAGAGCAGTGATGGTAAGGAGAGAGAGCACGGACGAAACCTGAGCCTCCTCGGTAGAGAAGCGGGAGGGCTGCGCTTTAAAAAAAGGCATTGGGTAAGGAACTGTAAGAAAAAAGGAACTACGTCTCCGATGTTCGTTGAAAATGACAAAGTTTATTCTTCGTAACAGCAGTTGACAGAGATACAGCAATGCACTCTGGATTCAGCGGAGGTAATCTGAATCCTGTTCTGTGAATTGTATCACTTTAAATACCATTTTCAGGCTTTGTTTTCTACAGGCGGGAAACAGAAATGTATATTCAAAAATGATGTGATTGATTTAAGGAAGCCACTGTCTGGCTCCCGTAAATCAATTAGTCTGTTCATCAGTAGGGGGTCTGAAGGTGCAACTTCCTGTGGTCTAACCAGGAACCAGTCTATTGTATTGCTAATCTAATTTCCTTGGTTGGAATAGGCCTTAATCACTCACTCCCAGCTGCTATTCTATAATTTAATACTATGCCTATTAGTGGTGACGAGTCACTGCTTAGACTTACGCTTCAACCTACATTGTATTTATGATAAGTTTGTTACTTCGGCCAGCGGCGCGGTTGATTTGTCAGTGTTTGAGTGGATCACGTAAATTTAGAATCTTACAGAACCCCCTACACCTCCCAGTCTCCCCCCCATAATGGGGCAGGAGCTTCAATTTGGGCTCTTTGGAGTCAAGTGGGATGGGTATAGAGGCGGGGTCAACGGGTGCTTGTGCAGAAATGGGTGCTTGTGCCACTGGAGGGGGAGAAATGGTTAGAGTCAGGGTGCGGATGCTGTCTGCCAAATCGCGCAGGCAGTCACCCTGATAATGGAGCTGAGTGGAAAGCTGCGTCTGCTGAATGTGCAGAGTCTGAACAGAAACCTGAAGAGCCCTAATACCCTCCTCATGAGATGCGAGGGCCGCCCCCTGAGTACTGAGGATTTGCTCCAGACCAGAAACTGTCGCTGGTACCTCCCTAGAGGCTTCCATATTCTGTCACGGACTGTACTGGGTCGGAGGACCAGGCGCGACAGTGGGAATCTTAAAGCATTGAAAACAGCGCCAGTCTTTCTCACTCTCACATAGAGGATATTTTAGGAGGAGACTGAAAAATACAGGGAGAACAAAAAACAACTTGCAGTAAGGCGAGCAAACTGGTCATCACGAGAGATAAGCAGATCCTCACTATGTGAGAGGAAATGCGATAACTAATAGCAACCGGAGTGAGCGAGGAAGACTGAGTTAAAGAGCGCGTAGAAAAGGAAACAAAAAGAAAGAACCTCTCGCTCTCTATAATAACAAGCAATATAACAGAGAGGTAAAAACAGAAAAGGCGAAGAGAACTGTCTCGGGCTATGGAAACGGGTAATAGAAAAACAGAGTAAAGTAGAGGATGGAAAAGAGTAAGACTTCCTAAGGAACTCTAAAACATCCGAGTCAAGTCCCCTGTTACATCAACAACTTTGTGTTGAGGGTAATGAAGTCCAACTCGAGCTGTCTGTCCTGTACCGTACTGGCGTTCCGTGTCAAACAATAGACAATATGGAAGCGTCGAAAAAGAAAGACGCCAGGTTTAAATAAGTGGAAATGCAGCACAGGTGAAAACACTGAGTAGCAGGTCAAGCAAAAACACGGGACGGATAACTACGGAGAGGTGGCCACCTAACGAAGAGCAGACTGATGAACCCATGACAGCATGTGGATGTACATGAATCAATAAAATTATTTATGTAAGATATTTAATGTTTTATCAACTTTATAGATTTTTGTAAATATATGCTAATTCCGAATTTGATGCCTGTAACACGTTCTAATAAAGTTGGGACAGAGGGAAAAAAAGACTGGGAAGTTAAAAAAAACACCTGTTTGGAACATGCCACAGGTAAACAGGTGATGGTACCATGACTAGGTATAAAAGGATATCAAAAGATACTACAACTTCTCTGCATTTGAATGGAACTCGGGAATTGGGGGTGGGACTACATTAAGCTGTAAATTACACGGGAACAGTATCGAACCCATGGTCGGCTAAATGGCTGTAAGTCATCAAAGGTCTGAGGTATCAAACAAGCCTCAAACCATCACTCTGTTGCCAGATATGCAGTAGATATGGATGGATCACTTTAAGGGTTGTTTTTCCTGACTCATGTTCCAATTGAACTATATTAAAAAAATAAGTCAGGAGAAACAACCCTTAAAGTGATCCATCTACTGCATCTCTGGTCGAGACTTTTTTGGAACGTGTTGGAGGCATCAAATTCGGAATTGGTGTATATTTACAAAAATCGATAAAGTTGAGAAGGTAAAACATTAAATATCTTTTGCTTGTACTGTTTTCTATTAAATATGTGTAAAAACTAATTTACAAATCACTGCTGTCTGCTTTTGTGTGCATTTTACATACTTTTTTGCAATTGGGGTTTGTACATTACCACGCATTTAAACTCTTTATTAAATTATTATAATATGAAACATTGTACTATCATGGCTACATTCTGTACACAGAAAGTTATTACAATTTTACATTCAGTCTACCATGCCCCAGAATGAAAGAAAATAGCAAAATCTGAAAGAAAATCTAAAAATAAGAGAAAAACAAGATGGGTTACAGTACCGTTGTTATGGAAGATGTCATCGAACAATGGAATTGAGGGGCGATCCACAAAATTTTCCCCATGTTGAATAAAGGCCTCTTTGAATCGTTTCAGGCCATTTAGGACAACAATCCTTGTTCCCAAATGAATACTAAAGATGTCACCATATTGCTCAGCAAACTACGGGGAAATAATTTTCAGTTATTTATTTTTAGTTTTTTAATATTGCAAAAAGAGGTATAGCTGAACTGTATTAAAAAAAACACTCCATGAAATATTGTTGAAAACAATCTTCTGTCCAGGCATAATTACTATGGCTGCTATACACTACATTATTAATGTGTTAGAATGACAATTTTTTGTGGTTCAATAAGTAGGATCTCAATAAAAGTAGTTTTCAATGTACAAAAATGCCAAGTCACTCACACATAGCCTACAAAGCACTGTCTGTAAGTCAGTAATTATATTTGCAAGTGTAACACATCTGAATTGCATATTATTTCCACTATAAATGATTGACATTTGACACTTTGGCATGGCACACTTCAGATGTTAAATAAAAAAACACAGGGCCAAGTTACATAAAATAATTAAGGAAAAACTGGGTAGCATTGCTTTGAATAGGAGCAATTTTAATTACTATGAGCTACAAAAGCCAATATTGTTTGTTGTAACTTGCAGCTTTCTCGAGAAGCCGCTCATTCAATCAACTTCACAGTCGATACTGCACTTCCTTGGGTCCTGAGCAATACAACTAGCAAATTTCAACTTCATACAGCGCCTGGTTGTTGAGCAAATCGAAATACAGACAGACAGACAGGATTTCTTCCTTTATAGTTAGATGACTTTCAGACAGTGCTTTGCAGGCTATGCGTAACCTGCCATTTAATTTCTTTTTGTACTGTGTTTGACTGATAATGCATAAAAATGTATGAAGCATAAGATAATTAAATCTAGAGAGACATGCATACACAATACATGCAAACACACATACATTTAGGTATTTTTGTAAAGACATAGGCATGGATTGTGTCTTTTACTGCGAACTACAAATAAATAAGTGTTTGCAATACTTTTAAATAGATGACGGTACGGTTTTAAAGGGTTGTATACACGGTAGACGTAGCTACTAGATGATATAGGCTTAGCTAACTAAAAACTTGGCGTTAGCAAGATAGCTACAGTGAATCGGCAGGAAAAATAATACGATTTTAAAAATAACCCAAATCTAGGGCTATATTGTGTGAATGTGTGAAGCTGTATCTGAATTATGCGTGGTTACATGAGGTCAGATGGTACAGAAATGAATGTTTTTAAAGGTCAGGATATCATGTGGTCATTGTGGTTATTGAAAAGTGGCAAATCCTCGGTGCTGTATAGCTACAGGGCAAGCTGTAACTTGGCGGAAGGCATAGAGTACTCAAGTGACTACGTCACACTGGTTTCGTAAATACATTCCCCGTTCATTTAGAGCATAGGTGTCAAACTCCCGGCCCGCGGGCCAAATCCGGCCCGCCACGTCATTTTTTGTGGCCCGCGAGAACTTAATTATCTGACGCGGAATCCGGCCCGCCACGTCATTTTTTGCGGCCCGCGAGAACTTAAGTATCTGACGCGTGTATCTATGTGGCTGGTTAACGGGGACGCGGACGCACACCCGCGGTACATACGTTAAATAAAGTTTGTATTAAAAAGGAAAAAAGGCGATTGCACATCCCCCCCCCCCCCCTCAACCAAAATTCTTGATTGCACCCCCCCGTCAACAGTTACAACCGGCAACCATAATGCTGATGTGGCCCGGGGTGAAAATGAGTTTGACACCACTGATTTAGAGCGTAGACATTAACTAAAACGTACTTTTAAACCATTTATAGTGATTATGTTTTACCATCAATTTCCTGGATTGTTTAATTTAACGCCTGTTAGCAAAATATCGTTTTATATTTTACGTTTTAGTATTTATTTTGTGAATATACCAGCACTGGTACAGTTTAAAAATTTTACGTCCCATAATTCCCTCCGGACGAGCAGCGTTGTCTCCAAACGTTGTCATATAATGCTAGCCAGCAGTAGCACCCAGCTCCGTTTTTAAACACTTTTTTAGAACATTAGCTAGCTAGCTTGAAGGACTAAAAGCTAGAATTGCTTTATGTGGTTAACCGTAGAGTAGTTTCTGATCTTGTCGGGTGGGCTTCTCTACTTAGCAAGCTAACGTTAGCTCGTCAGCAGCAGTATGACCATTCTGCCAAAAATGTCCAGACAGACAAGATGATGATATCTTATTGGTCGAGAACCACCCGTGCGTTGCAGTACTGGATATGTAGTCCGTTAAAGTGGATTACAAGTCGAACTGCAATCATTAATCCATTACTTTAAAAAAAAAAAATTGGAACATGCAATATATGGTCTATATCCTTTTACCACACAGGCTAATCCAAGAACGTTTCGGCTCATTCTATGAATCAGATTTCAAGGAATAGTCGATAGAATGGGCTTCGGGGAATACTATCTGTCATAGGGAATTTACTTACGAAACCAGACTCCACCCACGTCTGACATACTCACTTGAGTATACCTGCCATCCCAATTTTAAGGGCACTCAATCAATCATTCACAAAGGAAGGTGTGAGGGTTTGTGTTTAGTGCCTAACTTTAATTAAAGCACAAAATCACACAAAAATATGTAAATAAAGAAATATGTGCAAATAAAATGTTTGAGTGAACTAATAACATTAGGCTTTTAAAATGTATTATTATATTTCTGTCTCTACAAGAGAGTTTTCATTTTATTACCCATATATGTGTAGTTTGTTGGTTTGTAGACATTGTTGCATTTACTAAATGTATGCCTAACCTTTCTTCATTCCTTTCACACATCTAAACTATGACCGTAACTTAGGCCAGTGGTTTCCAAAGCTCTCCTCAGGTACCCCCAGCCAGATCCAGGTATTTGATGCATTTCATCCCACACCTGATGCAACTAATCAAGGGCTTGATTTGGGAACCACTGACTTAGGCTACGCACTTATTGTTACCATTGCTTGTTCGACACAAAATAGAAGAAAGTTGAACTTGCAGTTTATTGTCTATATTGATTCCACAAATGAATCTGCCCTTGGGGGCCAGTAGTGTTGCTGGTTTTCATTCCTCCCCTCTAATCAGGGACTGATTTAAATTCGATGCACAATATGAGTGTAATCAATGATACATTATTGGACTATGGACTAAGAGAAAGCCAGCAGCACTTGAGGGCCAGATTTGAGTATTACTGGCCTACAGGGTAATAAAAAACAAAGTGATTAGGAAGGATTTTAAAATTAAGCATGTTCAAAAGCAGACGTATTTTGTAGGCTAGACTACTAGAGTTTCCTAATTGCACACACAATTCACACATTTTCACAACAAAAAAATTATGTTTGTAAGACTTACTTTGACTACAGAAATTCTTCCCAATTTTATTTCCATAGGTACAGTTAAATTCAAAAGTATTGGGACAGTGCCACGGTTTTTGTTGTTTGCGCTCTGTACTGCTGCACATTGGACTTGAAATAAAACAATGAAAATGAGGTTAAAGTGCAGACGGTCAATCTCAGGGTATTTACATCCATATCGGTTGATCTGTGTAGGAATTACTGCTCTTTTTATACAGTCCCCCCCATTTTATGGGATTGGGTATTGAGACATACCCAACATAATCTGATGTAAAGTTATCATATTTACTACTTGGTTACAAATCATTTACATTTGATGACTGCCTATGTCTGCGACCTATAAATACCCTTAAATTAAAGCTGAAGTCTGCACTTTAACCTAATTGTTTTATCTAAAATCCAATGTGCTGGAGTAGAGCCAAAACAACAAAAATGGTGTCATTGTCCCATTACTTTTGCATTTAAATGTATCTGTTGTGTGGCTTTCTTAATATCGCATGTCTGACAGGCTATACGATACTGCTTGGCAACATATTTTAAAGCATCTAAACCCGACCTTAAAAAAGTTTATACGTTGCAGTGTTTTCGTTTGTAGGGCGCCTGGACATATTTAGACAATTATTAGCAAAACTCACCTTTGCCAGCTGAAAATGGATTTTTGTAGAATCAATACGAAGGAGATCACCGACAAATGGTAATGACCATGGTCCTGGTGGAAATCTTTTGGGAGATTTGTGTTTTAAAATGTAGGTAAGAGTCAAAAACACAGCAAGAAAAACTAAACAAAACTTGGTGTAGACTAAATCCAAAAAAGAGAGCACAGAAAATTTGGTCATTGTGAGTCAAAACCCAAAGCGCAAGCGGACTACTACAGTATACAAAGCTTGCTCGTGGGCATCGAATAAAACACGCCCTCTCACAGCCTGGCTGTCCAAGGTGTTATTGGTTTTTTCTTCACGCAGGGCATTCAGAATATCTGCTCCGCCCATACAGAACAAGCTCACAGGAAAGCGCAGCGGATGTGTCTCCAAATTTAAACTCCAAATTTAGTATTGCATTCAGGCCACCAATCAGGGTTAAGACAATGGTAGTTCACCCAGCATGGGACAGGACTTAGGTTATTTTAAAGTTTAGTGCAGCCTCACAGACAGGTAATTAATCAAATAATGCCTTGCATATATGGCAAGCCGTTTTAACATTTATTCCTCGAGACTTACTAGTAACTATTTGTAATGGGTTGAGCTTCCACCAGTAAGTTTGGCCACGCCCCGTAATCACCGCAAGTGAGAACAGGTGACACTTGCATAATCACCGCGAGTGAGAACAGGTGACACTTGTATACTTCCTAGTCTAACAGATCATTTAAAAGGAGTAGTGTGCAGGTAGTGACAGACTCGACCCGCTTTGTCTCGACCCCGTTGTGTGGAGAGTGTTTGTAGTAGGACTGGAGGTAGCGTGAGCCCTCTCCCGGGCATTCGTACAGCCGTACATGAAGAATGGTTTGGTCACCGTTACGCGTAGCTTCCAGGTATGCCACTCTTCGTGCCTAGTTAGTTTGTTATATCTTTCAAATGTTGAAATTGTACTGGTTCATTTAGTGGGCGCTTTTATTCAAGCAATATACCGAGTAATATCACAACATATGATAGGTAATATTGTATGCTTCTCATAATAGGAATGAGGACTCTGATGATGGTGATGTCCCACATGACCTAGTTCTGCTGTAATTGCACAGGTAATGCAGTATGGCTGCCTGGTTGGTTTTCCTGCAGCCAATTGTTGTAATTAATTTAAGTGGTTAATACTGTGTTCTTTGTCCTATCAGGAGGAGCTCTGTGCCACTGCTGTTTTTGTCTGTTAGTTTTGGGTTACCTTTTCATTAATTGGTTTAGATTATTTTCTGACACAGAAGATCCTTATTTGTTTCTTTTGACCTTTAATTGTTTCTGTTGTAAACCAACTGTGTGGCTAACTAATAAGGGGTTCTGATAGGCTAGCGCTGGGTTTCTTGCCAGTAACAGGACAGTTGGGTGGCTATATTCCTGCAGGTGGAGGCTTCACTTTAGGGCTTCTATTGCATGCTACCATTGTTTTGTTCTATAATCTCGTGTGCCTCTTCTATTTAGTGTGACTGAGTGAGTAATTGTTTCTAGTGCATGATATCTGCTTGTAGTCTAACCCGTGTGCTTTTCTTGTTTTGCAGTGAGTGCAAACTAATGGTGTATTTCTTATCTAGCCTACTGGTGGTGGTGAAGTGCTTACTCCCTCCCCTTCACTCCCCTCCTGTAGACTTCCCTGGCACCCTCCCCCTGTCCTGGTAATGTGCCCAGTGTAGGAATATCTTTTAAATTGAAAATCTAAGTAAGCGGATCCATTTTACCTTGTCTCATCTGTGAACCAATAAAGTTATGTACTGTTTGAAACTGGAAACCCATGTCTCTGCTCACTCTTTACTAAAGCACTTGTGTAGTAATTGGGTAATCTCTGGGTGAAATTCCCAGAGTGGCGTAGTTTGGTTCTAGCAGTCTGGGGCTCATACGTGCCCCGGTCACATATTCATTAGATACTAGTACTTATTCTTTAGTTACTAGTAACTATTCCAATAGTTACTAGTATCTATTTCAGTTTTGATAGTAACTATTAATTAGATACTAGTACTTATTTTTTAGTGACTAGAAACTATTCCAATAGTTACTAGTAACTATTCCATTTTTACTAGTCCAATGTTTTTAGAGACTAGTACTTATATTTTAGTTACTATTCAGAAAGATATCCCCAACCCAGTAAGTACTAGTAACATTGACAACGTGATATCTACGTGGCATGTAAATTGGCTGCTAAATATTAATGAGGACCACACCACACTAAAGACATCAATCGGCATATGGCAAGCCATTTTAACATTTATTCCTCGAGACTTACTAGTAACTATTCATTAGAATAGTGTCTGATTATGGCTGACAGCTAATGAAAACCCAAATTCAGTGTCTCAGAAAATTTGAATATTGTGAAAAAGTTAAATATTGGAAACTCATGGTGTCACATTCTAATCAGCTAATTAACTCAAAACACCTGCAAAGGTTTCCTGAGCCTTTAAATTGTCTCTCAGTCTGGTTCAATAGGCTACACCAGGGGTCACCAACCTTTTTGAAACAGAGCTACTTCAAGGGTACTGAGTAGTACGGAGGGCTACTTGTTTGATACAAACTTCCTGAATAACAAAGTTGCACAGATCACCTTTTAATAATATATGTGAAGAGACTTCGATATTATTACTTCCTTTTATTGCCCTGTTTAATACTCTATTAGACAACAGCGCCCTCTTCTGGTGAAACTAAAGTTTTAAGGGACCCTGCCTATATATCACCGGCCTCGTGAAAAATGACTGCCGTTTGCCCAAAGCTGCCTTTAAGTCACAGGCTTTTTCTGTCCGTAGTGCGCTACCGGGTGGGTAGTTAGCATGGAAGCTTTGGTGACACGTACTGAAGTGTCTCTCCACATTGTGCCGCTTTGCCGTCGCCCCGCAAATGAGACATACACATTTTTCTTTCACTGTCGTAAAAAAGAACTCTTCCTCCCAATCATTGTGAAAATAGTATGTTTTCTTTATTTTGGGGGTAAAAACCACATCTAGCTCCCCAACGTAGCTGCGCCCGCTTCCTTGTCTCAGCAATGGCGGTTTGTCTTGCACACAATATTGAACTTATATACATAAAATATATACAGTTCATATATACATAAAACATTTTTGTTTTTTAAATTTTATATTATATATTGTCATTTTCAAATCTATATTAATGCAAGCGTTTTTTATTTTAAAAGAACACAATTAAATACAATTTTTATTTAGACAGATCTCCATGGTGATTAGTGCTATTTTTAGAACATGCCTCACGGGCGACTCACGTGGTCCCTGCGGGCTACCAGGTGCCCGCGGGCACCATGTTGGCTACCTCTGGGCTACACAATCATGGGGAAGACTGCTGACTTGACAGATGTCCAGAAGACAGTCATTGACACCCTCCACAAAGAGGGTAAGCCACAAAAGGTCATTGCTAAAGAAGCTGGTTGTTCACAAGAGTGCTGTATCCAAGCATATTCATAGAAAGTTGAGTGGAAGGAAAAAGTGTGGTAGGAAAAGGTGCACAAGCAACAGGGATAACCGCAGCCTTGAGAGGATTGTCAAGCAGAATCCATTCAAGAATTTGGGGGAGCTTCACAAGGAGTGGACTAAGGCTGGAGTCAGTGCATCAAGAGCCACCACGCACAGACAAATCCAGGACATGGGCTACAAATGTTGCATTCCTCGTGTCAAGCCACTCCTGAACCAGAGACAACATCAGAAGCGTTTTACCTGGGCTAAGGAGAAAAATAACTGGACTGTTGCTCAGTGGTCCAAAGTCCTCTTTTCAGATGAAAGTAAATTTTGCATTTCATTTGGAAATCAAAGGTCCCAGA
Source organism: Ilyophis sp. 1 JC-2022 (assembly GCA_022702515.1). NCBI lineage: Eukaryota > Metazoa > Chordata > Actinopteri > Anguilliformes > Synaphobranchidae > Ilyophis > Ilyophis sp. 1 JC-2022. The sequence continues at coordinate 102,815,127 of CM040403.1, forward strand.
GGCTGGAGGAAGAGGGGAAAGGCACAGAATCCACATTCCTTGAAGTCCAGTGTGAAGTTTCCACAGTCAGTAATGATTTGGTCAACGCAGCCATCTACCAGGAAATATTAGAGCACTTCATGCTTCCTTCTGCTGACAAGCTTTATGGAGATGCTGATTTCATTTTCCAGCAGGACTTGGCACCTGCCCACACTGCCAAAAGTACCAAAAGCTGGTTCAATGACCATGGTATTACTGTGCTTGATTGGCCAGAAAACTCGCCTGACCTGAACCCCATCAAGAATCTATGGGGTATTGTCAAGAGGAAGATGAGAGACACCAGACCCAACAATGCAGACGACCTGAAGGCCGCTATCAAAGCAACCTGGGCTTCCATTACACCTCAGCAGTCAGGCTGATCACCTCCATGCCACGCCGCATTGATGCAGTGATTCCTGCAAAAGGAGCACCAACCAAGTATTGAGTGCATAGAAATGAACATACTTTTCAGAAGGCTGACATTTCTGTTTAAAATATCCTTTTTTATTGATCTTATGTAATATTCTAATTTTCGGACACTGCATTTGGGTTTTCATTAGCTGTAAGCCATAATCATCAAAATTACAAGAAATAAAGGCTTGAAATATTTCACTATGTGTAATGAATCTATATAATATATGAGTTTCACTTTCTGACATGAGTGACAAAAAATATTGAACTTTTTCACGATATTCTAATTTTTTGAGCTGCACCTGTATATGTATTTGAAAGTATATATGTATCTGAGAGTAAGTATGAATTATGGCCTAAATGGCCCCTCATAAATTATGGGTATCATTCTCTTACATGCAGGTCTGTGGTCTGGTTGTCACTTTAATCCTGTTAACATCCATCTGCCTGATCTGAGTAATGTAAAACAAAAGTTTGTGTGTCTTCCAATTATTTTACTGTACTGACCATTGCAATGTACCCTGTCACAACAACACTAAAAAAGATCACATACTAAACAAAATTTTATAAACTAATTTATTGAAATAAAAGCATATTGCATGTTGATACAGTTTTAGCTTGTTAATGTAGATTTAGATTGTAGATAGACTGCATTTACCACAGTGAGTGAAAGTTCAGTTGTAAAGCACTTCACCAGTTTGGCTGGTTCTCCAAAAAAGGGTCAATCACCTTTTTAAAAATGTTTGCGTTGTGTAATGTACATGTAAACATCTTTTCTTTAAACATTTTTAATCATGTAAAATCTAACTGTAGCCTAATGGTACACACCAAAACAACAGGAGGGGAGTAAAATATATACACTCAGTGGTCACTTTATTAGGTTCACCTGGTCGTTAATGCAAATAGCCTCCTCCTCTAAAGTGAATCATGTGGCTACAACTCAAAATATAACCATGGTTTGATAATGTAGCCTGCTCCACCAAACATTAGAAATGGCAAGATACATGATCTTAGTGATTTTGACCTTGGTATGTTAGTGCCAAATGTGGGGGTTCCAGAATCCATACTACAGGCCCTAGAGTTTACAGAAAATGGTGTGAGAAACAAAAACATCCAGTGAGCGGCAGTTCTGTGCTCAGTGAGGGACAGCACAGAGCTTGAAAGGTTGGGGGCTGCGTGTGGCTCCCATTCTGTACTCAAGGGTGGGCTCCACTCCAGGGGGAGGAGAGAAGGTGAACCTCTGGAGGAGAGAGGTGAAGAACAGGAACAGCTCCATCCGAGCCAGCTGCTCCCCCAGACACATCCTCTTACCTTAGAGAACCAAAAGGATGTGCAGTGATGCATTTGAAAATTGAATACCACATTTTTATGATTACTTCAGAATTTGATAATATCAGAATGCTTTTTGATGACGTCACGTGGCGATGTAATGGTGACGTGTAGTCCAGCTGTCTCTCGTGTTCGTGTTTGTTAATTTGAATGTATTTTGTTGTGTCTGGCTTTTGTTTTGTTTTTGGTTTTTGTCTGTGTGTCTGTTGTGGGACGGGGAAGCGGGCTGGAGATTGTTCAGGGCACTCCTGCTGCACGTTTTGATATTGACAAATTGTCTACTCGGGATAATTTTGTTTGTGGTCGTCGCCATGGAGACGCATTCGCAACATATGCTTGGGAATGTCCCTTGAATCTGCAGCTACAAAGTTTACCATTACTCTTCACCGGAGTTGAAGATGTCGAGACTGATCCAGGACTGCAGGCAATCTTCAAAAGGCCACCAAGGAAGGGATGTTTGGCTGTAGGCTATTCCACTATTATTAACTTAATTAGTTTGATTAATGCAATGATTCAATTGAATGTCTTTATTTGATATAATAATAATAATAATAATAATACATTTTATTTATATAGCGCTTTTCAGAGACCCAAAGACGCATTACATAGGTACAAAAATAAATAAAAATAAAAAACACATAATGAACACATATCACGTAATCACACGTAACATAACAGATAACATAGCAACATCAAATGGGCAGTAGCAGTGGGGAACTGGAACACAACAGAACGTGAAAACAAAGCATAACAGCATCAAAGGTAGGGGGAGACAACAGTAGACAGGCAGGTGACAACAGTAGACAGACAGGTGACAACAGTACAACAATAACAGCAGTAGTGAGTGGATGCAAGAGATGACAAGTGGGGAGGGGGGGGAGGGGGGTCAGGGGATGAAGTGCATGGTTAGGGGTAGGGGAGGTTGTAGGCCTGGGAGAAGAGATATGTTTTTAACCGGGATTTGAAGATTTGTACTGTGGGTGAGTCTCTGATGAGCTGGGGGAGTGAGTTCCAGAGGCGGGGTGCTGTACGTGAGAATGCTCGGTCACCGTAGGTTTTCAGTCTGGATGGGGGGACGGTGAGGGTGAGAGTGTGAGCAGATCGGAGGGCTCGGGTGGGGTGGTGAAGGATCAGGAGATCGGACAGATAGGGGGGGGCCAGGGAGTGGAGAGCTTTGTAAGTGAGGAGGAGTACTTTGAAGGTAATGCGGAATTTGATGGGGAGCCAGTGGAAATTAAGGAGGACAGGGGTGATATGGTCACGGGATCGGGTGTGGGTGAGGAGGCGGGCAGCAGAGTTTTGAACCATCTGGAGTCTATGGAGGGAGCGAGAGGTGATGCCGGTAAGGAGGGAGTTGCAATAGTCCAGACGGGAGGAGATGAAAGCGTGAATGAGGGTTTCAGCAGCAGAGGGGGTGAGGCAGTGTCTGATTTTTGCAATGTTGCGGAGGGTCTAACCCACTGTCTATGTCTTTTTTTGTTGTTGCTGGTGGCTACAACTGAAGCTCCCTAACAGGAAAATAAAAGTTATTCTATTCTATTCTATTTTATGACTACAATGGCGAACCATCAATAAAATACATACCACATTTCTGTGGCATACATCTTTCAATCACATTTTTAGGAACAGTAAAAAAGTAATAATAATAATAATAATACCTTGTATTTAATAATAATAATAATACCTTGTATTTATATACAAGTACTATTAGTAATTGTTGACTGACTATAACTGCACGGCAGAAAGGACTTTACCAGTTGAAAATGGCATGAAGGCATCTTGTCTTCTAAAGTTCCCTTCTGCATCCAGGAAATGTCCTGGATTAAAGGTGTGTGGAGTCTCCCACTCACTCTCATCAAAGAGTACAGACATTAAAGTTCCCAGCACCATTGTACCCTAGAGTAAAAGGTCAATTACAGGATCAATCCCTGCTGATTTGATTACATTCCCCTATGAGGGTCTGACTGCCATGTGTCCTCCTTTCCTCATCAATGTTGTTATGATTCTTATCGAGTAACATACAATATATCATCTTGGATGAAAGTTTCAAACAATAAGAGATAATATCCTAAACAGCACCATGCTGTAAAACTACCTGGTGCATGGCTGAATCTTGACATATTAATATCGTAAGTACAGTATAGAAACATTACCTTTGGTATGATGTAGTCTCCCAATTTTGTGTCTTTGACAGCCATACGGGGCAAATTCAGGGGTAAAATGTTTCCCATCCTCTGAATCTCATGGATCACAGCATCAGTGTAGGGCAGGGGTCACCAACCTTTTTGCAACTGAGAGCTACTTCAAGGGTATTGAAATTGTTGACAGGGGGTGGGTGCTATCAAAAGATTGCGCGGACCTCGATTGAAATTGTTGACGGGGGGGGAATAAAAAACTGTTTCTTAAATTGTTCATTTAGCGTATTTACCGCGAGTGTTCGTTTGCGTGCCTAAGTTAACAGTAAATCGCCGATAACGAGCCACGTAGATACACGCGTTATATTGCTATTTTTAGAACATGCCTCGCGGGCGACTGAGAAGGAGCCAACGGGCGACCGGGTGCCCGCGGGCATAGGGTTGGTGACCCCTGGTGTAGGGCATGTTGGGTCTGTCTGCCATGGAGGGTGGGCGTGTCTGCCCAATCACATGGTCTATTTCTGCCTGCACTTTTTTAAAAATTATATGCAAGACAAAACAGCTGCAACGGTCACATGTACTAATGGCTGGGTTACATTGCTCTCATGATACTGATTGGTATATGTAATATTGTTGAATCATTTTATTTTATATTATTTATAACATATTCATGAACATACCTGAGCATGCTTTCAGTTGTACTAAAATACATACATTTTACTAAGAAGATTCAAATAAAATGAATAGCTTGAACTAATGGCGTGTGTTATTTTATGTGTGTTATGTTATTGTGAGTTCCCTACCTTGTACATCAGGATATTTGATCATGAACAACAGGCCCCAATTCAGTGTCGTTGATGTGGTCTCAGTTCCAGCCACAAACAAATCCAAAGTGCAGTAACACAAGTTTTCTTCATTAAACCCAGCATCCTCATCATCTTTCCACTGAGAAAAATGCATTCAATCAGTTGAATTTACATGGAACCAATATTGGAAATAATAAATCTACTGTGAAAGTCTCAAACATTCTGAAAGTCTCAAACATTTCCTTCCAGGTTGTCTATCTGAAGTGCACAATTGACAGGGGTTTATTTTACAGACATTGTACCATGAGGTGCTGAACTAAATCCTGACTATGCCAGTGGTTATGAGTCCCAACAACAACACACAGTGGGTCACGATGCCACTCTGGGAGGGAGAGCTTTGCAAAGTTGGTATCGATGTTTTATGCAGTCTGCATAAATCTGCTGTGCATTAAACATACTCCTCTGGCTCGGACGCAGGTGTTCACAGCTTAGCAGACAGACTGTAGAGCCCAAAGAAGTGGAGGCGACCGGCAGAACATGCTTTAGAGAATATGCATGCTCATCTGAGCTCTTCCAAATTCAGGAAGAAGCTGCAGCAATGGGACATGCCAACAACTATCTTTAAGCTTTCCAAAATAGGGAGAAAAAGAAAAACGACTGAAACCTTATTACAGTTGATACCTTTTCCATCTCAGCCAGGAAACAATCGATATAGTCTCTGGGTGCTGATGGGTCCCAATCATTCTTGTGCTCCTTTATTTTCAACCTCACAAAAGAGAGCACCTTATCCCAATGTTCAAATATTTTTCTGTGGGGTCCCGGTACCCTGCGCATTATCCAAGGGAATGCGTTGTACAGCTAAAGTAAAAAAGCTGTGAAAATGACTCAAAAACATTGTCCACAGCCACACAATAAATCAAGCATTTCAAAAACTATCAGTGGATTGAAGTGGGTTCAGATGTCATAATAAAATGTGATAAGCATCAGTACTAGTTATTTCTACAACCTGATTAACTCCACTTTGAATTTTCCAGTGACAAATACTAATATCTACTAGTTATCTAAAGATGTATTTTTAATCTTATGCTGTCCATAGTTTTGTTCAATATACTGAAATGTCACCTGCATGCATCCGACTTCTCTAAAGTGGTTTCTGTGTCCGCCATCCCTGGCATACTACTAGGCAAGCATCCTCAATATTAATGTTTTCTTTTTGGTCGCAAGGTATTCTATAAGGGTGATGCCAAAGGCTACGACTAAATTATACATATTATGCATTTACATGTCAATAAAACATACTGTCAGTTTTTCAAATCCACATGTGAAATCATAACTGAAATAAGCTCGGGTTTACTGCTGCAGCTGCTACCACCACTACTGCATACACGCTGCCATGAGAGATACATCTGCTCAAATACAAGACATAAATAACAGCAAATATGAGTTATACCTGCGCCCAGCTGCTTCCTCCTAAATAGAAGACTTCATTTAACAACCTCAGCAGATCTTGACATTTTCTGTCGGTGTACTCAAACCGATCGCCAAATACCAGACAACAGATAACATTTGAAATGGCATTGTTAATAACAAACTGTGGATCAAATGGCTGGCCTTGAATCAGAAAACAAGAAACAAACAAACAAGAAATTGAGCTTACTAGGATCCTAACTGTAGTTTTCTGCTTCTGATGTTGAGTTCAGTGACTGAATCATTCCCCCCATGATTAAGATTCATCACAAACTCAGTCCCTCTTGCTGCAGATTGTACCTTGTTCATTGCCCAAGGCTTCACTCAGCCATTTACTTTCTGCCTGGATGGAAGACTCAAGACTCTTCTTGCCCACTCCAAAGTTCTTCAACGTCATGAGAGCAAACCTCCTCTGCTGCTTCCATGTGTAGCCATTGGAGGCGACCAAACCTTATCATCACAAAAAATGTACTTTAACTTAGGGTAAATGAATGCCAAGTGTGGTGTGATGTTGGTCTGGTGGGTTTTTAAAACAATAAAGCCATAACAATTTATCTAAACATACTTCACACATATTGACTGTATCTCGATTACAAGCAATATAGACAGCATATATGGTTGATATTGACCATTTACCTCTGCTAGATCACATGTATCAATACAAGTGACATTCTGACCAATACTGACCACTGACCATTACCAAGAGTCTTATAGATTTATGAATAATTGGCTGCAGCATGGAATAGTTTGGTTTGTTTCCACAATTTAGAAAACAAAGAAAAGACATTTAAAAAGTCCACAACATCAACATCAAGACAAAAAAAATGATTGAGGAGGGGGAAAAACACAAACAAGACAGGTCATTGCCCAACTGTCAACATTTCCTCACAATCGGAGTAGAATCGTTGACAGACAGACAGACAGACAGAGGCAAAAACAATACCCCCTGCTTGCGCTACGCGCGCAGGTGTAAAAGAAAAAAGAAAAAAGAAGAAGAAGCATATAAGAAGGGTTTGTGTGTATGCATACATGGTGCAGGGAGAAAATGCATGTGAATGTACATGAATCAATAATATACAGTCAAGCCGGAATGTCTGCACACCCCTTTCACCTTCTCCACGTTTTATTACGTTACAGACATATTCTACAATAGATTGAGTTAATTTTTCATTGTCTCAAAATTCTACACAAAATAGCCCATAATGACAAAGTGAAAACAGGTTTAGACATTTGTGCTAATTTATGAAAAATCTAAATGTAATCATATGTACACAAGTGTGCACACCTTTTCATATGACACCCAAAAGTGAGCTGAGGTGCATTTTGTTTCCACTGATACTGCTTGAGATGTTTCTACAACTTAATTGGAGTCCACCTGTGATAAATTCAATTGATGGGACATTATTGGGGATTGCCAACACCTGCCTATATAAGGTCCCACAGTTGACAGTGCACGTCAGAGCAAACTCCAAGCCATGGGGTCAAAGGAATTATCTGCAGACCTCAGAAACAGGGTGGTGTCAAGGCATAGATCTGGAGAAGGGTACGGAAAAAGTTCTGCAGCTTTACAGGTCCCAAAGTGCACAGTGGCCACCATCATTTGTAAATGGAAGAAGTTTGGAACCACCAAGAATCTTCCTAGACCTGGCCATCCGGCCAAACTGAGCAATCAGGGAAGACGGGCCTTAGCCAGGGAGGTGAGCAGAAACCCGAGGGTCACTCTGACAGAACTCCAGCGTATCCTTGTGGAGATGAAAAAACCTTTCAGAAGATCAACCATCCAGGCAGCACTCCACCAATCAGGCCTTTATGGTAGTGTGGCCAGACGGAAGCCCCTCCTTAATAAAAGGCACATCACAGCCCACTTGGAGTTTGCCAAAAGGCACCTAGAGGACTCTCAAACCATGAGAATCAAGATTCTCTGGTCTAATGAAACCAAAATTGAACTTTTTGGCCTGAATACCAAGCGTCACGTCTGGAGGAAACCAGGCACCGCTCATCACCTGGCTAATACCATCCCTACAGTGAAGAATGGCGGTGGCAGCATCATGATATGGGGATGTTTTTCAGTAGCGGGAACGGGGTGACTAGTCCTGATAGAGGGAAAGATGAATGCAGTTTAAGTACACGAGATCCTTGAAGAAAACCTGCTCCAGAGCGCTCTGGACCTCAGACTGGGGCGAAGGTTTACCTTCCAACATGACAACGACCTGAAGCACACAGCCAAGAGAACAGAGGAGTGGCTTCTGAGAAAGTCTGTGCATGTCCTTGAGTGGCCCAGCCAAAGCCCAGACCTGAATCCAATTGAATATCTGTGGAAAGAGCTGAAAATGGCTGTGTACCGACGCTCCCCATCCAACCTGATGGAGCTTGCAAGGACATGCCAAGAGGAATGGGAAAAAATGTCCAGAAACAAGTGTGCCAAGCTCGTAGCTTCTTGAAGCTGTAATCGTTGCCAAAGGTGCAGCAACCAAGTATTAAGGGTGTGTACAGATATGTAACCCTTAAATAACCTATTTTTGTTAGTAAAATAAAATAGCATATTTTCTAAAAACATGTTTTTACTTCATCATTATTGGCTATTGTGTGTACATGTTTGAGGCAAAAAATTTACTCAATCTATTGTATAAGTCTTTAACGTAATAAAACGTGGAGAAGGTGAAAGGGGTGTGCAGACTTTCAGGCTTGACTGTACGTATACAAAGAAAAGGAAGACAAAATGATAAACCATTGATTCAATTATTTAAACATCTACTGTAAGATTTTAAGAAGGATGAGATTTTTCAACAAAAATTGTTTTCAATGTACAAAAATGGCAAGATACTAACATATACCCTACAAAGCACTGTCTGTAAGTCAGTAATTATATTTACATTACGTTTACAAGTGTAACGCATCTGAATTGCATATTATTTCCACTATAAATGATTGACATTTGCTGCTTTGGTGTGGCAGAAAGTTTGAATGACCACATTCTCTTCAGATGGTAAAATAAAAAAAAACACAGGGCCAAGTTACATTAAATAATTTAGAAAAGACTGGGTAGCATTGCTTTGAAATGGAGCTATTTTAATTACTGTGATCTACGAAAGCCAATATTGTTTGTTGTAACTTGGCCTCACTTTGATATCAACACTTTTAATGGCAGGTCTAGTGTTTGCAAGTTTTAATGAATGACTTAGACAGTGCTTTGCAGGCTCTGCGTAACCTGCCATTTAATTTCTTTTTGTACTGTGTTTGTTATGAGTAACTGATAATGCATAAAAATGTATGAACCATAAGATAATTAAATCTAGAGAGACATGAATACACTACATGCAAACACACATAGGGCCAGATTCAGAGTTGAGATAAGCTCGCGCAAATGGGACTCCCAGAATTCCGCATAGCTTAAACTATTTGTGATTCAGCCATTTCACTTATCTGCTGTTGTAAGCGTCTCTCCAGTAGATACGCTGCATTACGTGCGCGGGGTGGAGATTTGATGAAAATGAGGCGTGACTGCAAGATGCGAGTTTTCACAAAATCCTTTTTTTCCGCACAACTTTGTTTATGTCTTGCGCCACCAATAGATCATTATGAAAAATACAGCATCTTTCGCATAAATGGATATTAGAATGAGTGCATGTTATTTGAACATAATATTGGTCATATTTTCCTTTGCATAGGTAACTTGCAATTATCAGAGAGCTGTCATAAAAAATTTAAATGTAAAAGTAGGCCATGATTGACCGTCTGGTATATTATACCAGACACATATTAAATGGATTCATTGATAGACAGTGTCTGGATCATATTTGCTTTGACGGAGAGACGATTTGTGTCAGCACAGCTTCTCCAAAATGATTAAGTTGAAGACGTTGCATATAAGCTATTGTGTTCAACCACCGTAGGCTACATGACTGTATTAGGTAAATAGTTTTTTAAAATTTTGATTTTGAAGCGCATGAGTTGGCAATCTCTGAATCCGACCCATACAATTTTGCTCAAAGACATGCAGTGGTGTTCAAATAAATAGCAGTGCGTTAAAAAAAAGTGAATAAAGTGCAAATATTTTTAAATAGCTTTTAGTTCCATATTTCAAATGTAGTGGAAACATTACACATACAATTCCAAATCAAAGCATTAACAAATTTTTGCAAGTCTGCGTTATTCTTTTACAGGAAGCAAAGAAAAGGAATATTAATCTGTTCAAAAAAATAGCAGTGTCGACATTTCTCTTCAAACTCAAACACTTACTGTACACTGAATACATTTTTTAAGATTTAACATCACTTTAAATTACTGAACTAATATTTAGTGTTTTTGATAACTGCTGCGCATCTGCGTTGCATTGAATCAACCAACTTCTGGCACCTAGAAACGAATGAACGAATTACATTCCACAGTTCCTGTGAACTTTTGGGTTTTGCTTCAGAAACTGCATTTTTAATGTCACCCCACAAGTTTTCAATGGGGTTGAGGTCCGGGATTGACCTGGCCACTCCATTACCTCAATCCCTTTTTTCTGGAACCAAAATGTTGCTCGCGTTTGGGGTCGTTGTTTTGTTGAAACACCCATTTCAGGGGCATTTCCTTTTCAGCATACGGCAACAATCTCTTCAAGTATTTTGATGTATTCAAATTTATCCATGATCCCTGGTATACGATAAATAGGCCCAACTCAATTTTACAATCAGTCCACAGAATGTTACGCCATTTCTCTTTGGGCCAATCGATGTGTTCCTTGGCAAATTTTAACCGATTCTGCACATGCCGTTTTTTCAACAATGGTGCTTTACAGGGGCTTCTTGCTGATAGCTTAGCTTCGATCAAACGTCTTCTGACTGTAACGGCACTTACAGGTAATTTTAGATCATCTTTAATCTTTCTGGAGGTGATGATTGGCTGAATATTTGCCATTCTGACTATTCTTCGATCCGTTTTAACAGTAGTTGCTTGTTTTCTTCCGCGTGTTTAGGGTTTTTGTTGCCATTTTAAAGCATTTGAGATCTTTTTAGATGAGCATCTTATAATTTGCTGCACTTCTTTATACGTTTTCCCCTCTCCAATCAACTTTTTAATCAAATTACGTTGTTCCTCCGAACAATGTTTGGAACGGCCCATTTTACTTAGCAATTCAGAAGAAAATATATTTGATAACAATGTGTGAAACATTTGCTTCCCTTCTTCCTTAATAAAAGACAATTAATGACACCTGTTTTTTCACAAAATGAATGAATTCTCTAATTAAACTCCACACTGCTATTATTTTGAACAAGCCCCTTTCAATGAATGAGTCAATTACTCAGAACAAGCAGCGTGCATGTCATGACAGTTGTGTTTTTCTATTGCACTACTACATCTACAAGTAAATTATTTGTCATGCAGAAATATCACTACTACTAATAACAGTGGTTCATCAGGTTACCGATGTTGTCCTGCTATTATTTTTTAACACAATTGTAGGCATGGATTCTGTCCTTTACCGTGAACTACAACTAAATGAAAGCGTTTGCAATATTTTAAAAAAGATGACAGTACATGTTTTAAAGGGTTGTATACATGGTCGACGTAGCTACTAGATAATATAAGCGTAGCTAACTAAAAACGTGGCGTTAGCAAGGTAGCTACAGTGGCCAAGTTAAAGTAACGTTAGTTAACAACAGGAAATCAATTAATCTGCCATCATGAAACCGTCACCACAAAGCCAAGGTGGAATCATGGCCATAGTTATGCATTATCAGTCAAACTACATTGATCAGATGTTCTTAGTGGCAGATCAGATTGTTATCCAATGGGGAGAATTATTTTTTGAGGGCATGGAACGTTTTTGATGATGAAATTGGCAGGAAAAATAATAAGAAAAGTTGCTAAAATAACCGAAATATAGGGCTATATTGTGTGAATGTGTGAAGTTGTATCTGAATTCTGCGTGGTTACATGAGGTCAGATTGTACAGAAACTAATGTTTTTAAGGTCTGGAAATCATGTGGTGATTGTGTTTATTACTGTAGAAAACCCTGAAAAGTGGCAAAGCCTCAGTGCTGTATAGGTACAGGGCAAGCTGTAACACATAGGACTTGAAATAAAACAATGAAAATGAGGTTAAAGTGCAGACGGTCAATCTCAGGGTATTTACATCCATATCGGTTGATCTGTGTAGGAATTACTGCTCTTTTTATACAGTCCCCCTATACATAATCTGATGTAAAGTTATCATATTTAGTACTTGGTTACAAATCATTTACATTTGATGACTGCCTGAAGTCTGCGACCTATGGACGTCACCAGACGCTGGGTACCTTCCCTGGTGATGCTCCGTCAGGCCTGTACAGCAACCATCTCCTGTTCCTGTTTGTTTCTGTGGCATTTTGCCTTCAGTCTTGTCTCCAGCAAGTGATATTCATGTTCAGTTGGATTCAGGATGGGTGTTACATCCATCTGTTTCGTCTTTCGTAGTTTTCGTACTTTGTGTTTGTTTGGCTTTGGCCTGCTGTGTTTGTCTGTGTCTCCCCTGCAGATGGAGATGCTGACGTCATGGTCCTACGTGGAGATGCTGGGAGCTGCGCTGGTGGAAGGATGCACGCCGTTGCCTGGCAACCTTCTTCAGGAGATGCGTGGAGACGGGGGCGCTTTGCCGCGGGATTTTGAAAGATGCTCGTAGCTGGGGACGCCGAGGACTGTCGCGGAGCAGCCGGATTGGAAAGATGCGAGACTATATATATCTTGTCTCCGTCTGCATCACGAGTTCGAGTTCCTGACGCTAGCGGTCAACACAACTTCCACGATGCTTTCTGAACACTGAGTTCTGTGTTAACAGACTACAATAGATAGCACGTGAATTGACTAAGCTGCTGAATACCGCCACAGCAACCGTCCCGCTAGACCAGGAGGAAAATACTTTTTCGTCATCTGGACGTGGGTCTGATTTTGGACACTTGCTGCCTGGTGAGAGCATGCAGCCTATGTAGCCGAACTGTAAATATTGTCAATCTGTTACATGTTGAGAAAATATCTAAATTAGTTTCTACCATACCTGTCTGTGTTATTAAACATTTTGTCTTTTAAATCACTTTGCGCTTGACTGGGTTTATCTAAGAGGTTGTGGTTTGCGTTTAAGTGACTTAGTGTTACCTCCACTACCGTACACCTGGTTATTGCAACACAGGTGGATTTTGGGACGTAACAATGGGTGATTGACTTGGTCAGTCCAGGACATTACAGTTTTTGGCTCTGAATAACTCCTTGGTTGCTTTAGTAGTATGTTTGGGGTCATTTGTTTGTTGAAAGGTGAAGCACTGTCCAATAAGTTTTGAGGCATTTGGTTGGAGCAGATAAGATGGAGCAGATAAGATGCATCATTGTGAGATGACACCTCACAATTCAGCAGTGACAAGTCACATCAGCAATGAAGACAGGTCAGCCAATTCTATTGCCAGCCATACATGCCCAAGTCATAACACTACCTTCACCATGTTTCACAGATGGGGGGTGGTTCTTTGGATCATGAGCAGTTCCTTTCTTTCTCCACACTTTCCCCTTTCAATCACTTTGATACAGGTTAATACTCGTCCCATCTGTCCAAAAGACCTTGTTTTTTTTTAATGTACTTTTTAGCTAAGTCTAACCTGGCCATTCTGTTCTAGAGGCTTACCAGTAGTTTACATCTTGCGGTGAGGTTATGCTGGTGTAGTCTTCTCTTTATGGTAGTCTTTGACACATCTATGCTTAGATCCTGGAGAGTGTTCTTGATCTGTTTGACAGTTGAAAAGGTTTTTCTTTTCACAATTGAAACTTATTTTGTCATCCACTACAGCGGTCGTCTGTGGTCTACCAGGTCGTTTTCTATTGCTGAGCTCACCAGTGCATTCTTGCTTCCTTACAACCCCTTAGGCATTTTATATTGTGTGATGATTGAAACAACGTTAAAAACCTTACTAACCTGACGTTAGTTTGAGGGTATGTGATGGTTGAAAGTGAAATATTTTTTAAACATTAGAATTGCTATGCTGCAGCTCAGTTAGACATAAAACATTGAAATGACGTCTCAAATTGATGGGCAGTATACATCAACTTTACATTGTAAGGTAGTTGAAATTTGAAGTTTTTTAAACATTAAATTCATAACGTTAAAAATAGTATGTTGTAATATAATTTGATGGTCAATCTGTGACGTTGCATATGAGGTACGTGAAGGTTGAAAATTTAAGTTTATTCAATGTTGTAATTTGACCGTCACCCTACAATGTTAGATTTATGTCCCATGATGGTTGAAAATTAAAGTTTATTCAACGTTAAGATTACAATGTTGTGGCACCATACACAACCAAACGTCGTCATAATAATATTGCAATTTGACGGACAAACTCTTGACATTGATTTTGCATTCCATTATGGTTGGAAATGAGTTTCCTAAACGTTATAATAACATGGTTGCGGCTACATGAGAAATAACACCCTAATCACAATGTTGCATAGACAATGTCAATACATCGTTTCTTGAGCCACGTTACCAGTCACGTGTTGTTTCACCATTAATAATAGAACTTAAATCCAACAGTGCTTGTTAAAAAAGTAATACAAAAAATAAACATGTCATGACATCATTTGTGACAGGCTCACGGGTAGCCAACACACATCGTAGAGTACTTGCTTTTATTTATTTTCATAATTTTATTTTATTGAAGCTTGCGTGAAGCTTGCTGAGATTTGAACTTTGATAGGCAATAGGCAATTCGTTTTATATTAATACTAGTACCGCCACGCCACCATGACTGCGTGGAAACACACGTTGGCTGCTGTATACCCTTTCTTTTAGTAATGGTCTGATTATCATCTGGTAATAGTTGCACCTACGACGTGTAATTTTTGGCAAGCGCCGTAATATTGCATTAAGTTATGTTGGTGATCTGAGCGTAAAAACAGCTGCATCTAAACCAAACAGGTAATTTCTAATAAAAGTGCGTGCCGGTACTACAATTTCTAGCCATTTCAGCCAATTCCATCAATGGGAAATCATTCATTTTCATAGTTTTATTGGACATGCATTGGTTGTTTGAAAGCTTAAATAATTTGACTTTGTATATTGTGTTAATGTCTAGTGTTCTGAATGTGATTTTAAAAATGTACACACTTCTGTATAAGTCTAAAACTAACACTTGGACACATGCATTTCAATTATATAGGTACATTTTATTTAATTTTTTATGTATGTGTTCATAATACATAATACAAGGGAGATTAAAGATTAATTAGTGCTTATAGTTGTGTGGGGCTGGAAGTAGCCTATAACATAAAACAACAGAAAACGTTATCAACATACAAAAATGCCAAGTTACACATACAAAGCACTGTCTATAATAAAACTAGCAAAACCGAGGCCTGCCAATAAAAGTAGGCCTATTGATATCAAAATGAGACCAAGTTACAACAAACAATATTGGCTATCTTAGCTCACACAAATTAAACAAGCTCTATTCCAAAGCAATGCTACCCAATGTTTCATAAATAATTTAATGAAACTTGGCCCTGTGTCTAAAAAAATGGAGTGTTATGCTATATGGTAATGTGTATAGCTATAGCTACATATCGCTTGTGTTCGGTGTATTCAGTATGATTCTATTCTATTACACCGGGGGTATTGTCGCTCCTGTCTTTTGCGATGTGTCTTTTGTGTAACTGTCGGAATGGCTCACTTTCTTTCAAATTGGTCAACGCTCGACTTCACAGCGCAAGGTCAAGCCCCAAGCATAGGCTACTGTACTACATACGGCGCGGTCGCTACATCTCTGAGTGTTATTATAGTGCTATTCTATTCTATATTCGTTCAACAGTGCTATGCTTCCCCTCTGCAAAATGTTCTGTATGTATAGTGAGTTTGTCTGGTTTGGTCTCGGATTCCCCCACCCCCCCCCCCCCCTCCCGTGAAAACCAAATGCCCACCCGTTTTATTTGTTCTGGCGCCAACCCTGATTATTGACAGTGCTTTGTACGTGTGAGTAACTTGGCATTTTTGTACTTGGTTTCCTGAACATATTTATACAAGAAATTTTGGAGAAAAAAATAATAGGTGTCTTCTAAACCGAAAGTGCATCAGGTACTGTATACAGTACAGTAAGCAAGGGAAAACGACGAATGCTCATTTGTACAACATTTTCAGAAAATATTATTGTTTCTATACGTGAACATGATTTTCTTAGCGTGTATAAACGGTGCATTTTATGCATTTTACAGTCTGTGGCTGTGGTGAGAGGAAGGTCATTGTGCTTTGGGCTATTAATAACACCCTCCTATTTTATGGCACTGCAGTGTAACTGAAGAAGCTGAGCTTTTCGCAAGCAGCTACCCTATTAAAAAATACTGCGTCAAATTTACAGGGTTTTCTTAAAGCTGTAGTTTATAACTTCAAACAAACATGAATACTGTAATTGAGACAGATATGTCTCAACCACTAGGGGAAAAGTTTATAGGGCTACGGTCTGGGCTCTGACTGGGCCACTCCAAAAGGCGGATTTTCTTTTTTTGAAGCCAGTCTGTAGTAGATTTACTTTTTAGGGTCATTGTAGATGTTTAGGGTCATTGCCCTGTGCTGCATCACCCAACTTCTACTGAGCTTCAGCTGGCAGACAGAAAATGGTGAACACAACACAAAAAAATCAAGTACTGTAAACTAAAATGGGTGGTTTGATTATTATATTATATTATATTATATTATTGATTATCTATTTTTTGATATTTATTAAACTCATACATGTGACCTTTCCTGTGTAATAACACACTCACCCAGTTATTGGTTAAAATCAACTTACTCTGAACATTTTGAGAAAAGATGACTGGCGGGAAAACCCAATTTAGTAAACGATGAGAAAACGCAATGCACAATAACAGAACAAGACTCAAAAATTGTAATGGGAGTTTTATTGCTACATGGCTACTCAAAGAAATAAATCAGAAAATGTTTACAAGACTAAAGGCCGTGACTCATCGGGGACGTAACGAATAAGCGAGGCGAAAATGCGAAAAATTCGTCGGCAAATATTTCGCGTAAAAACCTGACACACCTGCAACGATGCGAAAAAACGAAAAGCTTGCGTTCTTTTTCATGGTTGAAAATCCCTGCGAATAAAAATGGATTACTCTTCGTCGAGCGATGACGACATGGTTATCCGTTCGGTCCATCACGGAACGAAAGTGTATATATTTTTTTGCCTCTACCATAACGTTAAAAACAGAGCACGCTTAAATTACATTGGCAAAATATTGAACCGGGCTTATTATGTGTTAAAGGGTTAACCACAACATAACAATACATTACATAATTTCAGCAAACATCTTTAAAATAAATTTGTCGTAGTCTATGCAGTATAGCAACTCATGAAGTCTGAAGAGTTCTCTCCAAAACGATCGCTACAGGCAGACCTCGTCTGTTTTCCTCGTTATTTATATAACTTGGCTATCAGTAATCAGGAAATCCACACAGGAGTCGGAATAAGATTTTTGGGGAACTTTATTTGCCACGCACACAGACAACCGTGTGACAGCTAAAACATTTAATATAGGCTACTCTACCCTGCCCTTCTCCTCCTCCCCCTTTCTCTCCCTCCAACACAGTGGCTGCCCCTGGCCAGACCCGGTAGCTAGCCTACGTGTCGTCTTTCTCCATCTGTTGGCCTATAGGGGTTAGCTAGCTTTCATCCTTTGTTTTCACCAAGGCAAACGACACAGCGTAGCCTACATGAACTCGCCTAAAGTAAAAAAAATAAACAGGCCTACGTATTGTGTAGCTATGTTTGTGTGTAATCGCCACTGGCTTGTTATCTTCTTCACATGAACTGCTATCAACGTTAACGTTAGACCTAAAGGTTAGCTAACGTTAGCTGGAGACAACTTTTAAGCCAATGCTAATAACCTGAGGGAGCTGATCAGATAGCAAGTTGTGCGTATTGCAACCATTTAGCTATAAACCCACCATCTTCATAGCATATTTGCTCGGCTATGGTTTTCCACAAATTGTCCTTCAAATCGTTGTCTTTGTAACTATTGTGTCTCATCAAAAAGGACGCTATACTGTGACACACATAAAATCAGTTGGTCCGCCATATTGGATGTTGTAGTTTGTTGTGGTAGTGTGGTGACGTCAGCCATGGAAACTTGTTATGATTGGGTAGATAAATAGTTTCGCAAACGAAAACTGGCAAAAAACGAACTTGCTGCGAATAAATAAAATGCCGCTTTTTCGCAAAGGACATTTCGCGTTTGATGTGCAAGATTTTATGAACAATACAGGAGTTCGTTTTTATTTTCAACGTGCGATTTATTCGTGCGAGTAAATCGCGGGCAGTGTGTCACGGCCTTTAGCCTAAAACAAATGGTTCTTACAAAAAAAGCGATTGACATCTTAATTTGAGAACCAATTGCGCACTTTTCAGATGGTCCCTACGTGACGTGTGGGCATGAGCAGTCCGAGCCTTGAAACGAAGAATAATCGTTGCGAACATATAGCCTACATATCGTTTAAAAATGTAATGTTGTGCCCTGGTTCTGAAAGGCCCCACATTATAACACAGTTGTTCTGGATTGTGTCACCTTTGCCAATTTAAATTATTAACGATATTGTCTGTAATATGAAATTAATGATGAAAGATCAAACGAAGCGTTGTGCTGCGTTCTCTGAGCTCCTCTGATTTCGAGCTTTTATTTAAGCACATTGGCTTGTTCTGTTAAAGAGCTATTGACGTCAGAATATCGAACATCGAATATAAAACTAATTTTACCGCAGTGCAAAACAAATCTTTATTTTTTATGCGTTTGGAATTTGAACAACAGTGTAACTGGCCTACTACGAATTAATGTTTTCTAGCCGTTGCTTAACGAGTCCCCGGGTCGACACCTGGCCGTAGTTACAATAAAATAGATAACGATTTATTATGATAAATAAATAGTTTATGATTTATATAAAGATTGGCATGCTCTTTCTTCGTGTGGTGCAGAGCTGTACGAAATCGAGTCATCGCGAACTGAATTCCCAGAATTGAAAAGGCACTTATAATTATTTCTTACATGGAAAGTGGACTAGGCAGGGGCGGGGCCAGTAGGGGGCCAGTGGTGGCACTGGCCCCCACTGGAATCTGATTGGCCACCCCTGATGCCCCCCCTACCAGAACCGGAATATGATAGGCCATTGTCTTGTCAGTATCGATGAAAGAAGCCTCTGTAGCCCAATGGGAATGGACATAAAATGAGGCATTTTGCAGAGTTGAGGATCGTCTACGCTCGGATTCAGATAAGCGTATCTTATTTCATTGCTTTCAGCTGTTGTTAGTTAGTTTGAACAGATTGCAGCCACTCGGTTACTTAGTTTATTTTGAATTGCTTAATAGAAAGTTTGTAGCTCGCGCTGTGATTGGGCTGGCTACCTGTGTTTTGTGTTGCTAATTAGATCTAGTAGAACCAGTTTCAGCTGTGTGTATAAAAGTGTGATTGCAGCTAATCACCTTCAGAGTGCATTTTGCAGAGTTGAGGATCGTCTACGTTTGCTGAAATGACGTAATGTATTGTTATGTTGTGGTTAACCCTTTATATTAGTGGAAGAGATCAAGAGGCAGTGGAACACGTATGTCCGTAAAAGGAGGGAAGAGAAGGAGAGCATGTTGTAGACAAAACAAACTTTACATAAGTAAAAACGGACACATAAGCCCGGTTCAATATTTTGCCAATGTAATTTAAGCATGCTCTGTTTTTAACGTTCTGGTAGAGGGAAAAAATACACTTTCGTTCCGTGATGGACCGAACGGATAACCATGTCGTCATCGCTCGACGAAGAGTAATCCATTTTTATTCGCACGGATTTTCAAACACGAAAAATTTTTCAAACACGTTTTTCGCATCGTTGCAGGTGTGTCAGGTTTTTACGCGAAATATTCGCCGACGAATTTTTCGCATTTTCACCTCGATTATTCGTTATGTCCCCGATGTGTCACAGCCTTTATGGCTAAAGTTTATAAAAATGCAAAACATATCTTCATATATATATGGAGCCAATCCCCCCCACACAAATATCTTTGTTGCCCACCAGTCACAGAAGTGACCAGTCAAGAGCTAAATGGTTATGTTTTGTTTTTTTGTATTCATTTTATTTTATATATTTTTAGGTTCAAAACCTCATTGTACTGTGTACTGTACAAACTACTGTGAATATTGGAATATTGTACATAGCATTTTTCTATTTACTTTGCTTTTATGGCCTTTTATCCATTTTCATACTGTTAATATGTAAAATAGTTATTTATTTATGTTTGTATCTTTAATATTCTGAATAAACAATTTAACTATTAAAACGTTAATTCTGACCTGGACTGTATCCATTTATTCTCATACCATTTTATTTTAGGGGTGCTCTTAATATTACTGGTTGTCGCCACCTAATGGCCATTTATGTAGTGTAGCTACAGGCAGTTAGCTATAATGGTGTACAGATTTATTTAGACTTTATTGTTTGGGTACAAACACATTTATTTATAATCTTACTTTTCTCTACACTACATGGGTATTGAAGATTTGCATGACTATTTAACTACCTGCAAAACTGTACACAGTAAGGGGACACTTACACAATAAAGGGTAAATAAAAGGCATTATCTTTCAGTATATTGGTTATGATAGAACAGTAGAATAATATTGAAGCAGAAGAATAAAATGGAAATCTGAACATGTGCTACAATCTTGAGGGGATATTCAACCATACAGTTTGGAAATGTATAATGCAACATTTAATATATGTACAGTGCCTTTGGAAAGTATCCAAACCCATTGTTTTTTTTTCAAATTGTGCTATGTTGAAAGCTCAAATTAACATTTCAATTGACTTTTTTTGTTACTCATTCACATGAAGTGCTCTATAATGTCAAAGTAGAGAAAAAAAATACACCCTTTGCTGTAAAGGCTTAAAAATAAGCTCTGGTGTATCCAATAGTGAAATAATCTAAACATTTTACTCCACTTTGACATTATAGAGCACTTTGTGTAGATGAGTAACAAAAAGCCCATTTAAACATATCTTAATTTGAGCTGTCAAACAGCAAAATTTGAAAGGGTGTTCATACTTTCCGAAGGCACTGTATATGATTACCTAGAATCAGGGGCAGGTATAAAAAGAAGGTTAGGCTAGGGTTAAGGCTAGGGCTAAGGTTTGGTCAGATAAATACACGTGTGTCTGCTGTACGCGGCAAAAAAAAAAAAATGGTAAGCCTTGATGGCTGGCCCCCCTCCTCTGGGTCTGTGCCCCAGCCTGGTCCCCCCATTCAAAATGTTCTAGACACGCCCCTGGGACTAGGTAGGCTACATCACAACCACAACGGCGATGATGATATGGCACTGGCAGGAACATGTATTTCCTGCATTTAATTGTTCTTCTCTCTCTTAATGCTCTTCTTTTGATAAGGAAAAAGGCGTCGCGTTGCAGTGTTCTTTTTAAACCATTAAGCAGTTATCCTGATACAACTTGTATGAGATTGTATAATAACGATATGTCTTGGTTCCTGCGTTAAGCTGTATCTTGAGTACCGACGTTTATGAGCCGGTCAAATAATACCATTAAAGCGTCAATAGTCCTGATCACGTTACCAAGTGACAATGCAACTAGCCTGCGTCTTTTTGTTCACGTGATTCAGAGGTTGTGGAAACCAGTTATTTTTGGTCATGACTGATAAACAATCAAACAACCAGAAAACAACGGTACATAAACGGTCGCATGAGCAAAAATGCCTAAGGGGAATGTAAGAAAACTGTTGATTTTGACACACCCAGTGTTTTGGCTATGTCTCTTACTTGATCCTCATGTTGAGAGACAACAGCAAAGTCCACACATAGAACCAACCCCAGACCTTTGTTAGCTTTCTTGTTTATGAACTAATGATGCTAAAACACACACAGCTGGCCATGAAACAACTGAACAGCCAATTGACCAATTCATTTTGCTCCCCTAAAATGGGGGGGCTATGTATAAAAAGGGCTGTAATTCCTACACTGATCACCCAATGTGGATATAAATACCCTTAAATTAAAGCTGAAGTCTGCACTTTAACCTCATTGTCATTGTTTTATTTAAAATCCAATGTGCTGGAGTACAGAGCCAAAACAACAAAAATTGTGTCACTGTCCCAATACTTTTGCATTTAACTGTATCTGTTGTGTGACTTTCTTCATATCGCATGTCTGACAGGCTATATGACACTGTATGGCAACAGATGTTAAAGCTTATCAACTGTGCAGCCAAGCATGTAAACCCAATCTTAAAAAAGGTTCTACCTAGTGGTGTTATCATCTGTAGGGAGCCTGGACATATTTAGACAATTATTAGCAAAACTCACCTTTGCCAACTGAAAATGGATTTTTGTAGAATCAATACGAAGGAGATCACCGACAAATGGTAATGACCATGGTCCTGGTGGAAATTTTTGGGGAGATTTGTGTTTGAAAATGTAGGTAAGAGTCAAAAACACCGCAAGAAAAACTAAACAAAACTTGGTGTAGACCAAATCCAATCCAATCATTGTGAGTCAATACCCAAAGCACAATCAAACTACAACAGTATACAAAGCTTGCTCGTGGGCATTGAATAAAACACGTCTGCTCACAGCCTGGCTGTCCAAGGTGTTATTAGTTTGTTTTTTTCAGGCAGGGCTTTCAGAAGATTTGCTCCGCCCATACAAAACAAGCTCACAGGAAAGCGCAGCGGATGTGTCATGAACTCCAAATTTAGTATTGCATTCAGGCCACCAATCAGGGTTAAGACAATGGTAGTTCACCCAGCATGGAACAGAACTTAGGTTATTTAAAAATTTAGTGCAGCCTCACTAGACAGGTAATTAATCAAATAATGGCTTGCAGGCTGATACTTTTCGAATTCAGCCTGCAAGACTGCTACTCATTCAAACGGGTACCAGCCATGGAGGCAAAATCCAAAAATCTGCCTGCAAGGCATTATTTGTCTAATTACCTGCCTGTGAGGCTGCATTACCTGTCAAATGAAAGGTGTGTGTTTTATAACCAGCCTCTGGAACAGGACCTAGCCTTCCAACACTGATTCAAATGGGACAAATCAGCAAGGAAGGAAGATGCAGTGAACCAGCACGCTTAGTATGTGCAGTTCAAGTTCTCTTCCAAAAATATAAGCCTTCTGGCAAATCAGCATCAAACCTTTGGCGTTGTTGCCGCAGGTTTATGGCAAGCTCATATTTTCACATGCAAATTAGTTTAGTAAGAACTGCCATTCATTTTTGCCACGACTGGCAAACTGACAAATCTCTGGTAACATTTTGTCATAAACAATTAAGTTTGAGGCAAATGCGCTACATATTAGCTGCAAGTTTGCAGCAAACTATCCCGTTTTTTAAGGGTTGTATTGACTATTAGCAGCCTGGTAGGAGGTTAGAAACATTTTTGCCCATTCCTCTTGGCATATCCTTGTAAGCTCTGTCAGGTTGGATGGGGAGCGTCGGTACACAGCCATTTTCAGCTCTTTCCACAGATGTTCAATTGGATTCAGGTCTGGGCTCTGGCTGGGCCACTCAAGAACATGCACAGACTTTATCTGAAGCCACTCCTTTGTTCTCTTGACTGTGTGCTTCGGGTCGTTGTCATCTTGGAAGGTAAACCTTTGCCCCAGTCTGAGGTCCAGAACGCTCTGGAGCCGGTTTTCTCCAAGGATCTCGGTGTACTTAGCTGCATTCATCTTTCCCTCTATCAGGACTAGTCGTCCCGTTCCCGCTGCTGAAAAACATCCCCACATCATGATGCTGCCACCACAATGCTTCACTGTAGGGATGGTATTAGCCAGGTGATGTGCGGTGCCTGGTTTCCTCCAGACGTGACGCTTGGTATTCAGGCCAAAAAGTTCAATTTTGGTTTCATCTGACCAGAGAATCTTGATTCTCATGGTTTGAGAGTCCTCTAGGTAAACTCCAAGTGGGCTGTGATGTGCCTTTTACTAAGGAGGGGCTTCCGTCTGGCCACTCTACCATAAAGGCCTGATTGGTGGAGTGCTGCCTGGATGGTTGATCTTCTGAAAGGTTCTCCCATCTCCACAAGGATACGCTGGAGCTCTATCAGAGTGACCCTCGGGTTCCTGCTCACCTCCCTGGCCAAGGCCCGTCTTCCCCGATTGCTCAGTTTGGCCGGGCGGCCAGGTCTAGGAAGATTCTTGGTGGTTCCAAACTTCTTCCATTTACGAATGATGGTGGCCACTGTGCTCTTTGGGGTCTGTAAAGCTGCAGAGATTTTTCCGTACCCTTCTCCAGATCTATGCCTTGACACAATCTTGTTTCTGAGGTCTGAAGATAATTCCTTTGACCCCATGGCTTGGAGTTTGCTCTGACATGCACTGTCAACTGTGGGACCTTATATAGGCAGGTGTTGGCAATCCCCAATCATGTCCAATCAATTGAATTTATCACAGGTGGACTCCAATTAAGTTGTAGAAACATCTCAAGCAGTATCAGTGGAAACAAAATGCACCTCAGCTCACTTTTGGGTGTACATATATTTAACATTTTGATTTTTAATAAATTAGCACAAATGTCTAAAAACCTGTTTTCACTTTGTCTATTATGGGCTATTTTGTGTCGAATTTTGAGACAAAAAATGAACTAAATCTATTGTAGAACATGTCTGTAACGTAATAAAACGTGGAAAAGGTGAAAAGGGTGTGCAGACTTTCCGGCTTGACTGTGTATGCTTCAGGCCACAATCAAGTCAATCCCTGCCTGATTATTATAAACCCCCTTGTGGATTAATTGTAATTGTAATTTGTCATAGCTTTCATTTTCTCTCCCTTCAAAAAAAACATAATACTGGCTTTGTACAAATCTTTCGCCCAAGGCCCACTGACCTAGAGGGCCTACTCGAAGGGTGGATTTGCACTGTATTTTTTCTCATTAAAATTAAAACAATAATAATTAACTCATCCTATTTTACGAGTAATATAATTCCGGAATGATATTTCAAACTCCAATTCCAAAAACGTTGGGGCAGTATGTAAAATGCACATAAAAGCAGAAAGCAGTGATTTAAAATTTTCTTTTACATATATTTAATTAAAAACAGTACAAAGAAAATATATTTAATGTTTTACCTTATCAACTTTATTGATTTTTGTAAATATTCGCAAATTCCGAATTTGATGCCTGCAACACGTTCCAAAAAAGCAAAAAATACTGGGAAGTTCAAAAAACACCTGTTTGAAACATTCCACAGGTAAACAGGTGATGCTATCATGACTGGGTATAAAAGGATATCATGATATCTTATTTTCAGGCACTCTTACAAGCGATACTATAACCTCTCTGCATTTGAATGGATCTCTATGGGAATTGGGGGGTGGGACTAGATTAAGCTGTAAATTACAGAGGAATAGTATGGAACCCATGGAAGGCTAAATAACTGTAAGTCATCAAGGGTCTGTGATATCAAACGAGCCTCAAACTATCACTCTGCTGCCATATATGCAGTAGATATGGATGGATCACTTGGAGGGTTGTTTCTCCTGACTTGTTTTTCCATAGAGTTCAATAGGAAAACGAGTCAGAAGAAACAACACTTGCACGTAACATGAGTCACAAATCTGGCCAAATTGTTAATTATTCCTTTTAAGTTAAGTTTTTCACTAATCACATTCCACTGTATTACATAGAAGAGATCAACTCCAGTTGTTGGGGACCAAAATGTTTTCTGATTCCTTCTTATACATTTGTTGAAGTGTTCTCACATATTACTGATATAATAGCGACATGTAATTTATGATTTATTAGCATTTCATAAAAATATGACTAACTGGCAATTATGGTTGATTGGCATAATTATAAAAAAACAAGTCATCATATATAATGTACCCATGGCATAAGATTCACAAAACAGCATAGATAATCAGGTTCGGAACAGAGGTTGAGGTTTTGCGTAGCAAACATGTGGCAGGTATTTTGTTTTCTGGAAAACTGGTGTGTCCACCCCCTGTACATAGTCATAACTAAGTATTGTTCTCATTGGTTTACATATATTTTACTGTAAAACTCTCCAAAATATCCAAGTAAATTTGTCACCCCCTATCAAGTGTTGTGGCATATTATGTGCGTGTTTACATTTCCACTAAAGCACATTCACTCCCGGCAGTCTATTCAAATTCCACTCTGTTTCTGCACCAAATGAAGATAGAAACTTTGGTACAACTGTAATTAGTGAATGTTGTATTTAAAGACTACATTTCAAAATAGAGCCTCTCTTTTTCCTTATTTTGTGTGGCTTAATTCTTAATTCTGAGTGGAAATCATGAATGCTATGCTAGTCATTGTACATACAGTATGACTAATGTGATCTCTAATGGTTGCTTGTTGAAAGTCAGCGATTGGAGAAGCCGATCTGGAAAGGCTTTGGGGATTGTGGGAACCCAAGCTGACTCTCCAGACTCAGCTCCAACGCAGGGGGAGGAGAGAAGGTGAATTGCTGGAGAATGTATGTAATGCTCCCCCAGGCACACCCTCTTACCTGGTGAAAACATGGTTTCAGGTTCACCAGAGAGTATGAAAATGGGCAGAATTATTTCTGCTTGGTTTGCCATTATTAGGGTGTGCACACATGAGAATGAGCTCAAAACAATCTGACAATGGAGTGAGTGGTAATGTGAGAAAGGAGACACACCTGCTGAAGATGGAAAGAATGCTTCTCTTCTCTTCTCTGAAACTGGCCCAGAGAAACCAGAAAATGTCCCGGATAGAAGGTATCCGGCATCACCCACTCATTTTTGTAATTTAACACAGAGGACAAATTAGCGACCATGACTGTACCCTGCTCAGGAAATAACAATAAATGCTTGGATTATAAAGTCCCAATAAGAAGTAATGGTGCACTGTATGGTCCCCCTTTCCCCTGATATACATATAATTCTCCTGTTCACCACCACAAAAGAAGGTTGGCACAATGGAGCCTTTTTTGGGATAATCTTTTATTAAAGTAATTTACTAATGCTCATGAATCAGAAATAAGATGTAATGTCTGTTGTTTGTGAATGTCATATAACCTTTATACCTAGTTTTATATAAACTTTTATTTTTATGATGTAAGTTTTCAGCACTCATTGCAACAGTTACCAGTGCCATTTTAAATGTAATGCCAGAATGATGTACAAACAGTATGTGAAGTCCATACTTTTGGTGTTATAAGGTGTTAGAGAATGGGGTGTAGATGACAATCAATGGTTCGTGATAGTTTTAGCCTTTCGTTGAATATTGAATAATTCACTTGAATATGTTAGACATATAGTAATATATTTCTTTCCCAATTGGGAAATTTGGCTTGTGACATTACACCTCATGATATGAATCATAAAAGCATGATTTAAAAAAACATCAATGTTTGGTGTTTTGTTCTTTTGTGCTTTTCATACCACCCAAACATAAAAATCTCAAACCTGTCAATCTTTTTGGTTAGATTTTTTAAGACTAACATTTGTGTCATTATCTCCAGAACAGATTTGTCCCACCTTAGGTAGACAGTATCCTGTGTTGTGTCTTTGCTGGCGATCCTGGGCATATTCATTGGCACAATGTTGCCCATCCTCTGTATCTCATGGATCACAGCTTCAGTGTAGGGCATGTTGGCTCTGTCTGCCATGGTGGGCTGCCGTGACTGGCCAATCACTCTGTCAATCTCAACTTGGACCTTCTCTGTGAAATCAAATTGAAACAGTAGAGTTTAAAAAAACTTTTTTCCAGGGTGTTAAAAACAAAAAAGTAAGTAGTAGATTTTAATATAATTTAAGATAATTCATAGTTTCATATTCAGAAAGTCAGATGAGGTCATTATTAAGGTTTGTTAGTACGAGTTAGTGATATGCAAAGAGATATGGTCACCTACTCTGTACATTCATGTACTTCAGCATAAAGTGGAGGGCCCAGCGCGTAGTATTGGTTAGTTTCCGTTCCTCCTTCAAACAGGGCCACAGTGCAAAATGGCAAATTATTTTTATTGAATCCAGCCTCAATGTCATGTATCCACATAATGATTATATTTTAAAATAGTTATTGAAAACTTTCAGCTTATCTGCTACAAAACAGAAGACAATGCTTATGTGCATTACAGGCAGGGGTGTAAAGTACTTGAGTAATTGTACTTCGTTACCATACTTAAGTACTGTTTTTGGGGATTTGTACTTTACTCGAATATTATTAAGTTTGTATACTTGTACTTTTACTCAATTACATTTCAGAAACATACTTTTTACTCCTTACATTTAAAATGCACTTTCAAAGTACAATGTACAAATCTCGCAGTTCCAACGATTTTAATTAGTATATTTGTTTCTCTGGCCGAACTCACATTAACGTTATTAATCATGCGGCCGCACTTTATTTAAAACAGCCAATCAAATGCCCATCAATGGAAAATTTACCAGCCCATACCCATGCTGATTGGTCCTTGTGCAAGACTAGAAAGCGGGGATCTTTGATTACACACCTGCTATCAAAATAACTATTTGACACGTCGAACCCACGTATAAAAAAAACTGAACTAAACCCTTAATTTTTTTCAAGGTTGTAGTTTGGCCCACTTTATGTTAGTTTACCTCAAAATGTTTTTACAAATTCGATGGAGAAGTGCATTAAATAATTTTAATGCAAAAAGTGTCCTCTGTTCTTTCATTTCAGCATTGTCTATCGCATAACTCATTCTATTGTGGGCCGAGTGTATGCTGGGTTTTATTCCAGCCTTGCCTAAACACCAGCTGATGATTTCACGAATTAGCTCACCTCTTCAACTAACTCACCGGGTGCAATGTGTAGTTGAAACGAAAACTTGTATACACGCGGCCCACGGTGGAATGAGTTTGAGACCCCTTGTCTATCCCTTGCAATAAAAAAAGTTTTTACTTTTACTATTTAGTACTTAAGTACATTTAAAAGTAAGAACTTTTTTACTTTTACTCAAGTATATTTTTAGCCAGATACTCTGACTTTTACTTGAGTAAGATTTTGAGACAGTATCCATACTTTCACTTAAGTATAATTTCTGGGTACCTTTTGCACCCCTGATTACAGTTTTTTCAAGAAGCAGTACTGAGTCTGAGAATGTACACACATGACACTGTCTGTTGGTGTTTATGGTGGTCCATTGGGTTACTAGCATAATGGTCAAGACACTGGGCTTGCAACTCTCACAGTGTAGGTTTGATTCTCATTTCTGGGCACTGTCCCGATATGTGTGTGAGGTATGAGGTATAAATAGATGAAAATGTCACCCTGGATAAAAGTGTTTTCTAAATGCCTGCAATGTATTGGCTTCTGTGGGAGACGTGTTGTGTTCTTAACTTAATAAGTCTGCATTAAATGATCCAGATCCACACAAATGCATGTTCAGTGGAGTTTACTGAAAATAACCACTCACTCTCCCCACGCAAGTGCTCACGTAAAACCCCATTTGTAACCAATGCAACATCATAACAACTGTCGTACTGTACAATGTGTGAGTGTACATAACATTTCCCCCTCCCTACAAAAGCACACCTGAATAACCTATGTTATCTGAGCTGAAACACAAACTAAGTCTTTTTTTAGAATGTCCTTAAGAACAGAAGGCCGTAAAGCTTATGTATGAAATGCTGTGACAAAGTCCAATGGGAGACTGAAATGGAAATGACTTGGCTCTGTTAGTGTCAGACAATAATGTAGTTAGGCTCCAGGAGCAACTGAGTCTTGAGCTGGCTAACATTAGCATCTGGTTAGCTGACAATAAGCTCTTCCTATACCTGGGTAAGACAGAGGCAATTATTTTTGGCTCTAGACCCAAACTGATTAAAAGCTCAAGGCTTCTTAGTCAAACTGAGGGGAGAAAGTGTTGCAACCAAGTCATCAGTAAACTATTTAGGATGCTCGCTGGATAGCAATGTAGGAGGTGAGATTATGGCTCTAAAGGTGCTGGGGAAGGTGAATGCTAGAACTAAGTTTCTGGCTAGGAAGGCTTCTTTTCTAGACAGGGACTGTCTAAAATGGTTAGCCTCTAGCCTGATCCAATGTCACTTTGACTATGCCAGCATCTCCTGGTATGGCAACCTGAACAGAATTTGGGAAAACACAGGATGGGAACAAAAACTCCCGGCCAAAAGAAAAAACAACCCACAAAACAGGGAGAGGCTCGAGACAAAACAGAGCCCAGGTTAACAGAGAAAAACCTCTAGACTCTAAAAGAGAAAGAAATAAGAAGAAAAATAAAAACAACCCTGTAAATAATAGGGTGAACACTCATAGGTATAGAGTGAGAAAAAAACGAAAAAAGAAACATCTAGCTCTCAATAAAAGAAAGCACTGAAACGAGAGGTAGGAAAAAACAGTAAAGAAAAGGGAGAACAGAAAAGGAAGACCAAAACGAGAAACTGAATGTGCAAAGGAGAAACGAATCCTAAACTGAAACCTAAGCACCAAAAGGCAAGTCCCACGCTATTCCAAAGCAGAGCGATGGAGCAAAGTGGTCATCTGAAGGCTCTTAAACCGATACCGGCTTCGAGGCAGAGTAAATAATAACGCGGGGCTTAAATAGCCAGCAGAAACACCTGAACAGGTGTAGGCAATAACGTTAGGAAGCGGAAACAAAACCCGGCGTGGAAGTAGAACTGGAGCAGCGAAACCACCTCCACAGAAAGGAAGCGGCAACCTGCGAAACCATGACACCCGCAGTGTGCCGACGCTATAGACGGGTCCCATATTCCCGTCATCGCCCCACAGAAAGACCACTGTGACTACTTCAACCGCAAAGGATGGCACTCCGTTCTTTTGCAGGGTGTTGTTGACTACAGATACTGGTAAGAACAGCCTCTTATAATTCGTTAATGCAATGTCTGTATATGAAATTTACACAAAAACCCAATGTTTCCTGTACAGTATAGCACCCACTCCTTCAGCATACTAAGTATGACAATGGTTATTCTACAGCTTACATAATGTGTTATTTTCAAGTTGTTATTGTTGGTGATGGTTGCCACTCATGTCATCCCAACAGCTTTACAAATATCAACGTAGGATGGCCTGGAAGCGTCCATGAAGCCAGGGTACTCAGAGACTCAAATCTGTACAGAATGGCAGAGAGGGGAGACCTTTTCTCGAAAGTAGGTATTTTTTTGCATTTACATGAATAAAACACTCACTCCAGGTCCCAGAGCTATCATAAGTATCTCTCACTGACTTAATTTCACACACCTACAATGCTCTGTATTTTATGTATAGTGCCCAGTGCCCAGTGCCCAGTGCCCACCAACAATCAAGCCGGAAAGTCTGCACACCCCTTTCACCTTCTCCACGTTTTATTATGTTACAGACTTATACTACAATAGATTGAGTTCATTTTTTGCCTCAAACATCTACACACAATAGCCAATAATGAAAGTGAAAACAGGTTTTTAGAAAATATGCAATTTTATTTTACTGACAAAAATAGGTTATTTAGGGGTTACATATCTGTACACACCCTTAGCCTAATACTTGGTTGCTGCACCTTTGGCAGCAATTACAGCTTCAAGGCGTCTTGGGAAAGAAGCTACGAGCTTGGCACACTTGTTTCTGGACATTTTTGCCCATTCCTCTTAGCATGTCCTTGCAAGCTCCTTCAGGTTGGATGGGGAGCATCGGTACACAGCCACTTTCAGCTCTTTCCACAGATTTTCAATTGGATTCATGTCTGGGCTCTGGCTGGGCCATTCAAGGACATGCACAGACTTTCTCCGAAGCCACTCCTTTGTTCTCTTGGCTGTGTGCTTCAGGTCATTGTCATGTTGGAAGGTAAACCTTCGCCCCAGTCTGAGGTCCAGAGCACTCTGGATCAGGTTTTCTTCAAGGATCTCAGTGTACTTAGCTGCATTCATCTTTCCCTCTATCAGGACTAGTCGCCCCGTTCCCACTGCTGAAAAACATCCCCACATCATGATGCTGCCACCACCATGCTTCACTGTAGGGATGGTATTAGCCAGGTGATGAGCGGTGCCTGGTTTCCTCCAGATGTAACGCTTGGTATTCAGGCCAGAAAGTTCAATTTTGGTTTCATCAGACCAGATAATCTTGATTCTCATGGTTTGAGAGTCCTTTAGGTGCCTTTAGGCAAACTCCAAGTGGGCTGTGATGTGCCTTTTACTAAGGAGGGGCTTCCGTCTGGCCACTCTACCATAAAGGCCTGATTGGTTGAGTGCTGCCTGGATGATTGATCTTCTGAAAGGTTCTCCCATCTCCACAAGGATATGCTGGAGCTCTGTCAGAGTGACCCTCGGGTTCCTGCTCACCTCCCTGGCTAAGGCCTGTCTTCCCCGATTGCTCAGTTTGGCCGGGCGGCCAGGTCTAGGAAGATTCTTAGTGGTTCCAATCTTCTTCCATTTACGAATGATGGTGGCCACTGTGCTTTTTGGGACCTGTAAAGCTGCAGAGATTTTTCCGTACCCTTCTCCAGATCTATGCCTTGACACAATCCTGTTTCTGAGGTCTGCAGATAATTCCTTTGACCCCATGGCTTGGAGTTTGCTCTGACATGCACTGTCAACTGTGGGACCTTATATAGGCAGGTGTTGGCAATCCCCAATCATGTCCAATCAATTGAATTTATCACAGGTGGACTCCAATTAAGTTATAGAAACATCTCAAGCAGTATCAGTGGAAACAAAATGCACCTCAGCTCACTTTTGGGTGTCATATGAAAGGGTGTGCACACTTTTGTACATATATTTTACATTTTGATTTTTAATAAATTAGCACAAATGTCTAAAAACCCGTTTTCACTTTGTCTATTATGGGCTATTTTGCGTAGAATTTTGAGACAGAAAATGAACTAAATCTATTGTAGAATATGTCTGTAACGTAATAAAACGTGGAGAAGGTGAAAGGGGTGTGCAGACTTTCCGGTTTGACTGTATATGCTTCAGGCCACAATCAAGTCAATCCCTGTCAGATTATTATAAACCCCCTTGTGGATTTAATTGCTACACCTAACAACAGCAATACACAAAACAAAAGGGACCAGGGAGATCTATCTCTCAGCAGACTCATGTTAAACCAGATAACTGTGTAAAAGTTTTCACTGTATTTCAGTATTACTGATTTTTATCTATACAGCTACAAATGTTAGGTTAAGGGGTGTGATTCAATAATTCATAAAGATGTTCACAAAAAGTGATTGATATTTAATTTATGGTGACCTATTTTGCTTCTTTCTGTATTCAAAATTAAGTTGTCACTTTAAGAGTCCATATTATTGAAGGAATCTGAATACAGTACATCTTAATGTTATGACCCACATGTACATGTTGATTTAATACAGTATTACTTGTGTTTCTGTCATCTCAGGAGACTGTAGGATATCTAATATTTAGATATAAGCAAACTACCCGGCTCCTCCATCTCTCTCTCTCCCCTCCCCCCCCTCTTCTTCTGTCTCTGTCTGTCTTTCTCTCACTCACTCACCCCCACAAACATCAAAGATAAGCCCGTCTTTGTCCCTGTCAATATTATATAAATAATATTGGCAATTTCTGGCTTATTGGTCTCTCAATCTCTTTGCTGGGATATTCTAATTCATGTCTGTTTAATGTCTTCCTCTTTGTACATGATAAGTAGTCAGCCTACATTCATTACTGAATGTATGATTTTAAGTCATTATTCTAATTGACTGTTTTTTAATTTAATAAAAATACACATTTTACCTAATCACAACACTGAAGAAATAAATGGCACCAAAGTACCAGTAATGTTGCTAGGAGACCCTGCATATCCTCTTCGCAACTGGTTGCTTAAGGGATATGCAGATGCTGGAAACCTCACGGAAGAGCAGCACTACTTCAACCAGCGACTCAGCAGGGCACGAATGACAGTGGAGTGTGCCTTCGGCCGGCTTAAGGGGAGGTGGAGGTGCCTGGGAAAACGGCTTGATATGGACATCTCTGCATTCCCCACCATAATCAGTGCCTGCTGCACTCTCCACAACTTGTGTGAGATGCACGGGGAGGCACTGACACAGCTGTTTTACAGGCAGCTTACAGCTGGAATTGACCACGAATAATTTGTCCTCAGAGGAAAAAATTTGTCATTGGAGCTAGAAGCTACCTGACAACACTGAAGCTAGAAGCCACCTGAAAATGTTTTTTTTTGTTTGTTTTTTGTTAATGTTGTCTTTCTTACTTATTACATGCTCTGCAAATTCAACCATATTCTGGGCTGCAACCTGTAGAACCTGTTAGCAAATGTGGCATTAAACAAAATGTTTTGTTCTTGATCTTGCAATTATCTCTTTATTAACATTCAGATCTCTTCTTATTATAGAAGGCCATACAAAAAACTCTTACAAAGTCACTTAACAATATTCACTTATTCATGCACTTAGCTTAAAGTAGTGCTTAAAATAATTTTTTAAACAATATTTTCTGCATGTCTTACAAGGCCATAAAACCCAAGACTTTGGATAAACATAAAACTCAAGACAATGCTTTTTCCTTAGAGAAGGCCATACAAAAAAAAAACTCTTACAAAGTCATGCAACTTAATATTCACACACTTAACATTGCTTAAAGTAGTGCAATTTTTTTAATAAAAAATAAAAAAGTAGTACTTCACATTGATTATAGTGCTTAACATTGCTTAAAGTCGCTTAACTTAACGTTCAGTTATTTACTCACGTAAAATTAAGTGCTAAATTTAATTTTCCTCTGGATGATGGATTGGGGAGAATGAGAATAGTGGGTGATCCACCAGAGCCCACTTCTTTACTGGAGGGGTGAAGCCATCACGAGGGGAGAATGCTGGTAGGTCAGGTCTGAAGCCATCACGAGGGGAGGATGCTGGTCAGTCAGGTCTGAAGCCATCACGAGGGGAGGATGCTGGTAGGTCAGGTCTGAAAGTTAGAGGTTGAGCCAAGTCCTCCAGAAAGGATACAGGTGGTGTGTGACAGGTTCGAGGTGGCATATATGGAGGAATGTAGAAGGGTGGGGCCTGGTTCACATTTTAATGGAGGGGTGGAAATTGGGTTTGGTTATGAAATGGTGGAGGCTGAGGCTGGTTGAGGAAGTGAGGAGGTTGGAGTGGAGCCTGGTAGTGAGGTTGTTGAGTGGTGTTGTTTGATCGCCCAAGAAAGTGTGACAGCATTCCCATCATTTGAAGCTCATGGTCATGCTGAGCTTGCTGCATTTTTAGAAGTAGCTCTGTATCATCACTCTTTAGGGTACTTGTTATTTTGTCTGTGAACAATTCTAGTGTTCTGTCCAATTTGTTTTCCTTTTCCTGTTGGTGTCTGTAAAGTAAGTGTAGAGCATGTTATTAAGAGGTGGTAGCAATCTATTTTAGTTAAAAGGTGTGTGTGTGTGTGTGTGTGTGTGTGTATGTGTGCAGGGAGTGATTTGAGCGAGGATGGCACCCCCTTTATGGCAAAATGGGGAAAAAACATCCCACTTGTTAACTTACCATCTCCCCTTTAATTCTGACCGCAACTTCTTTATCTTGCGAGCATTAACAATTACGATATTGGCTACTTTCCCCAATGTTTCTTGTAATGTTTCATTGTATTGCTGCTCTGTTGTGACAGTCATTATGAGAATATTTCTTGTGAATATTCACTTTCACAAAACGAGTCTGAACGTGGAGGGAGGATAAAAGAATCAAACTACCTTAAAAGGCACTAGAATGCAGGAAATACTCTATTACAATTTTTCTGGGGGAGTACCCACATACCCGTTAGGTTGTCCCGCCCACATTTGAAATGCTTCCTACGCCCATAGATATAACCAATAACTAATAAGGGATAATTAAGAACTATTTTTGATAGTCATACTACAAAGTTTACTAGACTTGACTGCTCGTACGGCAATTAGGCCAAAATTTTCTCTACCCCATCTGCACCCCCCACACACCATCTCCCCTCTAAAGGTTTAACAAATCGCCCAGTGTATGTGTATGAGAGTGAGAACAAGAAAGAGAGAGTTTGTTTTGGTATGCAAGTGACACAGTGTGTGAGCCAGACTACACAATACTATAGGTTATCTACCTTTAGAGCACTTGATAGCTGCTGTGGCATCCTTGCTCATTCCTCCTGACTCTGTGGATGGTGTAGAACATCTTGAGCTTTCTCCTGTCTATGGGGTTGGATCAACTGGTGAAAAACAAACCATATGTTAACTGGTAGTTGGCCACAATTCCAACCTTCAGTTCTTGTTGTCTAGCACTGTCCCAAAGTTGCACATTCTTCAGTTATGTAAAAATCTTTTTGGGAAGCAATTTATCCTATGTTTGCTGATATGCTAATCTGATCCTTAGCCTAATTCACAATGCTCTCCAACTGGTAGTTTTGTAGCTAAGTAATACACAAATGCAACAGTGTTTCCAAGAACATATAAATTCAATATAAAAGCTGTATAAATAGTGAATGCAAAGATTTCACATGTTACATTGTGCAATTTTGCATCTTTACGTTAGATTTATCACACAATTGAATAACAAGCTAACTTATTGATTAAGTTAACATTTAGCTGCCCACTGAGCATCCTGTGTTGACACAGCACTGTAGGCTACAACGTTAGTGGAATCAAATATCAAATTTAGCTCCGTAAAGTTGCTGGACAGACAAGGTTATGCTATATGGTAAGTAATGTTATACCACGCTTTTCTAATGTTACTTACCGATTTCGTCTGTGTCTAGGGTTGCCAACTATCAGAAATTGAAATAAGGGACACCTTAGCGGCCCTCGCGGCACAGGTCAATTTTTGTACCTTTTTTTACACCTGCATTACTGCATTATTACTACACTTTAACATATAATATAGGCCTACTTGGTTGTAACAAGTCCTATCCATATACCAGACATGCATCTGTAATAAGCCCATGTACTAAGACACACAAACCTGAATTTGATCAGTTTTGTATTTTTGAGGAATACGTGGGAAACATTATCATTCAATAATTTATTTTGTCAGTGCAAAATAACAGTTCTTCAACACTATGTCGAACTTCAATTTAAAGTAAAATAACTACAGTTTCACAGTTTAAAGAACAATATAAAAACATATAAAGTATAAAAACATTTAACATTAGTAGTAGTGCAAACATCTTTGGCCTGTACTTATTTGAGAGAACTCAGTGCAAAACAGAAATGTTTACTTATTCTTCGGAATAAGTCATTAGTGCAAAAATCATCTTTTAACTGAAAACAAAAACACTTCTTTTTTTTTTACTTCAAAGGCCATGACTACACTTGTGTAGCCTACCAACAATGCTGAGTGCATTCTCGCACATAGACAAGATTACCGTAATTTCTCATATAAATCGCTCTGTCATTCATTGAGTCCCCAAAATAAGGGACAAACTGCGTCCCTTATCAGTTCGTTAAGGGACAGGTCTTTTATTTTCCAAATAAGGGACGGTCCCTTATTTCAAGGGACGGTTGGCAACACTATCTGTGTCCTCGAGGACAGGATCCTGGTCGTCACTACTACCACTGCTCCCCGCAGCTTGAGCGTCGTTTTCCCTTTCGACCACATAACATGAGCTGTCGAGTAGTTCTATTGGGTGGGAGCTGGATTTATCCCCCAAAATACGTTCAATCTGGTCATAGAAAGGACATGTTCTGCAACCATAGCCACTGGGTTTGTTGCTGTCCTTAGCCTCTTAAATTTAAGTTTGAGATGCTTAATTTTTCGTTGACACTGCAACCAAGTTCTATTATAACCCTGCTTGGTCAATTTATGTTACTGTGACTACATTCCTGAATAATGTGATGGGCTTGCCCTTTATTTTCCTCATTCCAGTTGGTATAAATAGCCCAAATGCATAATCTGTGCAGTTATATTCTATCTATCTATGCGGCTGTTTCGGTAATATCTAGCCAGTTAGCCTATTATCTACTTTGCGAGAGCGGAAACGCTGCATTCTAGCAAGATTTTCAACATTTTTGTAGTTTAGGCCTATATACTCTGCATATGTAGATACCACAAAAAAAGAGTGACAGTGAAACGCTTGCTCACGATGGAAAGGCAGTTGCTGGTCACGTTTGTAATTCACACACAGAGACGAGCTAATTTTGAATTACGCGCACTGTGAAACAGAGAACGATATCACTCTTCTTCTTCTCTAAGTTTTTTGGCGGATTACAAACCCGTTAAGGTGCATACCGCCACCTACTGAACAAGAGTATGTAACATCATGTCATTTCTACTTCATTCTTAAATTATATTCATCAATCTTGTGTCTCTTAGGAAAGTGTAAAGTGCCTTCCTGGTGCTTTCTACTCCCTCTCCTTCTGTTCCTAAAATTCCTATCAGATCCCAATCCCTTCCTGCCTCGCGGACTTTATCGTGTAGCCGTTCTCTTTCCTCCTCATATAAGGTGCAATGCAATATGATGTGTTCTACATTTTCTTTAACTCCACAGTTCCCACATTTATTACTGTCCCTTTTCCCCATTATAAACATTGTGCCATTTAATCCTGTGTGACCCACTCTAAGTCTTGTAATAATTATTTCCTCTCTTCTGTTCCTTTCCTTATGGCTCTTTGTAATGACCGACTTTTGTATTTTATAGAATCCCCTTCCTTTCTGGTCTTCATCCCACCTTTTCTGCCAAATCTCTATTCCTTTCCTCTTAATTATTGCTTTACCTTCTCCTTTTCCCAGTGGAACTGTAACCTCAATTTCCTTCTGTAATGCCATTTTCGCGAGTCTATCTGCACC
This sequence comes from Ilyophis sp. 1 JC-2022, assembly GCA_022702515.1. Taxonomy (NCBI): domain Eukaryota; kingdom Metazoa; phylum Chordata; class Actinopteri; order Anguilliformes; family Synaphobranchidae; genus Ilyophis; species Ilyophis sp. 1 JC-2022. Next base: position 102,854,001 of record CM040403.1, read on the forward strand.
CTCGTTCCCTTTCACCCCCACATGTGCTGGTACCCAACAAAACTGGATATCTATGCCACTTCTGTTAAGCCTTAGTAAGCTATGATTAAGTTCAATAACTAAATCATCTCTTACTGTTTTTGTTGACTGTATGCCTTCTAAGACTGCTAGTGAATCTGTACACATCACCACTCTATCCGGTCTGACTTCTTCCACCCACTGTAACCCAATAATAACTGCAATTATTTCTGCAGTAAATACTGATACATGATTGGAGATTCTTTTGGAAATTTCTATTTTAAACTCCGGGACATAGATACCAATTCCCACCTCTCCCTGCTTGTTTTTAGTCCCATCTGTAAATATTTCTAGATACCTATAAAAACTCTGTCCCAGGTAAGCACTAGTTTTAACACCCATTTCCTCTATTTGCCATCCTCTTTTCTTCTCCAGAATATTTAAATCTATCTTGACTTCTGGGAACAGCCAAGGGGGAATGCTGCTAATTGGGGTGGACCTGGCGAACTCTAATACCTCCATTTCGTATTCCCTTACCCTTTCTTCCCATGTCCATCCAAATCCATTGCCCTGGAACCTGGAATACTCCCAGCATTTTTGTAGAATCTTTACATTATTTCCTTCCCCACTTCCTTTAATCCTGACCCAGTATGCTAATGTAAGTTTTCTTCTTCTTAATTCCAGTGGCATCTCTCCTGCCTCTATTAGAACTGCGTTACTAGGGGTTGACTTAATAGCTCCAATACATATTCTTAGTGCTCTATATTGCAGCCTATCCACTTCTCTCAATGATGTTTTTGCTGCTGCTCCATATACAATACTTCCATAGTCTATTGTTGACCTCATAATTGCCCTATATATGCCCATTAATGACTGTTTTTCTGCCCCCCAGTCACACCCAGCCACAGCTCGTAATAGATTAATGACCTTTTTGCATTTTGTTTTCAGGTGTGTGATATGAACTTTCCATGTACATTTACTGTCCAGCCATAGACCCAGATATTTAAATTCTGTTACCCTCTCCATTGGTTGTCCATACAGAGTTAACTTCTCAGCATCTATCTTGCGCTTATTTGTGAATAACATGTAGCAAGTCTTGCTTGTAGATAATTTGAACCCCCACTCATATGACCACTTCTCCACTTTCTTTATTGCTTTCCTTATATTCTCAAATACATATGCCACATTCCTCCCCCTCATCCAAATAGCCCCGTCATCTGCATAAAGCGCCGAGTTTATACATCCATCTAACTCTGAGAATATGTCATTAATCATAATATTAAACAGTATAGGGCTAATTGCGCTCCCCTGTGGAATGCCATTCTCTATAACATAATCCTTAGACTCGTCTGCTCCAACCTTGACTCTAAATTTCCTGCCTGTTAAAAAGTCCATTATCCAATTATACATCCTCCCTCCAATACCCATTTTACTTAATTTAATAAGCAACCCTTCCCTCCACATAGAGTCATATGCCTTTTCAATGTCAAAATATACTATTGCCATCAACTCTTTCATTTTCAGTGTCTTTTCCACCTCATTACTTACTCCAACTAGAGCATCCATTGTGGATCGTCCTTTTCTAAATCCACTCTGATATTTGCTGAATATTCCTCTCTGTTCCAGTATATGTGAAAGCCTACGAACTATTATTTTCTCCATCCATTTGCAAGCATGAGATGTCTGTGCTATGGGCCTATAGTTACCAGGGCTAGTAGGATCCTTCCCTGGCTTGTTGAATGGTAGTATTACTGCCCTTTTCCAACAACTCGGCATGACTCCTTCCTTCCAGATTTTATTAAAAAGTCTCAGTACTACCTTCAAAGTTTCCAGTGGTAACTGCCGAAACATAGCATAGCATAACTGATCATGTCCTGGGGCTGTATATCCAGTACCTTGCAAGGCTATTTTGAGTTCTGACATTGTGAAGTCCAAATCTAAAGTTGACATGTCACCCTCTCTCTTCTCCCTCACATTTTCATTCTCACTGAGTGCACGGGCTTTCTGCTGCCTATGTAACTCCTCAAGATGCTCACCACTATGAACTGCAGCAAATGCCCTGCCTAACACATCCGCCTTCTCTTTGTCTGACACTGCCAGCCTATCCCCATCCAACAATGCTGGGATTTTAACTGATGTCCTTTTCCCACTCATTTTCTTAAACATGGTCCAAACATCTCCTAACTCTACCCCTCTACCAATGGTGGAACAGAATTCTCTCCATGTCTTCTTTTTTGTGTATTTAATTATCCTACGAGCCACTGCCCTTTTCCTTTGATATTCTATAATATTTCCTTGTGTTAAATTATTCCTCAGAGTTCTGAGTGCCTTGTTTCGTTCTTTTACAGCTTTACTGCATTCCTCATTCCACCAAGGTACCACTTTCCTCTTACCCTGCGTTGTTCTTTTTGGTATACTCAACTTTGCAGCCTCTATTATATGTTCTGTAACTTGAGTTATGCATTCTTCTATACTGCCTTCTAATGTTACCAATTGAGCTGACTTCTCACAACATAACCTAAATTTCTCCCAATCAGCTTTACCAAAACACCATCTGGTAATTACACTCCCTTCTTGTAAACACACGTTTGTATTTACTATAGTTAATACTGGGAAATGATCACTTCCTATGGTTGACTCTTTCTTGACATACCATTCGCAGGCATTTGCCAGACTATCTGACACCATTGTAAGATCCAAGCATGATACTGTTCCCCTATTCACATCTACTCTCGTACCTTGGCCATTATTAAGACAAACCAGTGATCTTTCATCTAACATTTCTTCCACTATCTTCCCATTATTATCTGTATGCTTGCTACCCCATAAACTGCTGTGTGCATTAAAATCTCCACACCATATTTCCTTTCTATAAACTGTCCCTGCCATTTCCTTGAACATTTCAACAGTTAGATTTCTACATGGATTATATAAATTGATTACCTTAATATTTCCTTCTTCCCTTGGGCTGCAAATTTCAACTATGTTGCATTCCATGTCATCAGGAGAAGGAACCTCCCTAAAGGCCAACCCATCTTTGATAAAAGTAGCACACCCTCCACCACTTTGGTTATTAGCTCTGTCTTGTCTTATAGAGCTGTACCCTGGTATAGTAAAATCTAGATGCGGACGTAACCATGTTTCTTGCACACATACTACATCAGGAATTACTTTGAATTCATATATATACTTTTTAAATTCCTGACCATTGGCTATAAGGCTTCTCGCATTCCATTGTAGTATGTGAAGACCCATAATTACTGTCTTAAACGTCCACCAGAACATTCTTCACCTTCAGCTTCTGTCAGTAGCGCATGTATCTGATCTGCTTTAATCTCTTTCATGTCTAGGAATTTTTCTGCTGCCTCCACAATTATCCTGATTTTATCACTTCTCTTTTCCTGCCGTACTGCAACATTAATGGTGTGACACATGAAAACTATGAACTTCACTTTACTCACTACTAGTGTATCATCATTGACTTTACATTTATGCACACACACATTTTGCATACGAGCTTGACTTTGGGCCTGCCTTTCTTGTGTATAATTGTCACTTTGCCCTATATTTCTTTGGGCCATTTCATTATAGTTTCTGTTGTTTGTTCCTATCCCCTTTACTTCCTTTAGTGCTTCTGCATATGAGACTTTATTCATTATTTTAACTTTCTGCACTTCTCTGGCTTCTTTCTGCACTACACAGCCTCCATACGCAGCACTGTGCTCTCCTCCGCAGTTACAACATTTAACTTTGGCATCCTTATCACATTTTCCATACTCATGCTGACCTCCACATCTTGCACATCTTAGCTTTCCCTTACATTGCTGAGCTGTGTGCCCCATTCTTTGGCATGCATAACACCTAAGAGGTTTGGGAATGTACTCCCTAACGATGTAGTTCATGTATCCCAATTGCACTGATTTAGGAAGAGTTTTCTCAAACTGTACAATTACCGATAAGGTTTCCTTCAGTGACCCATCCCTTTTACTCATAATCCTTGTGGCATCAATTACTTTGTCTTTTTTAACCTCCTTTTTAACCTCTTCCATAGACACACTTAGTGGAACTCCTGAGATTACTCCTCTTAACTTTGCCATTGCTCCAGGGATATGAGCCTTCATACTTTCCCCATTAAGTGACGACATACTTAGTATCTTTTCTTGCTGTTGTTTACTGGATGCATGTATCAGCACTCGTTTATTATTCAAAAACCGAGCAAATTTGATTTTACCGATTTCTTTCTCTATTGCTCTAGTAAGTTTAATCGGGTGATAGTGCCCGCCATCCTGATTAAACTCGATTATAACTTTCCACTCTACTTCTTGTGCTTGATCTATAGTTATCTGTCTTTCTCTCTGACTATTTCTTGATTTTTTACTTTTGTTAGCCTCACTATCATCAGACCAACTTCTCGCTCTTTCTCGTCTATCTCTATCTTCCAAATCCCTTCTCTTCCGCGTAGATTTACCTATCATCCACTCCATTCCCTTCTCATTATGTCCATCTGAAGTATCTGACATGATGTTACAGTCAAGTACAGTTTATTGCGTGCTAGCAATCAAAAAATAAATTCAAAACGCAAACACCGTGCAACAGATCCTCTCTCCCCTCTCCTCTCGCTCCTCATCAAAAAGTTACACTTCCGGGGGCAACGATATCACTCGTTCTCGTTTGCGAAATGGACCTAGGGTTGGCACGCGCACGCGCACTTGCAAGAAAAACGACACCGTCACAGAAACACCCTGGGGGAACTGAATTAGGCACAACACCGGACCTGACGCAATCAAAGGAAACGCTATACTTCCGAGGAAAAAATGTTTTTTGTCGCACTTTCCTTTGCGATTTGCGAGGGATGCGCATGCGATGCATTTTCGTGAAACGCGTTTTGACAAGAAATTGCGATCTGCGAGTGAAAACCCTCGCAAATCGCTTTCGTGAAACGAGCCCCAGGTCCACACGAATGCATGCTCAATGGAGTTTACTGAAAATAACCACTCACTCTCCCCACGCAAGCGCACACGTAAAACCCAAGTTGCAACCATGGCAACATCATAACAAATTACTGCACTGTCGTACACATCATAACAACTGTCGTACTGTATCATTAATCATTGAACTCAAAATAAAAATATGCAAAGACACACTAACTGCCACTGAAATATAATTAATTCATTATTTGTGTTATTAATCAAGTTAGCGGGGTTAACACATTTGAATTGTGAATGGAATCTGCTGTACATTTTGTTCAGTATGTTTATATTTAAACACTAAAGAACACATGACCCTGGCAAAATGCAAAGACAGCACATTCCTCTGCCCTTATGTTAAACTTTAGTCTTGCCATAAATCAGTCCTAGTTTTTTCATGATTGTTGTGGCCTAAAATGCTTGATTTTGCAGCAGGTTTTCTTAAAAGATGCGAGGAAAAGTGCAATGTTTTGTGTGTGTTTGTTCTGATGAAGTTGCGGTAATTAGTGAAAGTTGCATTGCAAAGCACATGCTAAATTGTTTATACTCATTACGGACAAATTACAACCGGTAGCCTGAAAAAATCTAGTGTATAATTGGTAGGAGCTGATATCTGCCTGTGGTAATCCAGCTCAGACTGGTAAAACCCAGCCAGCCCCTGGTAGGACAAAGCCAACTGTGGACTCCCGACCCGAGGTCTCATTTATAAAAATGTTCTTGGATTTAAACTTAAACGTAATCTTAAGATAATTTCCCAAATTGTGCTCACACTTGATTTATAAAGACAACTGAAACTGAAAAAAGTTGCTTACATTAGTTTATGTTGGTCTAAATTGCTAATTCAATTTGAACGCCAATAATTTGAATGCAGCCATGATTGAACAATATGTTTCTCATGTAGCACTATCTTATCATGTCTTAAATAAAACACCTGTGATTATTCACGATTCTTGCACTCTTCATGCCTGAAATCTATTATCAATTAAATGCTATTTCATACTGTATATAGCACATAGCCTCCACATAACCAGCATGTAATTACCTTACTCTGTGTGTACAGTATACAGAGCCCTGCCTCTCTTCACTGCCTGCTGTTGCCTACACAAGTGTCAGAGCATCCCTAAAACAGATGCGAGTGTGACCGGTGTGGATCTGCGTTGTGTATTTTCACAGACGAGACGGACGACTTCTGTATTTCGTTGGTCTGCCACCATATATTTGCTCTCTGTTATTCGGACAAAAAGAATACACGTGGTACATCACAGGAAACTCAACCTCCACTTCAGCTCCTAGCCTACATAAACATTGTGCCCAATATTAGCTATACAGTTACAGTATAACAACAAAAATGCATATGACAAGTACATATTAAGAGAACATATAAGATGCATTAAGGATGGATAGATAATTGAATCAATTATAGGGGAAAGCACCATAGTGGGGCTGATGACAGTGGATACATACCTCTTTCCACAAATGCAATAGCAGGAAAGAGGCAGTGGTATGATGGGGACAGCTTTTAGGGTCAACAGACAGGAAATTAGGTCACAGCGTGGAGGGACAATATGACAGTTTCCTGATATAAAGTACAGTAGGCTAAATGTGAATATTATAAAAGAAATAAATGAATGTAATGAATAAAATAATAAATAAAATAAGATTTTGTGTAATTATACATATGAGCGTAAACAACAATGCTACATGAGAACAAAAAAGGATCCCTAAAAAAGGATGCGAGAACAGATGATAAAATATCTGTTTAACATTTAACGTTATGTTAAAAAAGCTGGCTACAATAGCGTTGTTTAACCGCTGCGCTGTGATTGGGATATTGCTAACTTTAGTTATGAGTTATTCTCAAAGGCTTGTTTCATAAAGCCATGGTTTGTAGCAAAGGTCTTCAAGAGAGGTTGAGTTCCATACAGACTCCCAGGCCGTGACCGAGTATGATCCCTTCACCCCTTTGAAGGCGCATATTTGAGTCAACTTCGTCAAAATGTTTTTGAGTAGGCAACTTTTTCTCACAAATGGGGGGCACTTAAAATCCCTTATGAAACCCTTATTTTCCGGGGTTTTGTTGAGGGATTCAGGAGCACACTCATGACTCGTCCGACAATTTCAGGAATTACAAAACTAATTTGGAAAGAGTTTTTCAGGATTTCTTTCGCACAATGCTGGTAAAGTGAGGGGAGAGGGCACATAGTAAACAGTGTTTGGCCCTAGTGTTTTGACCTTTATCGTTTCTGTATTATCAGAAAGGCTCCCACTGTCCCCATTTTCCCCAATCTCACATTTACATGGAAGAAAGATGAGACCTTTACCTGCCATTTTTTGGTGGCAGGCTCCTCTTATTAGTTGTTATAATTTAGCTAGGTTAGTTATTCGCTTTCCTGAGGTAACAAAACCTAAACAAATTTATTTGTCTGCGCGTGGCCACGCAGTCAATCGTGAGATTATCACCAATCAAAACATTGTAATGTCAAGTTGATTAATCACTGAGGGGAGTCCATGCACTTTGCAAATCTATTTAATTGTTGCGAATTTCCGGATCACAAAATGGTGCGGTGCGCTTACGTGAACAAGTTTTCTATTGATTTTTAAATGATAGTAAATAAATCTTCAAACAATTAAATTGCATTTTATATTTTTAGGCGGGGCGGCAAACTCTATGCATTTAAGGGGAAACACTGCGGTAAGTGGCTTTAGGAAATTACAAATTAAAAATTTTATTAAATTCAAACATTATTTTGAAATCTTGCTGACCTCCTAAGAGAAAACAGTTAAGGAAATAGGTTGTTGCACTCTCTAAATTAGGGTAAAAGGGATTTGAGGCTTCATTAGACTTTTTTTTCTTTTGTATTAATTGCTCATCATGAAAAATATTATAGCCTATGTATTTTAGCACATTCTTCAGTATGAGCAATTAAAAATACCAAAAATATATTTTTCTAACAAAGACTATATTGTCTCTTTTTCAGAGTGTGAACAAATTCCTCCCTCTGACCTACTAGGAGACACATTTACTTTGGCTTTGCAGAGTATCTGGGGTGAAAAAGAATGTTTTCAATACAATTTTTTTAAAAGAGAGCTGTACTTTCATAATGAGAGCTATGTGGGTAATAAGCGTATGTGCAACAAAAACAAGCACACTACCCCTTTAATTTGTGCAAGCATTTCTAGTTGTTTTTAATAGCATCCAGGAAGGAATCTGGATGACCATTGTTTTTTATTCAGCCTGGGTGTGTCGCCCCATAGAGAAACAGTCAGAGCTATGTTGGCACGCTTGGGGATTAGTTAATGCGCTTACCTTGGATGACTCGATCTGCGCAGAGCAGCAGCCTCCTCTCTGTCTGAGAATATAATATTAAAACAGCGACACTTTCTATGAAGCCCATGTCCATAATGTACTACAAGCACATTAATAATTAATTACTTAAAGCAATCAAACTTGACTTATATGGGTTTATGATCAAATTATAACACATCATTTGGATGGCAGGTATACCATTCGCCAAGTCACGGCAAGGTGGGGCATGCCCCATACATATACAGCACTGAGTTTCAGGGTTTAGTACAGAAATAACCACAATGACCACAGACTCAGCCCATGACAACATTAACTTCTGTACCTTCTGACCTCATGAAAACAAACTGAATTCAGATACAACTTCACACGTCCACACAATAACTGCATTTATTTTCTCCTTTTTTTTCCTGCCGATTTCATCATCACAAATTCTCCAGTCCCATAATCAACAATTCTCCTCATCAGAGATTTAGTTATCCATCTATGGAAGATTTTCAATTACTTTAAAGATTAGATTTTCATTAAATGCAATCGCTATAGCAACACATAGTGAAATGTAATACATATCGGCATTTGCTTTTACATAACAATAAAAACCTAATTAAAAACTAAATGCATATCGCATTGTATTTTATTGTGTGTTCTGTGTATGGGGTGTATTGTATTTCAACACCAGTGCACAGTTCTCGTGCCACAATTAAATGTAATACTGACCTCGGAGTGCAATCCAAGCCCACTCACTGCATTTGGCTTTGTGACAGGGGCGGCACTGGAGGGGGGGCTTGTTGCTGTAGCACCAGCAGACATTACAATAGCACCACCAAGAAATTACCTGAACTTTGACATACATACAGATTATTTTTGCCTTGGAAAAGATAAAAACACAAGCTCTGTCAAACCCTAAGATCCTCGTTATCTTCATATATTTGAAATTCGCAGCCAATCAGTATTCACCATAATATTGATGACCAAAAGCTGCTGTATCACTTAATTTAACCAATAGCTGCTCTCTCCTGCAGCCTGCACTTTTTTCTGATCACAGTGGGTAGGCTTATGATCGTTACTGTCTCCTATAGCTAGCTAGGTGGATATAACGTTTGCTAGCCAGTTATCTAGCAGGTTGCCTTGTGGTGAGCTTCATGAGGTAATGTTAGCTTGTTCTGTCAGCTATCTAAGTTAGGTAGCTACTTGTTCAGTTAAACTGAAGCCATTTTTCTGGCTTTGGACTTCTACAAGTAGGCTAATTGGTGAGTCATGTCACTGATTTTTACCAGATTTGTAGCCAATTTTAGTGTCTTTCAGCTAATTTGTACCATGACACGGTGACAGTAGATAGTAGGCTAATGCAGGGATGGTTAGTAGCATGCGCCATTTTCATGTTTACCTTGGAGGGGCCTAGCACTATGAACTAAAAGCTATACATCAATGTCTGTAGGCTATTCGGTTATTTGGCCAGCTGACCGAGCTTGGTCTCAAGCGGTGACTGTGGGACAGTAGAATCGAATTGGAGAAAATTACATTTATTGGATTGCAGTGTGCGTGGTAACTTTGGCTATTCAGAATTTCATAAAAAATTGTTCTGGAATATAATTATAGCGTCCCTAGCTATAACATTACCTTAGGATAGTACAAAAAACGGGGTAGTAGTTGTGGTGTAGTAGGCTAGTATCGCCTTGGTTAGCCAGAACCGCTGCTAAAACACAGAGAGAATAACGCTTGCCTCCTTTCCTCCAGACCCCATGAGCCGCTACTGGCTGATTGTGAAGTCCAATTGACAGAATGTCCATTATGTATGCAATAGGCTATTTTAACATTCAGTCATGAAAATTTGTCTAATTACCGGTAGTTTTTCAAGATTTTATTAGACCGGTCCACTGAAAAAATGCTACGCTCATAAATACTTAAATCCCGCGACTGCTACAAGTCCTACAATATTATATTTATTGTTATTGAGCCTGGTTTTGTTTTGACTTATAAGTGAATGCTGTTGGTCTTTTAAAATTCACTTTGGTAAGCCAGAGTGCAATCAGCCCCTGGTAAATGTAACGTTTGGAGTGTAGGTTCAGAGAACCAAATGCGACTGACAGGGAATCAGAAAGCGAGTCCAATACACTCGCCACAGAAACGGAAACTAACCGCAGGTGAAGGAGTTAAACAAAAGATCGGGAACAAATCCTCCCTGGCATGAGCCAAAGCGAGAACCATGACACTAAAGCCTTGCATGTTTGCTTTATTTGACTTCATCACCTAAACTTGATCACCAAAACAGGACAATTGAACTAAAATTGTCACCTGGTCTGAAGAATCTCGATTTCTGCTGTGACAAACAGATGGTAGGGTCAGAATTTAGTGTAAACAGCATGAATCCATGGATCGTTGTCAACAGCACAGTGGTGGTGTAATGGTGTGTGGAATGTTGTATCGTATCTCACGGATAGATCCTACCAAGTCTCTTGGAAGGGTTCTGTCTCTGCACCCCATCCCCTGTCTACAGGAGTCCCGCAGGGATCTGTACTGGGTCCTCTGCTGTTCTCCATTTATACCAAGTCTCTTGGTTCAGTAATTAATTCACATGGCTTCTCATACCATAGTTATGCTGACGATACTCAACTCTTCCTCTCTTTCCCTCCCTCTACCCAACAAGTGAAGGAGAGGATACAATGGGGGAAATAAGTATTGGACACGTCAACAATTTTATTATCAAACATATTTCCAATGTAGCTATTCACATGAGATTTTGACCAGACATTGGTATTAACTCAATAAAACTACACGGCTAAAGAAATTGTAACGTTCCAATTCTTTAAAAAAGTTATGTGCAATAAAGTGAAATGACACAGGAAAAAAGTATTGAACACGCTAAATTAAATGTATTTAATACTTGGTAGAAAAGCCATATTTTTTATATTTGGTTGCATATCCTTTGCATGCCATGACTTTATGATGTCTGTGACCCAACAACATCAAAAGGCTCTTGATATCTTATTTGCTGGTACTTTTACAAGCGATACTATAACAGCTCTGCATTTGAATGGATCTCTATGGGAATTGAGGGGTGAGACAAGATTTAGCTGTAAATTACACTGGAACAGTATAGAACACATGGTTGGCTAAGTGGCTCTAAGTCATCAAGGGTCTGATGTATTAAACAAGCCTTTAACCATCACTCTGCTGCCAGAAATACAGTAGATATGGATGGATAACTTGAAGGGTTTCTTCTCCTGACTTATTTTTCCATAGAGTTCAATAGGAAAATCTGTCAGGAGAAACTACCCTTAAAGTGATCCTTCCATATCTACTGTATTTCTGGCAGCAGAGTGATGGTTAAAGGCGTTTTCCCCTACGTTCCATGCCAACCCTGCCTGCGTTCCTTCGTGGCCTGAAAACACACCTTTTCAGACTCCACCTGGACTGATACTTATCTAGGACCTCTCATGGTACTTGGTTCTTGTTTAACTGTGTATTGAAGTTTATAATATTTAGAATAGAATTGTAGTAGAGCTGATTTACCCAGTTTACTGTGAACTGCATTCAATGTTCATTACTAGGGATAGCTGCTACTTTATGGAAAGGATGTGCTTTATCTTATCTGTTCTGTAGTTACTTCAATGACGTTTCTGTATGCACTTACTGTATGTCGCTTTGGATAAAAGCATCTGCTAAATGACTGGAATGTAATGTAATGTTTTCTTGGCATAGATTTGATTCCATAATACCAATTGATCATCATTTGATTACCCATTTCTAAATGGATACTTCCAGGAGGATGATGTGCCATGTTGTAAGGCTGGAAAAAGTGTTATCAGTCCTAAAACTTTGCAGCTGTTGGTGATTTCCTGGAGGGTGCAATAAATGGTGGTCTGAGAACCTGTTCTTCTGACTTCTCACGGCCTCGTAAACTACAGCGGGGGTCGAGCCTACAACTGGACATCAGAACTCACAGGTCTTTTACGGCCTAGATTCTGGACTGAATGGTGAACATATTAAACAAAGCTGTATATGTATATTGAATCATGTGTATGTGCATGTAGATTGGTAATTGTGGAAGTATAACGTAATTGTGGATAATATGATAAATGTGGTGAACCTGGATAATACTAATTGAAGTGTGTGGTATGTGAAAATATTGGAGGGGGAGAAATAAAGAATGTGGAAGGAGGATTGTATAGGTTATCAGGGATGCGCTTGTCCATATAAATATCTGGAACCAAGAGTGGCCATCACCGGGACCTCACCGGATATCTAGATATGATAGAGAAGATCATGAGATCACGCGCCGTCGTTCAAAGAGTCTTATTACTGTCACTAGATTGGGGAGGGAGACTCTGTTTCTCTCCCTGGAGGGGGTCCCTGCGTGGTGAAACTGCTCTTCCTGCCAGACCTTATTTGGACAACAAAGGGACTTGTGGAGTGGGCATATCGGCGCTGAACTGCATTTAAGAAGATCCCAAAGGGAGACTCGGGGAGAATCTGCTTAACAGGTCTCCTGGTGCTGTAGTGGCATCATAGCCATTTTCATATAGGAGAATCTGCTTAACAGGTCTCCTGGTGCTGTAGTGGCATCATAGTCATTTTCATATAGGAGAATCTGCTTAACAGGTCTCCTGGTGCTGTAGTGGCACCATAGTCATTTTCATATGGGAGAATCTGCTTAACAGTTCTCCTGGTACCATAGTCACACCGTACGAAATCACTTGGTGATATACTTTGTTTGTGAACTTGTTCGTGTTTATTTGTCTTGACAGCATGTTATCCTGTGTTTAGTGATAGGCATTGAATGTGTTCGTGTTTGCTCTCACAGTCTTAACCAGTGATTATTTGTCATTAATAAATTACCATGTTTTCATATCAACTGCATCTTTCTTTTAATCCTTTTTCCCAGCTTCAATTGTCTGCATGATCTGAGCTGCAGCGTTCCAAGCTAATGACCTCCCTGCCTGTTATCCAATTCTTTTTATATTTAACGTGCGTGGCTCTCATCCATCTTATACCCTTTTCAGCCTAAATTACTACTGAAGACTCAGGGGGACAATTCTGACCCAGGACCGACTGATCAGCGGCCTGGTACAGACGTGGCATAACACAAGTTGGGTAGACGGCAAGTGACGGTCCAATTGTAAAGGTCGGGTTGGTGTATCGGTTCTGGTGATTTGATGTGAAGAGAATCCATGGGCGTCCTACGCCGATTCTTGTCAAATTTGCCTTAAGGAACTCTTTAAATACACCCAGAGTAGTGCATGGTTCTGGTGATTTGATATAGGAACCCATGGGTGTTGTTACGCCGGTTCTTGTCAAATTTGCCTTAAGGAGCCCTTTAAATGTACTCAGACTGGGGCTCGCAACTATCTATGATAAATGAATATCATGTATTGTGTTGACTAGACCCCCAACCTCTGTGTTCGCCACCGAACTGAGCTTCAGCAATAATGTTGATTCCGGCAAACATATATTGAAGTAATGATGGTACCTAAGGGCGAGTTGAGTGTAAACACTCCGAGCTCCACGCATGTTTAACCAAAATTCTAAATTATAATTATAAATGGAGTCAGATAAACGAGTAAATAAAATAATAATATTTCTAAATAACTTTTACCTTTTCCCACAGCAAGAATGGAATACATCACGTTTAAACTTTCGCTCCGAGCTATTCCCTCATTGGTCTAGTAATTGCGGATTCTACAATGTCACAAAGCATGCATCATTTCAAGATGGTTCCAAGAACATGAGAGTGACTCAGTTTACACCAATGGCCTGCACAGTCCCCGGTGTCGGATGCACTGTGGGATGATTGTTCAACAGGTAAATGAACTATCACCTCCACCGGCCCAGGTAGAGGTGAACATGGCCAAAGAACAGCGGAAATCCTGTCCAACTCCTCTACCCGGCCCAGGGTGCCTCCACATGGTGGGACTGGGTGTTCTGAGGATGCGTCATTGCCAGCACCCTCATATGTGCCCTCACCCTGGTGAAGTGCTGATATTTCCAACAACTCAGCTACTCCCGGTGCACCTCAACCCATTCTGCATTGGTTTTCAGACTGGGACCATAAACACCAGCATGGAACCAGCGCCACTCTTTATGACCCCTTGGGACTGTGTTTGTTTGTCCCACGGGGCCAAACGGGGGATCTGTAAGGCTGGAAAAAGTGTTATCAGTCCTAAAACTTTGCAGCTGTTGGTGATTTCCTGGAGGGTGCAATAAATGGTGGTCTGAGAACCTGTTCTTCTGACTTCTCACGGCCTCGTAAACTACAGCGGGGGTCGAGCCTACAACTGGACATCAGAACTCACAGGTCTTTTACGGCCTAGATTCTGGACTGACCCAGGACCGACTGATCAGCGGCCTGGTACAGACGTGGCATAACACAAGTTGGGTAGACGGCAAGTGACGGTCCAATTGTAAAGGTCGGGTTGGTGTATCGGTTCTGGTGATTTGATGTGAAGAGAATCCATGGGCGTCCTACGCCGATTCTTGTCAAATTTGCCTTAAGGAACTCTTTAAATACACCCAGAGTAGTGCATGGTTCTGGTGATTTGATATAGGAACCCATGGGTGTTGTTACGCCGGTTCTTGTCAAATTTGCCTTAAGGAGCCCTTTAAATGTACTCAGACTGGGGCTCGCAACTATCTATGATAAATGAATATCATGTATTGTGTTGACTAGACCCCCAACCTCTGTGTTCGCCACCGAACTGAGCTTCAGCAATAATGTTGATTCCGGCAAACATATATTGAAGTAATGATGGTACCTAAGGGCGAGTTGAGTGTAAACACTCCGAGCTCCACGCATGTTTAACCAAAATTCTAAATTATAATTATAAATGGAGTCAGATAAACGAGTAAATAAAATAATAATATTTCTAAATAACTTTTACCTTTTCCCACAGCAAGAATGGAATACATCACGTTTAAACTTTCGCTCCGAGCTATTCCCTCATTGGTCTAGTAATTGCGGATTCTACAATGTCACAAAGCATGCATCATTTCAAGATGGTTCCAAGAACATGAGAGTGACTCAGTTTACACCAATGGCCTGCACAGTCCCCGGTGTCGGATGCACTGTGGGATGATTGTTCAACAGGTAAATGAACTATCACCTCCACCGGCCCAGGTAGAGGTGAACATGGCCAAAGAACAGCGGAAATCCTGTCCAACTCCTCTACCCGGCCCAGGGTGCCTCCACATGGTGGGACTGGGTGTTCTGAGGATGCGTCATTGCCAGCACCCTCATATGTGCCCTCACCCTGGTGAAGTGCTGATATTTCCAACAACTCAGCTACTCCCGGTGCACCTCAACCCATTCTGCATTGGTTTTCAGACTGGGACCATAAACACCAGCATGGAACCAGCGCCACTCTTTATGACCCCTTGGGACTGTGTTTGTTTGTCCCACGGGGCCAAACGGGGGATCTGTAAGGCTGGAAAAAGTGTTATCAGTCCTAAAACTTTGCAGCTGTTGGTGATTTCCTGGAGGGTGCAATAAATGGTGGTCTGAGAACCTGTTCTTCTGACTTCTCACGGCCTCGTAAACTACAGCGGGGGTCGAGCCTACAACTGGACATCAGAACTCACAGGTCTTTTACGGCCTAGATTCTGGACTGACCCAGGACCGACTGATCAGCGGCCTGGTACAGACGTGGCATAACACAAGTTGGGTAGACGGCAAGTGACGGTCCAATTGTAAAGGTCGGGTTGGTGTATCGGTTCTGGTGATTTGATGTGAAGAGAATCCATGGGCGTCCTACGCCGATTCTTGTCAAATTTGCCTTAAGGAACTCTTTAAATACACCCAGAGTAGTGCATGGTTCTGGTGATTTGATATAGGAACCCATGGGTGTTGTTACGCCGGTTCTTGTCAAATTTGCCTTAAGGAGCCCTTTAAATGTACTCAGACTGGGGCTCGCAACTATCTATGATAAATGAATATCATGTATTGTGTTGACTAGACCCCCAACCTCTGTGTTCGCCACCGAACTGAGCTTCAGCAATAATGTTGATTCCGGCAAACATATATTGAAGTAATGATGGTACCTAAGGGCGAGTTGAGTGTAAACACTCCGAGCTCCACGCATGTTTAACCAAAATTCTAAATTATAATTATAAATGGAGTCAGATAAACGAGTAAATAAAATAATAATATTTCTAAATAACTTTTACCTTTTCCCACAGCAAGAATGGAATACATCACGTTTAAACTTTCGCTCCGAGCTATTCCCTCATTGGTCTAGTAATTGCGGATTCTACAATGTCACAAAGCATGCATCATTTCAAGATGGTTCCAAGAACATGAGAGTGACTCAGTTTACACCAATGGCCTGCACAGTCCCCAGATCTCAATCCAATGGAACACCTTTGGGATGAGTTGGAACAAGAGTTTGCAGCATGAATGTGTGGCCAAAAAATCTGCAGGAACCTCATAGTTCTATCGAGTCAGCATGGACCAAAATTCTTGTTCAATCCATGTCGCAAATAATTCAGGATGTTCTGGAGGCAAAAGGGGGTCCTACTGTGGGATTCTGACATTTAATCCTATAAAAGTACATGTTGTAAATAGAATATATAAACTTGTCTGTGGTAGTTGAGTTTCGAATGGGTGACCTTGGGCCTGTGTTATGAGAGTTCTGAGAGGGAGGGCCACAGGAAGATTTCCTGAGAAACATTCTTCAGAAAAAGGATTTGCCACAAAAGATAGATAAGGTTCTATCCTAACAAACTTTGTGGAAAAATACAAGACATGAGCTGAACATGAGTAATTCTAAACGTTTGATTGGTTTGAATTATACGCCCAGTGATGTACTAACCCCTTTTCACTTTACAGTATATAAGCAGGAGGGTGCGCGAGAGCGCGCTTCGAGCGCGCGCTACCAGAGGACCACAGATGTACTAACCCATTGTATTCTCCTGTAAAGACACGAGCTGACACAATAAATACAAAGTGATTTAATCTTTCGAATTGAATTGAAGAGTATCCTTGATCTACCTCCTTGACCACGAAAAGCAATACATTTTGATTGCTAACAATTGGTGACTCCGTCGTGGAGGAGAGGGATCTTGGATCTCGGACGAGTCCAAAAGAAAATAAATTGCTGGTTTAATCTCTTGGACATTCTGAGGCCTCAAAAAGATAAGGTAAGCAGAACCTTTTTCATAAAATCTGCATAGGATATTTTAGAGAATGTCTGAGAAATATAACTGACTATTTCCAAAATTTTAGATATAAAACTGATTTGTGAAAACTAAATTTGTCAGAACGAATATAAATGGATTAAGGTGTATTCCATGACCCAACTTGACAAAGAATAAGGATAAAAGATACAACGAAAGTATTGAATAAAATTGTTTGTAATTAAAAATTTGCGGGTCCATTATTTGTGGGACCTATGTAATGAGATACTAAGTGAGTAGTCCTTTGGAAACGAATTCAGCCTTAGGATTCTGGGCCAGTATCAAGTTACATAGTGCGACGCATATGCACCTCTGTAACGAAATACGCAAGTTGCTGTGGTTACCATTGATCTAGTGTTATCAATGGGAACGAGGTCAGTCGAGCCGGACAATCGATAATAAACGTGAGGTAACTCGAACCGGACAGTCGAGCTAAAATTGCGATAATAAAAGTGAGGTAACTCGAACCGGACAGTCAAGCTAAAATTGCGATAATAAAAGTGAGGTAACTCGAACCGGACAGTCGAGCTAGAATTGAAGTGAGGTAACTCGAACCGGACAGTCGAGCTAGAATTGCGATAAAAGTCCACAGTATAAACAAACAAATAGACTTGACTCATGGAATACAGTTTTGATTCATAAACAGGTTTTTGAGTTTTTATCTGTTGTATATCTGCTGTATTAAAAGGATGAAAGGGGATTAAAAATTTTGTGAAGTTGACTAAGTCACTGGAAGTCGCTGCACAAGACAACTGGTACTTGTAGTCCTTGAGAGGAAACTCTAACGTCACAAAACTGTGGGTGTGTTTGTCTACACGACGCGGCCAGTCATTGTGATCCTTCGTGATACTGATTCAGTGAAAATATTTTCTGTTAATGCAGACGTTATGAGGCATTGAGAAAATTAAATGAGTAACTGAATACAGCGGATCACAGCCAATGACTGCAATATAACTGATATTTGGTGAATAATTAAGGGAAATAAGGTTGTGTTAATTTAATTAGAACTGTTAAATTGTGGATCCTAAGCAAACATATCTAGTAAAAAGTAGAAATTAAAACGAGTCAATATACGGAATTTAAAAAATGTCTACTACAGTAGAAGTGTTGCATAAACTATGGGACAATCTGAGTTCTAAACTATGTGCCCAGGAACTGAAAAAAACGTCGTGATAAATGGACTAAATATTTAGCCGAGTGGAACAAATTGGGATGGTTCCCCGAGCCAGACAAACCATTTTTGTCTGAGAAAAAGCGCTGTGTGGGTTGTGTATGAGTGATAAATCAGCAAGATCAAAGTTTATTTTTTATTTACCGTGATGGCCAGAGAATGAATGTGTGTCGACACAAGTATGAGATTACAGCGCTGTGTGGGTTGTGTATGAGCTGTGTTGTGTTTATGTTAAATCAGCTGAGTAGTTTAGAAGAAAAAACCTGTAAATTGTTTGATCCAGAAGAATGTGATTTTAAAAGTGAATGGAAAGCCTAACTCATGGTATATTGTGATAAAGTGGGATTCTGATTGAACAAATTATAGTGTCCTGTTGATCGTGGGCAGCCAATATCGATAGCGGAGAGACTGGAAGAACAAACAAGTATACGGTGCACGCATAAAGGCGTCCAAATACTTTTGGCTTGTTGAGTTGTAGCCTTCGTAATGAAGTGAGCAGTTATTAAGTGGGTAGAAGGCACATTATTGGTGAATTTATAAAGGAAAACTAAAAATACTTGCAGTGCTTTGAACCCTTTACACCTTGAGTGAAATAAGCAGAGTTTATTTTGTTAAAAGATCCCGTAGCTTTCGTTTTGCAGTGTGTGTAACCTGACCACCAGAATTACCGTAATAGCTCATGTATGTGCACATATGGGATTTTTGTGCAATTCATCCTACCACAGAAAGACATATTCATATTAACACTACATTTTCATATAGTTGGTCCTACAGTATGATATATAATTATATATAAATAATGAATAATCTATAATTTGTCACAACAAGGGTCACGGTGTGAGTTGCCATGATAACGTGATGGTAATTTCTTTCTAGCAGGGAGGTCGGGCCGAGCACCGATTTCAACTACAAGGGGCTTTATTACATTTTCCATCGTGAGATATCGGGATTCTTAGGTAGGAAAAAATAACAAATTAATAAACGTTGGCATTAACCACAAACATTTGCGGTTAAGTTCATTTTGAATATTTTTATGTTTTTAATGTATATTTATCACTAAAGGTGATAAAAGGAGGGATTTATCCATAACTATTGTTAGAGAAAAATAAATCTATGCATTACTCAATGATTAAAGCTATTAAATAGAGGTGTTTATTATCCAAAATGTATGATCACATGTTTACTGGAAGGTTTTGACACAATCAGACAAAACCTGTTGGTCATGAAGGGGGGTCTGGTGAAAGGAGATTGAAGGTTTATGCATGTGAGGCTGGAGCAGAGTCCTGTGCAGTGGACAGAATGTTGCAAAGGGCACATTCTGTCGATAAAGGAATGGAGAAGTATTGAGACACTATTCGCTTATGATTGGATGGTTTTTGCTGCATTAAGAAGAATATAACTACAGCAGCGACCGCACAAATAGCAAATGAATAATTCTAACGGGTTTACAAAAAAGAAAGCGCATCTGAATTTGATTTATCAAAGTAAAAATCAATGTTATTCATCAGTATGACTTCAGTGTTATTATTACACTGATACATCGGTGACTGGTGGGTGCTCAATCATGGAAAGTTGGTTGCTGACCGATACTGTTGCCAATGACATGCTGGCGAGGTTGATTCGATGTTTCCTTGCTGCCTGGAATGTGGTTAGTGCCTCAGAAGTGAAAGTAGATATTAGTGTTTAAGCAAAATGTTACAATTCGTTTTGAGTGCCATTTTCTGCATGTGCGATTTGATTTCATGCAGAGAGAGGGTCTGCGTTGCCCGCTTTGAATTTAACTTTTCAGTCTTTTAGGGAAAGGGGACTTGTTTGGTGGCCAGAGAAGAGAATGGAATAGAACCGGATAGAATAACTTATTTTCCCATGAGGGAACTTTAGTTGTAGTTTCCAGCAGCCAAGACATAGAAAGTGAGACAGTGTTTTAGTGTGATTTAACCGAGTATATGTATATATTGTATAACAACAACTCTGTCAGGAACGACCAGGAACTCATTCTTTAACCAGTGTAGTGGGCATGCGCGAGCGTGTCTTAGTGATGTGCAGTACGTGAACGAACAAATCTTTTTGAACAAATCTTTAAAGTGAATTGAGTGTACCGGATCATCACTCAATGATTCGTTCATATGCTTGAGTGCGCATCAGCGGACAGGAACTGTAGCAAACTGTACTGACCACAGACTACCCCTAGTTAATGAAAGTCTGCCCGTTATTAAACCATTTCAAATAATGATATTGATTAAATAAAGCACATTTTTGTTTTCTTTTGTATCAAAATAGCACAATAAATGTAGGCTATTTTAAAGAGGCCATGCTATAACCATGTTTTATATAGGCTACACAAATATAACCAATATGTGGCTATACTAGAGTTGCCAACTGTCAATGGTGTTAATTGCATGTGCATTCATTACCTCATTCTTGCTTTGAGTTGCGTAATGACTAGTCCAATAGCACACTCAGCTCTGGCTGTTTAATCGATTAAAATGTAAGTACGTTTTATATATCTTGAATACGTTTAATACTATTCTTGGAGATATTTTTAATTCATTTAGTTTACGAATAAATTCATTTTCAGTACTATTTAGTTTTGTTTATTCCAGCCTTTTTTGATAGAACATCGTTAAATTTATTTCAGTTTATTTGTTAAACACTAGTTTTACAAGCGTTTTGTTTAGGAAATCCCCTCAGAACAACTATGCAATAAGGCAGGCTGAATGCCTTATCTCTATTATGTATAGAAGCAGATGTGCTATGTAAGATTGGTTATGAGGATCTGATCAAAGAAAAAGTAGGAGAAAATTGTTTAAGCTGGGGGAAGTGGAGGGCAAGGCCACCTTCCCAATGTTTGTGTTTTTTGTTCGGGTGCAGATAAATAATTAGTTTCATTTACATCCTAAGTTGTGTGGTTTTGTTTTGTGTTTAATTGTTTGATTTTGTCTAAAAACCATCAAAGTGAAACCCGGCAATGGGATCTCTCCTAAGGGGTTGTCAGTTTAGGTGCACAACCAAAACAAAGATAAATAAATAAACTGAACAGACAAATAAATCCTACGCTGCCCCGTATGTGAAAATGTACCCTAAGTGAAGGGAAAAGACTAATAAGGAGTTCTTCTCTGTTTCCAGCAGGAACTGGGTGGCGGCTCTCAAGCAGCTCTACTGACAATGAGAGCTGAACTAGGCCCCACTAATTATTGCTAATTTCTCTCATTTTTTTAAATTTATGACAGGAACTCCAATGATAATTCCAGGGACGAATTATCACTGCTGTGAAGAATTACAGGGGATTGGAGATGAGATGACAAAGTACTGTCTGACTAACTGAAATTGTCAGGTTTCTCTACAGATATTGGGCCCAAGAAGACAGAAGCACACAACCTCGAGCAACTAATAAACAGATAACACACACAGAGCAAAGTGTGATTAAGGATGCGCATGGGCAGGACAATTGCGCAAAGGGGGAAGTGGTGATGTATAATAATTTGGAAAGTATCAGTTTTTCCCCAATAGGGCACAATCGACCATAGGAGGGCCCATGCCGTTTGTATGAGGTCCGTACAATGGACCCCCGCTTGAACAGCTCAAGAGGGAACTGGCGAGCTATGTGTAACACTTAACCAGAATGTGCAAGATTATTTTCCAACAGGGGAAAAGGACAGACGACATTTCCTTGGGGCTTAGGTGGTATACGCCCGGGGATTGGGTGTATATTAAAGTAACACTAACACTGAATATATACACACACGAAGAAAGAATTACACAACCAGGAGCTATGTGCTCCCTCATCAATGGCAGATAGAGAGAATACACACACATAGAGGCATTACATAATCTGCCAAAGAAAGACCGTGGCTGAGTGATGTGCTAGTAACCTCTCCTCTGTCCATTGGTCCGACGTTGAGGCTACTTGGACCAAAGAAGAAGAAGCCAACATAATTTTGCGGTAAAAGTATCGTATGTTAGTCGATTAAATGTTTTGTACTACCATTACTGATTGAACCATGTGATGAGCACCCTATGCCTATGCCAACCGTGTGGGAGATACCAGAACCTCCCTACACCCCCAACTGCCCGAGAAGAAACCCCCATGTAACTATATTGTGATAAAATGTTTAGAAAAAGCTGCCAATGCACTGTTGCCAAAATGCTAGGATTTTCTTTCCTCTTGATAGAAGGATAAAAAGTAAAATGTATTCAAATGAAGGAGTATCGCTTAAGATGGATATCGGACAGAGACATGTCCTCACCAGCAGCAGACTCAGTCTAGAGTTCTGTGGTTTTGCCTATTGGAGGTTTTCCTGGTGATTAAGTAAGAGCTCTGACATCATTGCTTACCGCTGTGCTAGTATTATAACCCTGATAGTTAGAGTAAATAAAATTAAGAAAACTGGGTTTGCAATGTGTACCTGCTTCAGGTATTGAGTGAAGATATCACCCATACAAGCTTGAATTACCGCTGTATAGTGTTGATCCCAAGGGATCAAAGGAGGGAATTGTGGGATTCTGACATTTAATCCTATAAAAGTACATGTTGTAAATAGAATATATAAACTTGTCTGTGGTAGTTGAGTTTCGATTGGGTGACCTTGGGCCTGTGTTATGAGAGTTCTGAGAGGGAGGGCCACAGGAAGATTTCCTGAGAAACATTCTTCAGAAAAAGGATTTGCCACAAAAGATAGATAAGGTTCTATCCTAACAAACTTTGTGGAAAAATACAAGACATGAGCTGAACATGAGTAATTCTAAACGTTTGATTGGTTTGAATTATACGCCCAGTGATGTACTAACCCCTTTTCACTTTACAGTATATAAGCAGGAGCGTGCGCGAGAGCGCGCTTCGAGCGCGCGCTACCAGAGGACCACAGATGTACTAACCCATTGTATTCTCCTGTAAAGACACGAGCTGACACAATAAATACAAAGTGATTTAATCTTTCGAATTGAATTGAAGAGTATCCTTGATCTACCTCCTTGACCACGAAAAGCAATACATTTTGATTGCTAACACTACCCAGAACCAGATAGGTGTGCCTAATAAAGTGGCCACTTAGTAACTTAAGAGTCACACCTGCTTTTAATGCAAATAGCCTGCTCCTCCAAACAGTGAATCATGGGGCTGCAACTCAATATATAAAGAATGCAGACATGGTGAAGAGGTTTAGTTGTTGTTCAACCAAACAGTAGAATGGACAGGATGCATGATATAAGCGACTTTGACCATGATATGATTGTTAGTGACTGACTTGGTGGTTCCAGCATCTCGGAAACAACTGCCCTCCTGGGATTTTCATGTAGGACAGTCTCTAGAGTTTACAGAGAATGGTGCGATAAAGAAAAAAACATCCAGTGTGTAGAAGGGCAGCTCTGTCTGAATGCACAACGCATCTAACCTTGAAGCGGATTAGCTACAGAAAACCATGCCGGATTAACCTCCTGTCAGCTAAGAACAGGAAGATGAGGCTACAGTGATCACCAAACTGGATGATTTAAGATTTGAAAAATGTTGCGTGATCTGACGAACGCTGATTTCTGCTGCGACATGCAGATGGTAGGGTCAGAATCTGGCATAAACAGCATGCATCCATGGATCCAGCCTGCCTTGTGTCATGGTGTAATGGTGTGGGTAATGTTTTCCAGGTACACATTAGGCCCCTTAACACCAATTGAGCATCATTTGAACGCCACAGCATAAATAAGCATTGCTGCTGACCATGTGCATCCCATTATGGCCACAACCTAAATTTTCGAATGGATATACTTCTAACAGAATAATGCACCATGTCACAAAGCACACATCATCTCAAGCCAGTTCAACAAACATAACAGTGACTTTTTATTCCAATGGCCCGCACAGATCTCAATCCTATAGAGCAACTTTAGGAAGAGGTGGAACTGGAGCTTCAGCGCATAAATTAAAATATCTGAAATATCTTCAGGATTTGTGTGATGCTCTCGAGTCAACACACAGCAAAAATGGTGGTGTACATTTAACACCCTAGGCCCTAGGGTGTTATGTACACCAAGCAGTGTTAGATTTACACTGGCATTTTTGCTGTGCATGGGCAAAAATCCCTGCTAAATGTTTCCAGCACCTTGTTGAATCCATGCTGTGAAGAATTCAGGCTGTTTTGGAGGTGATACCAGCACAAGGTATACCTAATAAAGTGTCCACTGAGTGAAACATTAACAAGAGATAGCTACATCTCTTGCTCTGGTTAGTATTACCTACCCTGCTAAACCTGGAGTCCATTTCTTATTCAAATTTGAACATTTAGGCAGTTTTAAAGAACAGCAATCCTATGTAGAAAACGTGGTCCTTACTTTGAGCCCGCACTGTGAATCTCCAGCTTTGTCAACTCTAATAGTCACCACAAATGACAATATACACAAAATACTGTTCAACATGATTGGTTTTATTTTGTATGCTATTTATTATATCAGTGACCCATTATAAATTAGGGGAGCCAAATTAGTCATGCATTATTAAAGATACTATTGGCATGTGACATTAGTTCAAAATACATTAAGTCATACATTTAAATATTATCGTTTAGGGATTGGTTCACTGCTGGTAGATTTATATTGTGGATTCAGGATGGAGAATTTATTATCCACACAAAATCTTTAAATAAAGCACAAAATTCATGACTTATTTTGCAGAAATCATGTTTAAAATGAGTTTATGGGTCAGTGAAATTTATAAAAAGACTTGCCATGCTTGATATCTTTGGTGCTGTCTCATCCCACTCTGAATTGCATTTGAAGGGAACGTACATGGTTCACAAGCTGATTATGAACATGAAGATTGGTTAATTACCAATTCATACAGAACGTCAATTGAGACAACGTGATACATACTAGGAAATAGACAATAAACATATGCAGCTCCGGCAAAATATATGGATGTTGACATGTCATGGCATGACATGTATTACCCTTACTAGAATTTGTTATATGCTCCTTGCCGAAAAATACATACTTATATTAATATAGATCATGAAAAACTACAATAGAGCAAATAAGCAGCTTCCTTTAGAATAAACATATCCTGTCCATGACTCTTCACTCATTCCGTGGAGGAAGTGTGTTAATCTTCTAAATCCAAAAGGCTTCCTTCTGTAGTACTTCATGATCCAGGTTGCTTCCTCTACAATGTGCAGCATCCTAAAATAACCAAAAACAGGGGAATCGGTGATACCTCTGCAATTGCCTCTGTGTGATTTGCATGTGCAAGAATCACACACATTTAGTTTATTTTTTGGTTCAAGTGCCAAAAAATATGCTAAATATACATCACTAAATATGTGCACTAATATGAAGACATATGTCATAATTTGTTTGTGAACATATCCATTCACATGCTTAACCACAGCCATTTTGAACTATTATGTAAATTATTTCACATATAATTTACACATTACCACTAAGCAGTAGTGTCAAGTCTTCAAGATATGGCCATATTAACCACATACAGATGGGTGACAAAAATCAACATAAAGTGTCTTATTAAGGTGTTGGGCCACCAAGAGCCGCCAGAACAGCTTCAATGTGCCTTGGCATAGATTCCACCTCTAGTCTAGCAGAGATTCTAGTCTCTGGAACTCTACTGGAGGGATGGAACGCCATTCTTCCAAAAGATATTCCCTCATTTGGTGTTTTGATGATGGTGGTGGAGAGCGCTGTCTAACACGTCGGTCCAAAATCTCCCATAGGTGTTCAATTGGGTTGAGATCTGGTGACTGCGATGGCCATAGCATATGATTCACATCATTTTAATACTCATAAAACCATTCAGTGACCCCTTGTGCCCTGTGGATGGGGGCATTGCCATCCTGTAAGAGACCACTCCCATCAGAATTAAAATGTTTCATCAGGAGAAAGGTGATCACTCAGAATAACTTGTATTGATTTGCAGTTACCTTTCCTTCAAGTGAACCCAACCCATGCCCCCCACAGCAAAACAGAGCCACCTCACTGTAGGGGTTTTTCCTTTAATTTGTCACGCGTCTGTTTTTCCTGAGTATAGAAAGCGATGTATTTATGTTTTTTACATATCAATATACACAAATATACAGAAATGTGCTTTGGGTGAAGGTAGGAGCAAATGCAGCTAGTTGTAGTGGAAGGATGTTTGATCAAGAGCTTTTATTTTCTACTAAAGATAATAAATAAATCTATTAGAAGGCTACAGACTTTGCCCTTTCCAAAATGTGTCAATCCATTATAATAATATGCATATAATAAATATTTATACATGGAATAAATAATCCATGTTTTGAATGAAAAGGAGTTTTTAAGCAATCCCATAATTGCTGAACTAATTATTTATTAACTAATTAATTATATAATATTTTCAAAAGTCTGTAACTTAAGAGCCATTTTGTGGCCGAACGGAATCATGTTCAGTATTCTGTAGTTCTTGCCTATTCTGGCACTTGTCCTCTCCACAAATCTCAGCTGGCTCAGGCAGGCTATGAACCAGGGGCGTTTCTAGACTGCTTTGATTGGGGGGGCATGAAGAGATGTTGGTGGGGCACAAGGAGGGGACGAAGTAGCAAGGGGGGTCTGGGGGTCATCCCCCAGAAAAAATTGAGCCTTTTAAAACTCATTTTCTGCATTTCTACACAACCTCACACAGGGCATTTTCTAAAATAAAATTTGTAATTTATTAACATTTTGAAGATTTTTTTTTCCAAAGCCCTAGATGCGATTTGGGATGTAAACAGAAACTACATTACTGTAACTGGCTCATAATTTATATTTTAGCCACTCCACTGACTAGCCAACACGCACGGGCGCAGCATACACAAGTGCAGCCAGCTAGTGCAATGCTGCAGATATTTTGCAGAATCGCAGCTATAGCAACTAGGCTAGATGCAACATGTAATCAATCTATTTAAAATCAAATCTCCCAGACGGAGATTCTCGCCACTATTCTCAACTCACTTAGTAAACTAGACTAGCGAATATTATATCCTAAGCAATAGAGTACTCAAGTGAATACGTCAGTCGTGGGCGGAGTCGGGTTTCGGAAGTAAATTCCCTATGGAAGATTAGAATGGGCTTTGGAGACTATCGACTAGTTCTTGAAATCTGATTTATAGAATGAAGATGAGCTAACGTTAGCTTGCTAAGTAGATAAGCCCGCCCGACAAGGTCAGAAACTATGCTACGGTTAACCACATAAAGCAATTCTAGCTTTTAGTCCTTCAAGCTAGCTAGCTAACGTTAGAAAAAAAGTGTTTAAAAACGGAGCTGTATGCTTCTGCTGGCTACCATTATATCTGTGCTACTGCTGGAGACTGGAGACGAGGCTGCACGTTCGGAGGGAATTATGTGACGTGGAGTTTTTAAACAGTGCCAGCACTGGTATTTTCACACAAAAATACTAAAACGTAAAATATACTCGAAGCTGGTCCAGAAAAACGACATAGTCTGCGAACAGGCGTTATATTGAACAATCCGGGAAATTGACGGTCAGACATAATCAGGAGAAATGGTTTAAAAGTAAGCTTTAGTTAATGTCTACGCTCTAAATGAATGGTGAATTTACTTCCGAAACTAGCGTGACGTAGTCACTTGAGTACTCTATGCGTAACAGTTACAATTATCAAGAAGAGACACCATAGATTGATCAAAGAAACTGACCTCTTTCTCTCTCGACTGGTTGTTTATTATTACGGCTGAGATTTGTGGAGAGGACAACTGCCAGAATATGTAAGAACTTTCAGAATTACGCAACTCGATTACGTTCGGCCGCAAAACAGCTGTTAAATTACAGCATTCGCTTTTTAGCTGCGACCAAGAGCTAGTATAAGCCACTCTGTGGTCAGTCGGTCTGTCTGTCCGAATTTTTCTGGCTGCTTTGTAGTATGCTTGATCCGGGTTACCCAGAGTGACGTGTGCACGCGTCAGTGTTTTTCAGTTAGCGTAGTTACTTCCTGGTTGCGATATTCACCTCACATAGTATATGAAAGTAGCGATTGTGAACACATGGTGTCGTCGTTGATTCAGAGACAAAATACGAATTACAGAGACAGTATCACTTCTGGGGAAAGACTGATTTGCTAGAAAAAACTTAACCTAGCACTGACGTACGTTGTGTTCTAAAACTTGTCACCTGCGATTAGGTGAGCTGAATCGCCTGCGCCGACATGGGACGTTCTGAGAAGAGGTAAGTCACTGCAACTCCTCTCTGCAACATTCTAAAACGGTTTTGTTGCGTCACAAATCTTTGGTCTGCTCTGGCCTTTACGTAATGTAATTTGCGAGGATTATCTGTTAAATTGAAGTTACAGACCAAATGATAATGTTGGTATTTTGAGTTAGCTAAAGCTAGCTATCTGGTAAACTGACTATGTTATAGCTATATGTTATCTGTTAAATTTAGCACGTTTCATGTTACTTAAACTAGCTAGCGTTAACGTTAAATATAGTCTGTCTTTTTGAGTTGCCTGATAGTTATAGCTAAAATAACGTTAGCTAACCTTAAGGGCTGAAGCATACCTGACAGAAATACATGAACGTGGATTAAGGTGACCAGATTTCTGAAATGAAAATCGGGGACATTTTCAGCGCGGCGGTCAAAAAATCATTAAATGTTATCATTATGAAATAAAAAACGGGGACAATTACGTTTTCATGTATTTTGTACGTTTATTACAGTCACTTCTGGCTCCAAAAAACAAGGCAACAACCAAAATGCCAAACTTTAGCCTTCAAAACAAATGGGTGACATCACCGTGGTTACATCCACTTAATTTAATCATCCGCCTCGGTAGCCTCCGCCTCGGTAGCCTGGGTAGAATAAGAGCAGAGGAGAACATGAGCACAACTGCGTCTGGTGCTTCCTGGTGACGTCAGCACGTCAGCTTAACTGGCTACCGTAATAACTGGTGTTTGAGTCTGCGCGCAACGCCCCCCCCCCCATGTCAAAATCGGGGACATTTCCGGGGACAGCTTTACCCGGGGACAGGTCACCCAAATCGGGGACGTCTGGTCACCTTAACGTGGATGCTTCAAGCTACGCAAACAAAAGTTTTTTTTTTGCCATGACATTTGTGAAAGACAAACCAGAGCATTGCAGCGAGGGACGCTATAGCAGGTAACAACAGTAAACAACTTTCTTGTTCAAT
Organism: Ilyophis sp. 1 JC-2022; assembly: GCA_022702515.1. Lineage (NCBI taxonomy): Eukaryota > Metazoa > Chordata > Actinopteri > Anguilliformes > Synaphobranchidae > Ilyophis > Ilyophis sp. 1 JC-2022. The sequence goes on from CM040403.1 coordinate 102,883,743, forward strand.
CTATGCTTTCCTCTGGTTTGTCTTTCACAAATGTCATTGGAAAAGAAAAACTGTTTATGTAGCTCGTACCGTCCACGTCCGCGTATTTGCGTGCAGTATGTTTCAGCCCTAAGTATTAGCAAGCGTTTTCATTCACCCATGCAATATTAGCTAGCTAGCTAGCTGCTAACATTACTGGATGATGCGGCAAACATTAAGGTTGTACATTGTTAAAGCGGTTATGTTTATGTTTACTTTTGGTGCTTACATTTTAAATCAGATGCTTCTGTACTTTTATTTAAGTGTTTGAATGGGGGACTTTTACTGGAGTAATTTTTAGCTGTGACCAGCAGCTAGTAGAAGTCACTCTGTCGGTAATTAGGTTCGGTCTGTCCGATATTTCTGCAATAGACTATACTAGCACATACAGATACTTTGGCATATGGTCACAGCTTATCACATGCTAATGTGCTTGTTTACATGGAGCTCTGTCTGAAGAGATTCATATTGAGAGGTCCAGATGGAGCAAAGTAGCTACTGTTGTTTGCCGTGAAACCTGTTTTGTTTGTAACGTTACTCTGGTAAGTTTGAGTTTTTTTTCTATCAATCTGATTGGTCAATTTGACCCCAAACATAAAAGGTGCCATAAAATGTGAACACAATATGAGTGTTAAGGTATTACTGTATTTATTTTTGTGTGGAAGGTATGTTTGTCAATAAAACATTTTTATGGTACTTCATTTTTCTGTTAAATCAAAATTTGTTGTGAGGGTTGTCATACAAACCTGTGCTCATCTGGGGACAGCACAGAGCTTGAAAGGTTTTGGGCTGCGTGTGACTCCCAATCTGTACTCAAAGCTGGGCTCCACTCCAGGGGGAGGAGAGAAGGTGAACCTCTGGAGAAGAGTACTGAAAAAGAGGAACAGCTCCATCCGAGCCAGCTGCTCCCCCAGACACACCCTCATACCTTAGAGAACCAAAAAGACCGTATAGCAATACAATTGCATGCACACATTTAAATACCACATTTATTTTATTGATGAAATTATAAGAATATATCTAGACTACAATGGTGAACATTTGCCAAAATAAAGCACTGTCTCCAGTCTTTCAATCACATCTTTAGGAACAGCAAAAAAAGTACTGTCGATGAGTGCTAACTGGCTATAACTGCATGGCAGAAATTATTGTACCAGCTGAAAATGGCATGAAGGCATCTCGTTTTCTGAAGTTCCCTTCTGCATCCAGGAAATGTCTTGGATTAAAGGTGTGTGGAGTCTCCCACTCACTCTCATCAAAGAGCACAGACATTAACGTTCCCAGCACCATTGTACCCTAGAGTGAAAGGTCAATTACAGCGTCAATCCCTGCTGATCTGCATTTTGATTACATTCCTCTATGAGGGTCTGACTGCTATCCCTCCTCCTTTCCTTGTCAATGTTGCTGTTATGATTCTTACTGAATAACTAATACAATATATCATCTTGGATGAAAGGGTTAAACAATAAAGTGGATAATATCATAAACGGCAACATGCTGTAACACTCTCTGGTGCATGGCTAAATCTTTACGCATATTAATATTGTAAGTACAGTAGAGACACAGTACCTTTGGTATGATGTAGTCTCCCATTTTTGTGTCTTTGACAGCCATACGGGCCACATTCAGGGGTAAAATGTTTCCCATCCTCTGAATCTCATGGATCACAGCATGAGTGTAGGGCATGTTGGGTCTGTCTGCCATGGAGGGTGGGCGTGACTGCCCAATCACATGGTCTATTTCTGCCTGCACTTTTTCTAAAAGTAAATGCAAGACAATATAACTGTAACTGTCACATGTGCTAGTGGTTGGGCTACATTGCTCTAATCATACTTATTGGTATTATGTAATATTGTTCCATAGTAGATTTTCCAAAGTAATTCACTTTGTTCCTGATAATGCTTTCAGTTGTACTGAAAGATATAAATTTCAGTAGGAAGGGTTCAAGTAAAATATATAACTTGAACTAATGGCGTGTGTAAGTTCTCAGGTTTGTTATGGTATTGTGAGTTCCCTACCTTGTACATCAGGGTATTTGATCATGAACAAGAGGCCCCAATTCAGTGTCGTTGATGTGGTCTCAGTTCCAGCCACAAACAAATCCGAAGTGCAGTAACACAAGTTTTCTTCATTAAACTCTGCAGCCTCATCATTTTTCCTCTGGGAAGAATGTATAAAATCAGTTGAATTTGCATAGAACTAATATTGGAAGTAATAAATCTACTGTGAAAGTCTGAATCATACTAAACGTTTCCTCCTAGTTCATCTATCAGATGGTGGTTTCTATTACAGGCATTGCAGCGATGTGCCATGAGGTCCTGAATCAAATCCTTACTGTGCCAGTGCTTGGAAATCCCAACAACAACACACAGTATTGGGTCACACACAGTAGATCACAGCACCACTCTGGGAGGGAGGGGTTTGCTCAGTATGTACCGGGCGTCTTATGCAGTCTAAATCAGCTGTGCAAGAAACATACTTCTATGACGATGCTTAGCAGATGGACTGCAGAGCACAAAGAAGTGCAGGAAGACGCTGCAGTGCTGCAGTGACGTAAAAACTGCCTTTAAATATTCCAAAATAGGGACAAAAATAAAAAACCGGGCTGTCAATTTATTACAGTTGATACCTTTTCCATCTCAGCCAGGAAGCAGTCGATATAGTCTCTGGGTTCTGATGGGTCCCAATCATTCTTATGCTCCTTTATTTTCAGCCTCACAAAGGAGAGCACCTTATCCCAATGTTCAAATATTTTTCTGTGGGGTCCAGGTACCCTGCGCATTATCCAGGGAAATGTGTTGTACAGCTAAACGTAAAGAAACTGTGAAAATGACTCAAAAATACGTTGTCCATGCAATACATCAAGCTATTTCATAGACTATAAATAGATTGAAGTGGGTTCAGATACAATATTAAAATATAATAAGCAACAGTGCCAGTCATTTCTACAACCTGATTAACTCCACTTTGAATTTTCCAGTGACTAATGCTAATATCTAGCAGTTATCTCAAGATGTATTTTTATGTTATGCTGTCAGTAGTTTTGTTCAATATAGCTTACTGAAATCTCACTCATCTTCCCTTGCCTCTGCCTGCATCTAAAGTAGTTTCTGTGCTCCCATCCCTGGCATGCTACTAGGCAAGCATCCTCAATATTAATGTTTTCTTTTTTGTGGTAAGGTATCCTATGAGGGTGATGCCAAAGGCTACAACTACATTTTTAATGGTATGCACTTATGCAGAAACCATACTGTCCACATGGGAAATTTGAACTGAAATAGGTTTGGGTATACTGCTGCTACCACCACTACTGTATAAGTGCTGCCACGAGAAATGCATCTTCTCAAATACAAGATTAATATGTAGATAACAACAAATAAAGTTATACCTGAGCCCAATTGCCTCCTTCTAAATAGATGACTTCATTTATTAACCTCAGCAGATCTTGAAATTGTCCGTCAGTGTACTCAAACCGATCGCCAAACACCAGACAACAGATAATATTTGAAATGGCATTGTTAATAACAAACTGTGGATCAAATGGCTGGCCTAGAATCAGAAAACAAGAAACAAACAAACAAGAAATTGAGCTTACTAGGATCCTAACTGAAGTTCTCGGCTTCTGATGTTGAGTTCAGTGACTGAATCATGATTAATATTCATCACAAACTCAGTCCCTCTTGCTGCAGATTGTACCTTGTTCATTGCCCAAGGCTTCACTCAGCCATTTGCTTTCTGCCTGGATGGAAGACTCAAGACTCTTCTTGCCCACTCCAAAGTTCTTCAACGTCATGAGAGCAAACCTCCTCTGCTGCTTCCACATGTAACCATTGGAGAGAACCAAACCTTAGAATTACAAGAAAATGTACTTTAACTTATAGAGTACATGAAGCCTAATACAAACATTTACAATCCTTGCCCTTACAAGTCTGCCAGCAACAGCCATCGCTGAAAGAATAATTCAGTTGAATGTTTTACTTGGACCATTTTCACTATTCTGATCGGCAATAATAATAACAACTTTGTCCACTTTTTTTTTTTTTTGAGGTTTGGTCACCCCGAGAACCACTCTTTAGCTTTAATGGACAAATGGAGTTGTTAGAAAAAATAAATCTATGCATTTTTACTCATTATTAAAAGCTTAAATAGAGGTGTTTATTTATCCAAAATGTATGATCACATGTTTACTGGAAGGTTTTGACCAATCAGAACGAAGTTATTTAATATAAAGGGGGGGGGGTGGTGGGAAGGGAAAGGCTTTAAGGAAAAAAAAAAAGAACAGAAAGTCCGTTGCAAAACAAAAAGAAGTTGCAAAAGCACAAAGTGTAGATTAAAAGGGAGGAAGAGTTGAGACACATTATGCTATTATGAATGGATGTTTTTGCTGCATTAAGAAGGATATAACTATAGGACTACATTAGGACAGTATTTAGAGTATGTACGCAGCTGTAATGTGATACATCTCTCCTTCTTGTTTTGCTGCAGAAATAAAAGCTTGTAAAGGAAAAATTCCTTGCTGTTTGAAAGACTGTCTCTTTGTGTAACTTGTAAAACTTGTATAGTTTTTTTTCAGAAGATTTTCGAAAACTTCAGACAAAACAAGACAAGATAATTTCCCTGACAGAGTCCACGGGAGCATATTAAGTTACAGGTTAAATTTACCTCAAACAAGTCCAGTTTATATAAACCTCTTATTTGGAAGTGAGAAAGTTGAAATTTATTAGCCAAAATTTTAATTGAAATATATTCAGTTGAACTTGCAAAACTGACCTAACGCTACTGTAGCATCAAAGGCTGTTATAAAAACATTTACAGTAAATGCCTGACGACTACTGGTTGTCATAAAATAAGTTATATAGGTTTGCATTAACACTTCCAAAATCTCTGGCTGTTACCAAGCAGTAATTGGAGAGTTTTGGGGACACATTTAAATTATAAATGATTACTGTTGTATGAAAGCATGGAAGCTCTAACAAACACAAACATATGCAGTACATACTGTATTTAGCATTCAGCTCTGTAAAAGCATTCAGCTTTTTCCAGTGGCAATGTAACTCCATTACTTTTAAAATCACATTTTATTTGACTTTTAAGGACCTGGCTTGTATTAAATGTCACGTCTCGTGCCTCCACGTCTTCGTCTGGTTTTTCCATTTATATGTATTTTCTATCTGGTATTCCGTTCCGTGCATTCCTTCTCTTCCTCCATTTTGTGTCTCCACTTTCCCACACCTGAATTGCGTTTTCTCATTTGTTTTGTCTCACCTGTTCCTCATTGTTTCTTTGTTAGTTTAGTATTTAGTCTCTTCTGTTTCTGTGTTCTCTGCCAGATCGTGTTGTGCCCTACTTTGTGCTTGCGTCGCATTACTTGCCAGCGGTTGCTCCCTGCCTGCTCCTCGTTCCTGTGTACCCGTCCAGTTGCTGTTCCCCTGCCTGTCCAGCCTGCTCCTGTCCTGCCTGTTCCTGTCCAGCCCTGCTCCTACCCTTCCCTGTCCCAGCCCTGCTCCTACCCTTCGCCCTCCTGATCCCCTGCTCTGACGGATTCCCTGGTCCTGACCCCTGCCTGTTCCTGGACTTTGCTTTTGCTCATCCTGCATAGCCCTATTCACTCGACATTGACCCCTGCCTGGATTTGACTACGTTTTTGCCTGCCTGGACATTGACCTGTGTTTGTCGACCATGAATAAAGCCTATTCCTATTGATTCCGGTGTGTGCGATTGGTTCCGATCAGTTCTCGTAGCAATTACATTTAATTTGTTGCCAAACTAATGGTAGAATTACAGTATGTTGTATCAAAAGTCACCAAAACTAACCATTTTAGAGTGATTAAACCAAAAATTTTCTTCTGGGGGAGCATGCCCCCGGACTCCCCTAGTTAAGCCTCAGCCTGACTCCTCAGTTTTGCCACTGGCATACATGAATCAATAAAACACAAAGAAAAGTAAAACAATTGGGGAATGGTAAACTGCACACTCGGCTTAATTTCTACCAACCAAACATGAAACAATCAACAGTTGCCTTGCTTAGAATTCCAAGAATTACATTAAAGGACATTTATACTCTATTAAATTATTAAAATGTGAAACATTCTGTACATAGAAATGAAAAGGTGATCAACAAAATAGATTTTATATTCAGTTCACCATGCCCAAGAAATTCAAGAAAGTATTCAAGAAAATAGCTGCTTAAATCTCAAGAAATAAGATGATTTACAGTACCTCTGTTATGGATGATGTCTTCAAACAATGGGATTGAGGGGCGATCAACAAAATTTTCCCCATGTTGAATAAAGGCCTCTTTGAATCGTTTGAGGCCATTAAGGACAACAATCCTTCTTCCCAAATTAATACTAAAAATGTCACCATATTGCTCAGCAAACTAGGGGGAAATAATGTTCAGTTATTTATTTATTCTTTTCAGAAATCATCACTTACAGCTGCAAAATGACAGATCATAAGAGTTTGTGTCACATCAAATTCAAACCAATGTTTTTTTATTTTAACTACCTGTAAGAAAGTTTAGTCTGTACTATTTGTTAATATAGCAAAAAGAGGTATAGTTGAACTGTATCCAAAAAAACACCATGTAATATTGCTCAAAACAATTCTCTATCCAGGCAGAATTATTATGGCTACAACACTACATTATAAATGTTTTAGAATAACACTTTTTCCTGGTACAATAAGTAAATTGGACTTCTGATCGTATTACCATAATTCCTGTTGGTAATCATTTAAATGGACAAGTTAAGCACACATTTTGAATTTTCCCAAAAATTATTAAATGCTATATTATATATATATATGCTTTTATTTATTTGACCTATACATTTATACATTTCATCAAATTCAAACATAATGGAAAACCACTATTGACAAGTATAAACTTATTTCCACTGTGGTCCTCCTTGAATTTGATTGAAGGACTATATTAGGCATAGATGGGCAATGCTTTAAAATTTTAAAGGTTTAAGCTTAAGCTTGCAGATTTAATGTAACGAATGCACATAGCACACTTCCCTGGGGAACTCCACAATTGGCATATTTTGCTTGAGACTGTACTATTTAGAATACTTTAGTTTCCATACATTGCTTCCTTTCATTGTTTCCTTCTAACCACATCAAAAGGAAACAACCCACCAAACATTTTGATGTCAGACGTCTAATCAACATCAGTCATGAAGGTCTATATATGCCGTATATTAGTGGGGCAGAAACGTTTTTTGACGTGCTCTATTGGAACATCAGGATGAGTACAAAACACAGATCTATTATAGGTAGAAAAGTGGTTGTCGAAAAAGTAGTCACAAGCAGGTTGACACACTGTTTGGGGGAAGATAGGAAGGAGATGAGGAATTAGGAACAGATGACAGTGTTTGTCCTAATTCAGACATACTGATTCACATTATATAGTATTATTTAAGGGGCCATCATTCACAAGTGGAGGTGTGAGGGCTTGTGTTTAGTGCATAACTTTAATTGTAGGGCAAATTCCACTATGTACATAAAACAGCACGTGGAAATAAAATATGGGATTTACTGTTTTAGTGAACTGATAACTTTAGATATTTAACTTTTTATCTCTACAAGAGAGTTGTTCATTTTATTATCCATTTATGTGTAGTTCGTTGATTTTTAGACATTGTTGCATTTACAATATATAGGCTTAATGCTTCTTCATTCTATCCATACACTTAAGCTATGACCTTCATAAATTAGGCCAGAGTAGAGAGCCCAGACAACACAAATTGTATCACTGTCCCAATACTTTTGCATTTAACCCTTTCCAGCCTAATGATGCCATATGGCATCATAATGTTCATCGTTTTTTTAAACTTCCTGTTGTAAGTAGTCACATGACAACATTACTAATATCAAAATCCATTATTGGTTCAAGTTTTAGCCAATGGGGGGTTTGCTTCAAACAGCAAATTTGAGTAAGTTTCAAAGGCACCCTGATCGTGAGGTCAGCACAACTCTGATTTCTGGCTGTTTTGTCACAAATATATCAACATGTTACATATGTATAACTTTGAACAATTTGTGTTTAACAGTCATAGGAGATGTTGATTATTAGTATAATTGTTGATTTGTTGAATTATGTTCATATTTTCTATGTATGGCATGGTGTTCAAAAACAGTGATGCCATATGGAATCATTGGGCATAAGTGGTCATTTTTCTCCAGTGTTGTATTATATCACTTGGTGCAGAGCATACTTTACAGCATTGATTACTTAAATTTAAAATATTTCAAAAACATAATTTTATGAATTTAAGTGTAATTACATATTAATTTGAGCCATAATGAATTATGACTAAGTAATCTATTTAATTGTATTAAATTATTGCCGCCAAAGCATTAGTAATTGTGCATACAGTAATCCATGGTTTCATAGTTTTGCTCTGCTCCTAGTGCCCTCTCTACCATTGGCCCTGTCTCCATCTGCCCCTAATGCCCTCTCTACTATTGTCCCTGGCCCCCTCTGCCCCTAATACCCTCTCTACTATTGGCCCTGGCCCCCTCTGCCCCTAATGTCTTTTCTACCATTGGCCCCTGGCCCCCTCTAATGAAATTGTAGTGTTTAAATGCATTATTTCTACTAGTGTTACATTTGATGTGTGTTAAATTTGTTATTAAAGGGTAACTACACCCTAGATCACTTTTTTTAGCTGTAAACGTGTTTGTATGCCTACCTTATCATGAAACCTATTCATGCATTCCGTTATTTCAGCAATTGTGAAATAATATTGTATATCATAAGAAACTGCAATAAAAGCGTCTTTGTGCTGCCCTTAACGGTTGAAATTTCCTTTCTGTTCTCCAATCGTGATGTCAGAGTACCTCTATGTCATACGGATAATTGTTGTCACCCACAACAGAAACAGCCGGCACCTGACTGGTTACACCCATTACGTTACTTTCGTTTCGGCTCCATGTTTTTTAAACCAGAACAACGTGGCTTCCTGTTCATAAACTTTCTTATTTCACATAAATAGTCCATTAAAATATGTTTCTGAAAATATTTGAGGTGAGAATTAGGCCATGCAGTTGCTGAATCTTGATTCATATTTGATGTGCAACGTCTAGTTTTGACAGTTTGATCCGAATTATACGAAATCATTTGTATAATGTACGTTAATTTATGCAAATGATGATGGACGCAGCTCCTCCGCCCCCCACCCTTCTCCCTCGCTCACCCCACAAAGTATTTTTCTAAATTGTCTAGTAGGTGGAGACAGGCTGAGTGTAGTCACCCTTTAAGTTTGAAACTACCAGCCTGAATACAAAATTCCAATGTTCCTGGATAAAAATGGAAATTGACCGTTGCAGCCCAATGATGCCATATGGAATAATTTTTTTCTCAAAAATAAAATATGTTACACAATATTATTTTTCTGTTTTGTGTTTTTTGGCCTATTTTGAGCATGTGTACCAAAGGAAATAATTTTCTGAACTGGGCTGGGCTAATTTGGGCTGGAAAGGGTTAACTGTGTGGCCACATTTCATATCGCATGTCTGACAGGCTATACGACACTGCGTGGGAAGACATTTTACAGCTTATCAACTGTGAAACCAAGCATGTAAACCCCAGCTTAAAAAAGGATATACGTCCCCTTTTTGTTTGTTGGGAGACTGCGTATTTCGATGGATAATTACTAGCAAAACTCACCTTTGCCAACTGAAAATGGATTTTTGTAGTGTCAATACGAAGGAGATCACCGACAAAGGGTAATGACCAAGGTCCTGGTGGGAAATCTTTCGGAGATTTGTGTTTTAAAATGTAGGTAAGAATCAAAAACACAGAAAGAAAAATTAGACAAATCTTGGCGTCGATCAAATCCAAAAAAGAGAGCACAGAAAATGCGGTCATGGTGCATCGATACCCAAAGCACAAGCGGACTACTTCAGTATACAGAGCTTGCTTGTGGGAGCTGAATAACACGCCGAGCTGCTCACAGCCTGTATTGTTTTTTTTCTTCACGCAGGGCTTTTATAAGTTCTGCTCTGCCCATAGAGAACAAGCTCACAGGAAAGCGCATGTGTCATGATCTCCAAATTCAGTATTGCATTCAGGTCACCATCCGGGTTAAGACGATGGTCGTTTATCCAGAATGTTACAGAAACCTTTCATTACTTGAAGTACGTTTAGTGCAGCCTCACAGGTAGTTAATTAGTCAAATAATGTCTTGCAGGCTTATGCTTTTTGGATTTAGCCTCCAAGGCTGGTACTCGTTCGATATATATATATCGATATGGAGGCTAAATCTGAAAAAAAATCAGCCTGTAAGGCATGCTTTTCGGATTTAGCCTTTTCAGATTTCAATATTGAACTGGTGCCAGCATTGGAGCCTAAATCCGAAAAGCATAAGCCTGCAAAGCATTATTTGACTATTTACCTGCCTGTGAGGCTGCAATAAACTTTCAAATAGTATTAAAGGTGTATGCTATATAACCATCATGAAAGGCTGCAATGCACCCCAGTCAAAATGTTCTGGACAAACCACTGATGGGGTGCCGTTTATGAAATGTTGCACGTTCTGTAATTCTGCTCAATTTTTACACATTTTGCATTACAAAACGTAAAAGAATCCACTACAATTCTCAAATGACACTTTTTGTAAACATTTAGAGAGAATTTTTTTTTTTGGCCAACAAATTAGAATTGTATGTCACATATGAACAAGCACACTGAATGAACCCCTTATAAGCCCCTCTTCGTTATGGATACATCATCTTATATGACTATTCATACTGTAATATTTCACCTGAAAACAAGGGACAGCAATTCATTTATAAAAACGAAATTGAATGTTTATCATTGCATTTCCTATTAGGTCAGTTCTAACCAGTGGTGTTTAATGTGGAGTTACAGGCCAAGAAAAAATATGTTGAACTCTAATTGAATTGTATTGCAAGTATAGTACAACACAGTTAGTTTGCCAGAAGTGCTTATTAAGCTGTCCCGAGTGAATAGATAAAATACAAATCATAGCTCAATACAATGCAATTGTAAGCGTGTTCATTTTATGTCAGAAAAGAGTTGTTGAATGGGTGTTCCAATGGAAGGTCAATGTGTTAGTGTTCAATCTGATCAAAAATACGTTTTCAACGTACAAAAATGCCAAGTTACTCACGCATAGCCAACAAAGCAGTGTCTGTAAGTCATTAATTAAAACCGGCAAAAACTAGGTCTGCCATTAAAAGTATTGATATTGTAACCCTGAGGACCTTAGGACCCAGGTGCAGCCTTGGGTGGGGCAGCATGCTGCTTGGTAAGGTTTATTACTGCCAGGACAGACAGGTGATTCTCACGAGATTCAGGTACTATCGTTTGGTATTGACTACAGGCGGTGCAGAGCCAGGATATAATATAGCAGCTACAGGTGCCCATGGGCGAACCGCTGTGCGGTCCTAGAATACTCTTCCGGGTCAGGCCACTATGTAGGTGGGAGTGGTGTAGTAGACAATACCACAATAAATCTCTTCTGTCGCTAGGTGTTTAGGGCCACAATATCAAAATGAGGCCAAGTTACAACAAACAGTATTACCTATCGTAGATCACACTAATTAAACTTACTCTATTCCAAATCAATGCTACCCATTCTCTCCTAAATTATTTCATGTAATTTGGCCCTGTGTTTTTTCATCTTACCATCTGTGAATTTGTGGTAATGTGATCATTGGAACTTTGTGGCAGATCAAAGTGTAAAATGGTGATTATTTATAGTGGAAATAATTTGCAATTCACGTGTTACACTTACAAATGTAAGGAAATTAGTACAGTAGGCTATGTTTGAGTTTAACAATTGTCTGCATGCAGTGCTTTGGGTGTATGAAAAGCACAGCATGCATAAAAATAATAATAAATTATTTGTAATATTTGTATTCGAGTAGAAACCTGTGTGGTCCTACAGAGCCTAGACATTTTTTTGTTCACAAAATTGTCTTCAGAAATAACATTTGTTATTATTAAACATGTTAAAACAATTAATACTTTAGTTATTTGGCTTCATCTGATCCACAAACATGCAGTAGGCTACATTCATGGGTCAAGCACATTTTACCGTTTACGGACAGTTAGGAACGCTTACAACAATTAATTCGGAATACTATGGAACAATTAGCCAAGTAAGCTAGCTAACGTTACATGATGAGCCATTTCAACTAGCTAGGCAGGGAGCATTAGGGAGGGTCCCCAGCCCAACAAGGTTTTGGTCATGTCAGCTAGCTAGCTAACATCGTAGTTTTTATTAACGTCATTAACTTACGTAGTTAGCTAGACACGTTTTGGGTCCGATTCTATCATGCTGTAACAGCTGAAGCAATGTAGCTAACGTTATGTGTTTGAAAATGAGCAGCGCCTTAGCGTCACATTCACGATAGGGTAGCTTAGCTAGCTATCTACCTAACGTTATAGAATAAGTTTCATCAGGTGGAAGCACCTATTCTACAACGTTATTCTATTTAGGCACCGCGCAACGTTTTGAAATGTCCGTATTTCATTTTAGGCAAGGCAAGGTTTATAGATGAAGAAAACTTATGTAATTTAAATAAATATTGGGTAACTGTTATTTAAGTTGAATTAATAACACAAATATATAGTGGGGTGTGTAGGCCCCTATGCATTGTTCAACCACTGCTGCAGCTAAAATCCAATTAGAGCAATAAGTTACTTTCATAATTTTAGGCGGCAAAAGGAGTTCTATAGGAAAATGAGTCAGGAGAAATAACCCTTGCAGTGATCCATCCACATCTACTCCATATCTGGCAACAGAGTGATGGTTTGGGGCTCGTTCGATAGCTCAGACCCTTGATGACTTACAGCCATTTAGCCAGCCATGTGTTCCATACTGTACCAGTGTAATTTACAGCTGAATCTAGTCTCACTCCCCAATTCCCATAGAGATCAGTTCAAATGCAGAGAGGTTATAGTATCGCTTGTAACAGTACCTGAAAATAAGATATCGAGAGTCTTTTGATGTTGATTGGTCACAGACTTCAGGAAGTAACAGCATGCAAAGGATATGCGACCAAATATTAAATATGATACTTTAAAAATATGTTAAAGCAAAATATTCTAATTTTCTGAGACACTGAATTTTGGATTTCATTAGCTGTAAGCCATAATCATCAAAATTACAAGAAATAAAGGTTTGAAATATTTCACTCTATGTGTAATGAATCTATATAATATATGAGTTTCAAAACTTTGTATATGAGTGACAAAAAATATTGAACTTTTTCACAATATTCTAATTTTTTGAGCTGCACCTGTATATATAATTAATTTTTTTAATCCAAGCAGCCACTGCCTCCTAAACCTCCAGCATTACTCCTGAAGTAAGGTTTTACAATGAGATAATGATTTATGGACGCTGTATTTCAGACAAATATGTAGCCTATGGTGAATTATGCAAAATGGTATAGCCTAAAACACATTAATTGCTTTAGTAAAAGACACCAAATGCACGTAAACAGATTTAAATGACTGTTATTTCTCAGTCATAGCCTGAGTAAGGGGAAAAAAAGATTTTGAATTCAAGGCAGCTTGTGTGTTTATGTCTTGAGCTGTTGTAGGCCTACTTGAAAACATGTGCTGCGACTGTAGTCAACAATTTTTAGTTATTTGCCTGATGCATTCAATGAACATAGGATAAAACATGACATAATGCATAGGCTACATATGGTGAAATTAAATATTGTTTTGAAAGGACCAGAGTTGACGTTAAATATTGGAGGTTGTCTTTTTTTTTTTTTTAAAAATCTTTTTAAAACATCAGAAATATTATACTTACACGCTTAACTAGGCTAGAATTTTTTTTTAAATGACGGTGGTTTATTTTTTTAGGGCACCCCCTGGTAAAAAAAATAAATAAAAAAAAACACCGGGGCCACAAGTATTTGAAATGAATTATGCGATCACAGGTTCTTCTACCCATGTTGTTTATATGATAACCTTTCTTTGTAATTTAAGATATATTGGCAGAATGAGACCTCTAAGACAAAGAATGAGTGAGCATAAAAGCACTATGAAAAGAAATGATAGGATCACACAGCGGGCGGTAGACAGCAGGAAGGTAGACGGTACAAAGTTCATGGTACAGAAATGTCCGCCGCGGTAACGCATTGTTTATATCCGTTGCCATATTTATGGTTCGCACGAAACAGATTACCGGTGTAACAAAGAACGCCTTTGCAAAATGGACCGTGACCGAAAGTGTATTTATACGTTGTGTGTGTGTATTACTGCGTTGTTTCAGTCTGTCTTCATAAATGGGCAGTGTGTGTGTATGTATCATAATGTCAGCTAGTTTAGGTAGCTTCGCTAACTAGTTACTTACACCTCAAGTCATACACAGAAAAGCTTTTGAAAATACAGCTAATAATAATGTGTACCTGGAATCTGCATGTCAGTGCTTACAACAGTCCATGCTGCAGCCTTTTTGTCAAGATGTCTGTATTTTTTTACTTTTTGGTTCGATATTTCCTCCCACCTCTCTCGTTCTCTACCACAAAGTGTCCCCCGGCAGTGTCGGACGACCCCGCGTCACCGTTGTCAACTGCACACTTGATCGCACCTCACACTGATCGCACCCCCATCAGCTTCTCAGCTACCTGTTTAAACCCCATCCATTCTCTGCCCAAAATCAGAGGGTACGAGAGGCGGGAGCTAACCGCAGTCTCTAGAATATGCTTTTTTATCATTGATGTGAATCTGGTAAAAGTGGCTGAGCAGCTCCCTGTGGGCCGGACTGCACCACCACTGAGCCTGAGTGGGGAGAAGGGGAAGAAAAAACATGGGGATTAACACAAGAGAAAGAGGGGTTTTGGGGACGGGAAACAGGAAGGGGAACGGAATGAGGGGGAAATTTTCTCCGGGGCGCCGGCTCTGGTTTTTGTTGCTGGGTAAAGGGGTGTTGTGTCAGGTGGTCCTCCATCAGGGTGACCGCGATATCCAGGTTGGTGGGACGGTGGCACTGGACCCAGCTGGCTGTATCCGCCGGCAACCCCGCCATGAACCTCTCCAGGACCACCTGCTCCATTATTCCCACAGCTGATCGGTAGCCTATAGCAGCAGCTGACCAGTGAAGGAGAAAGGATATTACCGAAGTGAATTTATGGGGAAAGTGTAGGCTAACATCATTTCGTGTCATGTTGTCAAATTATTAAATTCAATCCTACCTGGCCTCATCGGGCAGGCGGGCGGGCGTGTGCACGATACGGGCATGGAGGCAATATTTTTCGAGAACGAGCCTGCTTTGCTCTCCGCCTGCCAGTCCGGTTGCCCCTCCCCGCTTCCCCGCTTACCTCTCATTGAAAATTAATGTAGACCAAGTGACTGTCGCATACTATGTAAAAAGCCCTTACTGGAGGCACCAGCGACATCGCAAAGCGTTAAACAGGTGCTGTCCACCCAGAGCTCTGTTTGGTCTTCCCATGAGGAGGGCATCCTTGCCATCCAGGCCAGGCAGCGGGCAATGCACGACCAGCAGGAATTTCTGGTCGATCAGCTCCACTACCAGGGAGACTGTCTGCAGGATCGGGCGGAGAGTCTCCGCGCCCTTACCCGTAATACACCCCTTCCAGTCTCATAAGCACCCATAAATCACGCTCCTGTTATACCTTTTGCTCAGGAGCCAAAGCTCCAATCACCCCTTCGCTACAGTGGGGAGCCAGGGATGCCGGGGGTTTCTTAACCAATGTCTCATTACTTTTAAAGCCCAGCTGTCCTGTTACTTCACAGAAGATTCCTGAGTGGCATTCATTTTGTCCCTTCTCACCGGGATCGTGATGTTTCCGGGATGTTTCCGGTCAAGAGGCACCCATGAGACTGACCTGTCTCCACCAGGGTACCGACGCGGTGGCTGGCTTTTCCATCGCCTTTCGAGCACTGGCAGGGGAGACCGGGTGGCCTGAGGGGCCACTTAGCTCCCTATTTTTTGACACTCTATCGGAACACGTTAAAGACGCTCTCAGTGCTTGAACCACCTACTTCGTTCGGTGCTCTGGATTCCACAGCCATCCGTGTGTGGATAACCACATTAGGGAGAGAGAGAAACTCGTCCTGCCCCCTTCTCTCTCCTCCGGTAGCATCCTCTTCCTCATTGCTCTCCCAGTCGGGAGGAGCCCATGCAGGTGGATGGTGCGGCTCTGGCCTGGCTACATAGCCTGGCTACATTCTAACCGGTTAAAAAACTTTCACTTTTAAATCAAGTTATCCGGTTTTTCACCTAAAAACGTTCACTGGGGTGTGCAGTCTATTGTACCAATAACATTGGACAGGTTGCAATTTCATAAAAACCCCGCTTTACCACCACCTGGCTTTGCATCTTGTAGGGGAACTGGATGTACGCTGGCATTAACTGGATTAAGCTGTTGACCACAATTGCAATCCTGGCTACAGACGTGCAAGCCACTTTAAGGCAAATTTAATGAATTGGTTAAATGTATGTTTTAATTAGCATAGCCTATGTACGGTCATGTAGAATTTCCATTTTTAGGAATTTAGAAAAAATAGTAGGCTAGGTTACTGGGAGCATTCATTAGCCTAATTAAACAGCTTCATAGCCTACAATTGATTAATAGGTGTAATGTAAAGTGTTTGCTTTTTACAATCATAATTTACGTTTGCAATGTGTATTTCAAAGGCTACATTTAGTCTTGTGAATTTAACAGAAAATAAAAATAAATGAATATTCTAGCCTAATTATCACTCGGAAGCTACATTTAGCGGCATTGTTAATTTATGGACGCGGTACACGTGGTCTCGCGCAGGTGTAAATGCGAACAAATCTCAGATAGCCTGTGAAAACGTTGAATGTCAAAATACAGCCAAATTTGCTAATACGAGCGATTTACGTACAAATTCGTTCTGCTCACGTTTCATGATTGAGGCCCACTGTATGCTATAAATTAGCAGGCAGCCCTTAATATCCAGCCATGCCACCAAAGACAATAGAATCATGGTAGATGGTATTTTCAATGCTAGATGCACAAAACTGTGCTGCATGTGTGTTCACTTTCTGCTAATGTGGCAAAGTATACTTCTGTTTTTGCAGTAAGTGGCTTTAGAAATTATAGAAATTATAAATCAAATTGAAATCAAAAATTCTATTGAAAAAGAAATAGAAAATAGTTAAGGAAAAGGGTTGTTGCACTCTCTAAATTAGGGTAAAAGTATTTGTTCAGCAGGTATGTTTGTTCAGAGGAATTTGTTAACCGAGACCACATAGGCTTCGTTCAATGTTTTTTTTGTTTTGTTGTATTTTTAATTGCTCATCGTGAAAATGTTATAATCTATATACTTTAGCAGATGTTTCAGCAATTAAAAATACCAAAAATATATTTTTATAACGAAGACTGTATTGTTTCTTTTGTTCAGCTTGTGAACAAATTCCTTTTTTGGTTTTGTAGAGTATCTGGGGTGAAAAAGGATGTTTTCAATAGTTGTCAATACTATTTTTTTTTTTTAAAGAGAGCTATACTTTCATAATGAGGGCTATGTGGGTAATAAGCATATGTGTGAAGTCAACAAAAACAAGCACACTACCCCTTTAATTTGTGCAAGCATTTCTAGTTGTTTTGAATAGCATCCAGAAAGGAATCAGGATGACCATTGTTTTTTATACAGCCTAGCTGTTACCCCATAGAGAAACAGTGCAGAGCTATGCTAGCTCACTTGGGGATTAGGTAATGTGCCTGCCTTGGATGACCCGATCTGCTCCCTCTCTGTCTGATAATATATTAAACAGCTACGCTTTCTATGAAGCCGATATCCATAATGTATTATAAGCACATTCATAATGGATTACTTAAAGCAATCAAACTTTTCTGATAAAAGTTTATGATCAAATTATAACACATACCTGTTATCAAAATGCACTTTGAATGCTCTGCAGCGCACCTATGTTGAAAAGGCATAACACCAATGTACATAAATTTGCACTATGAGTGTTGCCACAAAATAACTGTTAGTGGCCAGTACTTTTGAAGTATTGGTTACTTGACTTTATAAATAATTTGTAATGGGTTTAGTAGCGGTGAATCAAATGCAGAGGTGAGGGAGATCAGAACAAGTCACCCACACAGGTGAGGACCAATAAGTGAATTAAAACACGAAAAGAAGAAAAGAAAAACAGGAACTAATTCCTAACAGCTAAATGAAATCTACCCAGAAAAATAGGGCGAACTCAAATAGAACGAGTGAAACACAAATCTAAATCTCCCGAACTCGAGCCCAATACTAGAGCCCAAACAGGAAACTTAGAAAAGCAATGAATACACCCTCGGAACATAACACAAGGACGTCCGATAGAAGGTGAAACAAAACAAAACCACCAAAAGGGTGGGGCAAGTTTGCGAAATTCAACCCGCAGGGGCAGATCTTGCGACAAGAACCAGACTCGCTGACCCACCTGATAAGAGGGGGCTGTCTGGCGATGTCTGTCGGCAGAAGCTTTTTTGGACACCGAAGCTCGCAAAAGTGATGAGCGAACTCGTTTCCATTCAGAAAAAAAGAGCCAGCAGAGGGAATCTCCCCATTTTTTTCCAGCTCAGGGAAGAGCGGGGGCAGATAACCTACTTGGACCTCGGAGGGGGGGCCAGTGGAGGCATTATGCATAGTATTATGGGCATACTCAGCCCAGGGAAGATACCGGCTCCATGACGTAGGATTAGTAGCCGCCAAGCAGCGAAGGGTGTTCTCCATAGTTTGGTTGGTGCGCTCCGTTGGCCCGTTAGTCCGTGGGTGAAAACTGGAGGACAGACTAACTGACGCGCCCAACGGCGCGCAAAAGGAACACCAGAACTTAGCAACAAACTGAGGACCACGGTCCGATATTATGTCCTGAGGCAATCCATGTATACGGAACACGTGATTGATCACCAACTGAGCGTTCTCCGGCGCCGATGGCAATTTGGCCAGAGCGAGAAAATGAGCCGCCTTAGAAAACCTATCCACCATGACTAAAATAACCGTGTTGCCTTGCGAATTGGGCAATCCGGTAAAAATCCAAAGCAATATGGCTCCAAGGTCGACTGGGCACGGGTAAAGGGCGTAATAACCCAGAGGGTGGGAGTCAAGAACTCTTGTTCCGGACGCAAACAGTACAAGCAGCAACAAATTTGTGCACGTCACTTTCCATACCAGGCTCAGAACTTGAGACGGACTCCTCCTGATTAGGCGGAGAGGTAACCTCCTCCCGTTCAGACTCGGAATTGTTCAAATATTCCTCTGACAAACAGGAAGGAGTGAGGTGACCCTGAAAGGTACATAAGGGGCCCCATTGACGAATGATGAGCTTATCCCCTCCCCACCTAATATGGGGATTATGCTTTACCAGCCAAGTGTGACCCAAAACAAGAGGATAAGCGGGGAAATCGACTAACAGAAACAATACTCTCAGTGTGAGTCTGCTGAAGAGTCGACATGATGAGGAGAGCAGTAGTCTCCTTAATAGTACCTGAACCCAACAGGCAACCGTCGAGAGCGGTAACCAACCAGGACTAGTCGAGGCGCTGGACAGGTATATTGTTTCCCAAGCCCACCGGACAGCCATAAAACACTCCACGGCCCCAGAGTCTATAAAGGCCTTAACCTGAAGAGAGTGCTGTCTCCCCGACAGGTTAACCGGAAGTAAGGTCCGAGGTGTAGTACCCTGAAGTCCCACTTTTCCCTTAAGTTTTGGGCATTAGTTGAAAGTGTGACCCTTCCTTTTGCAGTAACGACACCACTCAGGTTTAGAAGCGGTGTCTTCGGAAGGTGGGTACGCTGCCCCAGCTACCTGCATGGGCTTCTCTGTAGTAGGCGAAAGGGGTTTTACTGCAGGAGGAGAGGACTTTGTAAATGGGATAAATGAAGACCTTATCCAGTGGTCCTTTCTGTGTTCTCTAAGACTTAAATGATCCTGGAGACGATTGTTGATCCGAGTAGCGGCAGATACTAACGCATCCAGTGAATTGGACTGTTCTAGTATGATTAATGCATCCTGAACATCTCGTCTAACGCATCCGAGAATAACGTCATCAGGGGAGCCTCTGGCCAACCTGTTTGAGCTGCTAACGTTCTGAACTTTATGGCAAACTCTGCCACTGTTTCTCTACCCTGGCGAAGGCGATTAAGCGTCTAGCTGCGCCCCGACCCGAAATGTTATGATCGAAGACCGATTCCATTTCATTCATAAGTGCTTTAGCAGTTGCTAAAATCGGAAAACTGTCATTGATTAAAGGGGTAGCCCAGTCAAGTGCGGGTCCGGTGAGTAGTAAAACTATGAATGCTACCTCGGTTGCTTGAGAATTCAACCGTGATGACTAGGCTTTAAAAACAATTGCACATTGGGCAAGAAACCCTCGGCACTTGCCCAAGCGACCATCATAACAGAGAGGGAGCTGCAATTTGGGCTCCCTTCCAATCTGTGAAACAGAGACAGGAGGGGCGATAGCCTGAATGGCAGGTATGGGTGCTTGGTCTACTTCTACGAGCTGGCGCATGCTCTCCGCCAACTCTCGGAGCCAACCCTCTTGCACTTGCAGGGTGTTCAGCTGACCAACTTGTCCCGACAATATCTGTTGTTGAGACTCAAGTCCCCTAATGTACTCCTCGGCTATCCTTTCCTTCGGCTTACCTCCCTTAGGAGACCTCGCTGATTCATCCATGGTATGGCTTCTTTGTACTGTGATGGCTTTAGTAGCGGTGAATCAAACACAGAGGTGAGGGAGATCAGAACAAGTCACCCACACAGGTGAAGACCAATAAGTGAATTAAAACACGAAAAGAAGGAGGAAAAAAACAGGAACTAATTCCTGACAACTAAACAGCTAAATGAAATCTACCCAGGAATATATGGGGCGAACTCGAATAGAACGAGTGAAACACAAATCTAAATCTCCCGAACTCAATACTAGAGCCCAAACAGGAAACTTAGAAAAGCAACGAATACACCCTCGGAACGTAACAAAGACGTCCGATAGAAGGTGAAACAAAACAAAACCACCAAAAAAAAACACTGTCTCATAGAGAACAGCACGGGGAATAATAGCGCAGAACGCTAACAGGAGGGAAACAATCCTATACCTGAGAAAAGCTATAAGCAAGTCCCTCATGAACATAAACAAGTTAATATCACCAGGTCGCGTAAACCTGGCTATACCTGGCTCAATGTACAAATGAATGACAAAGAAGCACCGGGGAAGCGGAAGTGAGGAACTTAAATACCCCACAGGTAGAAGCATAGGTGAAATGAATAACGAGCAAGGGGAAGCAAAACCCCGGAATGGAACATGGAAAAAATCTGATAGATTCTCAATCGGAGAAAAAAGACGAGAACCGCAGCGGAAAAGGAAACAATTACCCACGAACCATGACATCATTATAATACTTGAGAATTTACTATTATGAGATGTAATATGATGAGAATTGATATGTGCCATTATGTATTTAGATTTAGGCATATACTGCATGACAATTCATTAATGACATGGACATTGTATCTACAATTAAACAACACATAACTTTTTTAGTAAATACACTTTAAGCATGTATAATAGTAATTATATTTCATTAAAGTGGTCTTAGTTTTCCCTGGCACTTATGGTAAATTTTTATGAATTTATCAATTAAAATTAAGTTTAGATGAAAACTTGATGAGAATGAGAATGTTTTCTTGGAAGAATGACCTTTCGTGAATAATTAATGAAAAACATTGCACAATGTACACAATTATTTCTGCCATTAAGTTATGTATTAACATTATGGCAAATACAGATCAATAGAGATCAGTCGAGTTCAGCTTACCTATGAACTTGGATTGTTAAATATGAATGAATTTAAGGTTAATGTCCTAGAATCTATCAAGAATGTTCACATTATGTGCCCTTTCAGTGTTACCACAGGAACTCGTTCATTGACTTAAGGTGTCATCAATGTCCTCCTGATGCCATGTATTAGTATAATCAAAGGTCAAAGGACATACAGACAATACAGACAGACTATTTATTTCTTGTTTATTCTGATATGTTCTTACTTCAAAGTCCATGAAGTCAGTTAAGTTCTACTATTGCTTTATTCACCATGTTTTAAAATCAAATTTACACACAATGTATTTTAGAATACTGTGATTATAAAAAAAATAAACAGAGCTTAAAAATAGAACTCCAGTGATGCATGAATATAGCCTGTGTCTTACATTTTTATCAATATGTTTGTATAAGTTCTCAGCCTGAGAACAAAGCATGCCATTTCCCTTTTGGCTGCTGCTGCACTTTGTTGCTCTATGGAGGGTTAGCGATCCAATGCACACATCTGGAAAGACCCTGGAGAGTAAGTGAACCCAAGCTGACCCTTCACACTAGGCTCCACTCCAGGGGGAGGAGAGAAGGTGAACCTCTGGAGGAGAGAGGTGAAGAAGAGGAACAGCTCCATCCGAGCCAGCTGCTCCCCCAGACACACCCTCGTACCTGAAGAATATGAGGCAGTAGAGAATAAAACAGAGATAAGTAATTATATCTGTATGCAGTTACAACTCAGTTGTCTGTTGAAAGATGACATCACAAAGCAAATTATGATCATAGTGTATAACTACCATTTTTTCTAAAGAATGTGAATTGAAAATGGGGGTCATACAAAATTCTGAAATGCTCGTAATTTTGAAAGTGGAGACAAAATACAATTTATTGACATTCATGGGTACATATATTACTGTAAAAAAAAGAAAAATAATTTTGTAGCTTTAGTGTAAGTTAATACCAATAACCAAGCAAGCAGTAATGGGATCTCATTAGAACATACTTTATATCTAAGCTTTCTAAATGATACATCAATTTTCTCCTATCTTTGGCTTCTTGTGAACAGTTTGGAGTTGTATATTCTTTAGCATTTCAGTATGGACATGCACTTTTTCTAATTTTGATTTGTGCAACTAAACTTTATGTTTAACGCTTGCCTTTTTTCACCAGTGATAGTAACAACAAATCTAAGTTATTTTATAATAAAAAGCTTGATAAGGCATAACCGGCATTAATGTTTCTTCTGGTTACATACCCCATTTGTTTCACAAGTCTGTCCATAACTCTGTGTTTCTACTGTATTTAAGTAGGACTATTGAATTTTATAAAATCAGCATTAGAAATACAAAACAAAAACATAATCACAGAAGAGCATGAGAGAAAAGTAAGATACTGTATACTGTCAGAAATCATAAATTATGCCTACAGGTCAAAGGTAGAAGTAAACAAGTATGATCCACCTGCTGAAAAAGGAAGGAATGCTTTCCTTCTCCGAAACTGGCCCTGAGAATCCAGAAAGTGGCCAGGATTGAAGGTGTCTGGCGTCTCCCACTCATTTTTATCATTCAGCACAGAAGAGAGATTAGTGATCACAGCTGTCCCCTGCATAGAGGAGAAACAAGAAACTGCCTCACAGCACAAAAACACTTAATCTAAAAGCATGGTGTACAGGTGGGCAAGTGCATCCTGACCATGCTGAGAGTGGTACCGCTGCGTCATTGTGCATTGTTTAAAAAGGTAAGAGGGAAAAGACTGTAGTTGGTGTTGACTATAGTTTAGGGTGTGTGTGTGTGGGGAGGGGGGGGGATGCTATACATCTGTCAACATTTTTTCCTCCTTGCCTTCCCTTTTATGAGCCTTTCATTTGCTTGTATTTTTTATTTTACTAACAATGTGATACTCTTTTTCGGGCTGTCTTTTCTTTGTTGTTGCTCCATATTTTTCTGGTCCATCAGTTGATTTATTTATCTTATAGTGTTATTACTATTACGACTTACTTGTGAAATTCTCACTCCGATATGAACATTGCCTGTACTGTGAAATCCACTCATTGATAAATACAAAATACTCTGAAGAATACTGTGCAAACATTTTAGCTGACCCGATGTACACTTTGCCCAGGTGTGCCCGATTACATTTTTATAAAACAACAAAAAGTAGGTGAACACAAGATGAACACAAAATTTTGATGCATCTCCCACATATTATGATAAAAAAATACATTAAAATAAAAAATAATAATGTACTTAAAGATATTACATTGGCTGATTACAAATGTATAGATTAAAGTTGAATGAGCCAAAGATGGATGAATTTCACCAAGGGGCATGAAATGTGCTTATAGTTAGAACAGATTCTATGTTTTCAGTGTTTTCTTTCATTCACCTTTGGTAGAAAATGTTCTCCTAACATAGTATCTTTACTGGTCATTCTGGGGAAACCCAGTGGCAGAATGTTGCCCATCCTCTGAATCTCATGGATCACAGCATCAGTGTAGGGCATGTTGGCTCTGTCTGCCATGGTAGGCTGCCGTGACTGGCCAATCACGCTGTCTATTTCATCCTGAACCTTCTCTGTGACAGCAAGTAGATACAGTTAGTGAAAACAGTGATATAACAATCATAGAATAAGCTATTACGGCAATCACATATTAAGCAATCACATATTCTTCACTGTACTCTGGTAGTGTTCTCAGCCTGTACCATCACTGTCAGAGCAAACACTGGACTCTAAAGACAGGTATAAGGGAGGGTAATTCTACCGAAAAACAACATTAACCTTATTTAACAGATCAAGGTGCAATTAAGCAATTACATTTCTGGGCTGAGATAACCGCAGATAAAGATTCAATTTTGGTATACGTCAAAATGACACACCTCTACCCTTCCTCGTTTTTTAATAACTACAGTGGCATCAAGTGGGCGTGTAAGTTACATAGACACATCTCTTCTGCCTTATTAAATCCCCCAGTAAGGAACCATGTCAACTACATTATGATCCAGGACCATGAAAACTGGACTAACATTAGCGAGCTGACCATAATCGAACGGTTTCACTTTGAACACTCTATTACAGAAGCAATGTTAACAATGTAATTTTTTGGGCTAGTGTCATTAGCTGTTGTTGTTGTTAGCCATGACTTCTTGGCATTAAGGCAAAGTGCAAATGCAGGTTTTTAAATCTGTTTGCCATGCACTAGCTAAGCCACACATCAGCTTTTTGGCACTTTAAAAATTGCAATGTTTTTAATATATTACTAGATTTTATCGTAAGTGGAAGGCTTCTGTTTTGAGCCTGAAGACATGGCCGGATCCCGAGCTGAACAGACAGCCAACCCTGCTTCGGCATGAAACTGTGCCCGGTCACACTCATTGCAGCAAACATTTTAATTTCAGTTGGCATTGCGGTAGTTACACACATAGGCTACACCACTCGTTTACCCAGGTTGAACGTTAACGTTAGAGGACCGGGAGGAAAATTCTGGCTAGGCTAGCTAATTTGTTTTCACAATGCCAAAAGTAGATAAATGAAGGGCTGTGTTTACCTAAACTAATGGCCGTGTTTCCCCCGTTTTTCTGAAGACTCCAACTAATGGTGGTGGTATTTTTTCAGTAGAACTGTAACATTAGTGGCTAACTTGCCGCTGCAGGACTAGTAGTAAAATGCCCAGCCCCTCCGCTCCAGTTGTATTCAGTGGGAGTGGCACCTGTGACTGGCATTATCTGACACCGCCCATAAACTGTAATTTTTGGTTCACAGTAAAGCAGGTACCTGGTACATGCGCAGTAGTTTGGGGCTATATCTCTGCTCTCACTACAGGTAGAGAGTTGGCTGAGAACAATTTTTTGGTGTAATTCCCCTTTAAGACACACAATTTATACGTGAAAGATTAAATTAAGATGAACAGTTTAAAGATCTTGATAATTGATATGATTTATTAGATTATCTGCATGAACAGGGATTAAGGATAACAAAATTAAGGATAATAAGACCAAGGGGGAGCATGTGTATGCAAAATAAGAGAGGACCAAGAACAGAGCCCTGTGGAACACCCTGTGTAACAGGTGTAGGGCTGGACTTGCAGAGGCTTGAGCTAATAAACCCAAGTCTGTCGGTCAGGTATGATTTAAACCACTGCAGAGCAGTGCTAGAGATGGCAATAATGTTTTCCATTCTATGCAGTAGGATGTTGTTGATTTACTGTGTTGAATGCCGCACTAAGATCCAGTAGTAGGAGAATAGTAGCAAACCCTGAGTCCACTGCCACAAGAATATCATTACTGACTCTAATGAGAGCAATTTCACAGCTATGGTGAGCTCTGAACCCAGACTGGAAGGGTTCTATCAAGGTATTGGATAGTAGTTTTGGAGCTGGATTGATACAACATGTTCAAGTACCTTGAGTGGGTTTAGAGTGATGGTTTGAGGCTCGTTTGATACTGCAGACCCATGATGACAGCCATTTAGCCAACCATGGGTTCCATACTATTCCCATGTAATTTACAGCTTAATCTTAGTCGCACCCCCCAATTCCCAGAGATCCATTCAAATGCAGATAGGTTATAGTATAGCTTGTAAGAGTACCTGAAAATAAGATAGCAAGAGTCTTTTGATATCCTTTTTGATACCCAGTCACGATAGCATCACCTGTTTACCTGTGCAATGTTCCAAACAGGTGTTTTTTTGAACTTCCCAGTCTTTTTTTTGCCCCTGTCCCAACTTTTTTGAAACGTGTTGCAGGCATCAAATTTGGAATTAGCATATATTTACAAAAATCAATAAAGTAGATTTTTTTTATTTGTACTGTTTTCAATTAAATATATGTAAATGAACATTTTAAATCAGTGCTTACTGCTTTTATGTGCATTTTACATACTGTCCCAACTGTTTTGGAATTGGGGTTTGTAAAAGTCTAATTTTCACGAACTCACAAGACTGAAATATCCCAATTCTGTTCCGGAGCTCAGGAACATGCACATTTAAGATATGTAAACACCTACTTTGAATCTCTGGGTTCTTCATCATGAAGATGAACCCCCAGCGCAGGGTAGTAGCAGATGTCTCTGTCCCAGCCTCAAACAGGTCCAGAATGCAATATGTCAAGGTCTCAATATTGAAGCCAGCTTCTATGTCATCTTTTTTCTAAGAGATTGGAAATTTCAAAAGGGAGGTAGCAGAAAAAAAACGTACCTTAGTTGTACAAATTTGTTAACGCCTCATTGGTATGTGTATCTACTTGGGGCCCATAAGAGTGAAATCATATTGACCCAATACAGGATCGAACATGGATATAACACATTCAGGAGACTACCACAAAAAACAACAGCAGGGACTTACATAGTAGCAAGTTCTAACTTCTCAGGTTGGACTGTTATACTGACATAATTTCACTTTACCGTCTCAATCTCTCCAAAATAGGTGTCAATGTAGTCTCTGGGATCAGAGGGATCCCAGTCTTCCGTGTGCTTCTTTATCTCTTCTTTTAGAAAAGAAATGATTTTAACATAGTTTGAAAAAATGGTCTTGTGTGGTCCTGGCAAGTACTTTAGAAGTCCTGGAAAGGCATCGTACAGCTGAAAATGAAAACCAACAGCGTCAAAATTACATATGATGGTTGTTTCATGTTACTATACTTTTTTTATGCCATTTTGATGTTCAAGTCAAGATTCAAGCAAAATGATTAATCATGAAAATACAGTCAATGATCATTACTTACAGCAGTTCACGAGTTAGACAACCTTTACTTTTATCGGTTGAGTTTGTGCAAACAATTTAAGAGCTTAACAACCTGAGCACGTGGATTTCCGAATAAGAAAATGGCTTCTGCATCCAAGCGTAGGAGGGTCTGAAAACGTGTGTCATTGTAGTCAAAACGATGTCCAAACATCACAGAACAGATGACATTGGCAACTCCATTGTTTGTTGTGAACTGGGGGTCAAAGGGTCGCCCTGAGATCAAAATCAAAAATTTATTTTTGTGAGTTAACCCCATAGAGCTGATTCTTATAATAATACAGTGCAAGAAATGTGTTATAAATTTCCAGCATGTGTTATTAACATAATATTAGAGTCCAAAGGTGTGCTTCGTTTTCAAACATATTCAAAGAAGCAGTGTGTATAATTTTTTGTATTGCGCACTGACAATCTTGCATCAACTTTCTCGTGATAAGTATATGTTGCGCAATGCGCAATGGACTAGCCATATGTGGTGCCATCCATTTAACTGAAACATAAACCTATGTTAAATTAAACTCAATTATTTTTTGAGAGTGTAACTTATTATGCAGGATTTTCTTTGAAATGTATGTTCACCCATGTGAATGTGTTCACTCACGTCAGTTTGTGATGAAATCAGTAAGCAAGGAATTGAAGTGATCTTTATTTGCCGTTTCATATAAATTCCCAATTTGTAATAGAAAAGAAACTAATTAATCACTGTAAACAAGTTAACTGATTTTTTTATTGCAATTGATCAAATATTGGTTAGTGAGATTGATCTAAAACATGGAAGTTTGAAAGTGTTGCAAATAAAAAAAACATGAATGTGAGTTTGATGTTTAGTGTCTGTTTTCATTGCGTCTTTACAGTATTTTCAGTGCTGCAGTCACCCTGTTCCTCTTTCATGGCCTGACAGAGGAAGCGGCACTCCTGTACAATGCACGTCTCCAGGGCTTTCTTGCCTTCTCCAAAATACTTCAAGTGCATATTTGCAAACTTCCTCTGGCTCTTCCACAGGTGTCCATTGCTCAAAATTACACCTTGATAAAAAAGAGATGTTTTACAAGGAGACACTGCTATCTATCACCCCCACAGGCACAAACACAAACACAGTTTTACTATTGATTGAAAGAACATTGATTGATAAAGCATCTCAGTTTGGCATTCCATAAGCAAGTAAACCTGTTAATACCCCTTAGGCGTTTTTGCCTATGCGCCTGTCTACGTAACGTTGTTTTCTGGTTGTTTAATTGTTTATCAGTCATGACCAAAAATAATTGCTTTCCACAACGTCTGAATCTTGACAATGTATGAACGTGAACAAAAAGACGTAGTTGCATTGTCACTTGGTAACGTTATCAGGGCGATTGAGAAATGAATGCAAGACAACGTAGAAACCAGACATCATACTGCCATCATTAAAAATACGTGGTAGCAACGTGTCATTTGAGTTGTATTTGGATCATTGTGGAAAAGTAAAAAATGAGACAGTGAATCAATGAGTTTTACTTGACGATGTGAATCTTTCTCAAAAGTGCAGACGCTTTAATGTCATTATTTGACCGGCTCATAAATGTCGGTAGGCTGCTCAAGATACAGCTCAACGTAGGAACCAGGATATATGTTAAAAACGTTATTATACAATCGCATACACGTTTGGTTTAAAAATAACTCTGCAAGGCAACGCTTAGCTTTTTCCTTATCAAGAGGAGCATTAAGAGAGAACAGCTTAGATGCATGAAATGCGTGTTCCTGCCAATACCATATCATTGTTGTTGTTGTTGTTGTGATGTAGTCCTCTTTCCATGTAAGAAATCATTATAAGCGCTTTTTCAATTCTGGGAATTGAGTTTGCAATGACTCGATTTCGTACAGCTCTGCAAATGACAACATCAATTCTGACTCCAGCTCCACACGAAGAAAGAGCATGCCAATCTTTATATAAATCATAAACTATTTATTTATCATAATAAATCGTTTTCTATTTTATTCTAGCTACGGACAGGTGTCGACCCGGGGACTCGTTAAGCAACGGCTAGAAAACATTTTATTTCGTAGTAGGCCTTGTTACACTGTTGTTCAAATTCCAATACATAAAAAATAAAGATTAATTTTGCTCGCAACGTGTTAGCCTATAATCAAATCAATAAATTAAAGAAGTCTAGGCCTATATAGAGCTCCCACAGAAAATGCACATGCACAACAAGTTATGAACATCAATACGCATTGTTCTGTGCCACAACGTGATCTTACATGGCTCTGGAAACGTTAAGGTTAATTCGGTGTTTAATGGTCAAATCCCACTCTTCAGCATCTGATTCTTTTTGTCTTTTATAAATTATTATTCTCGTGAAGAGGATAATGCTTTCCATCAGAAGATATCAAAAACCTAAACTAATCAGCGATTTTATAAGAACTGCGGCAGGCACGGCGAAAAAGATTTGTGCAAAGGTGAGTTTCGAACTCGCATCACCACAAAAGGGAGAACCTACAGCGAGAGAAGCAACGGCTTTAACCAATCTCAAAGATGGTCATTCAAACTTTGTGCGTCACATCAAAGTGTCAACTAACCAAAAATGTTTCATGGAAGAAGACATAAATTAAATGAATGTTTTAAGCAGCTGATGAAAAATTACACTCCAGAAAGGATGTTTATACTTGGTTGTCAAGTACAAAATGTTTTAACATTGCAACTAAAGATAGATAAATAGATAGATAACTACTTTATTATCCCCATGGAGATATTTTTTTATAGCAGCATATAACATTCACATTTACAAACAGACATTTATACCGTGAAACATTTATCTACACTAGAGAAAGTGGATGGAAAAATAAATGTGTATGTGCATGTTTGTGGGTCAGATAAAGTTTAGTCAAATAAGAAGTAAAAAAGTATAATTTTTTAAAATCTTATTTGTGAACACAATTTTAACAATAATAACATAATGCATTTTACTCATGATGTGGTTTTCATACACCCAAAACACTGGATACAGACAATTGTTAAAGATATAGTGAAGTCATTTGTAAAAAAAAAAAAATGTTTTAAGTGTAACAGCTGAATTGTTATTCACGCTATAAATCATTGACATTTGACACTTTCACGTGACATAAAGTTTGAATGATCACTTCGGTGGTAAGATGAAAAAACACAGGGCCAAGTTTCATTAAATTATTTACGAAACATTGGGTAGCATTGTTTTGGAATAGAGCTAATTAAATTTGTGTGAGCCAAGATAGCCAATATTGTTTGTTGTAACTTGGCCACATTTTGATATCAATAGGCCTATTGGCAGGCCTTGGTTTTGCTAGTTTTGCTAGTTTTATTATAGACCGTGCTTTGTATGCGTAACTTGGCATTTTTGTACGTTGATAACATTTTCTGTTGCGTTTTATGTTAGGCTACTTCCAGCCCCACACAACTATAAGCACTCATCAATCTCCCTGTCAACCCATGTATTATTATGAAGTTACATAAGTTATGAAGTTACATTCAAATTTTCTGAGACACTGAATTTGGGTTTTCATTAGCTGTAAGCCATAATCATCAAAATTACAAGAAATAAAGGCTTGAAATATTTCACTCTATGTGTAATGAATCTATATAATATATGAGTTTCACTTTCTGAAATGAGTGACAAAAAATTTTGAACTTTTTCACGATATTCAAATTTTTTGAGCTGCACCTGTATACTGGCCATAAATTTGAGATGTCATTACAATGTTTCATGTCTAACTGAGCTGCAGCATTGCCATTCTAACGGCCTTCTAAACCTTTCACTTTCAACCATCATATACCCTTAAACTAACGTCAGGTTAGTAAGGTTTTTAACGTTGTCTCAACCATAACACAATATAAAATGCCTAAGGGGTAGTAATACGGAGGAGTCTCCATAGTCTTCATGTGAATACCCCTTTATGAATTCATTTCTGGTGCTGTTACAAAAAAGCAATAAAACAAAAAAGACCATACACAGTGTTGCATCAGCAGCTACTGTACATCTGTCCATAAACAAATGTGTGCATACACACATTTTTTTTACATTTATTTCCTTAGCAGAAGCCCCTATAGAGGACAACTAAAATAGTGTAACTTATATTTTATATAATACATATTAATAAAACAAAATGTACTTCAGAAATTATAGTTAATTGTCTTTCTTACTATTTCACAGAATTTAACCAAGTAACTTTCTGGTTACAAGTCTAGTTTCCTAAATACTA
This sequence comes from Ilyophis sp. 1 JC-2022, assembly GCA_022702515.1. Classification (NCBI taxonomy): domain Eukaryota; kingdom Metazoa; phylum Chordata; class Actinopteri; order Anguilliformes; family Synaphobranchidae; genus Ilyophis; species Ilyophis sp. 1 JC-2022. The sequence goes on from CM040403.1 coordinate 102,915,492, forward strand.
CATAATTGCTGTGCAGCATACGGTCAACACATGCCTGTTACATACCAAGCCCTTTAAAAACTTCATGAAAAAGAGGGAATACTGGGCGGCCAGACAGGTTTTCTCCCTGCGTAACCAAAGCCTCCTTCACCATTTCATAGCCTGATACAAAAACAATCTTCTGACTTCCCTTCCTCAGACTGAAGACATTGCCATACTCTTCAGTCAGCTATAAATGTTCAAAACAAAATCAGTATTAGTAGTTAGCTTGCACTGCACTAAATGTATATGGATTTCTGCAGTTCTACAGCACACATGACATAGTTTTCTTCATTTGTAAGAGTATCTTACCTTTTCAACAGTCCTAAAGTCAAAACTGGTGAAGATATTCCCCAAGAACGGCAGGGGCCATGGTCCTGGTGGAAAATTTGGCTGAGTTTTATTCTTCAGGATATTAGAAATAAGTAGGAACACAAAAAGGAATAGCAGGCAGTCCCCAATATTAAACCACGCCAGTAATGAGTGTTGTGGAATCATGTTTGATGTTCGTGCTAGAGTGCTGAGAGGACAGGAACGAGCTGATGTGAAATCTGTAGCCGAACAGTGCTCTGGCCTCGTGCCTACAACCGAATCACAGCCGTGCTGATATACAGAAGGACATTGTTTAAATAATGCCCACCTCCTAGCCAATCAGAATTGAGCATTCACTCAGACCATGGTATAACAAACAGTGAATAACAAAGCAAATTAAAACTTTATAAATATAAATATTGCGCACGGACAATCAATTTTCTAGTGAGATTATGTAGCGCAATGCAGCACCTGAACCTTTTGGAATTAGCTAGTACATGTGGTGCCGTCCATTTTTATTATTATTTTTATTAGTGTAAAATAACATACAAGTCAAAAGACAGCCCCTGGGCTGTAGTGGGGGTTGGTTGTGTTATCTGCTGGCAGGTTCAGATAAGTGCATAGTTGTTTTTTTCTGGCTCTGTTTTATTTGCTTGTACTGTAGGTCTGACCGTCCTGACTGGTGGGTGGTGGGGGTCCCACGAGGAGCTTGCGTCGGGCAGCATCAAGGTGCCACCGGTCCCGCTGAGCTTTCATAAATAGGTAGGGGGGTCATTGGGGAGGGTCAAATGAGGGGGGCGGGGGTAAGGGTTGGAGTAAGAAGTTTAAGTTGTATGGGGGGGATTGTGGAGTATGTATGTGTGTGCAAGTGTGCATGTATATGTGTGTATATACATACGTGCACATTTATGTGAGTGGTGTGTGTATGTGTACATATGTGTGTATTCATATGAGTGCTGAGTGTATGTGTCTGTGTGTATATAAGGTCGGTGCATTGGCGTAGAATTTGCAAATATCTGGATCAATAAGGAACACAACAAAATAAATTGGAATCCAGGGGAGTCATGATAGGTATGAACTATGAACATACAACCAGAACAAACAAAAATATGTAATGAGAGTGATTGAAATATATATATATATATATGTGGGAGTTGAGTGTGTGTGTGTGTGCACAACACATGTGCGTGTGTGTATGTGTGTGTGTGCATGTGTGTGCATGCATGTAGTGAGAGTGGACTTTGGTGGCATTAGCTAGCAGGCAAATGTGTTACTATATTTAGTGAGTTGATAAATGGGGCCCATATTTCTTTATAGTGACATATTTTATTTAGTATTGAGGCTGTCATACTTTCCATTGATATGTGTTCTATGAGGAGGTTTGTCCATTGTGTTATATTGAGATTGTTTCTGTTTTTCCAGTTCAAGAGGACTGTTTTTTTGGTGATAGTTAGGGCGATGAGTATGGGTTTGGAGTTCTGAATTGGTGGGTTAATGGTTGAAAGGTCTCCAAGCAGACAGAGGGATGGGGATAGTGGGATGCTGCACGTTAAGTAGATAGATATTTTGTTGATAACCTGTTTCCAAAATTGTTGAGTGGAGGTGCAGAGCTAGGTGGATTGGAAGTAATTGTCTGGTACCTGGGGTATACAGTGAAAGCAGTTGTCTGAGTTTGTGAATCCCATTTTGTAGATTTTGTGCTTAGTGATATGTGCTCTGTGGTTGACCTTGTACTGTATAAGTTGTATGTTAGTATTGTTTGACATTGAAAATATGTTTCTGCAAATCTGTGTCCAGAAGCCGATATTGGGAGAGATTGTTAAGTCATTCTCCCATTCTTTGGTTGGGAGGAATATTGTTGTGTCTGTATTTAAGAGTAGTTTATATAGTTTGGACATTATTTCTTTAGTGGAGTTTAGGTTCTTAATTTCACCTGTTAAGGTTGGGGGTTCTAGTTTGTTGTTATTTATATTGATTTTGGATTTAATGACATATTTTAATTGGTGATATTTCAGGTATTGTGTAACGTTCTAAAATACAAGTGGCTAGAATTGATTGTACATGTGTACAGTATTCTAAGTAGGGGCTTGTATAAAGTTACACAGACCTTGGACAATTTTCAAGTACCAAAAGTTTGTTTGTCCATTGTAACAGGAGTTTAGGAATGGCGGCGAATGGTTGGAAACCATGGGCCGTTAGCTGTTTGGCCAAGCATTGTAAAGAGGATTTTTATAATGTACCAGAGGAAGTGGATGTTGTTGAATATCTTCAAACTGCTTGTGAACAGCGCAATGAAAAGGAGAAAAATAAGAAAAGGAGACAGGCTAACTGTGTGATGGCTATGGTCCAAACAATTAAATCATTGAAAGAAAAAGTTGTAGTGATCCCTAAATTACAATGTGACATTGACAATTTGGAGAATAAACTGGAGATAAATTCAAGGGAGTTTGAGGCATCTGTTGCAGAACGCATGGTACAGGCCACAACACACTTAGAATTTAGAAAGGAAATTTGTCAGTTAAGAGATAAACTGAGTACCACAGTTTCAGAATTGGTTAAAACGCAGGAACAGCTACGTGACGCACAGGTAGCATATAAAGAGCTATGGAAGATGTCTGGTGAAAATAAGGATAGGACCATTGTACAAAAGTTGAGGTTATTGAAGGAAAAAATGGCTAAGCAAAAATCCACAAATAGTGTAATGAAACGGCAAGTGGCAGCGCTTGGTTTAGCGACATTCTAGGAGCAGAGCGAGTTAGAATACAATTCTGATGATGATGAATGGGAAGTCAGACAGGCAAATACGACAGCTCCTTTGTTAGATGTGGATGATGAAGGAAGTGATGATGGAAGTTTAGATGAGGAGCAAGAATGGCATGCTGTAAGGACAGAATGTAGTAGTACATCTATTGCTGATTCACTTCGTTCTAATTGCCGCAGAGTGGTTTCGAGAAGTGCTAGATTACCAAAAGCAACTAAACCAGTCAGGAAAAGAAACGCAAAAATTGCACCAATAGTTACACATAGAGTTCGTACAACGGGAACACATAATCCCATTAACGGTGCTGTCACATATGAGTATGAGGATCAGCAGGTTCATCGCGATCTTACACTGTCAGAGTTGACTACATTGCAACAACAACTTCCCACATGGGACGGAGTTAGTGACCCGACTGCTGTTGTTGATAAGGTGCAAGCGCTACAGCGAATGCACTCACTAACTGACAAGGACTGTTGTAAATTATTACAATCTGTGCTTCCTACATCGGTGACTGTTCCGTCAGAATTTGTACAGGGTCATGGGGACCCTGTTGTTTTCCCCAAGCATGACACAAGATTAAGACTAATGAATGAGGCTGTGGGTTATCGTGTTATAGCTGACATGAGTAAAATTCTTGAGTTTGTACCTAAGGAAGGGCAACATCCCACTGATTTTCTTAGAACATTTGTTGGTGTGTATAATCGAAACAGAGGTGGAGGGACCAGAGCATTACTGACAGGCGACGACCCAATTTTCTGGAGTTTAGTCATAAATAAATACAAAGATCACGTCTCCCCTACCTGCCAACATTTATTGTTACAACTCAATAGGGAATTGAGTGCCCAGCCAATCAGACAGCACATAGGCAGAGATATCCAAGACTGTTTAACAGCATGGAATGAGTCTCAACTCAGTTCGTCACAGAGCTCTAGGAAAAGTATTGCTCTACTAGCATCAAATGAGGGCCAGGTCAAAGTTCTGTGTTTTAACTGTGGGAAGCCAGGCCACATTCAGAGTGAGTGTAGGAGCCCCCGTGTGTGTGCTAATTGCAAGCGCATTGACATTCCAGGCGACAGTGTTGGTCAAAAGGAGGGGGGATGGAAGGAAAAGGGCCAAAACAGCTGGGTGCACAGCAGCCTCAGACAGTACAGCCACAGACTGAAAGTCCTCCTACATTTACTGACCTATTGGCTATGGATAAGGCTATGGCACATACTGATCAGAGCACCCAGAACGGCTCTGAGAATTCTTTTTATTGTCCAACCCCACAATGACGGTGTCAAGCCTCTGTTTCATCGGTGAGTAATTTGCAAATAGATCAGGAAGGCCGCCCCTGTGTTACAGTTTTGGTTGGAGGCTATCAAGACAAATTTTTGATTGACACAGGAGCAGCCTGCTCATTAACTCACCGAACAAATTTTCCTCAGAGCGGTAAAACAGTCCAATTAATGGGAGTGGGAGGCAATGCAGTACCAGCTCAAATTTCAACTCCACAGACATTGCAGATTGGCAACATATCTTTTGATTTACCATTGTGTATGGTTAAAACACATGAAGGGAGCATTCTGGGTTCAGATGCAATAGCAAAAGCATGCTTAGTCATTGATTTAGCTAACAATGCTCTTTGGCAGGGTCCAACAGACCCACAGGGTTCCAAGGTACCTGTGATCATTGCTGATGTGCATTCTGTTCACACAGTTAAAAACCCTATCACTTATGATATAGTCCAGTTACTGCAAACACCAGATGCAACTCTAGCTGATATTATAAACAAACATAAAGGGGTGTGGGCGTCACATAAGCATGACTGTGGGCGAGTTTCTAACATGCAAGTTGCTGTCAGAGGAATAGATCCCCCCCACAGAAACAGTACCCCTATCCCAAGTCAGCAGAGACAGCTGTACAAATAACGATAGAATCTCTTTTGCAGCAAGGTGTGATAAGAGAATGCATCTCAACATGTAATGCCCCTGTGTGGCCAGTTAAGAAACCAGACGGCTCTTGGAGATTAACTGTTGATTACAGGCAGCTAAATTAGCACACCCCTAGTGCCACACCATTGGTAGCGAGCAGCCCTGATATGATGGCTCAGTTGCTGGGCTCTGCAAAGGTCTATTCGACTCTTGATGTATCAAATGGTTTTTGGAGCATTCCAGTTCACAAAGATAGCCAATACAAATTTGCTTTCTCTTTCAGAGACACACAATACACGTGGATAGGTTTACCACAAGGCTTTCACAACTCACCTACTTTGTTTCATGAATGTATGGCTAACATTTTACAGGGTTGCTCACAACCACACAATGTTGTTCAATATGTTGATGACATCTTGCTCCAAACAGATACTGTGGAAGAACATTACGAGCTGCTGGATGAGATCCTCACACTCTTAGAAAAAGCGGGTCTAAAACTTAACCCAAAAAAAGCATTACTAATGAAACAGTCTGTTTGTTTTCTAGGAGTTAAGATTCAAACAGGAGGACGGATTCCTGATCCAGCTAAAGTACAACTTGTACAAGCATTGCCACGACCATACACTGTCACTGCACTGCGCTCTTTCCTGGGAATAGTTGGGTTTTGCCGAGACTTTATAGAAAGTTACAGTGAACTAGCAGCTTCTCTCTATAAGCATTTAAAAGACAACCCAGGAAAGAATGATTTGTTAGAATGGGATGCTGCATCGCAAACTGCCTTTATAAGTTTGAAGAATGCCCTAATTTCAGCTCCTGCTTTACGTAGTCCAGATCACACACAGCCCTTCATCATTGAGGTAGTTGTCTCCGCTGTTAGCATCAAAGCAGTGCTTATGCAAGAAGTTCATGGCAAACATATTCCAATTGGCTACTTCTCACGGGTACTTACACCTGTTGAAAGATCATTTGATCAGTGCACAAAGCAGATATTGGGAGTACATTGGATAGTTACACACACTGAATACATCTGTGGTTTCAGCCCACTCATTCTACACACACCACACACTCCAGTGGCTTTGCTCATAAGAGGGCAAGTGAAAGGGGTATCAGCTCAGCGATGGGGACGATGGGTTACTGAGCTCCAACATAAAAACATACAGGTTAGGCACTCCACAAGCTATCAGTTGGCTAATATGTTAGACTATGAGGGGGAGCCACACCGTTGCATGACAATACAACAGCAGGTAACAGAGGGGCCCATCCGTACAATACCTTTGGCAGACTCCACTGCTGTGTTTGTAGATGGCTCTCGTTATTACACCAAGGGGGTCAGTATTATACTGGAGCGGCATGTTGGGCACCCCAGTTAGGAAAAGAGGTCTTGATCAAATGTAAACCCACGGATTCAGCGCAAAAAGCATTGGTTATTGCAGTAATTGCAGCATTACAGGAATTCACAGGGCGCATTAGTATCTTCTCAGACAGTGCTTTTGTTTGCAACTCTCTCACTGAATACCTCCCTGTTTGGCAAAAAAGAAGCTTTTGTACTGCAGAAGGGAAATCATTGACACACCACAGTGAGTTACAAAGGATTTGGGACTTAGCACATGAAAGAGAGAGAGGTACAGTAGCCATATGTAAGGTCAAAGCTCATCAAAAACATGGCTCTACAAGTGACGGGGACAATAATAACAAAGTGGATCTCATGGCAAAAGCAGCTGCTGTTTCAGGCATGCCATGCCACTACCAGTCTCCTGCTCTCTCTATTGAACCTGTTAAACAGTCACAAACTCTTGCACTCAATCTACAAGAATGCCAGGCCACAGACAAAGACATTGTAGAGGTTATTGATGCCATTCGACAACAGAAAAAACTTCCAGAAACATACACACAGCACACAGAAAATTTGATCATATTTGATGATGTGTTGTACCACACAAATTCAAGGCCTGTTTGGGTAACACCCTCTATGCTTCGTAAGGAGCTCGTTTTATTCATGCACAAAACATCAGGTCATGCATCACCAGCAAAGGTAATAGATCTGTTGCAGAACCCATTTCAAAGACAATGCTGCACCTCTGTAATTTCCTAGGGGTGGAAAGACACTTCCACATTCCCTACCACCCGCAATCTAGTGGTATGGTTGAACGATTTAATCGCACCATAAAACAAGGCCTCAAAAAGGCTGTCATAGAGGCAACTGATGAACTGAAAAAATCTGCTTCAAATTGGGTTTCGGCACTCCCTGGTGTACTAATGGCTATACGGGCAACACGGGTACGTAGTACTGGTTATAGCCCTTTTGAGCTTATGACAGGCAGGCCAATGCAGATTTCACACCCTTCAGGTGTTCCTCTTCCCATTAGCACAAGAGCCACACATGACGAGTTTCTCAGCCAAGTACAGCAGGCTCTTCAGAGTAAGCTCCTAAATGCTGCTCACAAGATGGGAGCAGCTCATCAATACACAGCACAAGCCTATGCCCCCACATACAGAGTGACTTTTGAAATTGGGGATCAAGTGATGCTTAAAAAAATTTTGAAAGGGGGAGGCTGGGAAGCTGTATGTTAGTATTGTTTGACATTGAAAATATGTTTCTGCAAATCTGTGTCCAGAAGCCGATATTGGGAGAGATTGTTAAGTCATTCTCCCATTCTTTGGTTGGGAGGAATATTGTTGTGTCTGTATTTAAGAGTAGTTTATATAGTTTGGACATTATTTCTTTAGTGGAGTTTAGGTTCTTAATTTCACCTGTTAAGGTTGGGGGTTCTAGTTTGTTGTTATTTATATTGATTTTGGATTTAATTACATATTTTAATTGGTGATATTTCAGGTATTGTGTAATGTTCTAAAATACAAGTGGCTAGAATTGATTGTACATGTGTACAGTATTCTAAGTAGGGGCTTGTATAAAGTTACACAGACCTTGGACAATTTTCAAGTACCAAAAGTTTGTTTTTCCATTGTAACAGGAGTTTAGGAATGGCGGCGAATGGTTGGAAACCGTGGGCCGTTAGCTGTTTGGCCAAGCATTGTAAAGAGGATTTTTATAATGTACCAGAGGAAGTGGATGTTGTTGAATATCTTCAAACTGCTTGTGAACAGCGCAATGAAAAGGAGAAAAATAAGAAAAGGAGACAGGCTAACTGTGTGATGGCTATGGTCCAAACAATTAAATCATTGAAAGAAAAAGTTGTAGTGATCCCTAAATTACAATGTGACATTGACAATTTGGAGAATAAACTGGAGATAAATTCAAGGGAGTTTGAGGCATCTGTTGCAGAACGCATGGTACAGGCCACAACACACTTAGAATTTAGAAAGGAAATTTGTCAGTTAAGAGATAAACTGAGTACCACAGTTTCAGAATTGGTTAAAACGCAGGAACAGCTACGTGACGCACAGGTAGCATATAAAGAGCTATGGAAGATGTCTGGTGAAAATAAGGATAGGACCATTGTACAAAAGTTGAGGTTATTGAAGGAAAAAATGGCTAAGCAAAAATCCACAAATAGTGTAATGAAACGGCAAGTGGCAGCGCTTGATTTAGCGACATTCGAGGAGCAGAGCGAGTTAGAATACAGTTCTGATGATGATGAATGGGAAGTCAGACAGGCAAATACGACAGCTCCTTTGTTAGATGTGGATGATGAAGGAAGTGATGATGGAAGTTTAGATGAGGAGCAAGAATGGCATGCTGTAAGGACAGAATGTAGTAGTACATCTATTGCTGATTCACTTCGTTCTAATTGCCGCAGAGTGGTTTCGAGAAGTGCTAGATTACCAAAAGCAACTAAACCAGTCAGGAAAAGAAACGCAAAAATTGCACCAATAGTTACACATAGAGTTCGTACAACGGGAACACATAATCCCATTAATGGTGTTGTCACATATGAGTATGAGGATCAGCAGGTTCATCGCGATCTTACACTGTCAGAGTTGACTACATTGCAACAACAACTTCCCACATGGGACGGAGTTAGTGACCCGACTGCTGTTGTTGATAAGGTGCAAGCGCTACAGCGAATGCACTCACTAACTGACAAGGACTGTTGTAAATTATTACAATCTGTGCTTCCTACATCGGTGACTGTTCCGTCAGAATTTGTACAGGGTCATGGGGACCCTGTTGTTTTCCCCAAGCATGACACAAGATTAAGACTAATGAATGAGGCTGTGGGTTATCGTGTTATAGCTGACATGAGTAAAATTCTTGAGTTTGTACCTAAGGAAGGGCAACATCCCACTGATTTTCTTAGAACATTTGTTGGTGTGTATAATCGAAACAGAGGTGGAGGGACCAGAGCATTACTGACAGGCGACGACCCAATTTTCTGGAGTTTAGTCATCAATAAATACAAAGATCACGTCTCCCCTACCTGCCAACATTTATTGTTACAACTCAATAGGGAATTGAGTGCCCAGCCAATCAGACAGCACATAGGCAGAGATATCCAAGACTGTTTAACGGCATGGAATGAGTCTCAACTCAGTTCGTCACAGAGCTCTAGGAAAAGTATTGCTCTACTAGCATCAAATGAGGGCCAGGTCAAAGTTCTGTGTTTTAACTGTGGGAAGCCAGGCCACATTCAGAGTGAGTGTAGGAGCCCCCGTGTGTGTGCTAATTGCAAGCGCGTTGGTCATTCCAGGCGACAGTGTTGGTCAAAAGGAGGGGGGATGGAAGGAAAAGGGCCAAAACAGCTGGGTGCACAGCAGCCTCAGACAGTACAGCCACAGACTGAAAGTCCTCCTACATTTACTGACCTATTGGCTATGGTTAAGGCTATGGCACATACTGATCAGAGCACCCAGAACGGCTCTGAGAATTATTTTTATTGTCCAACCCCACAATGACGGTGTCAAGCCTCTGTTTCATCGGTGAGTAAGCCGCCCCTGTGTTACAGTTTTGGTTGGAGGCTATCAAGACAAATTTTTGATTGACACAGGAGCAGCCTGCTCATTAACTCACCGAACAAATTTTCCTCAGAGCGGTAAAACGGTCCAATTAATGGGAGTGGGAGGCAATGCAGTACCAGCTCAAATTTCAACTCCACAGACATTGCAGATTGGCAACATATCTTTTGATTTACCATTGTGTATGGTTAAAACACATGAAGGGAGCATTCTGGGTTCAGATGCAATAGCAAAAGCATGCTTAGTCATTGATTTAGCTAACAATGTTCTTTGGCAGGGTCCAACAGACCCACAGGGTTCCAAGGTACCTGTGATCATTGCTGATGTGCATTCTGTTCACACAGTTAAAAACCCTATCACTTATGATATAGTCCAGTTACTGCAAACACCAGATGCAACTCTAGCTGATATTATAAACAAACATAAAGGGGTGTGGGCGTCACATAAGCATGACTGTGGGCGAGTTTCTAACATGCAAGTTGCTGTCAGAGGAATAGATCCCCCCCCACAGAAACAGTACCCCTATCCCAAGTCAGCAGAGACAGCTGTACAAATAACGATAGAATCTCTTTTGCAGCAAGGTGTGATAAGAGAATGCATCTCAACATGTAATGCCCCTGTGTGGCCAGTTAAGAAACCAGACGGCTCTTGGAGATTAACTGTTGATTACAGGCAGCTAAATAAGCACACCCCTAGTGCCACACCATTGGTAGCGAGCAGCCCTGATATGATGGCTCAGTTGCTGGGCTCTGCAAAGGTCTATTCGACTCTTGATGTATCAAATGGTTTTTGGAGCATTCCAGTTCACAAAGATAGCCAATACAAATTTGCTTTCTCTTTCAGAGACACACAATACACGTGGATAGGTTTACCACAAGGCTTTCACAACTCACCTACTTTGTTTCATGAATGTATGGCTAACATTTTACAGGGTTGCTCACAACCACACAATGTTGTTCAATATGTTGATGACATCTTGCTCCAAACAGATACTGTGGAAGAACATTACGAGCTGCTGGATGAGATCCTCACACTCTTAGAAAAAGCGGGCCTAAAACTTAACCCAAAAAAAGCATTACTAATGAAACAGTCTGTTTGTTTTCTAGGAGTTAAGATTCAAACAGGAGGACGGATTCCTGATCCAGCTAAAGTACAACTTGTACAAGCATTGCCACGACCATACACTGTCACTGCACTGCGCTCTTTCCTGGGAATAGTTGGGTTTTGCCGAGACTTTATAGAAAGTTACAGTGAACTAGCAGCTTCTCTCTATAAGCATTTAAAAGACAACCCAGGAAAGAATGATTTGTTAGAATGGGATGCTGCATCGCAAACTGCCTTTATAAGTTTGAAGAATGCCCTAATTTCAGCTCCTGCTTTACGTAGTCCAGATCACACACAGCCCTTCATCATTGAGGTAGTTGTCTCCGCTGTTAGCATCAAAGCAGTGCTTATGCAAGAAGTTCATGGCAAACATATTCCAATTGGCTACTTCTCACGGGTACTTACACCTGTTGAAAGATCATTTGATCAGTGCACAAAGCAGATATTGGGAGTACATTGGATAGTTACACACACTGAATACATCTGTGGTTTCAGCCCACTCATTCTACACACACCACACACTCCAGTGGCTTTGCTCATAAGAGGGCAAGTGAAAGGGGTATCAGCTCAGCGATGGGGACGATGGGTTACTGAGCTCCAACATAAAAACATACAGGTTAGGCACTCCACAAGCTATCAGTTGGCTAATATGTTAGACTATGAGGGGGAGCCACACCGTTGCATGACAATACAACAGCAGGTAACAGAGGGGCCCATCCGTACAATACCTTTGGCAGACTCCACTGCTGTGTTTGTAGATGGCTCTCGTTATTACCAAGGGGGTCAGTATTATACTGGAGCGGCATGTTGGGCACCCCAGTTAGGAAAAGAGGTCTTGATCAAATGTAAACCCACGGATTCAGCGCAAAAAGCAGAGATTATTGCAGTAATTGCAGCATTACAGGAATTCACAGGGCGCATTAGTATCTTCTCAGACAGTGCTTTTGTTTGCAACTCTCTCACTGAATACCTCCCTGTTTGGCAAAAAAGAAGCTTTTGTACTGCAGAAGGGAAATCATTGACACACCACAGTGAGTTACAAAGGATTTGGGACTTAGCACATGAAAGAGAGAGAGGTACAGTAGCCATATGTAAGGTCAAAGCTCATCAAAAACATGGCTCTACAAGTGAAGGGGACAATAATAACAAAGTGGATCTCATGGCAAAAGCAGCTGCTGTTTCAGGCATGCCATGCCACTACCAATCTCCTGCTCTCTCTATTGAACCTGTTAAACAGTCACAAACTCTTGCACTCAATCTACAAGAATGCCAGGCCACAGACAAAGACATTGTAGAGGTTATTGATGCCATCCGACAACAGAAAAAACTTCCAGAAACATACACACAGCACACAGAAAATTTGATCATATTTGATGATGTGTTGTACCACACAAATTCAAGGCCTGTTTGGGTAACACCCTCTATGCTTCGTAAGGAGCTCGTTTTATTCATGCACAAAACATCAGGTCATGCATCACCAGCAAAGGTAATAGATCTGTTGCAGAACCCATTTCAAAGACAATGCTGCACCTCTGTAATTTCCTAGGGGTGGAAAGACACTTCCACATTCCCTACCACCCGCAATCTAGTGGTATGGTTGAACGATTTAATCGCACCATAAAACAAGGCCTCAAAAAGGCTGTCATAGAGGCAACTGATGAACTGAAAAAATCTGCTTCAAATTGGGTTTCGGCACTCCCTGGTGTACTAATGGCTATACGGGCAACACGGGTACGTAGTACTGGTTATAGCCCTTTTGAGCTTATGACAGGCAGGCCAATGCAGATTTCACACCCTTCAGGTGTTCCTCTTCCCATTAGCACAAGAGCCACACATGACGAGTTTCTCAGCCAAGTACAGCAGGCTCTTCAGAGTAAGCTCCTAAATGCTGCTCACAAGATGGGAGCAGCTCATCAATACACAGCACAAGCCTATGCCCCCACATACAGAGTGACTTTTGAAATTGTGGATCAAGTGATGCTTAAAAATTTTTTGAAAGGGGGAGGCTGGGAAGCAAACTGGGAAGGTCCATATGAGGTTATGGACAAACTTGGGGAAACAAATTTGAAATTGGCTATACAAAAGCGGGGTAGACCAATACAGTATTTCTGGTATCATGGGGATCAATGCAAAGTATACAACAAAGCTGAGCTTAATACCAATGTCAATGTGAAAAATACTTAAAACTGCATAAGAATATACACTCACACTTGGTCTTTCTCCCCCCTACAGAAATAATCGGGATAAGGACGATGCTCCTGGTGTTGAAGGTCAGCACAAAGTGGAATGTCCCTGTCATATGAACAAGACATGATGTGCCAATAACAATAAGCCCAGTTGCAGTTCCATTCACCACTTGGACTAAAGACATGGTGGAATAAGAAAAACCATAAAATGTCCACACAGCAACATATTCCAAGGAAAGGAATCGTTTTTAGACAAAAAAATAAATTAAAAAATGTAAATGTTATACTATGATAATGTAATATGTATGATTTAGCTAATGTCATTGTCATATCTGATCAGCATTGTGAAATGTTTTATCTGATAAGGGAATGAAACATGCTGCTATGAAACAAACACTCAGGTAGCATGTAAATGTGATGCAATTGTGTATATTCATTATAATCTGACCACAGAGATGGAAGTTCACCAATGAGAGGAAATGAAGAGGGTGGTATGGGTGGATCAGTATCATTGGTGTATTCTGAGTCATCTCACAGAATTTCTGTATGGTAATATAAGGTGTACATCACCCCCTGGTTTCTGTTTTGCACCATCTTACACTGTTCAGATGAGGACCATTCCTACCCCTGATGCCAGTGAGTTCAACATCCTGACCATGTGGGATGGGGCCCACCTGGCTCCTGAATCAAATGTGTTCACAGGTATCCATGCTCAGGTGAAGAAAGCTCTTATGATTCAACACTTTTCAAAGCTAAAGTGGAGGTGAGCTTGGCTCAGGCAGAGGCCACAGTCCTGAAGCGATATGGATGATCTGGTGAAAACAACACATCTTGCGATTGGATATTCCTGGCAATTGTAGGTCTTAGAATAGTAATTCTTGTCCTCAGAAATCTAATACAGTGTTGGTGGTGGCATAAACAAGACAAGTTGGAGAAAGTCATTGATAGAAATGAAACTGTGGGTTGGCTCAAAAATAACCTTAACATGTATATTTTTAGTTTTGTTGGTATTTAAAACTAAATATATATTTTTTTATTTTTTTATTTTATTATTATTTTTATTTTTTTTTATTTTTTTTTTATCGCTTGCATTTTTGTATATATTTTTCACGTCAACCTTTTATTGAAACGCCTTGTTATTTATAAAAGAAAAAAAAGAAAGAAAAAAAAGTAGGGAATGTTGGAAATCATGGGAGCCAAGTACAGGTAACCCCCCTGAAGTGGCTCACCTTGTAGGAGGCCAATATGAGATAACCTCGTCTAGCTCCCTTTGTTATGCAGTATACATCCTCTACCCAGGAAGGGGCCAAATTAGATGACTTTGTCTAGCCCCTAATCCAGTCAAATTTCCTTCTTTGATATGCAGTACCTTTGTGTGACATCCTGATGTGTTCTTATTCAAAGCGATGACCATTTGGTTTTTGTTTCCTTTGTGGGACAGTATAAGTGTTGACATTCTCCCTAATCCAGTTAAATTTATACAGTACCTTTGTTTGACATCCTGATGTGTTCTCATTCAAGCCGATGACCATTTGGTCTTTTGTTTCCTTTGTGGGACAGAGTATAATTGTTGACATTCTCCCTTACTTGTTGGTTTTTGTTGATCTGTACTTGGGGAACAGACCCACTAGTTCCTTCAACTCTATTAAATGACCTATTTTGAAACGAAGACGTGCCTGCATGTATTTTTCTACTTACAAACGTACGAAGGAATAAATTGAACTCTTAAAAATTCTACACTGCCCATCAGGAATAGTGGGGTGCTCTTGCCATCCACAGTCCTGGGGTTGCACTGTGGGTAGGTGTGAGAAACCCCTTTACCTCCCTGCCAGGGTTACGGTTTTAATTATGCTTGGTTGTGTTTTCCTTGTGTATGTTTCCGTTAAATCCACTGCTTGTATTGTATGATTTAATAAATATTATATGTTCGGCCTTTCGTTTTTGGACTACGTGGTTTCTTTGTGTGGTCTCAGTAACCACATTTGTTGGATAGCTTCTTCTTTTTTTCTTGCTATCTTGTACTGTATCCGTTGTGGATTTTTGGTATCGTCTAGTATCTTGAATACTTTGATACATCAGTGTTATAGCACTTTGACCCATGCAAGGTTTTGTGCGGTTTTTGGGTGTTTGCGTCTTTATTATTTTTTTCACTCGATTGCTCTCCATATTAACATCTATCAATTTTATTGTCTCCATTTATTTATATTCAGCCATGTTTGATATAAGTGAGTTTGTGGCTAATCCTAGGCTGTCTGTGCTAATCGGTTAAGCAAGAATGATCTATTGAGGGTTGCTGGTCATTATGAGATCGATATTGGTAGTGATGCCTCGAAGAAAGACATGTTAGCTAAGGTCTTGGAGATTTTAAGCAGCCACAGGTTGTTTGGGCAGGCGGAAATTAAATCACAGTCTGTCTCGGAGGAGGGTGGCACTCCTAGTCGCATGTATGATCTAGAGTTGTGGCACCTAGAACTGCAGTTGAAGGAGAGAGAGAGCACGAGAGCGAGAAAGACACAAGCTAGAGTTGAAGTAGCTTGACGAATGCACACTTAAAAAGATTGCCATTGCAACCAATTCCGGCAATTGGAGAACCATTTGAAAGGGTGGTGATTGATTGTGTCGGTCCTCAGGGCCCCAGGCAAGATCTGTAGATGGCGCCCCCCCCCCCCCCCCTCTTGTCACCTCGCACTCAATTTTCTGAATTGTCGCGTACTTAACAGCTTTTTTTACTCAATACTGTAGTATAATATTTCCATTTCCTATATGTAAATCCGTCAAATACCGCATACGTATGGGCCTGCGGGGTGTGGGGTCCCCCTCCAGGTCACACACTGAATTGTTGCTTCGCGGCTTTATAAATGTGGACTCATGACGTGTATATGACTGCAGTTTGTGTACCAGATCTGTAAACTCTTGGCAAGATACAGATTAGACACAATGCTTTGAAGCCGCAGGACCACAGGAAGTGGCCCTGACCAAACACCTGTGAATAAGAGCCAGAGGATTAGCATACAATAGTGAGGCCACCTGCAGGATGAGATTGGGGAGTTGACCTTCCTAATAAACTCTGTCTAGGAGGCAGTGAAACTGTTCGGTCTAATAAGCTACATGGTATGATAAATTGTTGTGATAAGATATGAATCTGCAAAATGCATGTATAACCTGAACTTGATATATTTTGAAACTACCAACTAGTAAAAATTGTTAAACCACATACACATATGGCAGATATATATATTTTAAACAGAAATTACAGGTTCTGCGTCACAATGGTCTAAACCGATCAAAAGGGGTGAGATCATATAGAGGTCAAGATGAACTTAAGGCCACCCCCACACACAACAATCAGTGGCACAGGACAGATCAAACAAGCAATACGTCATATAGAGGTCAAGATGAACTTAAGGCCACCCCCACATGAAAACCCATTGTGACGCATAAAATCTTGAGAACGCCCCACATGTCTGTGATTGGTAAACAAGTGTCTCGGGGCGGGGAAACGGATATGCAGACAGTGTATAAAACATGTGACAAACTGACTATCGAGGCTTCTATCCGCGGATAGGACTCGTCTTTGTACAAGCATTTTTGCTGAATAAAGTCTAAACCTGATGAAGAGCCTGCCTGGAACTTCTTTATTTTAAAAACTCTAACTCTGGACCTTACTTATTGAAAACTTTAACTTTGGATCGAAAACTCTGATTTTGGAGTAAATACTTTAACTTTGACTGAAAACTTTAAACATGAAATTGGAAACAACGAACAAGTTGGCGGACTTGGAGAAAACTGAGATTCTCAAGCCACAACAATACTACTTAATATTACTCAATAGTAGGCAAGTGCGCTGGTTCGGACACGGTCATGGAAAAAACAAGGAATCCTTATGGGAGAAATAAATATCACCCCAAATAACTGAGATGCAGGGCTGTTTGTAGACTGCTTTGATTGAGGGTCATCAAGAGATATTTGTGGGGCACAAAGGGGAACAATGTAGTGGGGGCTCTGGGGGTCCTCCACCAAAAAATTTGAGCCCTTTAAAACTAATTTCCTGCATTTCTACACAACCTCACACAGGGCATTTTCTAAAATAAAATGTTTTTGAATAAATATTTTTTTTCAAAGCCCTAGATGAGATTTGAGATGCTTTCATATAAAGCTAAAGTATAGGCTAATCAGTACATTAGTGGATAAGATAATTTTATCCTTTTATCATTTTAAACCCACCTCCACCCCTCTCATCTTATAGGACAACTTTATTTATGCCCAATAATACCAAATCATTATCTAATCTTATATGAAAACAAGTATATTAAAGATGAGCTATATTCCTTCATCATTTCAGTCTCTTTGTGCTATTTTCTATTTACATGTGAAACTACGTTACTGTAACTGGCTCATCATTTTCATTTATATTTTAGCCATACTCCCTCTCTTTTTTATGCCTGAGACGCCGGGGGGCTTGCCTCTATTGACGGCTGCCGTTTCACAGTGAGAGTGACAGAGAACATAAGAGAGAGGAGAGAGAGACAGATATGATAGTGTATTTTAATATATGTGACGACTATAGCCAACACGCAGTAGTAGGCTAGCCAACACACACACTGGCCCGCACGCACACGTGCAGCCAGCAAATGCAATGCTGCAGATGTTTCGCAGAATCACAGATATACAGTCAAGCCAGAAAGTCTGCACACATGTAAATCTCTGAAGTGTAAAGACATGCAGTGGTCACAAATTGATTACATTGTGAAGAAACATTGTATTTTGTATAGCATATAGCATCAAAGTATCAATAAAGTAAATGTATCATATTGTTCTCAGCAAGGACTGTTGCCACATGAGGTTACGCTGACCCTCCAGACTGAGAAAATGAATATCTGGGGAACAAGGATGAAGAAGAGAAACAACTGGACCAGCTGCTTGAAACTATGTTCTATGCTTTTTCCAGGCATTGGCTTCAGGGACTAGTTTGGCGTGAACCAGAAATCCATCCCCTTCATGGTAGAAATGCACAAAACATTGGGAAACAACTGTAGGCAATCCTTCTGACAGAAAACATAGCTATAAATGTGTATTTTGCGCTCCAAAATGAAACAGACAGTGCACATTTTATTTACAGGCATTAAAAAGATCACTCACTGTAGTCTGGCATTGTTTAGAAAAGCAGTGATTGTTTTTTTTAACACACTTCCCCTCCAAGGAGAGAGAACAAGCACTCAGTAAAACACTCATAATTTCAATTTAAGTAGGCATACTTTTTGCTCGCCAGAATGAAAACCAAAAAAATTTATGAACGAATAAAAAAAACGTATCAAATAACAATAGTCCAACAATACAAGTTTAGTGCAATAAATACAAACAGTTCACGAAGATGGCAAATTTATAAGGTGAAACCTGATCATTTTAGATGTTAGTTGTTAAGAAACTGAAGCAATGATGAGTCCAGGCTGACTTTTGTGCCATCTGGTGGTGATATTGTGAAAGCCTGGAGATTGTGTATACCGTCAAGCCAGAAAGTCTGCACACCCCTTTCACCTTCTCCATGTTTTATTACGTTACAGACATATTCTACAATAGATTGAGTTCAAATTCTACACAAAATAGCCAATAATGACAAAGTGAAAACTGGTTTTTAGACATTTTTCCTAATTTATTAAAAATCTAAATGTAAAATATCATATGTACACAAGTGTGCTTTGATATGACACCCAAAAGTGACCTGAGGTGCATTTTGTTTCCACTGATACTGCTTGAGATGTTTCTACAACTTAATTGGAGTCCACCTGTGATAAATTCAATTGATTAGACATGATTGGGGATTGCCAACACCTGCCTATATAAGGTCTCACAGTTGACAGTGCATGTCAGAGCAAACTCCAAGCCATGGGGTCAAAGGAATTATCTGCAGACCTCAGAAACTGGATTGTGTCAAGGCATAGATCTGGAGAAGGGTACGGAAAAATCTCTGCAGGTTTACAGGTCCCAAAGAGCACAGTGGCCACCATCATTCGTAAATGGAAGAAGTTTGGAACCACCAAGAATCTTCCTAGACCTGGCTGCCCGGCCAAACTGAGCAATCGGGAAAGACTCCCCTTGGCCAGGGAGGTGAGCAGGAACCCGAGGGTCACTCTGACAGAGCTCCAGCGTATCCTTGTGGAGATGGGAGAACCTTTCAGAAGATCAACCATCCAGGCAGCACTCCACCAATCAGGCCTTTATGGTAGAGTGGCCAGACGGAAGCCCCTCCTTAGTAAAAGGCACATCACAGCCCGCTTGGAGTTTGCCAAAAGGCACCTAGAGGACTCTCAAACCATGAGAATCAAGATTCTCTGGTCTGATGAAACCAAAATTGAACCTTTTGGCCTGAATACCAAGCGCTACATCTGGAGGAAACCAGGCACCGCTCATCACCTGGCTAATACCATCCCTACAGTGAAGCATGGCGGTGGCAGCATCATGATGTGGGGATGTTTTTCAGCAGCAGGAACGGGGTGACTAGTCCTGATAGAGGGAAAGATGAATGCAGCTAAGTACACCGAGATCCTTGAAGAAAACCTGCTCCAGAGCGCTCAGGACCTCAGACTGGGGCGCAGGTTTACCTTCCAACATGACAACGACCCAAAGCACACAGCCAAGAGAACAAAGGAGTGGCTTCGGAGAAAGTCTGTTCATGTCCTTGAGTGGCCCAGCCAGAGCTGTGGAAAGAGCTCAAAATGGCTGTGTACCGACGCTCCCCATCCAACCTGACAGAGCTTGCAAGGATATGCCAAAAGGAATGGGCAAAAATGTCCAGAAACAAGTGTGCCAAGCTCGTAGCTTCTTTCCCAAGACGCCTTGAAGCTGTAATCGCTGCCAAAGGTGCAGCAACCAAGTATAAGGGTGTATACAGATATTTAACCTCTAAATAACCTATTTTTGTCAGTAAAATAAAATTGCATATTTTCTAAAAACCTGTTTTCACTTCGTCATTATTGGCTATTGTGTGTAGATGTTTGAGGCAAAAAATGAACTCAATCTATTGTAGTATAAGTCTGTAACGTAATAAAACGTGGAGAAGGTGAAAGGGGTGTGCAGACTTTCCGGCTTGACTGTAACAACTAGGCTAGATGCAACATGTAATCAATCTATTTTAAATCAAATCTCCCAGACGGAGACTCTCGCCACTATCCTGAGCTCACTGAGTAAGCTAGGCTAGCGAATATTATATCCTAAGCAATGTGTACTAACAGTTACAGTTATCAAGAAGAGACAGCATAGATTGATCAAAGAAACGGGCGCCGACTTCATATTGGGGGGGGCAATGATCTTTTTTATTATTATTATTTTGAAACTAAAAAATTTTAATAAAAAGTAATCTTGCTTTCAAATTTGAAGAAATGTGTCTTGTTTAACTTTGTACCATTTAGAGGTCAGGTTAGCTTCTGTTCACTTATATATTAATTGTAAAAGGCATTTTGACCATATTGACCAAATAGTAATGTATTTAAAGTTAATGTCCTAGAATCTATCAAGAATATTCACATTATGTGCCCTTTCAGTGTTACCAGAGGTACTCTTTCATTGACATAACTGAACTGGTTTTAAGGGCAAATATGGGTAGAGTCAATAGACAGACAGACTACTTTTATTCCTTGTTTATTCTGATATGTTCTTACTTCAAAGTCCATGAAGTCAGTTAAGTCCTACTATTGCTTTATTCACCATGTTTTAAAATCACATGTACATGCAATGTATTTTAGAATACTGTGATTATTAAAAACTAAACGGAGCATAAAAATAGAACTCCAGTGATGCATGAATATAGCCTGTGTCTTACATTGTTATCAATATGTTTGTATAAGTTCTCAGCCTGAGAACAAAGCATGCCATTTCCCTTTTGGCTGCTGCTGCACTTTGTTGCTCTATAGAGGGTTAGCGATCCAATGCACACATCTGGAAAGACCCTGGAGAGTAAGTGAACCCAAGCTGACCCTTCACACTAGGCTCCACTCCAGGGGGAGGAGAGAAGGTGAACCTCTGGAGGAGAGAGGTGAAGAACAGGAACAGCTCCATCCGAGCCAGCTGCTCCCCCAGACACACCCTCGTACCTGAAGAATATGAGGCCGTAGAGAATAAAACAGAGATAAGTAATCTGTATTCAGTTACAGTTTCCTGTTCAAAGATGGAATCACAGAGCAAGCTGATAATGATCACAGTGTATAACTGTACCATTTTCTCTAAAGAATGTGAATACTTTGAGAATGGGGATCATACAGAAATCAGAAATGCTCATAACTTTTGAGCCAATATACAAGTTTTTAAAATAATTTGAATCCTTTATTGACATTAATTGGTAGATATAGTATATCACTGTAACCCTTAAAAAAAGAAAAACAGATTACACTAATTTTGTAGCTATAAATGTTAGTGTAAGTTGTTAATAATAATCAAGCAAGCAGTAACTGATCTCATTAGAACATACTTTATATGTAAGCTTTCCAAATGATACATCTCTTTTCCACTATCTTTGGCCTCTTGTGAGCAGTTTGGAGTTGTTCTGGCCCGTCTTAATATCAAACCTGGCTGACTTTCCCACATGATATTCTTTAGCATTCCTGTAAGTACATGCACGTATTCTAATTTTGATATTATTCCCTGTTCTTTTAATCAATGAAAAGTGGAACTAAACCTTATGTTTAACGCTTGCCTTTTTTCTTCAGTTATAGTAACAACAAATATTAAATTATTTTATAATAAAGAGCTTGATAAGGCATAATCTGCATTAATCTGGTTACATACCCCATTCGTTTCACAGGTCTGTCAATAACTCTGCGTTTCTACTGTATTTAAGTAGAAGGACTATTGAATTTTATCAAATCAGCATTACCCAGGTGAAAAAAGATTATACTTGAAATATACTTTTTCAAAGTATACTTGTAGTAGTTTTTGTACTAATTGTGTACTTTGTGCTAAATTGGCAGTGCTTTAAGTATACTAAGTGCACTAAAGTTGTTCATAAGTAGAACTTAAGTCGTACTTAAGTGTACTTCAAGTGCAGTGTGTATGTTAAAATGGGACTATTTTTTGTATACTTAAGTGCACTATGTCTATGCTAAAATGGGACTATTTTTAGTGTATTTAAGTATATTTAAGTGCACTAACAAAAAGTATGATTAGTTGGTATCTTGAATACACTTGCAGTACAATTTCATTATGTCACCAGTGCATTTGAAACAAACTTTAAAAGGATTACGGTGTGTTTGAGACGATACTTCACTACACTTTTTAAACGTACATTTTAAACATACTTCAACTTAAGTAAAAAAGGAAAAGTATACTTGTAATAACCTTTGTGTATTTTTATTACACTAAAGTATATAACTTTTTCACCTGGGTATAAATACCAAACAAAAACATAATTACAGAAGTGCATGAGAGAAAAGTAAGATACTGTATACTGTCAGAAATCATAAATTATGCCTACAGGTCAAAGGTAGAAGTAAACAAGTATGATCCACCTGCTGAAAAAGGAAGGAATGCTTTCCTTCTCCGAAACTGGCCCTGAGAATCCAGAAAGTGGCCAGGATTGAAGGTGTCTGGCGTCTCCCACTCATTTTTATCATTCAGCACAGAAGAGAGATTAGTGATCACAGCTGTCCCCTGCATAGAGGAGAAACAAGAAACTGCCTCAAAAACACAAAAACACTTCATCTAAAAGCATGGTGTACAGGTGGGCACAAATGCCCATCATGCTGTCCAGGGAGGGACAGTTGTTGTGAGAGTGGTACCTCTGCATCATTGTGCACTGTTTAAAAAGTTAAGGGGGAAAAGACTGTAATGGGTGTTGACTATAGTTTGGGGTGGGGGGGCTATACAATCATCTGTTAACACTTTTTCCTCCTTCTCTTCCCTTTTGTGAGCCTTTCATTTGCTTGTATTTTTTTATTTTACTAACAATGTGATACTCTTTTTCGGGCTGTCTTTGTTGTTGCTCCATGTTTTTCTGGTCCATCAGTTGATTTATTTATCTTTGTAGGGTCAACAGGAACTACAATTCCATACAGTCCACAGGAGGCTCCTCCTCCACGTTGCAAATGGTGCAGGACGTTGTACCAGTTGTGATTTCCGCACTGTAATGTGATACTGCGCAGTGGAAATGCGCGACTGGCAATAAAGGGCATAAAAAAGGGCAACTCTTCAGTCAGTTCCAGTTCAGCTGTTCGCTCAAGTCGCCAGGGCCTTCACTGGCCCGTCAACGCACCGTGCGGCCTGCACGCCCGGGGAAGAGCCCTCGCTCCACAAAGAAGCATCGGCCTTCTGTGACGCCGACCCAACTGAGCGAGGTGGGCTCATCTACCCCCGGCTATCAGCCATGGAGGACCGGAGACAAGACGCAAGGAGGCAACGTGAGCACCTGGTGGTCAAGTAGAACCACACGAGGCTGCCTGTGGGAGCGGCTGCTTCCGGGTGGGGGGAGGGGCTCGGAGAGAATCGCTGCACACAGAAAGGCCCTGGGCGAGTTGGAATCAGGGTCAGGAGCTCGAGGAGTCGCGCCCTGTAGAGGACGTGGCACCCTCCTTCCTACTACCGGCTGACAGGGTTATATAGCGGTGGTTCTCTAGCGGTTGCTACACGGGGGGAATTTAATTAGAATAGGGGTTCAATTGGCTACTAAATTGGGAGGAAAATGGGAAAAAAATCTGAAATAAATTAAAAATAATTTTTTAAAGAACCACACGGACCACACAGCCACTGATCCTGCAGCACAGCACCGCCGATGAGTCCCCAAAGAGGCAAACGGTCTGCACCAGGATCACGCTGCGTATTTCGGAAGAAATAATGCGACAGGTTCCATTAACTACCCCTACGAACTGCAACCCTGATGACGAAAAAAATCAGTTCCAGGGACCCAAGATGAGGCGGCCAGTTCCCCTATCGCAACCCTGCGAACTTGCAACCACAGGATCGGGCAACCGGTTTTCCACTTTTCATTGTGAAAGTGCAATCCAACGAAGGAAACTATTCAAAGCACTTGATTCAAGTAAGGCTGTAACACTGGGGTGACTGGGCATGTATAACTGCTATTGAATGGTTAATGTAAAAGTTTTGTGTTATCATTTTACTTTGAATGGCTGTAAGCCATCCACCGCGCTGCATTAGTTTTAATGTATCGCGCACAGAAATATCTTGCATGTGATCTGTCTTAAACACTAACTGGTCGTAATCTTAACACTGCATGCTGATCTCAACGCACATGCACCGATAACCTTACGGTTGTCCTTATGTGTTTGGTATGGTCCACGCGCCATTGTTCACTAGCTCCAGCTAAAGCTAGGTTCAAACCTCCCTCCATTTTAGGTTCTTTGTTCTCTATGAACACGTGTCCGCGACATGGAGAACATGAAAACCCCCATGTGTGCCCAGCGAACATACACACACGCACGCACACACACACACATACACCCACTTGCACATAGTTGGTGTTCATTTGTTGTGATGTCACGTGGCACTGTAATGGGGACATGTAGTCCAGCTGTCTCTCGTGTTTGTGTTTGTTAATTTGAAAGTATTTTGTTGCGTCAGGCTTTTGTATTTTGTTTTTCTCATGCGCCGTGTGTCTGTTGTGGGACGGGGAAGCGGGCTGGAGATTGTTCAGGGCACTCATGCTGCTTGTTTTGATAATATAGACGAATTGTGTATTCTGGATAATTTTGTTTGTGGTCATCACCATGGAGACGCATTCGCAACATATGCTCGGGAATGTCCGTTGGATCTACAGCTACAAAGTTTACCATCGCTCTTCACCGGAGTTGAAGATTTCGAGACTGATCTAGGAATGCAGGCAATCTTCAAAAGGCCACCAGGAAAGGGGAAGGAGAAGATAATGCGGGGGAGGAGTGAGGCGACGAGTGGGAAGGCTGACGAAGTTCGGTGCTCCGTGTTGACAGTGGACAGAGACCGTAACACTGCGTGTATAGAGGAAAGTCGTGGAGGCAGAGTTTGTGTGTTGGACTGCTTGATAACACTGGACATCTCAGGACAGCGGGGGCTATTTTTAATCATGACGTTTGGCTGTAGGCTATTACACTTTAATTCACGTAATTAGTTTGATTAATGCAATGATTCTATTGAATGTCTTTGTTTGATATGTTTGTTTGTGTGTTGTGGGTCTGCCCCACTGTCTATGCCTTTTTTGTTGTTGCTGGTGGCTACAACTGAAGTTCCCTAGCAGGAAAATAAAAGTTATGATATTCTATTCTATTATATTATAGTAGTGAATCGTGCTTTGCTCTGTTTGGTACTTTGTGTTCAATAAACTATTACATTTTCCAAGATTGTCTGTATTAATGTTTATCTTGTGTTGAATTGAGTCAGCCAATGCTAATTGCAGGGATTCCCCAAAGTGCCTTCACCTTTTAGCTGAATCATTTATATTAATTCGGTATCAACTGAGTCCATAATATTGTGATTTTGTTAAGATAATAATTAATGTGTAATTTTATTGATAATTAATTTAATTATTAATTGAAGTTGCCCGTTTTTAGTTAATATATTCTCTTTTTAGAATAGTATATTAAATTTTATGAGACTGATTTATTATAGAAAAACAGTTGTATAAGGATGGTACTGGCGTATTCCAGTACATAAGTGACGCCCCGTGTATTGATTTAAATGTATTCCCTACATCAGGGGTCACCAACCTTTTTGAAACTGAGAGCTACTTCAAGGGTTCAGAGTAGTACGGAGGGCTACTTGTTGGATTGTAATTGTTGACGGGGGGGGGGGGGGGTTGGGTGCTATCAAAACATTTCGCGGACCTCGATTGAAATTGTTGACGGGGGGGGGGTGCTATCGAAATATTTCGCGGACCTCTGTTTATTAAATTGTTCATTTAGCGTATTTACCGCGAGTGTTCGTTTGCGTGCCTAAGTTAACAGTAAATCACTGATAACGAGCCACGTAGATACACGCGTTATATTGCTATTTTTAGAACATGCCTCGCGGGCGACTCACGTGGTCCCTGCGGGCGACCAGGTGCCCGCGGGCACCATGTTGGCTACCCCTGCCCTACATCTTATAGTGTACGGATTACTAATACGACTTACTTGTGAAATTTTCAATCCGATATGATCATTGCCTGTACTGTGAAAGTCAATCATTGTTAAATGCAAATTAATCTTTGGAATACTGTGCATACATTTCACTTGACCTGACGTACAGTCTGCTCACAGGTGTGCCCCGTTACATTTTTATAAAACAAAACAAGTAGGTGAACACAAGATGAACACAAAATGTTGGACACATTTTATGATAAAAAATACATTAAAATAAATAATAATAATATACATTAAAATATTACATTTGCCGATTACAAATGTATAAGATAAAATGCTGATTGAGCCAAAGATGGATGTATTCCACCAATTATAAAATATTAAATATGAAATATTATAGTTTGCAGAACAAATTTTCAGTGTTTTCTTTCATTTACCTTTGGTATAAAATGTTCTCCTAACATAGTATCTTTACTGGTCATTCTGGGGAAACCCAGTGGCACAACGTTGCCCATCCTCTGTATCTCATGGATCACAGCATCAGTGTAGGGCATATTGGCTCTGTCTGCCATGGTAGGCTGCCGTGACTGGCCAATCACGCTGTCTATTTCATCCTGGACCTTCTCTGTGAGAGCAAGTAGATACAGTTAGTGAAAACAGTGATGTAACAATCATAGAATAAGCTATCAGGGACATATTTTTCACTGTACTACTGTAGATGTTTCTTGCAGGTAGTGTTCTTAGCCTGTACCATCATTATCAGATCAAACGCAGGACTCCAAAGACAGGTATAAATCGTCATTAAGATACACCACAAACAGTAATTTATATGTGAAAGAGAGAGACCAGATCATTAATATGATTTATTAGATTATCTGCATGAACAGGGGAAAAAAGATCAGTCTGCATTCATTCTCAGGTGCAAGTTTGCTTTCAAAAACATTACACTGGAAGGAAACTGAAACTG
The DNA here is from genome assembly GCA_022702515.1 of Ilyophis sp. 1 JC-2022. Lineage (NCBI taxonomy): Eukaryota > Metazoa > Chordata > Actinopteri > Anguilliformes > Synaphobranchidae > Ilyophis > Ilyophis sp. 1 JC-2022. The sequence goes on from CM040403.1 coordinate 102,942,701, forward strand.
ATCAGAATACAGACCAAGGGAAAATCTGACTGGGAAAATGTTGTAAGGAAGAATGTTGTGAGGAAGGTAACTGCAAAACTTCCCCATCCACATCTCTGGGAATAACATATGGTATAGGGTGCACCACAAAAGATCAACGTTTCGATCAAAATGATCTTCATCAGGATAAGGGTGAGAAGGAAGTGCACCTATACATATAACCTCAGTAGGTCAGGTGAGGTGATGTGTCGGCCAGGTGAGGCAGTCAGTCATGTAATCACACACACAACAGTAATATAGTGTATGTAGAAAAAACAACAATGACATGTAATGTAAATACAGTACAGAGTATATAAAGTACATCATTATGTTGTGACCTACATCCTCCTTGGGATCTAGGATCCTCAATGCAGTACAGAGTATATAAAGTACATCATTATGTTGTGACCTACATCCTCCTTGGGATCTAGGATCCTCAATGCAGTATACAGTATATAAAGTACATCATTATGTTGTGACCTACATCCTCCTTGGGATCTAGGATCCTCAATGCAGTACAGAGTATATAAAGTACATCATTATGTTGTGACCTACATCCTCCTTGGGATCTAGGATCCTCAATGCAGTATACAGTATATAAAGTACATCATTATGTTGTGACCTACATCCTCCTTGGGATCTAGGATCCTCAATGCAGTATACAGTATATAAAGTACATCATTATGTTGTGACCTACATCCTCCTTGGGATCTAGGATGTATATAAAGTACATCATTATGTTGTGACCTACATCCTCCTTGGGATCTAGGATGTATATAAAGTACATCATTATGTTGTGACCTACATCCTCCTTGGGATCTAGGATCCTCAATGCAACCCTTTCTTATCTTTACATTACATTACATTTATTTGGCAGACGCTTTTATCCAAAGCGACGTACAATTAGTGCATATTGAAGGTCTTAGACACAATCTACAAAGCAAATCCAACGAAGCACAACTTTCTCACAACATAGGAGCTATCGCTAGTAGTCAACAGAATACAGAATACAGTCGGCTATACATTCTAAGCTATGAAATAGCAAAACAAAATAGAAAATAAACAGCAAGAACATACTATATATATTTGGCCTTATATATGTAGTTAATCAAGGTGGAGTCTGAAAAAGTGTGTTTTCAGACCACGACGGAAAACAGACAGCGTTTCAGCAGAGCGCATCTTCCATTAAAAAGTAACAAAACACGCTGGAAAATGCGAAAAATGCCTACATCTGGGCATGAAAAGGTAATAATATAGGGGCTGAGCTGCAGGCATCAAACCACGCCCCAGCTTTTTTTCCCACTAGTAGCCAAAAGCTCATCTTCTACTCTGGACAGCACTCACAGCGGCCTCTCTCTCTCTTTCTCTCACACTAGCGTAACTAGGGAGGGGGAGGGGGGGGCAAAATGCCAAGAGCCGAAGTTATAGGAAATGTAGCTTAAACAAAAAGCGGGAGAAAAAAAATCTGCGTTAACATGTGTAGCCTAGCTACCACTAACTAACTTATTTTTGAAGCATAATCAACCCAAAGAGGGCTCAAGTTGAAACTGTCTCAATTTGGAGAACATAGGCTAATCAACAAGTTTTCCAGGGCAAAAGAACTAAGAATTGACCTGTAAAAATGACTGCGACCACGTAGACAAGGAAACGCAATGAATGAATGAATGAATGTAGGCTACTACATAAATTAATTAACTGAATATTACATTTCTCACAAAAATTTACAATTTTGTTTTGTGTAGCCTGGCCTACACTTTGTATTTTCAAAAGCAAAATAAGATGATCAAGTTCAATGCGGACCGCATGCAATGTCATAGCGAATTGATTTGTTTTTGTCTGAATAATAGCCTTAAAAAACATATTTTTTTGTAAATCTTTATTTGCAGACATTAAATAGCTATAGGTAGGCTACTATTGCTACTGAGTGTATTACTTGCCTGAAGTGATTAATGTTATATCAGCATTTTAGAGAAATGAGTTAGGCTATATTTCTGTAGGCTATTGCTGCCATGCTCATTGGAAGTTCCTATTTCCCAGTAGCCAAATTGTAATTACGAGGTTGACACATTCACATGCTCCGAACGATTTCCGATAATTCCGACAGCACTTGAATTCAGCATATGTCTCTGGCTCGCCGACATAGGGTCATATACATTTTTTTTAGTGACATATATTAGGGCCCCCTGCTGACATAATTTCCCCCCCCTGAGCTGATCATGTACTTACGCCACTGCAAAGGCTGTAGACAATCACACTACCTGCAAGCATAGGTGTCAACCCATATGGTTTGCCCGTATAAAATATGGGTTTTCCACCTTTTCAAAGGTATACGGGCATATAAGGTTATGATACGGGACATCTAGTCTAATATGTTTTCCAATATAATTTCATCGCGGCAATCACATTCTTTCTCCCTCTCTATTCTCTCGATTTCTGAGGCCGTGGGAAAAGCAAGTAGTGGAGACCTATGATCTAAAAATTGTGAAGGAAATTAACAATGAATGACAAAGACGCAGTAGTCTAGCCCACATACCTAAAACTATCTAACGTTAGTTATAGCGAACAGTTAAATGGTTATGGCTGGAGAATGTAAATCTTTATGCAATTTTGCACGTCAAAGTTTCTTTTGAAATAAAATCTTTTTCCCACTGATTTTACTTGTCTCAAACTTATTTATTTATAGGGCTATTTAGGAAATGGCTTTTATGGGTAATTTCCAAATATATAAAAATAAGTAAATAAAAAATTAATAAACGTAAATATTGTTGCATCTAACATCACTATAAAAAACAATCAGTGTTTATGGTAACTGTAAAATGAAATGAAAACTAACATAAAAAATCAAATAAAGTATGTGATTTATGGGCTTCTAAAACGCACTTAACCATCTACGACGATGGAGTAGGCTAATCCAGGGGTTCCCAAACTTTTCCATGCCAAGGACCCCCAAATAGCCGTAGCCTCTGGCTGGGGCCCCCCTATTGCGAAAACTTTAAAAAAAAAAAAAAAAAAAAAATTACAATATTAAAAAAAAAAAAATCAAACACTTCTTTCTTAACACACAAAACACATACTTTTTTGATTTTTTTGATTCCGTAAACGGGTTAGCAGCGTAACGCTGAACGCTTTGACTGACGAGCACTTTATTTATTTTTTGCTAAGAAAGAAAGAAGCAAGGCAAAGAAAAGCGATATTTCGATATGATATGATTTATATTATATTATTTATTATTTTTTTATACACAGTATAATTATATGAATTAAAATAAATTTTTTATTATATATTATATATATTTATTTTTTTTTTTTTTTTTTTTTTCCCTTTCCCCTGGCCCCCCCCCGTCCCCCCCCCCCGCCCCCCCCCCCCCCCCCCCCCCCCCCCCTGGGCTAATCGTTAATCTACGAGCGTTTCTAAGAGCGTCTTAAGTTAAGATGCTTTTGGGAAACGCACCCAAAGTTAAAGAAGCCTCGTACGAAGGGTTTTACGACGTCTTAGCCTCACAATGCTTTTGGGAATCGCAACCCTGGCAACCGGCGTGAGCTTCGAGTCAGGAGAGGAGGGGGCAGGTGAAGACAACTTTCCAATATTGTGAATTTGGACTACAGTACCCATTTTAAATGCTTGGTGTCAGTTTTACATATAGCTCCTTTAAGATGAGAGCTAACCATAGATGAATGCTAACGTACCTTAATTAGGCTATCAAAGCTGTTATGTAGGCTAGTAAGACAGAAAAACTGCATTAAAAGTGCCACAAGCTCATGCAAAAGGACTCATGCATAATTTAGAAAATTGTGGTCTGCTATTCTCTTGCACTCGGTTGTACGTGTGTGCGGTGTCTCTGTGACTGTTTAGCTGTTTTAAAATGAGCACCTTACTGAATTTGTATGTACAGTCATTATGTGAAAAGCTAAATTCAGGAATTAAATAAATTTGAATCAGACAAATAACTGGTGGCTAATGATTTTAATAGATAATGGCAGGCATGACAATAAGAGCAGCTCTCCAGAGGTTGACACCTATGTGCAAGATATCAACAATATTGGTTTCTATTTTAAAAGTGACTTCATTAACCAACAAAATGTAAATAACTGCTCTTGTCCACAGTCAGCACTGTAGCTCACACTGAACGGTGTCATGCAGCACGAGTAATAGCTAGTTTGTTTACAAAAAATATTTGACATAAACAGGCCAGCAAGGGCACAGTGTGAACAAAGTAAACAATTGATACTTTACTTACCTCGTCAGAAAAATTTTGTTTTGTTTTAACATAAAAATACAGGAAATATCCACAACATGCATGCAACGCAGAGAGTAGATCTTCATGTCCCTGTCAGATACGCAGTGTAATAAATAGGCTAAATAAATAGGCTACTATAACTAGAATATTCAAAAAAGATAAACTGTAAGCGAGCTATATTGCTCGCTCTCTCTATCTACTCTCCATGCAGATCAATCGCTGCACCGCCCACCCTCGCTCCAAAACTTCAGGGTCTAGTCACCGAATTATTGGTGCGCGTAGCTGTGCAGGTTTCTATTTCGTCACCGGGAGGAATACGTCAGCTGGAGGAAATTTCTGGCCAATCACAGATTGAATGTACAGTACCTAACATTTTACCACTACAATACTTTTGAGCAAAATTCTTAAAGTTTACGCTTTTTTGTGCTGACTGCAGTAATTTGTCAAGATTTGGACCAGGATCAATCAGTAATACTAAATGTATCAGTTTTCATCTAAAATAAGTTGTTTTAGTGCTTTCTTACCCTTTAAATTGTGGAGACGATACATCGATGACACGTTTCTTATTTTTACTGGCCCTGAATCTGATTTGACAGCCTTCCACAGTTTTCTGAACTGAACAATGAACATTTGAACTTCACCATCTCATATGACCAACTCCGTATGAATTTTCTTGAGAATATGGTTATTAGAGCGCAGAACAGACTGACGAATGACTTGTATAGGAAATCCACTGACTGAAACTCCTTACTCCATGGTCACAGCTATCACCCTGTGCCACTCAAGAGGGCTCTTCCTATTAGTCAGTTCAATCGGGTCCGCAGAATTTGTAGCTCTGATAAACGCTACCATGCACATGCCAATGACCTTGTGAACCGTTTTCGTCAGCGTGGGTATACTGAGGAATGGATTCAGACTGAAATTCCATGATGCCACACAATCTGACTGTCTAAAAGAGACAAAAGCACTCAACAACATACTAATTGCATTGTCCAATACTTTTTTCTACATATATTACTGGGTTTTTTTCTGTGATCACATGACTGACTACCTCACCTGATCGACTGAGGTTATATGTATAGGTGCACTTGCTTCTCACCCTTATCTTGACAAAGATTTTTTTGATCGAAATGTTGATCTTTTGTGGTGCAAATAAACCCTATGGGATCATTACAGCAGTGTACGGACTCTATCTTTTGTTCATGATTGCCTATCTGTTCGGCACCTGCAAAGATAAGTTGGACGTGTGTGTTTTATCTATTTTTAATGACATATGCTTTGCCAGTGGGCATCGCTTTACACCAGTGACATGCGGTAAGGTCTGTGGCTGGGTAAGCATCGGCTATTAAGAAAGGCAGATTTACTGTTAATGAAGATTGATAACATAACCGTTTTGTACTATAATGCTACGTCAAATGAATCTCATATTTAACTACATGGGATAACACATCCTGAGGGATGCATAGCTTGTGTAATTAGGCTACATTTTGATGTGAAAGTGTGATCAGAAACTTAAGAATTAACCATACTACTTTTAAATCTACTTTTAAAAAGTAGTTGACTATGTCCACAAGCTAGTTCATGAAAAACCAGAAATAACCGCCTTGCGGTTGTATGCCTCCGCCAACAAGTTAAGGTGCAGTTTAAATCCATGTCTGTCCAGACTCACATTGAACATTAGATTAATAAACTTTGTTTTATCATTGCAAGGACAGTCTTTATTTATTGAACATATATAATTAAGGTGATTATTAGATCGTTTTCTCAGCTACAGTGGTAAGTAAAACATTATGATGTCAACAATAATACATATACAGTATATAATACATCCACAAAGCTTGATAAAAAATGCAGAATAAAAGTATTGCTTTTCCCTAAAAATAAATATTGATTATGAATTAATCATTATAAAAATTGTTTTACGGGTCGTAAAAGAGTGCAGTTTTTATCTCTGTCTAAGACATCAGAGTTTGGTTCCCGGTGTTCTGCCGTTCTGCAGATCTCTCTCCCGCCTTCACTATGAACGTGCTAGCTAAGCTACGCGATATGCTATGAACGCCCTGTGCTTTTGACTTATTTTCTCCAGTTAAAATGAAAACGATAATGGATTGTGGTACGAGGATTGTAAACACCAGCTGTGTTATGAAATGCAATCTCCATATGAGACACCAGGGGGGTGAAATGCTGTATCTATAGCCTTTAATATTAAAAAGTTAAATTCCTTGAGAAAATATAATTTCTGTTTCATTATCACAGGGTTGGCAGTTCCTACCTTGCCTATCCTGTCCGCACGTCACTGCTTTACATTATCCTCCCTCTAACGACAGTTCCAATGCTGCAGACTGCTCTTTCACACACAGCTGAACTGTAGCCTTGTTGAAAAGTGGTCATTTCCTTCTGTAAGTTTAATTGTCATTCTTTCGGTTGGTCACTCACAATTAATTTTGGCACCTATACGAGTTGCTAGTTTAAAGGTAATTGTTAATTCTCACAAACTTGAAATATCCCAATTCTGTTTCGAAGCTCAGGAACATTCAGTTTAAAGATCTGTAAACACCTACTTTGAATCTCTGGGTTCTTCATCATGAAGACGAACCCCCAGCGCAGGGTAACCGCAGCTGTCTCTGTCCCAGCCTCAAACATGTCCAGAGTGCAAATTGTCAAGGTCTCAATATTGAAGCCAGCTTCTATGTCATCTTTTTTCTAAGAGATTTCAAAAGGGAGGTAGCAGAAAAAAACTGACCTTAGTTATACAAATTTGTTAACGCCTCATTGGTATGTGTATCTACTTGGGGCCCATAAGAGTGAAATCCTATCGACCCAATACAGGATCAAACATGGATATAACACATTCAGGAGACTACCACAAAAAACAACAGCAGGGACTTACATAGTAGCAAGATCTATCTTCTCAGGTTGGACTGTTATACTGACATAATTTCACTTTACCGTCTCAATCTCTCCCAAATAGACGTCAACGTAGTCTCTGGGATCAGAGGGATCCCAGTCTTCCATGTGCTTCTTTATCTCCTCTTTTAGAAAAGCAATGATTTTAGCATAGTTTGATAAAATGGTTTGGTGGGGTCCTGGCAAGTACTTTAGAAGTCCTGGAAAGGCATCATACAGCTGAAAATGAAAACCAACAGCACCAAAATTACATATGGTGATTGTTTCATGTTACTACACTTGGTCATGCCATTTTGATGTTCAAGTCATGATTTAACCAAAATGATTAATCATTAAAATACAGGCAAGGATCATAATTTACTCACAGCAGTTCACGGGTTAGACAACATTTGGTTTTATCGGCTGACTTTGTGCAAAAAAAGAAAGAGCTTAACAACCTGAGCACATGGAGTTCCAAATAATAAAACGGCTTCTGCATCCAAACGTACGACGGTCTGAAAACGTGTGTCGTTGTTGTCAAAACGATGTCCAAACACCACAGAACAGATGACATTGGCAACTGCATTGTTTGTTGTGAACTGGGGGTCAAAGGGTCGCCCTGAGATCAAAAGCAGCAACAAAAGATAAGATTAGTGAGGCTAGTATGGAGAGTTAACCCCATAGAGACTGTGTCTGTTTTCATTACCCTGTTCGTCTTTCATGGCCTGAAAGAGGAAGTGGCACTCCTGTACAATGCACATCTCCAGGGCTTTCTTGCCTTCTCCAAAATACTTCAAATGCATATTTGCAAACTTCCTCTGGCTCTTCCACAGGTGTCCATTGCTTAAAGTTATACCTTGATAAAACAGAGATGGAGACACGGCTATCTATCATCCCCACAGGCAAAAACAGACCAAGTTATTACTATTGATTGAAATAACATTGATTGATAAAGCATCCCAGTTTGAGATGCCATAAGCAAGTAAACCTGTTAATAGTAATACGGAGGAGTCTCCATAGTCTTCGTGTAAATACCCCTTCATGAATTAATTTCTGGTGCTGTTAAAAAGCAGCATTAAAACGACAAAGAGCATACATAGTGTTGCATCAGCAGCTACTGTACCTCTGTCCATAAACAAATGTGTGCATACCTAATACTTCCTTAGCAGAAACATACAGGACAACTAAAATAGTGTAACTTATATTTTATATAATACATATTAATAAAACAAAATGTACTTCAGAAAATATAGTTAATTGCCTTCCTTACTATTTCACAGAATTTAACCAAGTAATTTTCTGGTTACAAGTCTAGTTTCCTAAATACTACATAATTGCTGTGCAGCATAACAAATGCCTGTTACATACCAAGCCCTTTAAAAACTTCATGAAAAAGAGGGAATACTGGGCGGTCAGTCAGGTTTTCTCCCTGCGTAACCAAAGCCTCCTTCAGCATTTCATAGCCTGATACAAAAACTGTCTTCTGGCTGCCCTTCCTCAGACTGAAGACATTGCCATACTCTTCAGTAAGCTATAAATGTTCAAAACAAAATCAAAGTTAGTAGTTAGCTTGTGTTGCACTAAATGTATATGGATTTCTGTAGTTCTACAGCACACATGACATACCTAGCTATTTTCTTAATTTTTAAGAGTATCTTACCTTTTCAATGGTCTTAAAGTCAATACTGGTGAAGATATTCCCGAAGAACGGCAGGGGCCATGGTCCTGGTGGAAAATCTGGTTGATTTTTATTCTTCAGGATGTCATAAATAAGTAGGAACACAAAAAGAAATAGCAGGCAGTACCAAATATTAAACCACGCCAGTAATGAGTGTTGTAGAATCATGTCTGATGTTCGTTCTGGACTGCTGAGAGGACAGTAACGAGCTCATGTGAACTATGTAGCCTAGGGCTAGGCTATTTGAAAGGTAGAGTAGGGAATACGAGGCTGAAGTGGTTTCTTATTCGCAGCTTATTTTTTCGTAATTCCCGTTCCACCTTAAATTTTTTAAAACTGTTTTATCATGTTTTAATGACGTCAGTCTGTTGGAACGAAATGGTGTCCGTTTCCTCTCCAAGCCCCAAAAATCACATTCCGCATTTAGACATCAAGGCATGGTGTATACCAAATGAAAGCTTGGGATCTTCCCTTTAAGTACATGCATATGATGTTACGGTTTTCACAAATTAAATATATTATTTCATAACTGGAGTCATACTGGACCATTAATTTCTCGAAATATCTGGAAATTGAAACTGGAATCACTATTAGAGCCAGTTAGACCCCAGAATTTGATAGACTCTTTTTAAAGAGAAATTTGTGTTGTTTAATTTTATGTGTAACATTTGTGGGGAGTAAATAGGAACACAGTCTTTTGGGGTTTGGAGTGGAATTAGGACACACACATCACCAAGCCGGAAAGTCTGCACGCCCCTTTCACCTTCTCCATGTTTTATTACGTTACAGACTTATACTACAATAGAGTTCATTTTTTGCCTCAAACATCTACACACAATAGCCAATAATGACAAAGTGAAAACAGGTTTTTAGAAAATATGCAATTATATTTTACTGACAAAAATAGGTTATTTAGGGGTTACATATTTGTATACACCCTTAGCCTAATACTTGGTTACTGCACCTTTGCCAGCGATTACAGCTTCAAGGCGTCTTGGGAAAGAAGCTACGAGCTTGGCACACTTGTTTCTGGACATTTTTGCCCATTCCTTTTGACATATCCTTGCAAGCTCCGTCAGGTTGGATGGGGAGTGTCAGTACACAGCCATTTTCAGCTCTTTCCACAGATGTTCAATTGGATTCAGGTCTGGGCTCTGGCTGGGCCACTCAAGGACATGAACAGACTTTCTCCGAAGCCACTCCTTTGTTCTGTGTGCTTTGGGTCGTTGTCATGTTGGAAGGTAAACCTGCGCCCCAGTCTGAGGTCCTGAGCGCTCTGGAGCAGGTTTTCTTCAAGGATCTCGGTGTACTTAGCTGCATTCATCTTTCCCTCTATCAGGACTAGTCGCCCCCCGTTCCTGCTGAAAAAAAACCCCCCCATCATGATGATGCCACCACCGTCATGCTTCACTGTAGGGATGGTATAGGCCAGAGAGAGTGTGTTCCTCCAGATGTAACGCTTGGTATTCAGGCCAAAAGGTTCAGTTTTGGTTTCATTAGACCAGAGAATCTTGATTCTCATGGTTTGAGAGTCCTCTAGGTGCCTTTTGGCAAACTCCAAGCGGGCTGTGATGTGCCTTTTACTAAGGAGGGGCTTCCGTCTGGCCACTCTACCATAAAGGCCTGATTGGTGGAGTGCTGCCTGGATGGTTGATCTTCTGAAAGGTTCTCCCATCTCCACAAGGATACGCTGGAGCTCTGTCAGAGTGACCCTCGGGTTCCTGCTCACCTCCCTGGCCAAGGGGAGTCTTTCCCGATTGCTCAGTTTGGCCGGGCAGCCAGGTCTAGGAAGATTCTTGGTGGTTCCAAACTTCTTCCATTTACGAATGATGGTGGCCACTGTGCTCTTTGGGACCTGTAAACCTGTAGAGATTTTTCCGTACCCTTCTCCAGATCTATGCCTTGACACAATCCAGTTTCTGAGGTCTGCAGATAATTCCTTTGACCCCATGGCTTGGAGTTTGCTCTGACATGCACTGTCAACTGTGAGACCTTATATAGACAGGTGTTGGCAATCCCCAATCATGTCTAATCAATTGAATTTATCACAGGTGGACTCCAATTAAGTTGTAGAAACATCTCAAGCAGTATCAGTGGAAACAAAATGCACCTCAGCTCACTTTTGGGTGTCATATCAAAGCACACTTGTGTACATATGATATTTTACATTTAGATTTTTAATAAATTAGGACAAATGTCAAAAAACCAGTTTTCACTTTGTCATTATTGACTATTTTGTGTAGACTTTGAGACAAAACAAATGAACTCAATCTATTGTAGAATATGTCTGTAACGTAATAAAACATGAAGAAGGTGAAAGGGGTGTGCAGACTTTCTGGCTTGACTGTATACACAATCTCCAGGCTTTCACAATATCACCACCAGATGGCACAAAAGTCAGCCTGGACTCATCATTGCTTCAGTTTCTTAACAACTAACATCTAAAATGATCAGGTTTCACCTTATAAATTTGCCATCTTCGTGAACTGTTTGTATTTATTGCACTAAACTTGTATTGTTGGACGATTGTTATTTGATACGTTTTTTTTATTAGTTCATCAATTTTTTTGGTTTTCATTCTGGCAAGCAAAAAGTATGCCTACTTAAATTTAAATTATGATGCTGAGTGTTTTACTGAGTGCTTGTTCTCTCTCCTTGGAGGGGAAGTGTGTTAAAAAAAACTGTGAAAACCCCATAATGGTATTTAACCATTTATCACTGCTTTTCTAAACAATGCCAGACTACAGTGAGTGATCTTTTTAATGCCTGGAAATAAAATGTGCACTGTCTGTTTCATTTTGGAGCACAAAATACAAATTTATAGCTATGTTTTCTGTCAGAAGGATTGCCTACAGTTGTTTCCCAATGTTTTGTGCATTTCTACCATGAAGGGGATGGATTTCTGGTTCACGCCAAACTAGTCCCTGAAGCCAATGCCTGGAAAAAGCATAGAACATAGTTTCAAGCAGCTGGTCCAGTTGTTTCTCTTCTTCATCCTTGTTCCCCAGATATTCATTTTCTCAGTCTGGAGGGTCAGCTTAACCTCATGTGGCAACAGTCCTTGCTGAGAACAATATGATACATTTACTTTATTGATACTTTGATGCTATATGCTATACAAAATACAATGTTTCTTCACAATGTAATCAATTTGTGACCACTGCATGTCTTTACACTTCAGAGATTTACATGTATGTTTTCACAATACATGTTTTACATGTTCAAATGTTGTATTTGTAAATTTCCCCACATGTGCTTGCCTGAAGCACACAAAAAACTTAAATAACTGAAAACTGCCAATGTGGTTACAGGCTTAGCTTCTATTGTGTGCTCTGATTGGTTGCATAATACACAGCTTCGGTTGTGAGAAAAGTTCAACAGGCAGGGAAACAGTATTAACTGGATTGTAGTGGAATTGCAGCAGGGAGAGCGTTGGCATATTTCTCAGCAGTCTTTGGGATGCTTTTCTGTTCAACATGTTGCCGTATTCCTTGTTAGAGGGGCTTGACATCAAAGGGCTTCTATTATTTCTCATTGCCGTTCTTCTGATCACTGATTTTCTGAAACACAGAAATCCCTCCAACTTCCCCCCTGGACCCTGGGGCCTGCCTGTTGTGGGAAATGTCTTTCATATCGACGCCAAACAACCACACATTTACCTGACAAAGGTAAGAAGAATCCATAAGAATTGTTACGTTTGCTTATCATATATCTACCATCTACCGTTGAAGAAATTTAGTTAAACTAGACATTATGCGTGTAAATATAAAATGATTTAGCTTCCATTTAAAATGTTTTAAAACGGGAAACAAGTAAAACATGGGTATGTAAGAAAAGACAAGTAAAACTGTATGTAAGAAAACAGGTTTGCAATATTATTACCAGCTAGTGTCTTCTGGGAGCTGGCAACTGTGCTAGCAATTTCTTAAAAGCAGTTTATTGTTGAAATAGGAGTAAATAAAACTGAACTAAGCTAGCAGTAGATAGTTAGATAGACTATACTGTATGTCACTGTAAAGACTACATAGTAGCTAGTTAACCAGCTATAGCTATAGCCATCCAGTGAAGATTAATCACTGGCTGCTAGTTTGCTACACTACAGTTCATTTTAACTGAACTGCTGCAAGCTAGCAAGTCGGCTGTTTCCCTTAAACACTGTGTAGCTCTGCTTCAAGAGTGCAGATTTAATCTGGGCTCTCAGGGCCTACTCTGTAGTCACACTACCTATCTTGTCGGAAACATTGTGAATAGTATTAATTTATTTTATATATAGTTTTTTATCATTAGTTAGCAAGTGAACTAGTTTCCACAGAAATACTGATCGTACTTTAAATATAAAAAATAATAAACTGTTTTAAGTGAGACATTTGGCTTGGTCAAAAGCAGAAAAAGACAGGAAATTCAAATGAGCACCACCAAGCCAAACTTCAGCTCTCTACACTATCAGGGATCGCCAATACTCAGTTTTTATAAATGACTGGTATACAGTTCTGTAGCTATGTTGGTCTACTGTATTTCAAACAACATATGTATCTCTGGGCAGATTGGTTCAAAGAGCCCAACTCCACTATGTGACATATCAGGACAACTAGGCCTACATGTTACACTATGAGTGAAATCTTATAGGCTACTACTCTGTATGACAACAGTGTATGGTTTCATATATTTCATACTATTAGGTGCACATGAGTGATATTCATGGGTGGTGGTAGCTATAAGACTAGGCCACGTGTCCACTATAGGCTACTTTTTGTATGGATGATTCTAATCTGCAAATTAAGAGTAGAATCTATGATGGTACAAGTCACAATGAAAAGCAATGTATTCATGCACTCAAACAGCAGGTGATATTTAGTTTCAATGTGTGTACACAGTCTGCTGTGCAAAATAAACAGCATCACGTACACGAATGCGACTAATATACGATTGTGCATTATAGATCTATAGCCTATGTCTAAACCTACTCCAGCATGACTTCTATAATGCAGCAATCGTAGATGACTTACCACTCTGAAGAGTATGAATTAGACTTTTCGAGAGAATGTTTGAACCAATCTGCCCAGTGATGAGTACATGTTTGAAATGCAATAGGCCATAACTGCAGAACTGTATAGCAGTCAGAGTAACGGAGTACTGGAAATCCCTGATAGCATAGAAAGCTGAAGTGGTGGCTTGGTGGTGCTCATTTGAATTTCTTGTTTTTTGCAGCTTTTTACCAAGCCACAATTCTCACTTAAAACATATTTTTTTGTTATTAATTCACAGGGTTTTTTCTCTGGGAGGTGTCTATTTTAAATAAAAAAGTATATTCATGTATTATTAATAAAAAGTACATAACTGTTCATTCAAATCCACCTGGACATTGAATTAACATAAGTTAACTAATGAATAACACTGCTGCCAATAAACACATCCACTACTAAATGTAATTATACACACCACTAGAAGGTTCAAACAGTGTGCAGAAATAATGGTGTTGGTTGATTTTGTTTGTATCTGGCAGCAGAGTGATGGTTTAAGGCTTGTTTGACATGTCAGACCCTTGATTACTAACAGCCATTTCGCCAACCATGTATTCCATACTGTTCCAGTTTAATTTACAGCTAAATCTAGTCCCACCCCCCAATTCCCATAAAGATCCATTAAAATGCAGAGAGGTTATAGTATCGCTTGTAGGAGTACCAGAAAATAAGATATCAAGAGTCTTTTTGATATTGTTGTGTCACAGACATCAGGAAGTCATGGCATGCAAATCCTATGTGACCAAATATAAAAAATGATTACTTTATTCTACATTGTTAAATTGTCCAATATTTTTGATTCCCGAAAATGGGGGGGGGAGACTATGTACAAAAGGTTCTATAATTTCTAAACGGTTCATCCGATATGGATGAAAATCCCCTCAAATTAAAGCTGACAGTCTGCACTTCAACCTCATTGTCATTGTATTCATTTGTACAAAAATAAAATAACAAAAAATGTGTCTGTCCAATTAATTATGGTGCTCACTGTAGTCAACATTGTCATATTTCTAAAAGGATATAGGGATGGGGACAAATCCCCTGTGTTATAGCCTACTACCTAAGTTAAAAATAAATTCAATATATCTGTGCCAAATGAAAAGGTAAGACACGTATTTTGGTGCTTATGAGTAAAGTAGACTACATAAACAATAAAGTATGCATACTGCTGTCCTGGACATTATGTTTACATTGACCATAACAAATACTCCCAGGCCTTTCAGCTGTCAAACTGAATATTTCATGTTTTACAGCATCAACACCATTCTAGATAACTAGACTTTCCATGCATTTTATCCGCGTTATCACATTTGAATTTCTGTCATAGTGAAACAGAAAAATATTACCAGTTGTTACTAAATGTAGACCACTGAGTCTTGCAAAGTATGCTGGTTAAATTATCTCAGAACTTCACGAAAATCGACCGTTTCAAATATGAAAGAGTAACCATGTGGACAACGACACAGAATGGTCCATTTATCCTCTGAAACAACAAAAATATTAGTCAGAAACCGCGAAAGTAGAATGAACAGATTCGCAAATAATGCAAGCAGAGTGGGTGCACGTGCACACTAGGGGGAGTCAAACGGTCATAGAACGTTCAATTAGCGTCATGCTGCTACCATTTTTGTTCCCCAAAGTTAAGTCAATGGCCAATTAATTTCCGATATCGTAGAATTATAAAAGTTTATTAGAAATGTGACCCATCAAAAGCATTATTCCATGTCATGCCCAACATATCGCTATGTCTACTTTAGCGATTAGAGTCGTAGAATTAGAGCTAGGTTGTTAGAAAAAAGTTTTAATCATAATGCTAATTTTGATGTACTTTTACATCACTATATGCAAACAGCTGAACAAATCTTTCCTATATTTGTTTTATTGCAAGATATTGCTGAGATCTGCCCAGTGGCTTAGTAATTGGTGCTAAAACGGCTGAGATATTGATGGCCGAAATGTGTGTTTTAACATGTAAGTTGCTACCAAAACCAAACTTAGGGAGACGCAGTTAAGCTGTTAATATCCCACTTGAAATAGGTGAAACTGAAATGAGTTAAACAGCTACACTACCAATACCAATGCTAACTGCATTCACAAAACCAGACATGCAAAACTAAACGATGATGAGTTGTTAATTTTGTCTCATTTTCAAAGCTGGCCAAGGTTTACGGGAATGTCTTCAGCATCCGCCTGGGTAGAGATACGATCGTACTTGTGACAGGGTACAAAATGGTGAAAGAAGCATTGGTTACTCAAGCAGAGAACTTTGTGGACCGACCTCCGAGCCCAATGGCTGAAAGACTCTATTCAGGAAACGGCAAGTCCCTACAATCACACCTTTACTTGCCCTCTAAAATGTTTGGCACCATTGATTAAATTTTTTACAGCAAAAAAGGCTGTATAACATAAAAGACAGAGGTAATTAACTATAGTGTACACTCAAAAAATGGGGAAATTTTATTATTTCACATGAATACAATTGCCCAGAGAAAGTTTTTTCTCAAAAAGAAACAAGTTATTTTCAACAGGTTGTGCATCCTCCTTTTGCCCGCATAACCGTAGTGTGTCATCTTCTATAGTGTTTTGAGATAGGTGAGCATATTTGGGGGGGGGGTTGACCATTCCTCCATACATAATATTACAGTCTTTCAGTTTCTTCAGCCTGCACTTGTGGACTTCTCTCTTCAATTCAAATGTCACATTTTTTTATGCAAAACAACCCTATAATATAAGATTTCGCCATAAGACATCTTTTTAAACATAAGCATTCTTCTTCCAATGCCAAACCCATTGATGGTGTGCCTGGCTTAAAAGCTTAATTTTGGTCTCATCTGACCATAACACCTCGTTCCAATCAAAGATCCAATACGACACTAGAACTGGGTGTTTATAATGAGATGAATTATTTTATTGCTTTTATACAGGCCTTTTAGCTCATCTTTTTCAAAGGTGTCAATAGTTCTGGAGGGCACTGTATATAACACAAGCAAATGACTGAGTTGACAAAAATCTATTATTTCATTATATAATTCAGTTTTAGTTTTTCAAAAACAGTTAAAATGGTATTAAAATGAGTTATTTCACTGCAATAATCAGTTTTCTGTTTCTTATCTTCTAGTTCCAAAAATGTGTGAAAGGGACATTACTGTTTATGCCCAGATTTAATGGAGTACAGTAGTGAACCTTGCAGATCAGAATTAAAGCCCAAGCAGAATTAAAATGTGTATTCCATCCAGGTCTATTCATGAGCAATGGCTACAAGTGGAGGAAACAGAGGAGATTTGCTCTCACCACCTTGAGGAACTTTGGATTGGGAAAGAAATCCTTGGAGTCTGTCATCTGTGAGGAGAGCAGATTCCTCCAAGAAGAGATTGAGCAGGAGCAAGGTAAAGCATGAAGAAGCGAGTGGATGGCTGAGGTTTTTCTCAATAATTTACTCACCCACTCTGTACACTCATTTCTCCAAATCAAAATAAACTACAGTACTACTAACCACTTACTATAACAAATGCTTAAAGCTAACCTAGTTAGTAGTACTAACAATTATCAGTAGTCTGCCCTGTATTTCTTTCAAAAAAATTATGATATAAATGTTTTGTTTTCAGGAATAAATCAATGGGTGTTTGAAAACAAATTCATGAAAATGTATTTAATTGGATATACCAAACAAGTGCACAGCCAACAGGTCATGCAAGGCTGTAATTTTAAAAAGCTTAGTATGGTCTGCCAAAACCTTTCTATCCAACTATCCAAGAATGAATGCCCCAGCTTTTCTTCCTCTTTATTCCCAGGTAACCCCTTTGATCCTCACTTGCTTCTCAACAATTCAGTCTCCAATATCATCTGCTTCATGGTCTTTGGACACAGGTTTGATTATAGTGATCAAAATTTTCAAATGCTCCTGAAGTTGTTGTCTGAAACAATTCAACTGGACGGTTCCATATGGGGTCAGGTACGGGTGGTTTCCTCTGAAAGGTTTATAATAGTATGTTATTGTATGGATATTTGTAATAAAAATAACAGTTCTTTTATGGAAGCCCTGAAAGGCAAGGTGAAAAAAACTGTTTTGCGGCCAAAACCTAGGTTTATTTTGTATGTACGAGATCGTAAGTCCTACATAGGAGATAATATATACGTAGGAGATATTGGGCCTCATTCATGAAACGTGAGCAGAATTAATTTGTACGTAAATCGTTTGTATTTGCAATTTTGCCCGTATTTTGGTATTCATCTACATTTTCGTATCTGAGATTTCTTAGTCTTTCCGAACAAAATTTACACCTGCTCCGGAGCAGACGTACCTCGTTCGTAAATTCAGGATGGCGGTAAATGTAGCTTCTGAGTGGTAATTCGAATGTGAATTTATTTAAATTTTTTGTTAAATTCACAAGACTAAATGTAGGCTTACATAGGCTATGCTAATTCAAACATTTAACCAATTAACTAAATTTGCTTTAAAGTGACTTGCATAGGCCTCTCTGTCAGCAGGGTTGCAATTGTGGTCAACAGCTTAATCCAGCTAATGCCAGCATACGTCCATGCCAATAAAACTTTGATCTTAGTGTCAGAATAATTCTTTCCTTTGCTTTTTCTGGGCCATTCTGACTAGGTATGGACCTTTAAAGGGTAACTATACCCTAGATCACTTTATTTTTTAGCTGTAAGCGTGTTTGTATGCCTACCTTATAATGAAACCTATTCATGCATTCCGTTATTTCACCAATTCTGAAATTATATTGTATATCATAAGGAAACTGGTCGAAAAGCGTCTTTGTGCTGCCCCTAACGGTTGAAATTTCCTTTCTGCTCCCCACACTGCCCCCGCCGTGAAGTCAGAGTACCTTTTTGGAGGTACCTCTACTAATTAATTGTTGTTGCCCACTACAGAAACAGCCGGCACCTGATTGGTTAGACCCGCTACGTTACTTTTGTTTCAGCTCCACGTTTTTAAACCGGAACAACGTTGCGTCCTGTTTATAAACTCTCTTATTCCTAAATAGTCCACTAAAATATGTTTCTGAAGATATTTGAGGTGAGAAATAGGCCATGCGGTTGCTGAATCTTGATTCATATTTGATGTGCAATGTTTAGTTTGACAGTTTGATCCGAGTTATACGAAATAATTTGTACAATCCTACGTTAATTTATGCAAATGACGATGGACGCAGCTCCTCCGCCCCCACCCCTCTCCCTCGCTCACCCCACAAAGTATTTTTCAAAATTGTTTCATGGGCGGAGACAGGCTGAAACAGTGGGGTTAGTTTAAATGGAAGTGACAGCCTCCATATAAGGCAATTCATGGGCGTGGATGTATGCTAATCACAAAATAACGTGGACACGCATCGTACGTGAATACTAAAAAATCTACCTTTTCACACGGTTTGATGAATCCGGCGTAAATTTTTCGTACCAACTCCCTTCGGACATAAATGTACGCGTATATTTAGGAACGCTTCATGAATGAGGCCCATTATCTCGTAATAATAAGTCGTACATACGAGATAAACTTAGGTTTTGGCGGCAAAAAACTTACGTTTTTTTACCTTGCCTTTCAGGGCTTCCATACCCCTTTGATATGCAACATTTATTTTTGCAGTTAAATTGAACTTATTTTGGTGTACAGTAAAACAGTTGTAAATCTTCACTGACAATAATATGTTTTCCTCTTCAGCTCTATGAAGCTTTTCCAACTGTGATGAGGTTTCTTCCAGGACCACATAATGAAATCTTCAGACATTACAAAGAACTCTGTGCATTTGTGAGGGGGGAGCTGGAGAAGCATAAGGAGGACTGGGACCCATCTGTCCCACGTGACTATATGGACTCATTCCTTGCTGAGATAGAACATGTAAATGGTGTTTTTTTGTTACAATAATTACTGTCAGACTCATAATAGTCAGGGTTAAAATTGTGAACACTGACATGTTGTATTCAAACTGTTTTGGAGGACTGGTTTTTGGTGAAAGATGCATAGCACATGGGAGACTTCAATCCCAAAGCATCCAGAATCTTCTGGTGATGCACTAATCCATGATGAGTGAATCACTGGTTTAATCAATTTAATCCTTTTCTCTGAAATAGACTCACATTAAAATGAATCTAACATCCTATTTCACTGCGCTACAGAAATTAACATGGTAAAGAATTTTTATTTTTAAAAAAATCTGATTAATCTTTTCTTTTTCTTTTTTACTTGTCAGAATAAGCATGACCCCGAGGCTGGTTTTGATGAGGACAACCTGATCATGTGCGCTTTGGACCTGTTTCTCGCTGGAACTGAAACCACCTCCACCACACTGCGCTGGGCCTTGCTCTACATGATGAAATACCCTGACATACAAGGTGCGTGGTTCCCAACAAATCCGTCAAAGCAATTCAAAGGAACCTACCTACTTTTAATATTTTATAATCATAATTTCTGAATCAGGGTAAGGGACTTCATGGAACCAGATAAATCCAAGTTAAGACAAAGTTAAGAAAAATAAGACAAACCCACTGAAAAATCTAAAATCTTCATTCGTCAAAGGTCTAATTAAGTACACATGGTAAATGGTCATTTCAAGGCAAATGTATCATTTTCATCAACATCATGGAAGAGAAAACAGAAAAATATAATAATAATAAGACGAATTTCTTGATATATTGCTTCTCAAACAGATTTTCAAAGTGCTTCCCAAATGCAACAACAAAAATAATCATAAGGAAAGTTTTTTTTTTAAATACATCAAGCATTCCATTGCAGCTTCTATTACTTAAACAATAGCTGATTAATTGTAGTTTAGCCTGCTCTTTACACTTTATGAATAAGCCCTTACTGTGACAATTCATGCTGTCCTACTACAGAGAAGGTCCAAGTTGAGATTGACAGAGTGATTGGCCAGTCACGGCAGCCCACCATGGCAGACAGAGCCAACATGCCCTACACTGAAGCTGTGATCCATGAGATACAGAGGATGGGCAACATTGTGCCAATGAATATGCCCAGGATCGCCAGCAAAGACACAACACTGGGAGGACACTTCCTTCCAAAGGTAAGAAACACAACATGCACTTGATATGCTTGCAGAAATGTAGGGGTACAAATCTTCTTTTGTCACAAGGATTCTTTTCTAATTAGTTAATTTTACAAAAATCTGAATGGACCACACAGAAAATTCAAAAATCCTAGAATGTGGCCATTTTCCAGAACCAAATAATGCTAACCAAATAATTTGGTCAAGTAACTTTTTTTATTACTTTTTTTGTATTTTGATCGCTGTTTTGGGATCTCGGGGCTTTGTTTCCCATATGTCATCGGTCGAATAAGTTAAGCAATGAAGCAAATTACAGCATTTAATATATTAAGAGAGGAATGTGTACTGCATTAAATCTGAGGATCCTAACAAAATAATGAGCACTGGCAAAGCACAAAAGCCCTTACAATGTGAAGGAAACAATATGTCTGTGTATTTCAGCTTGCTCATTCTAAAAATCCAAAGTTGCAAGCGCTCGTTCAGGAAAACTGCAGTCTCGGTTTTTTGTGTCTTCAGGGCACGTCGATATTGCCAATCTTGACCTCAGTGATGTTTGACAAGACTGTGTGGCAGACACCAGATACTTTCAACCCTGGACACTTCTTGGATTCTGATGGCAAGCTTGTGAGACAGGATGCATTCATGCCCTTCTCAGCAGGTAATAGTCTTACAATTTTACGCGCTAAATTGCAGACAGAACAAGGAATGGTTTATTAATTAACTCAACACATGATGCTTCTCATCAGGTAAGAGGGTGTGCCTGGGGGAGCAGCTGGCTAAGATGGAGCTTTTTCTCTTCTTCGTCTTCATCTTCCAAAAATTCAGCTTCTCCCCTGTCCAGGGTGTAGAGATAAACCTGGAAGGTCAAATCGGAACCACCCTGACACCAGTTCCTTTCAAGATCTGTGCCTCCCTTCATTAAAGTGCCTTTAGTAAACATTCTCTCTCTCTCACTGCCTGTAGGCTATATGCCATGCAGCGCTGGAAATAAAAGCCTGTGACCTAGCCCCCTGTTTGTGTGTGCTGTATACTGCTATGTCAAAGTGGCTTTGGGCAATGTGTGTTCAAGCTATTATTAAATGCATAGAGCTCCAACACATGATCGATGTATAATAGCCAATATCTATAACACCTGATGTAAAATTATCTTTGGCCAATATTGAAGATAACACATGGTTTAATTTTCATAGCATTGTCCCTGTAAATTAACCTAGTTGTAAAATAAGCGCTACGGTCAGTGCCATCCTACCGTGTTGTACCATGAGGTAACAAACAGCTTTTATTCATATTTTCGCAGTTTTGCCTGTTCATACTCACGCTGTCCAGAAACAGAGAGACCATTGTAACAAAACCCCGTGAACCAAAATGTGCAGGATGACTCACAGTCAGCAGGGTGATCATTCCCACTGACTAACAGCAGTGACTGTTATTTCTGCCATTTTGGAAAAAGAACAGTCACTGTGACAGAAACTTTCATTGTTTCAGAGTCATGACCCTAAAATGTTTTTTCTTATGACTTGACTTTTTTGGGGGGGGATTTGAAATAAACAAACTTTTATGTATTGGGATTTTTTTGTATCATTATTCCATATACGTTTAAAATCTACTTAATTCAATTTTTTTTTACTTCATTTATTTTTTCACTTATTTGATTTTATGTAAATATCTGGCTAAGCACTTTAAACTTAAATGTCATGGTTTGAATGGAATGATATGGTAATAAAGTTATTATTGCGCCTGTCCATTTTGGAAGCAACATTAACGTGATCCTGGTCTGGACGAACATGCCAAATGACTATTGAATAATAGGACTTGGTATAGTATATCACTCCCTCATCTGTACCCACTATAAAACTTCAGAAACTTGTTAGCTTTCGTAACTCTCTCTTCCTCTTGGCTCTTATCTCCTGACCACGCTGCGTGAGGACACCGAGGGCACCCATCCCTTCAGGGGAAAGGGAGAGATTAGGCCTACAGAAGGAAACACGCAGAGAGAATTTCTCTCTTTCACTCTCTCATTATGTAGCCGCACTAATTCTGAGTTCTTGCAAAGCTATCGAAACTGCATCCACCAAGGTATCAGTTCATTTACCAGCTACACTTCGCTATCGTTCTGCAACATAGCCATAAGTGAGCAGCCAGCGAAAAGTGCGCGGCCTCCCTTGACGTTACCATGCACCGACAACAAATCCGCAAAAGTTCCAGAGATGACTTGTCGAAAGGAATGAGAAGAACCCCTTTCACTGCACCAGCAAAGAAAAGTGAAAACCAGTTTACTCCAAACAGGGACAGCCCCAGGAACACCAAAGGAAGGCCAGCTAGTTTTCCCCGGACAGTCAAATGGATCCGCCTGTGCACTCCATTAGTAAAATTGATACAAACATCCAGGCATTAGTTTAGAAAACTTCTGTTTGTTGTTTATTGTCAATGTAATTACATCATCGATTGTATTCATTGTCAGTATTTAGAGTATCATGTCACTTGCAGGCTAGCTACCACAAACTGGTCTCGGCTCACATAGCTAGCGTTGTAGGCCTACTCTAACTTAAAACTGACATTCATTTATGATCAGCCTTTAAGCGAGATTTGTGCATGCAATCACCCTTGCACAATCTCCCTGTTAGATATATATGATCTACTGCCTATAAATGAACAGTGATTGTCCTGGAATTAGCTAGACCAGATGTAGCGGACGGATAAAATAATAGATTGGAATGAACCCACAGTGTTCTTAACCTACCTCATTCTTTTTCCACACTTCGGTTTCCTTTCCATATTCTAGGATTTTAGTTTTAGATGTGTGTGTTTAATAAATTCTTATAAAAAATTAATTTTGTTAAACGTTGTCAGTCTGATTATTATTTGGATAAATCTTTGAGCCTACCACCCTAAAGAACTTACACCTTTTGTTAAGTTATTGGTTATTGTTATTTTAATATTTTATATTGAAATTCATAATCATGATTTCATAATACATTTTATGAGACTGATTAATTCTGCTTTTTGCACCATTTGGTCACTGCATGAGTTTATATGCATGTATATTCTCAACACGTATATATGCATATTACCGACATGGTAACCCAGCGTGAAGTTATATATTTCTAATATATTCTCCACGTATATTCATTGGTGCCTCCATGTGAGGACTGTTAAGACGGACACGTTTTAATTATCTGTCCTCACTACTACTAAATTCATTATGTAAATTACCCTACATTATTATACCTCCAGACTGAAGATTCTCTTATCTTTCTCTGCAAGGACTGATTCTTCAGGGACTGGAACTCAACAGTGCCATAATACCCTGCCATAACAGGAACAAAAATATCATGACAACACAAAAACTGCTTAGATATCCCAAAATATCCATAGATATTCCAAAACTTTGCTTTACATAATGCAACCCATACTACTGGTTTGAGCACTTTGCACTTTATGAACTTTTAATAAATTTGTATTTTTGTGCTGTGATCCAGCTAGGAAGTGAGTTCATTCTACACACAACACTGTGATAAAACATAAACATCATCTTGTACAGCGTGTTTTATTACAGTGTTTTTGCCAGTGCTGTGTTTTATGCTTCTGTATGCTGGGGGGGTTATGGAAGCCTGACTTTTAAGAGGCTGAACAAGATCATAAAGATGGCTTCCTCCACCAAAGGAGTGGCTCTGAAGCCCATTGATGTTTTAGTTCAGAGCAGGGTGGAGAAGAAGACCAGGGCCATCATGCAGAATCTATCTAATTTCCTGCCACATTTCTTTCAACTACGGCACGTGCAGGACTGAAGCATGTATACAAAAATGTATAAAGCGTGAACTTACATCGAGCATCAAACTTGTTTTTTAGGTGAGACTGGAATTAAATATAAAACACAGAAGCAACAGCAAATTAAACCAAAAATAACCACACCTTCAGAAGAAGAGTAGCAACGGTGCATTACTGACTGAATGTAATGGTCACTGGCACTGCACTACCTAGCATAAATATATAAATAGTAAAAACAATGAGCAGCAAGTTAAATTAAATCAAATTCAAGACAAAGTAACAGTCTGAGTGTGGATTCTACAAAACAGAACAATAAATTATGTCTTGCAATTAGGGTTGAAAAATTCCGGGAATATTCAATGGTGGAAACTTTCCATGGGAATTAACGGGAATAAACTGGAAATGTTGCCGTCATTTGTACTAGCTGTATTTACCTCGTCATAATATAAACATTTTGTTTTGTCATAAGCAGACATCCATGTAAACATTTGTGAGTCGAACTTTAATGGATTTTTTCATTGAACAAAAAACATGAAATGTATTCCTTAACCCCCCCCCAAAAAAGTCCCATTTAAAATGGATGTAGTCCTTGGGCGCAAATGCAGTAGTGTGGCCTCAATAGAGTACTCAAGCGATTACGTCACACTGGTTTCGGAAGTGACTTCCCCATTCATTTAGACCATTGACCTTAACTACAGTCAAGCCGGAAAGTCTGAACACCCCTTTCACCTTCTCCACGTTTTATTACATTACAGACATATTCTACAATAGATTGAGTTCATTTTTTGTCTCAAAATTCTACACAAAATAGCCCATAATGACAAAGTGAAAACATGTTTTTCGAAATTTTTGCAAATGTATTAAAAATCGAAAACTGAAATCTCTCATTTACTTAAGTACTCATACCCTTTGCTTTAACATATTTTTAAAGTATCATATTTAATATTTGGTCGCATATTCTTTGCATGCTGTTACTTCCTGAAGTCTGTGACCCATCAACATCAAAAGACTCTCAATATCTTATTTCCAGGTACTGTTACAAGCGATACTATAAGCTCTCTGCATTTGAATGGATCTCTATGGGAATTGGGGGGTGAGACTAGATTCAGCTGTAAATTACACTGGTACAGTATGGAACACATGGCTGGTTAAATGGCTGTAAGTCATCAAGGGTATGAGCAGCAATCGAACGCCCCCCAAACCATCACTCTGTGCAGATATGGGAGTAGATGTGGGATGGATCGCAAGGGTTATTTCTTTTCTGACTCATTTTTTTAGAAGAAACTTATGGGGAAAAAAAAAGAAAAGAAAACAACCTTAAAGGGATCTACATCATCTCTACTACATATCTGGTGCGCAGAGTGATGGGTTTGGGCGTTTTGATATACGTACACTTGATGACGTACACACCATTTCGCCAGTGTGTGTGTCCACATACTGTACCAGTTAATTTTACAATTGAATCTAGTCCCCCCCCTTTTTTTTTTAGAGATCAGTTCATGCAGAGAGAGGAGTATATTATGCTTGTAGTACTTGGAAATAATAATATCGAGAGTCTTTTATGTTGATTGGTCACAGACAGAGAGAAAGTAGAGCACAGCAGGAAATATATATAAAAATATAATATATATATTAAAAAAAAAAATATTAAAAAAAAATGAATACTATACTTATGTAATATTAATTTTTTTTTTTTTTTTTTTTTTATTTTTAAAAATAAAAAAAAAATTTTTTTTTTTCATTATGGGTTTTTTTGTGTAGATTTTTTTTTTGAAAAAAAAAAAAATTGATCTATAAAATAAATGTAATGTAATGTAAAAATGTAAATGTGGAAAAGAAAGTGGGGGGGAAGACGGGCTTGGTGGCTTTTACTTTTTTTTTTGAACAATTTCTAGTGATTATGTCTACATATATCATATGTTCTCAATTAATTCAATATATAACGCCCCTGTGAATAAAAATGAAAATAAACCCAAAAATGGCAAAAAAAAAAAAAAAAATATTTAAAAAAAAAAAAAAATACACAAAAAAATCACACACTACACACCAATACCACACACATGCCTACAGAATGGATTACAGGCCTCATCTGCATAATGTAATGTGTGTGTTCATCTGCAGCTCCCTGTAAAATCTCAGAGAAATAAAGAATGACTGTTTTGAAAACCAAACTGCCTGCATAGTTTTTACACAGCGCTGTTTACATTTAATTTCTCTTTGTCATTTTTCTGATAGTTATACTAAAGAAGGGAGACATTTTAACCTAATTCTAGTCCACATTGAAGTTTATAATTATCATAATGCGACCAGAATCTAAATATCAGCAAAAAATATTAGATATTTATTACAGAGGGCGCAATTTAGCTGAACACTGACATTCTCGCCAGTATTAGTTGTAATCATAGCTTGGCTAAAAAGCCATGCAGAAAGACCAGCCTACCTTCTCCATACAGTCTCAGCATGGGGATTTGGATTTTGTGCTTTTTACAACTCAGAGAAGATTGAAATATCTTGATTATATTACAGAGTTCAGGTCAGGAACATGCAAAAGTTAAAAGACCTGTAAATACCCACTCTGAATCTCAAAACACTTCAAGTGCATATTTTCAAACTTCTTCTTACACAGGTGTCTGTTAAAATTATACCTTGATCAAGAAGAAACCAGTTTTACCAGTCCACCAGCAAGTACCTGACAGTGAGAAGTCGCCAACTAATGTCCTTCGGTCTTTCCTGGGCTACATCCTGATAGAATATGCACTGCCTGTGGTACTAGCACATACAGGATCCAAAGGATATACGTAATAATGGAAAACATGATTAAATGAACTCTGCAATGTAGGTTATTCTCCCTTTAGAATTCTCCCTGTTCCATAACATGCACTATGTACGTCGCTCTGGATAAGAGCGTCTGCTAAATGTCTATAATGTAATGTAATGTAATAATAACCGAAGCCCCTTATTCTTTTGTTTACACCATCTCCACTGTTTAGCTCTCACAAGATTTTTTCAAGAAGCACAATTTTTTATATTCATGGAAAGGCTATTCAATTTCCATCTGTTTTCATATGCAGGTATGCTAGTGTCCAAGAGAACCAGTGGAATTATTTCTGTTTTTCATATCCTTTCTCCAGACTGTCACAAACTCACCACCAGATGGCACAAAAGTCAGCCTGTACTTCAGTTTGGATGGACTTCCTGCTTAAAGCCATTCAAAAGCATTGCATCACTTCTTTAAGAATGCCCGTACAGATATAAGGAAAAGGGCATTCATGTATTCAACACTATCTGCTTGGAACATGTTGCAGACTTATTTTACAGATTTAACCTCAATAAATATTTTTTAATCTAAAATTTTAAAACTGGAGGCAGACTCACTAGGCTGTCATTGTTTTAATTAGCTTTTTTTACCCATTTGTATATTGGATAAATTGTCTTTTCGTTGTATTTGTGTTTTGATTGTAATCAACTGTTGTTTTAATGTTCATTTTGTATAACTATCTGTTTTTATCTGTGCTGATGTCTTGGGCACGTCTCTTTTGGAAAAGAGATTATTAATCTCAATGAGACTCCCTGGTTAAATAAAAGTTAATAACATAATAAATAATAATTAACAACTAAATATGTGAAATGATCAAGATGATTCACTTCATAAAATTGACGTTTTCGTGAAGTGTTTGTATTTATTGTACTATTGCACTGAACTCGTATTGTTGGATGATTGTTATTTCATAAGTTTTTTTATTAGTCCAGCTATTCTTTTGGTTTTCATTACAGCAACAAAAAAAAAGTCGTTTTTTGGAGATTATAATGCCGAGTGTTTCACTGAGTGCTTGTTTTCCATCCTTGAAGTGGATTGAAAATAAACTGTCATTTGTTGTTTGTGTTGTTTGTCACTGAACAACACCAGCCTACAACGAGCAATCTTTTTTCTGCCGTGAAATAGAATAGGCATTTATATATATATATATATATATTTTTTTTTTTTTTTTTTTTTTTTTTTTTTCCCCCTTTTTTTTGGTAGGTAAACAATTCCATTTCATTCCCCCCCCCCCAACACCGCTATAGAATCGCCACTAGACAACCCTGTCAACCGGTCGTAGGAAGGAGGGCGCCACGTCCTCTTCAGGGCTCTTCATTCAGTAGCATTTCCGGTTTTTCAAAATCGGCCAAAGTTAGCGATATTTTGACCTATGATTGGTGTTTGTGCACATCTATCACTTAAATTGTTCAAAGGAATCTTATACCTTCTAATTACTAAAATAACATTATTTTGCATTTTGTTTGTTATAAAAAACGATTCAAATAAATGTAAAAACAGTAAGACGCTATTACACATGTGCATTGAAAGTAGGGCATTTTTATCTTGAAATAAATTGCACAAAAAACACAGTCAGTAGTTGAACATTTCCAAACAAAATAGACACTCATAAAATAGAACATAATATTGCATCATAACAAAGAAAAATAAATAAATGCATAAAAAAATAAATGTGCAAAACTGCAGCATCAAAACAATTAAACTGACCAACAATTCAACTGGTTTTAAAATTATTATTAATGTTATTTTTTATAGTGGTTTTATTTATTTTTGGCCAAAAAAAGTATTCTCTTTAATTACAGATGGAACTTGAAAAAAACAACTAATAAAAGACCACAAGCACACAACTAAAATAATGACCATAATACCACTATGCTTGTCTTGTGTTCATTTACAAAACAAATCGGCTAATCAGATATGTGAGTCGGCTCCCAACGTTCACCTTAAAGAGCCGGCTCAAAGAGCCGACTCGTTCGCGAACGACACACCACTAATCAACACGTTGACCTGTCAGTGAAGCGGCAGTCAAGCTGAAGGATCATCACGGACTCGTGGAGCATTTCTGGACACACTGTTAATGTCAATTAAAAATGTTATAAATTATGTTTGTGTTGGCTGCCATGCCGATAGAGAAAAACAAATGACGCATAGGCTATCTTCGCTTAAATAATTAGCCTATCAATATGATGTGAAAATGTGATCGTCAGGGGCGCTTTAATGCACAGACTACATAGGCTGAAGCCCAGGGCCTCGATTGGCCAGATTATAATGTTGTAATTTGCCCGTGAGTGACTGATTCACTTGAAATAATGTTTTTGTTGTTAATTGGTTGTCTGGTCAGATACATTTTATTTATTCATTCATTCATCCATTCAACAAAAAGCAAAAAACATACATAGGCTACCGGCAGTTTGGTCAGATTCATGCAATGGGTTTGCAAAGTCATATTTAGGCTACACGCCTGCTTACACCTGCTGATTTTGCTCGTTATTGTGAGAAGCTAAAATGTCGGAGTTACGAAAGCACAAAAACGAAAAGAGAGAAAAAAAGACATTCGTGAACAGGAGTTGCTAAAAAAATTCCCAAGCTAACTGGGTTTTTCCAATCCTTCCATTCAACCAGTGGAAAAGGGAAACAGAGACTGCTAGCAACACGTTAGCAAAAGCCACCAACTGACAGCTAGTCCAGCAACAGCTAACGTTAGCTTCCAACGTGAACTGGATTTTACGGACATAATCAAGGACTTCTCTGCCAGGAAAACAAGATGAAAGCACTTCTAAAAGTAAGACCATTGTTGTTGTTTTTTTGTTGACGCTCTTGCTTTATTTGATTCATTGTGCATTGGTTAGGCCCAATTGGAAATACTTGGCTGATGGCTAGCCCAGTTCTTGCCCTGGTAGTCAATTCAGTTGAAATTAATATATATTTTCTATCTTATATAATATATAAGATATATAATATTTTTATGAAATTGCCAACCTGTCCAATTTTATCGGTGCTATAGACGGCACACCCCAGTGCACGTTTTTGTTGAAAAGTCGATGAAACGCCGTCTCGCGTTCAGGGGGAAAACCAAGTAAACCTTATTTAAAAGTTAAAGTTTTTTAACCGGTTAGAATGTAGCAAGCAGGCTATATATCCCGGTAAAACATGAGCTGTGTAGGACACACTCATCAGTGTGACCGCAATTAGAATGCGCCAGAAAGATTCTAAAATAAGGTAGCCCATGTGATTACCCGATTTCAAACCACAACTCACATGCACAGAACCACAAAAGAATTACAAAATGAATAACGTTTAATTTATTTCCAGGCTGCGATAATGCAATGCGCTCGTATTGATGGTACGTCTCCTTCTAGGCCTTTACCAGTTCATGACGCCGGTACTGGCAATATTAAACTTTTTTCCTTTTGATTCAACATCTGCTAATAACACTTAATATATATAATATGTATTTTATCTTTTACCAATGTGTAATGCTTAGACATGGCTTTTTGCATTGTCTGGTTGGTTTTGGTGGGTCGGGCCAGGCAAATACTACACAAATCCGAACCAAACCTAGAACATAAAATTCCTAGGTACCAACTTTTACCACTAGGTGCTGCTATAACAATAGCGTTAACCACAGTTAAGTGTAGCCTACAGTTGCAAGGCTAAAAGAGACACAGGCCATTATAAACTCCTCAAAAAAAGTTTGGAAACGTTATTTCGGTCGAT
Source organism: Ilyophis sp. 1 JC-2022 (assembly GCA_022702515.1). Lineage (NCBI taxonomy): Eukaryota > Metazoa > Chordata > Actinopteri > Anguilliformes > Synaphobranchidae > Ilyophis > Ilyophis sp. 1 JC-2022. The sequence continues at coordinate 102,973,857 of CM040403.1, forward strand.
TATTCCTCCCCTTTAATAATACAATTATTATATTTTTTTATTTCGTTGGGAAAGAAGAGATTAGTCACCCTTTACAAACAACACAACAACTAATCATGCATTCGTGGAATGAATGAGCACACAACAACCGTGTGTGTGTAGGCAAAAAAAAAAAAAAAAAAAAAATCCCCTGCAAATTCTCTTCTGTTGGTATCTCTCTCCTCGACGCTATGCACGCTGCAGGCTGCAGCAGATTGCTGCACCTTTCAATGGGGGGGGGGGGGGGGGGGGGGGTGGGCGGGGGTGTCTGGGGCTCACAAAACAGAACTTGTCAAACATCAAGGAAATGCATCATCATTGATCAATCAGAATGAAGATAGAGGAAGGAGCGATATCAGATCTCCCATCTCTCTCCATACTCCCCATCCTCTCTCCAACCCAACCCTCAGAGCCCTCGCCCCACAGGACCATCACAGAGTCACTCCAGAGGATTTGGAGAGGGAGAGAGGAGGATGGAATGGAGAGAGTCAACCCCATTGAACAACCGAATTGAACAGGATCAGCTTGGGCGTTGGGGTTGTGCACAGGACTGGCCAACAACCATGTGCTGCCACATTGAAACCAACCTGGAAGACATGCTGGTTGACAAATGGAATGGAATGGCAGTGCATGTGTGTGCACAGGGAGTGTGGACCCCAGGCTGTGACCAGCTGGAGTGTTGGTGCCAAGCTTGTTGTGGAAATTAACACTCCTGAGAAAGTGTAAAAATAAAAAAAAAAAAAAAAAAAAAAAATAAATTTTTGTGTTGTTTTTTGTGTTTGTTTGCAACTATTACTGTGGGACAATCAAAATCAAACAATCCACAAAGCAACACAAAAACCAACAAAAGAGATTTTTTTTTCATTTTTTTTTTTTTTTTTTTTTTTTTTTTTTTTTTTGACACTTCACGGTTAGCTTGTGTTGTTCCACGAATGTACGATGAGTTACAACTTTTTGTTGTGTTGAAAAATAAAAAATAAAATATCATATTTTTAAAATAATAAAATATATATATAATTAAAATTAAAAAATAGAGGAAATATTTTTTTTAAAAATTTTTTGGAGTTTAGTTATTTTCTTATTTTGGTGAATTTATTTATTTATTTTTACTGACTATATTTTGTCATAGATACCATCTTGTATCAACGTATCATGGTAAAAAAAAAAAAACACACAAAAAACAGTTGTTTTAGAAAATCTCGCACAGAATTACGTTGCTTGTCATTTTCGTGGATGGTTTTATGTCTCCCGATACACGACTACTTTACAAGCAAAGCCTACATGGGCTCTTGTACTAAAAAAACTGTATTTACGGTGAAATGGATGGTAAAATTTTTGCTGCTCACGCACTCGCACGAAGGTGGATAATTCCCCTGCCCAAACCTAGCCTTACCCTACAGTTGGTGAGTTCATCTAAATATATTTATATTGGTGCCAAATCTTGCTGGCTGGGGCTTGGGTGGTGGTTTTTGACCGAAACAGAGGGCCCCGTATAGACTTTTTGTTTAGGGCCCCCAAAAACCTTGGGTCGGCACTAATAATAATAATAACTTTATAGCACCTATCATGCATGCAGTTCAAAGTGCATTACAGTCCAGGCTAAAATAGATTGAATAAATGAGATAAGTAAGAAAAGGAGAGCAGAGGCTGGACTATTGCCCTTTTCAAGTGACTGAGCCAGTAGCTAGACAACTGTTGACAAAAGTTCAAATATCTGAGCAGACAGTTCTCATAACTTCCTTTAGTAACCTTGTCGGAACAACATCCATTTTACGAGTGGATGATTTCAAGTGAAACAATTTCATTAGATATTAATCTGAAATGGGTTCAAAAGAGCTTAGTTCTGGTAGGAAACATTGATATCATATACAGGAGGGGTTATTTGTGATCTAATATTGATAATCTTGTTGATAACAAAAGACAGAACCTTTTTTTTTGGAGGCCAGTGAGAAGGATTAAAAATATGATTCATGGTATGAAAAGGACTCTGTACCCCTGTCTTCTTGTGGCTATTTTCATAAATTAAATAAAAAATATCTTTAACTGCCTTATTAAAATTAAACGTAAGATCCTTTAAAATGTTAAAATGACCTTTTAAATGTGAGGCGTTTTATGTTCAGCCCTTCTGCAGTCCCTTTTTAAACTGCCTATGTGATTATTTAATTTCTTATACATTTAGTTTTAGTTTTAAATGGAGCGACTGTATCCAGGGTTAATAGGTAAAGACTGTTGAAGCTGTTAACAAGTTCCTCAGTTTGCTGTGACTTAAGGAGAACATTATGGAAGACTAAAAATGCAGAAGAGAATTTATCTGCAGTTGAGTTAATGATGCGAGCACTAGCAGAGCAATTTTTAGTTTCAGCTGGGACAGAATGCTGAATCAAAAGTAATACTCCTGTGATCAGAGAAACAGATGTCAGTTATAACCATAACTAAGTTGAGGCCGAGGGAAAAAACAAGATCTCATGTCTGGCCATGATAATGAGTATAGGACCAGATACATGTTGCATAATATTTAACATTTAATTATTTATATTTTGTAATTACAAGAAACAAGAACTGAGAGAATTCAGAGAGGAAGACGGTATTAGATTTAGGTCTATAGATGACAGCAAAGAATAAGGGCGAAAGACCAGTTGAATGAAAGTATTTCAAAAGATACAAAGTCATCAAAAGATACAAAGTTATCAAAAGATACAAAGTCATCAAAAGTCACCAGGCTACATTTAAAGTTACGATTATACAAAACAGCCCCAATACCCCCACCATGGCCAGAGACTCTAGGTTTACTGATAGATTTGAAAGGACATGCTTCAATCAGTTGAGAGCGGTCATCAGTTATTAGCCAAGTCTCTGATAGCATACAAAAAGTGTAGATGCTCAGAGTTACAGAGCTCATTTATAATAAAGGATTTTTTGTTTAGTGATCGAACAATAACAAGCCAAAAGGCAGATTACAAAAGCCCCCCATTTTTGGAATTCTTCGTTGATCTGGATTGCCTAAAAAACCCACTAAAGAAATTGCAATTAAGTTGTTGACATTTGTTCCAATGACACAGTGGCCCTCTGTTCACATCGATGAGAAATGATGGGCATAACTATTAAAGACAGTGGGAAATCACGTTGACTTTATGGCATGTTAGTCACTTTTGTAAACAGTATTGGATGTTGTTTGAGAGCACCTCTGTGGTTGGAGTCGGGTGTAGTCCCATTGCATGCTCGGAGGCTGGGCTCTTTGATATTAATGAGAAGTTTGGCTTTGTCAAAAGCTGCAAAAGACAGGAAATTCAAAAGAGCACCACCAAGCCACTTCAACTATCGACACTATTAGGGATTTCCAGTACTTGGTTTTTTATATCTGACTGCTAGTTCTGTAGCTATGTTGGTCTACTCTATTTCAAACAGCATGCACTCATCACTGGGCAGATTGGTCCAAACCTTCTCTCAAATAGTTTACTTCATACTCTTAGGGCCTGATTTACGAAGACCTTTAGCGGGTGCAAAACCATTTAGCACATGGAAAACCAATAACATGGATCATGATTGGTCATGGTATTTGTTTTGCACCAATCATTGGCCATCTTACTGGTTTTGCATGTGCTAAAAGGTTTTGCAACCGCTAAAGGTCTGAGTAAATCAGGCTCTTTAGAGTATGTGCTGCCACCCATGATAGTGACCTGTATGAAAAGGCTTTGTATTTCTCTACTGCAGTTTTGTGTTGGCTATTTCTCTATTTCTCTTATGCCTCATACCAATATTAATAGCTAACTTTTAATAATATTTGTAGATATTTTTTGAAAGGTGGATCTAAATGTTTCAGTTTGTGCACAATCCATTTTTAAAGTATTCTAAAGCTATTTGGGTAGATGTATAATTTTAATGTTGTGATTGCATGAGGCTATTCAATGTATACTTTCACCATTGGGCCTCATTCATAAAATGTGAGCAGAACAAATTTGTACGTAAATTGTTCGTAATTGCAATTTTGCCCGTATTTTGGTATTCATCAACATTTTCATATTTGAGATTTGTTAGTACCTCCGAACAAAATTTACACCTGCTCCGGAGCACGTGTACTTCGTTCGTAAATTCAGAATGCCGGTAAATGTAGCTTCTGATTGATAATTACAATATGAATTTATTTTTATTTTCTGTTAAATTCACAAGACTAAATGTAGCCTTTGAAATACACATGGCAAATGTAATAAATTATGATTGTAAAAAGCAAGCCCTTTAGATTACACCCATTCATTAATTGTAGGCTGTCATGGATCGCGCCTACCTTTCCTTATCTCCGCGTTTTGTATTCTTTTTGTCTTTTACCGGTAATCTATCGGATTTTTCTGTGTTCCGCTACGGGTTTTGCTTTCGCCTTGGTGATTAGTGAGTTCACCTGTCCTGCATTTCCACTCACTACTTATACCCCGCTTCCTCCTTTTCTCGTCGCTTCCATGTTATTTCAGGTAACATCCTAGCCGGTAAAGGTATAGGAAGTTGTGCTGCTATCGACCGCTTTGCTTCTCAACGCGGGACTTGTTAGCAATACAATTTAGAAAAAGTAAAGTGCGCTCTTTCGCTCTTTTATTTCAGAGCAGAGGTTTTCGTTTCTTTGTTTTCCACTCAAACCTACGAGTGCTCTCACCCTAAGTTTTAGGAGTCTTTTGTTTTTCTCCTTCCTTTCTTTTTGGTCGCTCAACAACTCCGAGTTTGCTCGGAGATTGAGTTCCTCATTTTTTATCGCGAGGTTATTTGTGTTATTTTCCCCCGTCCACTACGGATATTGTCCGTTTTAGTGGTGTTCATTTGAACACTTTAAGATTCCTCATCTATCGCATCTGGACCTCCAATATGTCCTCTGTGTCTCTGGCATAGAGATCCCCAACAGAACATGGAAGCCACAGGGGGGGGTTCCAGCGATAGATCCTAATCTTCAAGTAGTCATAGCCACTCAGGAGGCAGCCCTTGCGGCCCAGAGAGAGAGTATTCATGCCCTTCAGATTTCTGAGCAGGCGCTGCACGAGCAGCTACGCCTTCAGGCGGTCGCTCTGCGAGATCTGTCGGAGAATCTCCGAACTCTCTCTCTCAGGGCAGATCCACATCCAGTCGCACAAGCACCTACACATCCCACTCCTCCGCCACCTCCACCTGACGCTAGGGAACCTAAGCTTCAGCTCACGCTGCGGTATAGAGGGGAGTCTGGAAAGTGTCAGGGGTTTTTAACACAGTGCCTCATTTTTTTTAAGACACAGCCCTCAAGAATCTCGGGTAGCCTTCATTCTCTCTCTCCTAACCGGGAATGCTCTTGCATGGGCCGACCCACTTATCAGGGCTAATTCGCCCATCATGAACAACACAGAGAGGCTTATGGCGGAGATGGTGTCAGTTTTCGATCAGGACGTTTCTGGCAAGGAAGCCGCCATGCGTTTGACCCGTCTTCATTAGGGCACCGACACCGTGGCTGCCTTTGATATTACCTTTCGTGCTCTTGTAGGGGTGACAGGATGGGCCGATGAGCCTCTTAGGGCGTTAAGAAACAGTGTGCTATCGGAACCCATTAAAGACACCATCGCGAGTCTCGAACCACCCGCTACATTCGGTGCTCTGGTATCCACTGCCATTTGTTTAGACAACCGTTTTAGAGCGGGAGAGAAGGAGAGGGCTTATAAGGGTTTTAGATATTGCCCAGCTCGTTACTCTTCTTCCCCCACGCCAGCGCCGTCTCACATTCCGTATTTATCTCCTATTGAGCAGGAGATGCCCATGCAGGTCGATGGGTCCTCTATGCGCGAAACAGGGGATGCTAAGTCCAATGAATTGTGGTGTAGGTACTGCAAGAGGTGGGGTCATTTAAAGGACCAATGTCCCAAACTTTCGGGAAAAGAGGGGTCTCGCTAGGGGAACCGAGTCGCCTAGCGGGACTAGATTTAATTTACCCTCGGACCCTTCTGCCGGTTTATTTACGCTGGAATGACGGTCAGCTCCACTGTAATGCTTTTATTGACTCCGGGGCAGTTGAGTGCCTCGTTGATTCCGATTGGGCTAAATCCCACAAGATTCCTACCCACCCTCTCCCTCTCCCCCTTGCCTGGTTACGGCCACCCGTTAGGCACAGGCACTATCTCCCGGGTTACCTCCGCCATGCGCATGTGCATTCCGTATCGGAATCGTACGGAGGAGGTTTACATTTTTTTTGTGGAGTCCCCAGCTTATCTGCTGGTTTTGGGCCATTCCTGGCTTACCCGCCATAACCCACATATTAATTGGGGGGTCCCGGTTCCGTTATTCGTTAATGGGGTTCCCAATGCAAACGTCACTGTTCTTCCTCCGGTCCTTTTCTGTTGGGAAGAAGGGTTGAGGATTATGCCGAGTCTTATTTAGAGAGTGATGATGATGTTCCCTCCGAGAACGGAGAGGAGAGTCTAGCCTGGGATCACTCTGCTGAGCAACCTCCTGCGTGGCAGGAGTTGACGTCCGATTCAGAGATTGATTGGGAGATTCACTCTGTCTCGGACACTGAGGGTGCTGAAGTGGGAGGGGCGCTCGAATTCCAGCTGCCGGCTAATGCCCCCAAACAGTACGCCGACCTCGCGGAGGCGCTTAGTAAGCAACGTTCCACCTCGCTACCACAGACCCTATGACTGTGCCATAGAGCTATACCCGGGCACTATTCCCTCTAGAGGGTCTCTTTATTCCCTGTCCATTCCCGAGAGCGCGGCTATGCGTGAATACATTGAGGAGGCTTTGGCTAATGGGTTTATTAGACCTTCCACCTCGCCTTCAGGGGTGGGTTTTTTTCTTGTTAAAAAGAAAGACGGAGGTCTCAGACCCGGTATCGATTACAGGTCCCTAAACGACATCACAGTGAAGAACAGATACCCCCTTCCTCTTATGAACTCCGCCTTCGAGCGTCTTCAGGGGGCGTCTGTCTTCACGAAGCTGGACCTACGTAACGCCTATAACCTCGTTCGAATTCGCGAGGGCGACGAGTGGAAGACAGCTTTTAATACGCACAGAGGGCACTATGAATATCTCATCATGCCGTTCGGGCTCACTTGCGCCCCCTCTGTCTTCCAGGCGTTAGTTAACAACGTGCTGAGGGAGATGCTGGAGAAATTCGTCTTTGTTTGTCTTGACGATATTTTTATATTTTCGCCTGATCTTTTCACACACGTCGGTTACGTTCGTCACGTTCTTTCTGCTCTTCTCAAGGCCCAAATATTTGTTAAAGCAGAGAAGTGCGTTTTTTTTTTTTGGTTTAAATAATGACCGGAAAAGCGGGACAGGTGAAAACACTGAGTAGCAGGACAAACCAAAACACGGGACGGATAAAGAAAACCAAAAGAGGACGCTACATGAGCGCTCCACAGAGAAGTGGCTAAAAAGGGAAGAGCAGGCTGAGAACCATGACAAAATAAGAGTAGAATCTATGATGGTATATGTCACAATGAAAAACCACCGTATTTATGCACTCCAGCAGTAGGTGATATTTAGTAGGTGATATTTAGGTATTTATTAGATATTTAGTCCAAATGTGTACACAGTCTGCTGTGTAAAATAATCAGCATCACGTAGAGAATATATACTATTGTGCCGCCCTTAATGTATGAATGTGTATTATAGGTTTATAGCCTATGTCTAAATCTACTCTAGTGGGAATTATATAATGCATCACTTATCACTTTGAAGAGTATGAATTAGGCTCTTTGAGAGAAGGTTTGAACCAATCTGCCATAGAATAGAATAGAATAACTTTTATTTCCCGCTAGGGAACTTCAGTTGTAGCCCCAGCAACAACAAAAATGTGATATGATGAGTATAGCCCACATAGAAATGTCATCTTAAAGGAAAGCCATTTAAGGCTGGTCATATCGAGAGGCTCATACGGCTGACTCGTAAGCGCTTGCAAAACCAAAGGGAGATCCCAGGAGGGAGCCACCAGGGACCTCGCAAATCTCAGCCATCGGGCACCCCTCAGGAACCGGCTGACAAGGTGATGGCTCCCTGCAGGCCTGTTGTCCACCCACACATGCCTACTAGATATAGCAGCAGCATAAACCTTTAGAGTGCTGGCTGCCCTGCCGCAATCAAGCATGGATTGTAAAAAATTCAGTATGTCAGAAATTGGACAATGTACAGGGACCACACATTGCTGTGTGCACCATGTGCAGAACAACTTCCACATATATCCATAGACCCTCCTTGTGGAGGGGGCTCTAGAATTAAGAAGCGTCCACAGGATGGGGGAACCACACCCAGTTAACGAAGGGTCGGGCTCCTTTGTGGCCAGAACCAGAGCTTCATCTTGCTTGGCCAAGAATCCCAGGGTGATCTGCAAAGACGGCTGAGGAGTATTGGAAATCACGGTTTCATCGACTACGGCTATCAAGAAGCACTGGGGACAGTGAGTGGACTCCTGAGAGGCGAACCGGTCTGACTGAGCACGACTGAACCGTCGCCATATCAACTCCACCCCATTCGCCGGGATGAATCTCCTGGCAGGATAAAAATCTGCTGTATTGTTTCAGACACCCGAGAGGTGTACGACATGAAGAGAGGCCACCCTGGGAAGTACCCAGTTTGAGAGACGCTGGGACACTCAAGGACTGCCTTGGTGGTTTATGTGATATAAACCGTTGATGTTGTCTGACCTCATTATCACATGTTTTCCCCAGAGCATGGGCAAGAAGTGCCTTGAGTTTGAGAACATTGATGTGGTCCGACTGATGTGGTTGCGACCACAATCCCTTAGTTAGCCGGTGCTGACACAGCTCCCCAGCTGGTCAGTGAAGCGTCCATTGTTACCACTATGTGCTGTGATGGTATAGCCCCCATCCGGACCCACTTTGTCAGCAAGCTGACTCGTTGCCACAGGCGGAGTAGCTGGGAAAACTGACGCGTCACCCTGATTTGAGCGTGGCGGTCCAACTTGGGGTGCAGCGCCATGGCGTTCAACCACATTTTAAGTGGCCTGGCTGCCCGGAGTCATTGGGAGGACATTGAATTAGTATGTCCAACCTCGGAACGCAAATGCAGGAAACAACGATGCTCCACTCCGATAGGAATGTGGAAGTACACGTCGTTCCACTCCACAGCCGTGAACCAATTGCTCGTTTTCACTGTGTTATACCTGACCCCGGAAATGTTGGGGGCTAACGGTTGAACTGGAGGTGGTAACCCCTTGAAATTGTGGAGAAAATCCACTGGTGTTCTGTGAGGGCCGCCTAATTTGCCAGTTGGTCTCGGCAAAACTAGGCAAAGGGTTGTGTCTTGAATCCGACGCCACTGCACAGGTGGCTGGATTATAAAGGGTCCCCTCTTATATGAGAGCTGTATGTGACCATGAGCCATAGGCTGGGTTCAACAAACATAAGAGTGTTTGTGGGGGGGGCATCTGTCGCTCCCTGTATTTCAATGCCACCACAAAGCGCTCAAGCGTCTGTCTGGCTACCTCTGTAAAGACCTGGCTGGGGTTAACCGGCAGGTCTCACATAGTTCTCTTTGTGGCGTCAGGGAGAGAGGACTGAGCCAACCACCTGACTCCGAGTCTTTGTGAGCAAGGACATCACACAACTAAGCTCACGTGTCATGAACGCAAATGCCTGAGAGATGCGTCGCCGATCGAAGTGCATTATATGACCTACAGAGCAGATCATTAGTTGCTTTGCCCTGTGGTCTAGGGCAGTGGGCATCTGCCCCAACCGCCTCTTCTGGAGATACCACAAGCGCCGCGATGCCGGGCTCAACAGAGGGTATATGGTTCAGCCCATAGAACATCCTACAATTTTTGGGCACTCGCTGTGAGCCAGGGCATGCCCTAAACATTGGCCAGCTCTGTTAAAAAATTGGTAGACACCAGCATGGCAAACAGCGCCCCCTGGGGAGCACAGCGGTGAAATGTAGACATCTCCTTTGTACCAGCCTGAGGCACATCGCAGTTCATGCATACTAAGGCTGAGCACAAAATTGTTTATAGAGAGGCAGAGTAGTCCGCTAAATCCCCAGTGGACCACAAACCTTCCACCAACTCTGAGAAAATAGGGTGTTAGAAGCCACTGTGGAAATCTGATCAAACCCCTCAAAGTTCAGATCCATATTCGGATCCTTCTTCGCTGGAGGCCCCTCAGGGGGACCAGGCTGGGGAGCCGTCTCTACTTTAGTACGGTCTTCCAGCATCGCAGTCAGCTGCTGAACTGCAGAGCGCAGCTGCATGACTTCTGCGGAGAGGTTACTGCCCTTGCCAGCCTTGCCTTTTTTTCGTGAAGGGCCACCGGTGGCGGTAACACCCTTGTGTTTTAGGGGCAACCTCTATTTTTTAATGTACTCTACTAAACTCCTCAAAAAAAGTTTGGAAACGTTATTTCGGTCGATTATTCCTCCCCTTTAAATATACCAATTGGTATTATGTTTTATATATTGGAAAGCCTGATTGATTAGTCACCTTTACAACGACACACTGTAAAAGGATCATGCAATTCGTGGAATGCAACACACAACAACCCTGTGGGTAGCGGCCCAAAAAAAAAAAAAAAAATCCCCTGCAAATATTCTTCTTGTTATATTCACTCCTCTTTTTTTTCTTCAAGCTGGCAGGTGTATGCATGCAGTGGGATGGGATGGGATGCATCCAGCAGTGTGTGTGACAGGCTGTGTGACAGAGGACCAGGGAGGAGGCAAGCTTGTGGCTGCGTATGTATGGGCTGCCACACGATCTGAGGTCCTGACACAGTGTAAAAATGAAAAAGTGTAAAAAAAAAAAAATGGTGTTGTTTTTTTTTTTTTTTTATGGGGAGAGTGCAATCCCAGTCCCACCCAAAACAAAAAACAACAGTGAATAAAAAACAGTGAAGATAAGAGGATTTAATATTGCATTTTTTTTTTTTTTTTTTTTTTTTTAGCTGTGTTGCTCATTCCTGTTGCACGACACTCCGACACGATTGTGCTCCGTTGTAAGGTAACTGTAAAGGTTGTAAACAAATAAAATAACATACCAATAATAATTATTAAAATACAATATTAATATAAATTAAAATCGTTTTATTACTTTTTTTTTTTAATTTTTTTATATATTAAAATGACAATATATCTTTTCCATATTTGTTTTATGGTGAGATATTGCTGAGGTGAGTTGATCTGCCAAGTGGCTTGTAATAGGGCCTAAAACGGCGGAGATATTTATAGCCGAAATTGGAGTTTTAACATGTAGCCTAAGTTGCGACCAAAACTAAACTTAAGGGGACGCTAATGAAAATATTGTCTTTCTGACTCCATCTCCACTTGCTGAGTTTTGGCCTTGCAACCTACTGATAAAGATCTGAAAATGGAAAATCACAAACATTTTATATACAGGTTTCCACCTAACACAAAATAAGTGGTTCCTAGAAAAAGGGATTCATAGAATAATTTGCAGAGGGTGGTAGGCTAATGGTGGAGAAAACTGAACTGATCATGTCTCAGCTGGAAAGATTATGTAAACGTCAGGTGCTTCTTATCTCAAAAAGGTTGATCACACAATTTGATTAAACACAAGCTAAGGAACAGTGTTTTGTTTATCTTATCTCTTACCACATAAGCATATTTTACACTGTAACCAACAGGGCGAAGAGCACTCCACACCTTGTCTTAAGCACTGAAAATTGAATCTCTAAATATATATTTAAAAAATAACGTATTAAATATGATCAGCCATTAATGATATTTATGATGCTAAACAGAAGGCTATAAAAAAGTATTTGCTTTGCAGCCAAGTGAAAGTGCAAATAGGTGTGACACTAAATACTTAGTACGTGAGAGTTAAAGTGCAGCTACAGTTACAGAATAAAGAAACCAGATGGAGGGATTCTATGATACCCTTACATGCTGTAGCCTATATCCAAATCACCTTGCATGGTATTACTGATTAATTTGCTAAATAGATCTGTACACCCTGCAAGTTACCCTGAATAAGGGGATTTGCCAAATAAAATAAACATCTAAATAATTTATTTCAGTGAACATTTATTTTGTGATACCTTAACCTCATGTGGTTTAACCTTAACAACAGTCAGATGTATATACTGCATATACAAGAGACAGTGTTTTCTCACAATATAATACAGTTGTGACCAGAGATGTTTACATGAATGTTTTTGCAATATGTTTTACATGAACAAATGTAATACAGGTGCAGCTCAAAAAAAAAAATATCGTGAAAAAAAAAATATCTTTCTTTGTCACTCATTTCAGAAAGTGAAACTCATAACATAATAATATTTTATATAGAGTGAAATATTTCAAGCCTTTATTTTTTTTTAATGTTGATGATGATGCTGGATTACAGAATACCACAATCAGTGTTTCACAAAAAAATTAGAATTGAAAAAAAAAAATATTAAAAAAAAATTTATTGGAAAAACTCAGTGTGTCACACTAACTCAAACTCAAAACAAAGGAAACTGAGCCTTTAATCACTTCTGGTTCAGGTTTCTCTCAGTCTGGTTCAGTAGGGCTAGTTCAGACTGCTGGAACACTGAGAAGAGTCTCATTCACCTCCACAACACCCTCAGCAACAAAAGTCAGGTGTAAACAGAGCTGGAGAAAGGTCATTTGTTCACAGTGCAGTATATTCATAGAAAATTGAGTTAAAAAAATAGTTGTGGTAAGAAGTGGTGTATGCATAGAAAGTAATAAAGCCAAAGCAAGTTGGATGGAAAAGCAGAGTGTCAAAGAAAATTGTGCCAAGCAAAATCCATTCAAGAATTTGGGAGTGGACTGTGGAGAGGACTGAGTGCCATCAGGAGGATCAGAGGACAGGAGCTTCACAGGGCAATAGCTACAAATGTCGCATTCTCCCAGTGCAGGCCGTCACGAGACAGAGGTATCCAGGAGCCAGGAAAAACCTGGGAAGCGTAAAACCTGGTCTAAGTGTTCAGTCCAAGAGAACAGAAGTTTTGCAGAAAAGTCCAAAAGCAAATTTTTGAGAAATCATGGTCCAATTTTGGGTGAAGAGGGTGGAGAGGCAGTAGAAAAGAGGTGAGTGAATCAGATTCCAAGTTTGTTTTGTCAGTGAGTGATCCATTGTGGGGTGCCAAGTCCACAGGTGTTGTTTCCACGTCACCAGGAATGCATTTTGTGAAGTCCACAGTCACCATGCTGCTTCCTTTTCTCCTGCCATCTTTTTTCAGATGCCTGATGCATTTTTTTTCAGGACTTGATTATTCTTTTTTACTTCCAGATGCCACAATTCTGTGGCCCAACTTGGTATTGGGTGCTGGTTCATTTTGGCCCCCTAACTCTACTGACTGAACCCCATAGAGAATCTAGATGGGAACCCCAAGAAGAAGATGGAATGCAGACGACCTGAAGGCAGCAGAAGACAAAGCACCACTACCAAAGCACAACTCAGCAGATTACACCTCAGCAAGAGGCAGGCATGATCGCATAGCACCCAAATTCATGCAAGGCTGATCGCCCTCCAGGCCATGCCAGCAAACCGAAAGTTCTGAGTGCATAGGCCCCCCCAACACCGTTTTGACAGAATTTTTTGAATGCCATTTAATTTTCTAATTTTCTGAGACACTGAATTTGGGTTTTCATTAGCTGTAAGCCATAATCATCAAAATTACAAGAAATAAAGGCTTGAAATATTTCACTCTATGTGTAATGAATCTATATAATATATGTTTCACTTTCTGACATGAGTGACAAAAAATATTGAACCTTTTCACGATATTCAAATTTTTTGAGCTGCACCTGTATATTGTACATTCTCCTGCAAGCACGAAGTAAAACTGCCTGAAGCACGAAGAAAACTGCCAATCAGATAACAGGCTCAGCTTCTATTGTGTGCTCTGATTGGTTGCATAATACACAGCTTCTGTTGTGAGTAAAGTTCAACGGGCAGGGAAACAGTATTAACTGGATTGTAGTGGAATTGCAGCAGGGAGAGCGTTGACATATTTCTCAGCAGTCTTTGTGATGCTTTTCTGTTCAACATGTTGCTGTATTCCTTGTTAGAGGGGCTTGATATCAAAGGGCTTCTACTATTCCTCATCATCTTTCTTCTGATCACTGACTTTCTGAAACACAGAAACCCTCAAAACTTCCCCCCTGGACCCTGGGGCCTGCCTGTTGTGGGAAATGTCTTCCATATTGACATGAAACAACCCCACATTTACTTGACAAAGGTAAGAAGAATCCATAAAAATTGTTATATTTGCTTGTCATCATTCTGCCATTGAAAAAATTTAGTTAAACTATCATGGTGTACATGTGAAATTACTTGACTTTGGAAATACGTAAAACATGGATATGTAAGAAGAAAAAAAAGTAAAACGTATGTAAGAAAACATTTTTGCAATATTTCCAGCTAGTGTCTCCTGGGAATTGGCAACTGTGCTTGCACTTTTTAAAATATGGATCACCTGATATGGATGTAAATACCCTCAAATAGTGTTATAGTCTGCACTTTAACCTCATGTTTAATTGTAATTGTTTCATTTTAAATCCAATGTGCTGGAGTACAGAACCAAAACAACAAATATTGTATACCTACGAACAGTACTGTGTATATCTAAAATACTGTTTGTACCTGTGTGCCCTGCAATTGCCAACTATGAACAAATTTGTTTAGTGGCTATTGGCTGAAGGAAGTATTTACCAATGAGGATAATGAATAATTATGCAAAGTCTTATTTTTGGTGATGTAATAGTCAAGAAAGCAGGAGAAATAGAATATGATGAAGCAGAATACAAATTGTGTAAATTTGCATATGATTTTTATGTGTTTACATTAGGTCATAGTCATGGATAAGTTTAGTTTGGGGCCAGTCTGTTGTCATCGTAGTTATTTCTGTTGGAAACCATGAAAAGTGCCAAACTGTCAGTGCTATGTATGAGGTATATCCTGCCAACTGTTCATGCTTTTTGCTTATACCATATTACATAAGAGATTGAGATCACAGATAACCTTCAACCAAACATTAGTGTTCCCACAGATGCCATAACTGCCATCCCAGTATTTCACATTGTAATTTATATTGGTAGTGTATCAGATCTGCAAACTACATATTATTAACTTGACGTGTGTAGGTAGTGTTCCGATCCCTAGTGTATTTTGTAGAGATGTCAGACTCAGTTCTATAAATTTAATTTCTGACACTATGGGAAGCAGAAAATTCCTGGAATGTTCACAGAAAATAAATTCTTGGAGTAAAAATTCAGTAAGCCACCGACATGATCAGAGGTACTGATAGCTCTTTAAATTATAAGTTGCTAATACCCCTTTTGAAATGGGTGAAACTGAAATTTATGAAAAAACTACACTAACAACACCAATGTCAACTCCGCTGCATTCTGAAAACCAGACATACAAAACTAAACGACTGGTGAGGAGTTGTTAATTTTGTCTCATTTTCAAAGCTGGCCAAGGTTTACGGGAATGTCTTCAGCATCCGTCTGGGCAGAGATAAGACCGTACTTGTGACTGGGTACAAAATGGTGAAGGAAGCATTGGTTACTCAAGCAGAGAACTTTGTGGACCGACCTCCGAGCCCAATGGCTGAAAGACTCTATTCAGGAACTGGCAAGTCTCTACAATCACACCTTTAATTGCCCTCGAAAATGTTTGGCACCATTGATAAAGATGAGCAAAAAAGGCTATATAAAATAATGAACTATAGCCTACCGCATGCTCAAAAACGTTGATGAGTACATTTTCTCATGCTAATACAATTGCTCAGTTTTTTTTATTTCCCCAAAAAGACCCCAGTTTCAGCACTTTGTGCATTCTCCCTTCACTAGGATAACATTAGTGAGTCATCTTATATAGTGTTTTATGAGATAGGTGAACGTATTGGGGGGCTTTGACCACCATTCATACAGAATTTTTCAGTCTTTCAGTTCCTTCAGCCTGTACTTGTGGACTTCCTTCTTCAATTCAAATGGCACATTTTTGCTGCAAAACAACCCTATAACATCCAACAAGATCCAACACCACATTTCACCATAAGCCTTCTTCTAATGCCAAACCCATTGCTGCTGTGCCTGGCCAAAAAGTTCTATTTTGGTCTTATCTGACCATAACACCTGATTTCAATCAAAGGTCCAGTCCAACACTGGAACTGGGTGTTTATGATCAGATTATAAGTAAACAAAACGGTTAAAGCTAGAGTGTGCAACTTTTTCCCAATGGTCACATTTGTTGTCAGAACATTTCAAAGTCAAAATATTCCTTGGCCCTGCCCACAGGGAAAGAGGCACACCTCCCACCCCACTGCTCCACAGACCTCGTTGTGAACATGCAAGTCTTCTAGATTCGATTGCAGAATTACAGACTGGTATAGCTACCATTACAGTAGAAATGTCATCAAGAAGTCCAGGTAAAACAACCAAATCTTTTCTGTTGTTGCACAGTTGTTGCATAGTCTTAAACTGGCATTGTCTGGCTACAGCTGGTATGCATAGTAACTTATATATGGTTCTACGGTCTATAGTCATAAGCCACTTTGTTTTGAGAACTTGTTTTGAAAACCAAATTCGGGCTGAATCGTTGGTTTTAGAATGCAGAATTTAAGAGTATAAACATAGTGTATGGTGCTGGATTTCTCTCAAAACAGTTCTATGATTGCTACCAATTAAGCATGACCGTTCCCCAATATTTAAAAAAAAAAAGGTTGTACATGCTAGCTTTAATCTTGCCCCCTAAATTTATTGGCACCATTAATAAAGATGAGCAAAACAGGCTGTATGAAATAAACCAACCGTACCCGGAATTATCTGGAGCCTCGTTGTTCCCGGAATGCGTTCCTGTTTCTCTTTCCACAAAACTTTGTTGAGAATCGCAAATATGAGAATTTGGGAGGAAGTGACAAAAAAAGTGATGGTTGCTCTGCTGTTGTATTTTTGGCACACAATGCTGTAAACTAAACAACAACACTAAACAACACAGAATATTATCTTCTATGTGGAGTGCCAAGGAGAGCATCAACCTCGTTGATAGTCCATGATGCTGATACGGCTTCCATAATTGTTGTTTGCTACTAGTGGTTCGTTGCAGCTTCTTTCTGTCGATAGATATGTTTTTAGCAAGTTGCTTCTGGGTATTTAAAAATGGAGGTTGGTTTTCTCGGCGTATGCCGATTCTCAGGACATTTGCGCTTGACTAATCAGCGATGTACAAGACTGCTAGCTCCACCCCATAGTTCCTGGAACTTTTGTTTGGTAACTTAGCTCTCTGGAGGAGTAACACAATTTTATTCCAAGAACTATACAGCATACACTGGCAATGGAAATGCATCCAGAATGCGTGATCTCGGTTTCACGGTACGGTGCGGTGCGATACGAAAGGGCCATATGTTCTCTAATTTCATAAAACACTATAGCCGATGACTCAGCAGTGTTATCCTTGGCGAAGGAATAATAAATTATTTGTGCGTTGTGAAAGGACCATTACTGTTTATGCCCAGATTTCATGGAGTACAGTAGTGAACCTTGCAGATCAGAATTAAAGCCCAAGCAGAAATAAAATTTGTATTCCATCCAGGTATATTCATGAGCAATGGCTACAAGTGGAGGAAACAGAGGAGATTTGCTCTCACCACCTTGAGGAACTTTGGATTGGGAAAAAAATCCTTGGAGTCTGTCATCTGTGAGGAGAGCAGATTCCTCCAAGAAGAGATTGAGCAGGAGCAAGGTAAAGCATGAAGAAGGGAGTGGATTTAAATGGCTGAGATTTCCCTCAAAATTTTACTCACCCACTCTGTACACTCATCTCTCCAAATTAAAATAAACTAAAGTACTACTACCCATTTACTGTACCAAATGCTCAAAGCTAACCTAGCTAGTAGTACTAACAATTATCAGTAGTTCGCCCTGTATTTCTTTCAAAAAAATATTATAAATATCAAAAATGATATAAATGTTTTGTTTTCAGGAATAAATCAATGGGTGTTTGAAAACAAATTCATGGAAATGTATTTAATTGGATGTACCAAACAAGTGCACAGCCAACAGGTCATGCAAGGCTGTAATTCTAAAAAGCTTAGTATGGTCAGCCAAAAACTTATATCCAAGAATGAAAGCCCCAGCTTTTCTTTCTCTTTATTCCCAGGTAAACCCTTTGATCCTCACTTGCTTCTCAACAATTCAGTCTCCAATATCATCTGCTTCATGGTCTTTGGACACAGGTTTGATTATAGTGATCAAAATTTCCAAATGCTCCTGAAGTTGTTGTCTGAAACAATTCAACTGGACGGTTCCATATGGGGTCAGGTAGGAGTGGTTTCCTCTGAAAGGTTTACAATAGTATCTTTCATGTTAATATGCGGATAGTTGTAATAAAAAATAACAAGAGCAGTTACACTGAATGCCCCTTACAGATGCAATATTGAAATCTGGGGTTAAATGACTGAAATATTCCTAGTAAAAAGCTAAAATAATTTGCCACTCATTTTGCTGTGCAGTTAAATAGCTGTAAATCCTTACTGACTCTAATTATATATTTTCATTTTCAGCTCTATGAAGCTTTTCCAACTGTGATGAGGTTTCTTCCAGGACCACATAATGAAATCTTCAGACATTACAAAGAACTCTGTGCATTTGTGAGGGGGGAGCTGGAGAAGCATAAGGAGGACTGGGACCCATCTGTCCCACGTGACTATATTGACTCATTTCTTGCTGAGATGGAACATGTAAATGGTGTTTTTTGTTACAATAATTACTGCCAGACTCATAATAATCAGGGTTACAATTGTGGATATTGGTAGGTTCATGTGTGCTGCCTGTATATTCATAATACAGACACCTGTCTTTAGCTGAAAGAAGCATAAAGCACATGAGCAACTTCAGTCCCAAAAAGCTTCTGGTGATGCAGTAATCCATGATGAGTGAATCATTGGTTTAGTCAATTTTACCATATTATCTGGAATAGACTCACATTAAAATAAGTCTCACATCATATTTTACTGGGTTACAGAAATTACCATGCAAGCTTGTGTCCACAAGTGTGCAAAATCTGAGGATGATATGCATAACTACTAAAGCTCTATGATGCAAAATAGAGGCAGTGTACCCTGTTCATTAATGTCTCCAAATCTATCCAAATTGTGAACTGCTCTAAATCATAAAATAATCATATATTTAACTACACATCAACTGTTTTGGATCATAAAACTCACTTTTGCATCATTTTCAAGTGGGAATTACTATTTTTTCATCAGTATAGGAGGGTATAAATCTATGGGTCCAAAACCTATTCAAAACATGTTATAAAATGAATAAAATTAGTTTTGTCCATTATAAAGCATATACAATTGCCCCTTCTGATGGTTTAAGATGAAAACATTGACATCACACTGTTACACACACCTAAATATGTAGCCTAATCATTCACTCGTGTACCTCAATAAAACATCACTTTTTCCTGTACACAGTATGTAATCTTTTGCCCTGCAATCACTTTTTTTAATGTTCCCATTCATAATGACTCCAGGGAAAATTTTACGTGAATCTAGCACATATCAGGGCACAGTGAATTGGAATTGGTATTCTCCATGCCTTAAGTGACAAGTATAGCCCAGGAAGATACGAAGCCTAAAGCCCATATTATGCACAATAACATTGCAATAAAATATCTCTAATAAAGCCTACTGGACAAGATAGTAATCGAGTAGAATCAAGTACTACTTCCGGTTTTAATAAATAAATAAACTTGGCATGACATCCCTTGTGGCTCAAGGGTAGCCAACACACATCGTGGAGTACTTGCTTTAATTTATTTTCATAATTTTTTTTATTGAAGAGCTTGCCGAGACTCAAACGTTGACAGGCTATAGGCTATTCGTTTTATATTAACACTAGTATTAGCGCTGCGCCACCATGACTGCGTGGAAACACACGTTGGCTGCTGTATACCCTTTCTTTAAAGTTATGGTCTGATTATCATCTGGTAATAGCTGTACTTACGACTGATTAAATCTGATTTATCTTTTCTTTTTCTTTTTTACTTGCCAGAATAAGCATGACCCCGAGGCTGGTTTTGATGAGGACAATCTGATCATGTGCACTTTGGACCTGTTTCTCGCTGGAACTGAAACCACCTCCACCACACTGCGCTGGGCCTTTCTCTACATGATGAAATACCCTGACATACAAGGTGCATTGCTCCCAACAAATTGTCAATTCAAAGGAACCTACCTACTTTATGGTGTTTTTCTGAAGCAGTTAATAATAATAATGCTTTTATATAACGCCTTTCTCACAAACTGGTGACTCAAAGCGCTTTACAATGATGAGGGGGAAACTCACCTCTTGTACCAACACCAATGTGTAGCACCCACCTGGGTAATGCAACGGCAGCTTTTTTGCGCCAGAATGCTCACCACACATCAGCTGAGGTGGAGAGGGAGAGGATGATTTTAGCCAATTAAACTGGGGTGGCACATTAAAAGAGCCAGGTTGGGAATTTAGCCAGGACACCGGGGAAACCCCTACTCTTTACGATCTTTAATGACCACAGTGAGTCAGGACCTCGGTTTAACGTCTCATCCAAAAGACAGCATATTATACAGCACAGTGTCCCCATCACTGCACTGGGGCATTGGGATGTATTTGACCAGAGGGAAGATTGCCCCCTACTGGTTCACCAACACCACTTCCAGCAGCAACTTAGTTTTTCCAGGAGGTATCCCATCCAAGTACTAACCAAGCCCACACCTGCTTAGCTTCAACAATGCAGAAGGAGCAGGAGTTCTCTTAACAGTAATGGACGTCTGGGAGCTCCAAGTAAAGGCAAATGATTTTTAAAGGGGCAGTTCACCCAAAGATTTCATTTTGATGCTTCTACATGCCCAGAGTGCCATCTATCCATCCAGGTAGTTTTGCTGAGAACTCACTAGTTTTGTTGATATCTGCTGCAACTCGCCATACATCACCTCGATATAACGGACCTCAAATGTATCCAGTTTGTGGCGATCAACGGCCAAAAATTAACATTAGAAAAAATCAACAGCAAAGTCTCTTTAGAAATAGCACAGACCTTGTTGTGCACAGTTTTTTCAAAAACTACTTTCTACGCCTGTAACTGTGTATATATTGTATGCGCAAAGTCTGAAACAAAGCATACCAGTATTCTGGGGTTGTCAACACAGTGCTCCCTAGAATACTAGTGTGCTTTTGTTGATACGCAGTTGATACACATGGTTGATGTACTTCGGTAGAAAGTAGTTTTTGAAAAACCCGGTGATATGAATGCAACAAAAAAAGTTACAAACAAGGAAATGAAAACAAAAATACCTCAAAAATTTCAGCATGCACCTGTTTATTACTATTTCTTTAATAATAGCTGATTAGTTATAGTTTAGCCTGCTGTGAAAAATGAATGAATAAGATTTTACTGTAAGTAACAATTTATGCTGGTCTTGTCTCACTACAGAGAAGGTCCAAGCTGAGATTGACAGAGTGATTGGCCAGTCACGGCAGCCCACCATGGCAGACCGAGCCAACATGCCCTACACTGATGCTGTGATCCATGAGATACAGAGGATGGGCAACATTGTGCCCCTCAATGCCTTAAGAATGGCCAGCAAAGACACCACCCTGGGAGGATACTTCCTTCCAAAGGTAAGAAACACAACAAGCACTTGATATGCTTGCAGAAATCTAGGGGTATGAATCTCACAAGGATTCTTTTTGAATCGGTTAACTTTACAAATATAAATGGCCCACAAACAAACCTTTGCATGTGGATATTTTTCTTGATAACAGTTACCCAAATAACTTGGTCAAATAATTTACATAATAAAGCAAATCACAGCATACATTATAAAGAGAGGAATTTGTTCTGCATTAAATCTGTGGATAATATAAAATAATGAGCACTGTCTAGGCACAAACACCCTTACAATGTGAGAGAAACAATGGGCCTCATTCACAAAACTTTTTACTTACTTTTACTTTTGTTCTTAAATGGGATGCATGCGCTTGTTCATGTGGATTAGCATAAGGACACATCCTAGCAATCTCTTAAAAGGCATGCCAACTTCAGGATCGTGGCCAAACATCAGCCATTCATCGCTCTCCGCGAATCATTCCAAATCAGCGCCAGTAGATAGGGCTCTGATTCGGGCACACATAGGCTGTGTCGGAATCAGAGCCCTATTTACTACGTCCTGTGTACTGTGTGTAGGCTACTAGCAGACTGTGTACTGTTTACTGTATACTGCTTAGTACGCAAAAAATATCCTCCATCCTATTTTCCAACCATACAGTGGAAGAGTCGTAAGACATCCCGCCCTTGCTCGGCCATGTCATGTGTTGTTTTTGTTGTTGTTGAAGGAAAGCTTCAGTGAACTTCTAAGCTGCGCCACATTGTTAGATAAGTATTACATAAATTATGTATGATACATAAGCAACCAAGATATTTGTTTACTTCTTGAAAAGTATGCTTTTTGGAAGGGCGCTGATTCAGACACAGTTGCACTCTCTCCCAAAAGCACGATTAGCCAAGTAATCCAAAAGCAGAAAATAGTACAAAATAACAAATATATTTTCATTAATCATCATCACGAGTCACTTCTGTCAATAAACAAAATGAATTGCATGTGTTCCAAACAAGCTTATTATCACAAACTAAAACTTGGACAAAAACTAGGTGGTAATTTTTTTAAATATAAACTAAAACTAGCAAACCCGCTCTTAAAACCAAGATGAAATTGAAATCAAAATGGAAAACGAAATAAAAGTAACTAGTGAAAACATTTGAGGTTATTCAAATAGGTTAATATAGTTCAAATCAATAGCCTATTTAAGTCTATAATTAGACTGATAAACATTTAGCTGTTAATGAGGTCTGTAACTACTTTAAATGGACTTAAATAAATTGTAAAGCTTTCTATATGGAAACCCCTTCTGCGTATAAGCCTTTACACATGTTCCCAAACACACATAGATTTTTCTATATGGAAACCCCTTCTACGTATAAGCCTTTACACATGTTCCCAAACACACATAGATTTTGATAATACCAAAGAACAAATTCAGATAAGAAAAAAAAAAGATAAATATTTGTGGAAAGTTCCTAAGCAGTTTTACAATCAAATCTGATTGTACGCATGTTTCATGAATGAGGCCCAATATGTCTACATTCTTCGATGTGTATTTCAGCTTGCTCATTCTAAAAGTTGATAGCACTTATTGAGGAAAACTGCAGTCTTTTTTTGTCTCCAGGTCACGTCAGTATTAACACTAGAACCGCCATGAGGTCGTTTTGACCTCGCACCACTGCAGCCTTTATAATTGCAAATTAGAAGTCTGTTACTGGAATAGTTGGTCATTTTTTTCAAAATAGCATGTCAAAGTGGATGAAATAACATCTTCTCAATTGAGCAATTTTATAAGTTTTTCCACATTGGGCTTTATTTTATTTTATCTTTATTTTAAAGATATAGAATAACAATATAAATTCACTTCAGTAGTGTTTAATGAATCAGTTGAACTATCAATGGAAAAATACATGTAGTAAAATATGATGAAGCTGTCAAATATAGATTTTAAAAAAAATAGCATTAACATTACAATAATAATAATAATTCCTTGCTCTCATGAAAAATTAACATGAAAAATTAATCTACTGAATGCGTTGGGCCGCTCAAAATTAACTCAGAAATATGAAACAGAAATGTCTACAAATGGACTGCACACAAAAAGGGTAAGAGAGAGAGAGAGTCTTGGTCAAAAATGTTTGGAACCACAGCCTATTCCTCTCCACGTTTTTGCACAGTCTACTCAATATGTCTGTGTATTTCTAAAAATCCAAAGTTGCAAGCACTCGTTCAGGAAAACTGCAGTCTCTGTTTTTTGTGTCTTCAGGGCACGTCGATATTGCCAATCTTGACCTCAGTGATGTTTGACGAGACTGTGTGGCAGACACCAGATACTTTCAACCCTGGACACTTCTTGGATTCTGATGGCAAGTTTGTGAGACAAGATGCATTCATGCCCTTCTCAGCAGGTAATAGTCATACAATTTTACACACTAAATTGCAGACAGAACAAGGAATGGTTTATTAATTAACTCAACACTTGGTGCTTCTCATCAGGTAAGAGGGTGTGCCTGGGGGAGCAGCTGGCTAAGATGGAGCTTTTTATCTTCTTCGTCTTCATCTTCCAAAAATTCAGCTTCTCCCCTGTCCAGGGTGTAGAGCTAAACCTGGAAGGTCAAATCGGAACCACCCTGACACCAGTTCCTTTCAAGATCTGTGCCTCCCTTCGTTAAAGTGCCTTTAGTAAACATTCCCATGTGTGTTCAACCTATTATTAAATGCGTAGAGCTCCGGAACATGATCTACAGTCCAGGTCCAATCATTTTTGTTGTTTTGGTTCTGTACTCCAGCACATTGGATTTGAAATGGAAGTGACTACGAGGTTAAAGTGAAGACTTTCAGCTTTAATTTGAGGGTTTTTACATCCATTTTATACATCCATTTTTATACATGGTCCCCCCAATTTTAGGGGACCAAAAGTATTTGGTATCATATTTCATATTTGGTTGCATATCCTTTGCATGTCATGACTTTCTGATGTCTGTGACCCAACCGATATGGACGTAAAAACCCTCAAATTAAAGCTGAAAATCTGCATTTTAACCTCATAGTTCCATTTCAGTTGCAATGTGCTGGAGTACAGAGCCAAAAGAACAAAAATTGTGTCACTGTCCAAATACCTATGAACCTGACTTATATGTATATAATAGCTAATATATGTAACACATGATGTAAAATTAAGTTTGGCCAATTTTGAAGATGACATGTTTTAATTTATGGCCTGATAATGAAACAAAGCTGCAAATAGGACAGCTTTTGCATATATTGTATGTGAAATACATGCTTCTACCTGAAACAATCCCCAAACATTTGTACCATGGCTTCACCTTTGGACAGCGTCATATTTTTTTGTGGTTTATCACATATCTCCTGCCAGAAGACCCCATCTGTAAAAACTGTATATCTTGAACATGGTATTATGTTAAACAGACTTCATATAGTTATCTGCAACATTATATGATTAGTGTATACATATGCACATGTACAATATTGCACATTCAGTCTGTTCCTACATGTAAACTACATTTGGTTCCATAATTAATTACATAATCTCAATACATATAACAATTGTATGTCCAGGAATACATTTTGGGAATAAAATGGCAATGCAAGAGCAACCAAATGGCAAAAAGGGGAAATACGGCTCCTTACTTTATTTTCTGAGTCTTTGTACACACTACTTTGCTAACTGGTAGCCTACTGTACATGGGTTCACCTTTACAACATTCACCACTGGGCAGACCAGGTTAATGATTTTAAATATCCACTTAGTCTTAATAAATTTGAACAAAAAAGAACCAAACGCTTATTGCAATGTCTATCAATTGATATTTACCCTGTAAATGTGCCTTTTTACAATACTTTTACGTTACCCATTAACAGAACTGGTTGAGGACCAACAGACAACCAGTCACTCAAATCATGATTTGTTTCCAAAGAAGAGATTTTGTCTTTCTTTTCTTTAAACTGACAGAGCCAATTGTGACAACCAACATACCTTAAAAGTTCTTGCAAGGCTGGAATTGCACCTTTTCATGTGTAATGCAGAATAAATTGGAGCTTTTTTGGTATGTGATTCCATGAAAGCACCCTGCTTTAAAGTGCCACATTAGTCTGTTTCAATGTCTATTTCATCTAGGGCAGAGATATTAACTTGGCAGAGGGTTCAATTTTTCCTTCAGGTATACATGAAACAAATGTGACCATTGCAGTTGTAAAAAAATGACAGCAAAGTTTTACTTTGATCTCAAGTGGCCGATGATGGAAACAGATGACTAAAACCTCAACCCAAGCTTTACACCACAGGACAGCCATTGGAATCAATAGTGATCCAAACAGTATCAGCCACCCCCACCACAACCACCAAAACAAATATTTAAAAATAATTGTCTTTAGAAAATTCAAACTTTTATTTTTCATGAATTTCAAAGGCTTAAAAAGTACAGCCTATTTTTACTCCATTGGTAAATTTCACAGTTAGCATATTTTTTATGACAATCAGCATAATCTGAGGAGTTACAATTTTGGTTTAATCCAGTATAATTTTGAGATTAAATTCCACTTTTAAGTAAATTGAATTTCTTCTGATTCAATTAATGTACACGTATATGGTATTTATGCATGACATGAATTTGATACATATTTTTTTAAACAAACAGGTAAGACTGATTTTGAGACTGCAGTTTTCTTGTTGATATTGAATTTGAGCAAATTAAACTGAAACAAAAAGTTGCACAGGGCAGACCGGTCCGGATGTCCTACGTTCCAGCTTGGACACCCATCTTGGGCTGTGTCTTATCTATTGCCGTTTCTACCCACTGTGAATCAAGAATTCTATGAAGAGCAGTAAGTCACATTCTTAATGTATTATGGGCATGTATATCTATTAGTCTTACTAAAACCATAAGCAAACTGTCAATATTCTTAAATTCTTAGTTTTTCCATTTCAGAATAAATACTCTTTAAATGCTGGCATGTAAACCCTGCTTACTTTAAAATGTCGACCTACTAGAATCCTTCCCGGACACTTAAGACACAACACAACCTTAGAAAAGTCTTTCTTACATGATTTCCAGAGCATGCAGCAGTCATTTCACATTTTGTACAAAAAGTATCATATCAAGTTTAATCATTTCAAATTCATCAACATTTCTTAGCAGCCCCTCTTCACATTTTTAGCCATATTCTCCAAGAGAAACATGTTCATGTTTGCAATAAATTTAATTTTTCCATCTTTGAGGAACCCATGTCTGTACTGCATGAGGATAACAAAAGTATATGCACCACAAAAGAGAAATTATGATGTCCAGCACCAATTTGCCTTTGTTGTTAATGTCATTTGTACACCTAATTTTTGCAAAGATGCTTCTAGTCCAACTGAAAATATCTGCCAAGGTCATTCTTCAATTAGTGTTAGACTCATCTCCAAACTGCATAGCTTAGTCAAAGAATTACACAATTCATTCTCAGTGATAATCAACTGATAATAGTGCAGTTAGTCCTGAAATTATCTAGGTAAATTATTGTTTTAAAAAAACCCCACAGCTGAAATAGACATTGACTGGAGGTATAAATAGAAACACAACATCTGTTGCTTTTCACTTAATTTTGAATCTTTCTGCACTACACACATATATATATACATACAAGTAAAAAAGTTATTTAATTATTTCCCTGACTTAACATGAAGATGACATGAGAAGGTAAATCAAAGCTTGATCAGTTCCAAATCAATATCCATTCACTAAACCTGCCAGTTAGACCTGATGCCAGTTGGCCGATGTACCTTAATCTAAACGGAGCCCAGGTATAGGACTGCAACAGGCAGCCAGGGAAAGCAGAAAACGGGGCCCTAAGTGCTCGTGTTCACGTTGTCGCATGCACGTCTCCAAGAAGTGGCTTCAGGGAGCTGACAGCGGTGTGCTTAAGGTCACTTGAGAGTGCACATGGGGAGGGCGTGCCGAAGCGTTGCTACTTAGAGGATGCGGCCGGCGCGTTGACGGAGACTGTGCGCCGAGCGTTGGTCACCTGTCGTTGCTGGGCCAGGAAGGACTGGCCAGGTGGCACGATGGAGGAAGAGGACCGACCAGCCAGCCGCGACTCGATAGCAAGTTTCTGGAAGCTCAGGCTCTGAAAACAGGAAGCAGTAGGTTCGTAAATAAGGCTTAAAACCTTCAAAGGTTTTGGATTTCTTTCAATCGGTGAAATGATGCTATGAAGAATTCACTTCTATTGAAAACGGGTAACTTGCAGATAACCTCCATCAGTTTCAAAAGATGTATGATGAAGAAGAAATAATCTCTTGATTCATGATCATCTCGGATGATAATCTCTGAAGATGCAGCATGACTGAAGGCTCGTGCAGCATGTGCTGCGACACACTGAAGAATACATGCTCGCAAGTGTGTGTATGGACAGCAGCACGAAGGATACAGAGATTCGCGCTAGGGTCAGTGCCATCCTACCTTGTTGTACCATGCAGTAACAATCAGCTTTTCTTCGTATTCTCGAAGTTTTGCCTGCTCACACTCACGCTGTCCAGAAAGAAAGACCAAAATGTGCAAGATGACTCGCAGTCAGCAGGGTGATCATTCCCACTGACTAACAACAGTGACTGTTTTTTCTGTATATTTCAGACATGATCCTTATAGGTTTAATTCAATTACTTAATTATCATTATTCAAACTTAATGCAATGGTTTGAAATTATTATTATTATTATACTTCCAGGCCGAAGATTCTCTTATCCTTCTCTGCAAGTTGATTCTTCAGGGACTGGATCTCAACAGTGGCTGGGTTCAGCTTGGGATCCAGAGCCCTTATAACCTGCCATAACAGGAACAAAAATATCATAACCAAAAAAACTGCTTAGATATCCCAAAATATCAACAGATATCCCAAAATATATTTCAGGCTTTACATAATGCAATCTTAACTACAGGTAATGCACTTACATTGCGGGCCTTTTCCAAGTACATCTTGTAACGATCCTCCATTGCTCTCATGTCCTCATCTTTCTTCTTGAGGGCAGCCAGCAGCTCATCTATCTTCAGTGCTGCAGACAAACATGCATTACCTCTGTAAAAGGACTACGCTTCCTCTTTTCTAACCATTCATACTCATACCCTTTCCAACAGCTCAGCATACCGGCATCTGTCTATTTTTCAATACACTACACTTTGAAATTGGTTACAATTCCATACATGGTCATTTTGTTTCCCCATTAAGACATTAATATGTGTTATGTCATGTCCACTTTAATTTAAGGACCTGAAATTACTGATAATAGATTTATTATACAATGTGACAGCAATGCATGCATTTCTCACAAACAAAATTAAATGTATTCTATGTGCCTGAAATATTTCCTTATAGAAAAGTGCAAATCATCCTTCTACTTAAAGAATAATAATCCTGGGAGAAATCACTGGTGTGCACTCACTGGTTTGTGCAGCGTCTGGCTGCAAGTCTTCAAGCAGCTCCTTCTTCTTCATAATCTCATCCTGGGCTTCATTTAGCTGGACCCTGAGTAAGATAAACACCAAAACACTGCATCCACCTTTACCCACACTGCATCCGCCTTGACCCACACTGCACCCGCCTTGACCCACACTGCACCCGCCTTGACCCACACTGCACCCGCCTTGACCCACACTGCACCCGCCTTTACCCACACTGCACCCGCCTTTACCCACACTGCACCCACCTTGACCCACACTGCACCCACCTTCACCAAATCTATTCCCCTCATGCCTAGTACTGTGCTGCAGGACTTAACTGAATTCCACACATTTGTAATAATTTCCTACCACACTAGGATGTGAAACATGTATTTCAAAAATGAATGAAGAGTTCACTTACATGTGAGCATCAAGCTTCTTTTTCAGGTGAGACTGGAATTAAATGTAGCAACAGTGAATTGAACAACAACAAAAAAACACCTTCAGAAGAACAGTAGCAACGGTACATTACTGACTAAATGTAATGGTCACTACACTACCTAGTAGAAATAATAAAAACAATGAGCAGTTGTTTAAATTCAATCAAATTCAAGACAAAGTAACAGTCAGTGTGGATTCTACAAAACAGAACAATAAATGATGTCCTGCAATGCAATATTATGCATTTTATTTCACCTACATCATCAGTCTTGGCTCCCTGCCCCTGTAGGGCTTTCTGGAGATCCTCCACTTGAAGCTGCAGTTCACTGATCCTTTCCTGGTTCAACCTGAAAACACACCTGTCTCTTAAACGGTTGAACTATACAGTTGAAGTATGTTGCTTCTAAGCACATTCAAGATCCTAATATAAAAATTCTTCAAACAGGTTTGTGACTGAAGACACATAAATGCTATCTCAAGAAAAGGAATATTAAAGTGGACAATTACTTCAGCCTTTAACTTAAGTTGCTTCGATCAAAATGTATTTACATATACCTAGCGCGCGAAGGTACGGCTTCATATCATACTGTGATGATATACTTCATATCATACTGTGGGAGGTACGGACTATGAATCTATGCTCCTCACACAAATCAATGTGCAAAGCAGGGTATATCAGCTGATCACAATGTGATACCTCTTCTCAGTGTCCAGCTCATTTTTGTGGCGGTGGGCCTCCTCGAGCTGCACCTGCAGCTCAATAATGCGGTCATTCTCAGAGCCCTCCTGCTGCAGACGCAGCATCTTGTTCTCATGCTGTAGTCGAATATACTTCTCCCTGTGGCCACAGCAAAAGCAACATAAGCACTACTGGGCCAAACAGGACACGACGCCAGAGCATACTGCATACAGTCACTCACAGCCAGACATGATTCACTGTCTCACCAACACATTCAGTCATTTTAGCCTACAGCAGCACACAGCACCTTACAATTAGAGGAACAAAGGCCCACTGGACCACAGTACGAATGACCTCAGCTAAGGAATTCCTCCCCCCCTCCCCCCCCCCCATAATTCAGGATATAGGATAAAGCATCCAAGATACCCTCATTTTTGAGTGGTGATGTTCTGAATGATAATGTATAAATGATACAGGGCTCATCTGTATACTGTAATGTGTGTATTCATCTGCAGCTCCCTAGAAAATCTCAGAACTACAGTACACTCAAGCAGAAATATGATAAAGAATCAATTACCTGTACTCTATAGGCAAGATTTCAGCAGCAAGGTTGTCATGGCTTGGACTTCCAGCAGGATAAATTCCTATTGTATGGAGAAAAGAAATCAGGTACATTAACATTATACATGAAAACAAAACTTGTTTTTCTTTCACATACAGCACTATTTTCATTAATTTCCCATTGACATTTCCAATGACATACCTGCTTGCATGAGTTGATCTTGCTGGGCTTGTGTACACCGCAGGTCTTCATTAGTCTCTTTTAAGGAGTCCCGCTCAATGATTATCCTCTGGAGGTGAAACATCACCACAAAACAACATGTTAAACTGATATCACTTTGAGACATTTTTACATTTTAATTAATATGCAAACATTTCACCATTTGTCTGTCTGAAATCTGATCTATGGGCGGTCATCCAAGCCACCCATACCTCTTTTTCTTTTAGCACAGTCTCATGCTTCTCCTCAAACTTCTTCATTTCGAAGGCCAAATTATCTGCCCTCCTGGACTCTTCTGACAGTTTTCTGTGCAGCTCCTGGACCTGATGGAAAATGAGCTTGTCTTTTGACTCGGGGGGGATAGAGCTACATTGCTTTGCAAATTGTTATTATAGTACCAATATATTTTTTTTTCATTAAGATATATAGGATTATGCTTCTCTATGGCCATTTAGCAGATGCTTCCATTCTTTTACATGCAATCCATAATACAGCTTTATTTTATTATTTATTTACTTTAAATTAAGTTAATTAACCATTATGCTTCCATCCCACATAAAAATCTGACATTAGACAGCATATTAGAACATTCCAGTTCCTAGGTCACTTTCAACGTAATTATTACTGGCAATTTCAGAGCAATGACAGCGTGACTCAGACAACGCACAGACTGACTGGAGTGTGATAATGCAGTCATGTCCCACCTGTCTCTTGTAGGTTTCCAGCTGTGTGCGGGCTGCATTAGCCTTGCGAAGCTCCTCTTCCAGGCTGACTGTGTTTTGCATGTAGGTCATGTTCTTATCCTCGAGAGTCTTCACCTGGCGCCGTAGGTCACTCAGGTCCTCCAGCTTCTTCCTGTAGGTCTCCACCGAGGCCTCCAGCTTGACCGCCCGGTCCGAGCAGCTCCTGCCCACGGACAGGCGGTGGGGTTTAGAGAGGCATGGCACACAACACGGGCAGGGAGATACTGAGAGAGACTCTCTCCTCCCTCACTGCCGTACCTCAGGATGTCCAGCTCATCCCTGAGCGAGCGCGACTCCTCTGCCAGGCTGGTCAGCTCATCGTTGCGATGCTGCACCTCAATAAGCTGCTTCTCCAGCTCCTCACAGTGGATGCGGTAGTCATCTTTAGCAGCCTCCAGTCTACAGCCAGACAACACCACAAAGAATAATCACATTCGAAAACTATTCCGATAGCACGTTTCACGTAACTACGTGCATCTTATTAGAGAAATAACATTTTAAATAATACAGCTTTTAGTGAGCAGGACCTGAAGTTCTCCTCCTGCAGCTGTTCAAGCTGCAACTGGAGCTGGCTATGCTTCTTCCCTGAGGGGGTGCTGGGGTCATCGAAGGAGTCAAGCTGATTGGCCCGGTCAGTCAGCACGTCATTCTCCGCCAGCAGGCTGTTCCTCTCCTCCTGAAGCACAGTGACCTGACCAACCACAGAAAACAGTGTCAGCACCAACATGCCAGCCTGTCACCTGATCAATGAAGGTTGAGTGTCAACACCGACACAACTCCTCTGGCACTTCACTGAATAAAATATACCGTTAAGACCACAACCTTTCTGTCAACTGAATTAGAGCAGTGTCAAAAACAAACAAACCCCTCATTCACCTTACTCTCCACTGTGTCCTGATCACAGACAACACTGACACTCTCCCTTGTCACTGAATCACTGAGGTCTCAGCACTCCTAGTTCAGTTAAAGCCTTTTAATTCTGCTGAGCCATCAAATAGTTCAGCTTGTAGAATCTACTTGGCATTACTTCAAGAAACATATAGGCTAGCTCACTTCCACAGAGTAAACAGATGCACCGATAACAACTATCCAGTTGCTAATAAAAGTTACTTTTTTTTATTCTACTGCCAATCCGGTCTATGAATATGTTTACACAAATATGTGAACTGGCCAATGCCCTGCATAGTTGTTATGTAATGTAACTGCTCATACATTTAACTTGTCAACTTTTTCCATGTATTGTAATTATTTTATTATACTACGTAATGTAAACTTGGGATAAATTGAGCCAAATAACATTGACCACTGCTTGTCATCTACAAAGAGTATTGTGTAAACTAACACACCAAAGTCTTGCCTTTCTGAGTGAGCAAGCAGCACACAAAAGTTAGTTACTTGTTAATATAAAACAATGGCTTACATTATGTATGGTTAGTTAGACTTCTTACAGAAGATGAGATTTACTTCCTTGCTGTTTTAGCGTTACCACATTTACATGCCAATTCTGTGTGAGCTTGCAATTAATGAGTTCTCAACCTTTTTCTTGTAGTCCCACAGTTTGGATATTTATTTGCAACAGGCCACTACAGCTGGTTTTAAAGAACACTTCAGTTTCAGAGTTTTGGTCCCATTATTATTATTGTGGCTAAACGCATCAAAAGCAGACATAATACGTTTTGAATATATTAACGCTCGAAAATAAATCTACAGCTGAAAACTAAAGGATTACTTGTTTTCCAAAATGTTTGGAAAACCAACCTCCAGTATAGTTTTTACACAGCGCCGTTTACAATAAATTTCTCTGTTAATTATGTTAAAGAGTTAAATATGGGAGACATTTTAACTTTATTTCTGTCCACCCACTTAAGTTTATATTTATAATAATGTGACCAGAATGTAAATACCAGCAAAAACATATTGCAGATGTGTGTTACAGACTTAGCCATTTAGCTGAACACTGACATTCCCCCAGAATTAGTAAGAATTGTTAGTTGCAGTACTAGCTGTAATCACAGCTTGGCTCAAAAGCCATGCAGAAAAACCAGCTTACCTTCTCCATACAATCTCAGCATGTGGATTTGAGTTTTGTGATTTTTACAACTCAATCTGTCAAGAATCATTCCCAGCACAGCATCAATATGAAATCAGAATTAACATAGTTGAAAACAGCATGTTCT